>CM053582.1:105426854-105462840 GCA_028627135.1 Pseudochirops cupreus
AAAATTTACTGGGTTAAAAGGGATGGGAAGGAGCCCCCTGACAGAGCTCAGACAGGGTGACCCATCTGGAGGTTGATTCCCCTCATCTACAGGATGCTCCTAGGCCCCCAAGAGACTCTCATACAAGGTGGAGGAATTTGATCAAACTTCCTATCTCTGAGAAATTGAGAGCCAGGAAAGAGGATGTGCTTGGGGACTCGGTGATCAGGAAAGTGGAGATGCCATCTTTATTTTACTCCTTTCCAGGTCAAAGACCTATCCTGAGATACTTTATGTAACAAAAGCAATCTGGAGACAGCCCAGTTCAAGTCTGCAGGTCCTTGACTTATATGGGCCTAAATCACACAACCTCTCTGAGCCTCAGTTTCCTCATCTGTGAAATGAAGATAATACTGCCTGAGCCATCTACTTCACAGTATGGTAGTAAGGAAAGTAATTTATAAATTTACAATACTAGCAAAAGTGTGAGTTGTTGTTATTCCTAGATACACAGAAGACAACAGCCCGGTGGAATGGAAGGAAGACTGGTAGACTGGGGAACTGGGTTTGAATCCCAAATCTTCCATTTACTAGCTGTGTGATTCTAGGCAAATCATTACCCCTCTCTGATTTTAGTTGTCCCATAAATAAAAGGAAGGTATTGGAGTACATGACTTCCTAAGCCTCTTCCAGCTCCACATCCTGTGATCTCAAAGGTCAACTAGTCCAACTCCCCCCCCCCCAATTTTCCAATGGCATTGAGATCCCTAGGACAATAACTTCAGGGTCGAAGGCTCTGAGATCTAATCTATTCTTTGCCCACTCTTCTCTCCCAGAAAACTCTGCTGACTTCCCCATCCAGTCCCCCTTTTTGTAGCCCACCATTACCTCCTATATTTGGTGAGCCAGATATCTCCTGACAGACATTTCCTGACCATGGAAGCTTTCTCCTCAGTCTCCTCTCTCCACAGCCTTCTTGGGGACCACCTATCCAAGCACCAGAGACAACATTTCTCCAAAAGTTCTCAAACACCCTGGGAAGATGGTGGTGTTTGGGGAGAGGGCTGCCCTGGAGAGGGAATAGGGGCTCTCTATACTTAGTGGAAGGAAGCCAAAGAAAAATCAGAGTTTTTAGAGCTGGAAGGAACCGTAGAAATCACCCAGTCCAACAAACTCAGGTGAAAAAAAATGGGCTCAAAGGTCACATATAGTAGCTGAGTGCAGACTTGAACTCAGATCTTCCTTATCCATAAACATTCAATCTTTCCACTATTTCTTGGGATGGTAGCAGCCCTTCCCCATCCTCCAATGTTCACTGCCTGCCTCTAAGCCAAGGCTCTCTTAGTTGGCCTTTTCTCAGAGCTGCCTTGGCCTCAAGGGGTCCATCAGCATCCCTAATTGCCATTATCCCACCCCATACCAGCTCTCTGTCACCCAGTCCAGCTGTCTCTGGACTCAGAGGGCAGGGGACGGTCAGTCTGGGACAGTCTCCAAGGGCACTGTTGGGGCGCTCTGTCCTCCTGCCCGTGAAGGCCCCATTACATGACTTGTAACAAGGACTCTGGGGTCACCCAGACTGGATGGTGCCTGACGATGCCAACCAGTGGGCCCTGGACAGATCCCCTCAGACACTCCCCACTGTCTGGAAGGCCACCTAAGATAGGCACTGAACCCAGGGAGCTGGGGAAATGGAGGGGAGGGGTGAGGGAGAACTGAGGGTATGTCAGCCCCCAGGTGACTCCGAGGGGGCATGTTACCTTGTGCCTGACACAAAGCACATTGTAAATTCCCAGCGAGTCCCTAGAGTCCCGCTGGTCCCCCCTGGGGACAGAAGCCGGAGAAGACACCGAGCTGATCGCTTCCCCACTGGCCCCTGAAGGGGCAGCCTTGGAAGGGGTGAGGGGAGCTCCCCTTTCCCAAAAGGGGCCTGAGGACAGGAGCCCCCGCCCTGAGTCACGGGGAGTGGGGGTGGGGTGGGAGCAGAGGGAGAGTGACCCCAGCCCTCCCAACAGGGGCCCAGAACCCAGCCCTTGGCAGGGGGCACCTGCGCTGCAGCCTCCCCGTGCCCTTCAGGAGCCTGGCCCTCTGCCCGCGGGCACCCCGCCTTTGCTGTCGCCGCCGGGGTCACCTGTGCGCGGCCCTCCTCGGCCGCAGGCAGGCGCCGAGGGGTCTGGGCTGGCCGAGGGGGAGGGGAGAGTCGGCAGGTGCCCGCTGGGGCTGGGGGCGCGAGGATCGCGCGGCGCATCCTTCCCTCCCTCTCTGCGCTCTCCCCGGGCACACCTCCCACCCCCGCCCTGGGCCTGGGCCCGGGCAGGGGGTGTCCACTCACCCGCAGGGCCTGGGGGAGGGCGCGCGGGGCTCCCTCCACTCCGCTCCTCTCCAGTGGTGACCGCAGCAGTCCCAGTCGGACGCAGCTCCGCTCCCTCTGCTGCTCCCGCCGCCGCTGCCACCGCCGCTGCAGATGGGGTGGGGGGAAGGAGGGGGGAGGGGGAGGGAGAGCTGTCACGTGGCCGCAGAGCGCTCCTCTCTTTGCGCCGCCCCCCCTCCCCTCACTGCGGAGCCCGAGCACAGAGCATCTTCTGCACCCCTCCATCAACCCCGCACCACATTTCCCCCGGCGGCGAGCAGGAGCAGAGAAGCACTTTGGCAGCACCCCTAACCTCCCACCCCTAGGGTCCTCAGATCCAGCCCCCTGCCCCCAAATCCTACTGATTCCCACCTGCAGAATTATCATCAATCTTCCTCCTCACCTCATATTTGAGGCTCTCTCCAACCCCCTCCCCCCCAATTCTGAGAATTCTCCCCATTTTGCCGATGAAGAGACTGAGGTCTTCAAAACGGGAAGGAAGAGCGCTGAAATTGGTGGTGGGCGAGGGTCACACCTGACTTTTAGGCCAAACTATGAGACAGTGTAGTGCAATGGGGAAAGGGCTGTTAGCTGTGGAGTGAGAGGAAGCCAGTCTCTGTTTACCAGTTCATCCCCTCCCCTCTGGGCCTTGAAGGAGCTGGACAGGATAATTGCTGAGATCCCATAATCCTATGAGACACCCAAGGTCATTCACCTGCCCGAGGCTCTGTTTGGACTCCTGGAAAGGGTTGAACTCTTGAGTTTGACCCTATGAAGCCCCCCAACAAGTCTGACAGGGATGCCTATGGAACCTCAAGGGAAGACCTGGTCTTGTCACACCAAACGTCAATGAAAGGATTTGGGGGGTCGGGAACCAGAGACCTAGCTGCCAATCAGCCTGTAATAATAAGAGAAGACTATGGTTTGCCAAACACCTTATGCATATTGTCTCATTGCAGTCCCATGAGCTAAGAACAGAGGAGAAACTGAGGGTCAGAGATTGGCTTGGGCTTGGTCACAGGGCTAGTGAGTAGTAGGATTTGCATCCTGGGTCTCCAGAACTTTCCAGCCCAGCATTCTCCCCTCTACCAAGCTGCCTTTATAGATTTGATTCATTCATTCAACAAACATTTAAGTCAATCTGTCAATACACATTTATTAAATGCCTACTCTATACCAGGCACTGTTAAGTTCTGGAACTTTCTGTATGCAGAACCTTGGCTAGACCAGTTACTCAGTTTAGATAAAGAACCCTCTAGAAGAGACATGATAGAAACTCTTCATCCTCATGGGGTTTACATTCCAGTAGGTTGGTCCTACCAATAACCTTTATAGAAAGGGGAAAGGCTGGAACACCTGAGTGGGACTTGGAGGAAGAACTTCTGGGGTCCAAGGAAGGGTCAGAATCAGAGACAGGGATGTAATGCTGGAATAATGAAGTGATAGGCTCCTGCAGGACTCTTCTAGGCCTGTGCCATTAGGACATTAGGATGACTACTGATTCACCAGTCAGAGATGTGGTAGACAGCCACCCACTCCAGCAACGTGTACATATACTAAGGTCTTCAGAAAGGTTTTTAAGAGTGTATGACCTGGGTAGCCACCACTTTTCAAATGACATTCAGAAGGGAAGTGTAGGCTCTACTCTATTCCTGGACATCAGGCCCACAGTAGGGTCCTTTTCAGTCTTCTCTGGAAAGTGTGAGGCCTATATAGAACATTGCATCCAATGAATAAATGCCTAATAAATGTTTTATCTATCTACCTAATTGGCCATCCGATATTTTAAGAGAAATGTGGGAGATGGTAGAGAAATGGGAGTTCGCAGCGCTGTATATGTGTGGATATTGTGTGCTGGGGTCTACATAGTGGGAGTCTTGGTCATGTGGAAGAAGGGTGACATTTGTCCTGCTTTGTCCCAGAGGGTAGACCTCAGAAACAAGGGGCAGAAATGAAAGGAGATCTCTGTTGAGTGGGAAGAAAGCCTTCCTGCTATGCAGGGGCTCTCCAGAGTGGAAGAGGAGCTCTTGGAAGTGATAGGGCTTCATCACAGGAGGTCTTTGAGCAGAGGTTGAACAAAGGCTGGAGAAGCTACAGTGAGAATTCCTGGTCAGCTGCTGGTTGGACAAAATGCCCTGAGCTCCCTTCTAACTGAGACAGTCCTTACAAAATTGTTGGATTTAAAACAAACTAGAAGGAACTGTGGAGATTATCTGTTTATTTGGTTAATGAGGAAAATCTATGATTCTAAGACAGGGTTGAGAATCAGAAGACCCGGGTTCTAACCTAAAGTCTCTGCCACCTATTTACTGGCACCTTCAGAGAGCTGTGAAAAGATACTGAAAACAGAGAATGAGGAATAATTGAAGTTACAACTTTCTCTAGTCCACAGCTGACTCATCTGTAAAAGGAGCTTGGACCAAATGATCTTTGAGGTCCCTCGCAGCTCTAGGATTCTCTGTTCTAAGGTTTCTTCAAGGTCTGTAGACCCTAAGGTCTCTTCTACCTCTAACATTCCATGGCCTTAGGGTTCCAGGGATTAAAAGAAAGGACTAGGTCAAAAGCTGGAAACTGGAATCAGGAAGACCCAGTCTTGCCAGTAGGTCTTCTGGCCCCTTCTTCTTCAGAATGTTGAGACCTGCTTCTCTCCCCACCCCCTTCCCATCTCTCTCCATCACTTCCCTCATGGACTCAGTGTGTTTATCGTTGTTCAGTGGTGTCCAACTCTTCGTGACCCCATTTGGGGTTTTCTTGGCAGAGATACTGGGGTGGTTTGCCATTTCCTTCTCCAGCTCATTTCACAGATGAGGAAACTGAGGCAGACAGGGTGAAGTGACTTGCCCAGGGTCACACAGCTAGTAAGTGTCTGAGGCCAGATTTGAACTCAAGAAGATGAATCTTCCTGACTTCAGATTCAGCACTCTATCCATAATGCCACCTAGCTGCCCTCATGAACTCTAATTCCCATCAAACTAACCAAGGAAATACATGGAATTGGGGCTGAGCCTGGATTTTTAAGGGAGGGGCCCCTACAGTTCAATGGTCAGAGCAGGCTAACCTATTCCTCTGTGCCCATCTCATACCTGAGATTAACAATTTATCTTTAGTGCCCAAGGTTTAAACTTGATCACTTCAGGTTTGTCTCCAATTTGATGAGTAGAACTATCAACAATGTTCATCTGATCCATGGGGGGAAAAAACCTAAACATTTGTACTCAGGGAGTTTATGTTCTAGGAGGAAGGAAAGGATACAAATACATACATTCCAATAATTTCAAGAGGAAGAGTGTGGAGAACTAAAGGGAAGTGTTGAGGGGGTATCTGAGCTGTGTTTTGAAGGGATTTCAGGAGGCAGATGTGAAGAGGGAGCAAACCGATTCCAGGCGCCAGGCACCAGTTGGGGAAAATGGGAAGCAGAGTGTTGTCTAAGGGGACTGTCTAAGGCAAAGGTTCCCAAACTTATTTGGTCTACTGCCCCCTTTAAAAAAAATTACTCAGTGCCCCCCTGAAAATTTTTTAATCCTTTGGTTTTTTTTTTTGAAATTTGCATCACTTCAAAAAATTATAATCTTTTTAAAATGATGCATCTTAAATATAATAATTTATCGTAAATTTATGGGTGTTTTCCTTCATTGATGCAATATTGCATCAATCAACAGTATAGTATCATATTGTAAACAAGTCATTACACGAACATATTCCCGTCAATGCATGCTGGATTTCCCAACAATACCTGACAAGTTCACCTGCCAACACTTGTTTGTTAAGACCTGTCAACAGACTTAACCACTTAGGGGTTATAACTTGCATTTTATATGTTATTTGGAAAATAATATAATCACTACAACTTTAACTCTGTTATACAACAGATGAAATATGTACAAAAAATTTCAAAATTTCATCTTCTCTTCTTTCCTTGTGCTTCCATTGCTCCCTCATTTTTATTCAATGCTCCCCAGTTGCACCCCAGGCTACTACTGCCCCCCTGGGTTGTTCCAGTCTCCCCCAGGGTATGGTATTGCCCAGTTTGGGAATCTATAGTCCAAGGCCTCTTGGACTAAAACAGAGGGTGAAGAAAAAGTGAGAGAATGAGAAATAAATCCATAAAGGTGGGTGTGGAGGGCTTTAAATCCAGACTGAGGACTTTGGATTTTTCACCTAGAGGCAGCATTCAAAATTTTGTGAGTGAGGTTGGGGATGAATTGTTCATATCTGTGTTTTAGACATATTGATTTGACAGCAGTGGAGAAGATAGGTTAGAGAAATGTGAAAATGGAGGTAGGGGATCAATTAGGAAGCTGTTGCAATATTCCAGCTGAGAAGAGATGAGATGAGACCTGACCTAGGATGTCTGTGATGTGAACAGGGTAGAGGGGAACTAAACACCCCGTCTGAACCCCTTATTTTACAGATGGGAAAACTGAGGGCTAGAGGGGAACATGGACTCATCTCTAGCTCCCACAAATAGTGAGAGATTCCAACCCCTGCCTCCTGCCTTTCCAGTTATTCCTCATCAGAGCCCTGGGGAACCTGCTAATCTGAGGGAGTTCTCCCATACCAGCCCTGAAGGGTGTGAAAACAGTTGAGGCCCAGAGAGGGGAAGGAGAGAAGCAGGTGTGCCTCCGCCCAGATCTCCCAGGGGAGCATCCATCGAAGCATAGTAGGAGGGGTGGGGGAGAGGAGAAACACTCCCATGGGTCTCTTCTCCCTGGGCTTCTCCTCTGTTATTCACCTTGACCTTCCTTCTCCCTCCCCAACCCCCATCTCTCTTGGCCTCCTGGGCCTGGAAGTCTCCAGTGACTTAAGGGGACTCAGGAAATTCTCCCAAGATTAATTTTAACTCACTGTTGCCTTGTCCTAAATTCTCATAACACTTTCTTTGTGCCTCATCCAGTGGCACTTACCACATTTTAATTTGGATTGCAGTTACAATAGGAGCTCATTTTTGTCCCAGGGGGGTATATTACTCAACAATAAACCTGTAAGGTCCACAGTGAAAAACCTCCTCGACCCGGCTGAGGGTGGGGAGGAGGGAGTGACTTGTCCTAGGTCACAAAGCTGATAAGTGCAAGCACCAGGAGGAGACCCCAAGACATAGGGTCTTAAAGTTGGAAGGGACCTTACAAACCTTCCAATCCAAATCCTTTGTTTTATAGAGGGAAAGAAAGTGACTTACCTAAGGTTACAAAGGTAGCAGGGGAAAATGGCAGGATTCAAACCCAGACCCTCTGACTCCCAGTCTAGTGCTAGGTCCATTATACTAATCCAACTTGCCATTCACACACACACACACACACACCATCTTGCACATAACATAGTACGTTCTTTTTTTTTTCTTTTTTGGGGTTAAATGTCTTGCCCAGGGTTCACACAGCTAGTAAGTATCTGAGGCAGGATTTGAATGCAGGTCCTCCTGACTCCAGGACCTCTGCTCTATCCACTGTGCCATGCTGCACTCAACATAATAGGTTCTTGATAAGTCTTAATTTAAATTAAACAAATTAGAATGTCCAAGCTGGAAGGAACTTCAGAAAATAGAATGTTATAGAAGGGAGGGAAATAAGCATCTATATAAAGCCTACTATGTACCAGGCACTTTGTTAGGCACCTTTTTTTTTCTTTCTTTTTTTTTTTTAACAAATATGATTTCATTTGATCCTCACAACAACCCTGTGAGGTAGGTATTATTATCATCCCCATTTTACAGTTAGGGAAACTGAGGCAAACAGAAGTTAAGTGACATGTCCAGGGTCATTCAGCTAGTGTCTGAAACTGGATTTGAACTCACATCCTCCTGATTCCAGGCTTAGTCCACTGTGCCTCCTAACTGCCCCTAAGTTGGAAGGACTTTTAGAACACCAAATATTAAAATGTCAAAGCTAGAAGACACCTTAACACACAAGATGTTGGCATGAGAAAAGACCTTAGAGATGACCAAAAGAAAGTGAGGAGAATGACCCAAGTCCAGGAGTTTGTCCCTGCTCCCACTACAGCCCCACCCACTACACCCCCCCTCCCCCAGATAACCCCTCGCTGCAGAGTCTCTACCTTTTGTCAGTTACGACGCATAATTGTCTTGATTTTGAACATTCTACTGGGCGTCAGGAGACTTAGATTTCTGAAGTTTGGAGAGAGGGAAGAGACTCACCCAGGGTCTCATGACCAGGAAACAGTGAAGCGGGCACTTGAACCCAAGTCTCCTGACTCCCAGTACAATGCTCAAAATCAAGGAATAGTGTTTTGTGACCAATAAAAGGTCACGAATCTTATGGACTCAGCTGAGTTTATTGTTCGGTGATTTTTCAGCCGTGTGTGATTCTCTGGGATCCCATTTGGGGTTTTCTTGGCAGAGACACTGTAGTCATTTGTTATTTCCTTCTCCAGCTCATTTTACAGAAGAGGAAACTAAGGTAAACAGGGTTAAGTGACTTGCACAACTAGTAAGTGTCTGAGGTCAAATTTGAACTCAGGCCCTCTTGACTCTAGAGCCAGAGTTCCATCTACTGTGCTTCCTAGCTGCCCAAGTGAAGGAAACATTTTAAATAGCCCTTGTTTCTGCCCTCCTAATAATGGCCAGATGTTGAAGTAGCCCAATCAGTCAAGAAGCAGTATAGCATTAAAAAAATGCTAGTCCAGTGAAAGAGTGTTGGTTTTGGACTCCAAAGACCAGAGAATCAAGTCCTGGTTCTACCCTTCACTCTATGACCTTGGGAAAATCTTCCCCTTTCTCTGGGCCTCAGTAAAATGATCTCTAAGGTCATTCCCACCTTGAAATATGAGTATTGGAGTAAGGAACCCTCTTTTCTGATCCTGACTCTGACAGTGGCTCACTGAGTGACCTTGGGCTAGTCATTTTAAAATGTTTTAAAATTTTTTCCCAATTACATGTAATAACAATTTTTAACATTTTTAAAAAAAAATTGAATCTCAGATTCTTTGCTTCCTTCACTCCCTTTTCCCTTCTGTTTTGAAACAGTAAGCAATATGATATAGGTTTTATAATGTGTATGTGTGTGTGTGTGTGTATATATGTGTGTGTGTGTGTATACACTCACACATACCTATATATGTGCAATCATGTAAAACATTTCCATATTAGAAAAAGGAAGGAAGAAAAGAAGGAAGGAAGGAAGGAAGAAAAGAAGGAAGGAAGGAAGGAAGGAAGAAAAGAAAGAAGGAAGGAAGGAAGGAGAAAGAGAGAGAGAAACAGTATGCTTCCATTTATTTTCAAATACTATCAGTTCTTTCTCTGGAAGCAGCTAGTATTTTTCATGAGTCCTTTGGAATTGTCGCTAAGAATAGCTAAATCAAGAGCAACTAGGTGGCGCAGTGAATTGGCCCTGGAATCAGGAGGACAAGAGTTCAAACCTGACACTTGACACTTATTAGCTGTGTGACCTTGGGCAAGTCACTTAACCTCAATTGCCTTGCCATTCCTCCTCAAAAAAATAGAAAAAAAAAGAATAACTAAGTCAGTCACAATTGTTCATTATACAATGTTGCTGTTACTGTATACAGTGTTCTTCTGGATCTGCTCACTTCACTTTGTATCAGTTAGGATAAGTCTTTCCAGGTTTTTCTGAAATCATCCTGCTTGTCATTTCTTATAGCACAAGAATATTCCATTACATTCATATTCCACAACTTGTTCAGCCAATCCCTAGTTGAAGTGAATCCCCTCAATTTCTAATTCTTCGTCATCACAAAATGAGCTGCTATAAATATCTTTCTCCAGATAGTCCTTCCCCCTTTTTTTTTCTCTTTGGGAGACAGACGTAATAGTAGTGTTGTTGGATTTAAGAGTGTGCACATTTTGAGAGTCCGTTAGGTGTAGTTCTAAAGAAGCAAGTTACTTATAAATCATGATAATCATTAATTCATATCCCACTTTAAGGTTTATACATCTCTCTGCTGATTATCCCCACCACTTCTTGAGGAAATGCACTAATTATTTTCTCCATTTTACAGATGAGAAAACTGAGGCTCAGAGAGGTTGAGCAAGTATCATGACTGAAAAGCCAGTTAAGTGGCAGGGACAAAAAAAAAAGACTGGAATGCAAGACTGATCTTGACCCCAGGTCCAATATTTTTTCCATGACATTATGTATCTATGCCTGCCTTGCCCATCTCTCAAATGAGAAGGTTGGGCATGCATTGGATTGAAGACTCAAGTAACCCAGGTTCTAAGTTCCAGTGCCACTCTCAAAGACTCTATGTGACCTTAGTCAAGTCTCTTGTAAAGAAATGTACTTTGGTGGAAAGACCTCTGGAATCCAAGGACTTGGGTCCTAGCTCTGTAGCCTTAGGCAAGTCAAGCACCCTCTCTGGGCCTTATCTTCATCTGCAAAATGCAATTCAAAAACGTTTTCCTACTCTTAACCTTCTAATGTCCTGACATCAACATTGTCCACTTTTTAGTCCCTTGAATTCAAATGCTGTGCTCCATCTGCTAATATTTTGTGTTCTAAGGCCCCTTCCTGTGCTGGCATTCTTTGTCCTCAAAGGTCCCCCCTCATTCTAATATTCTACGGTCCAGGGCCTCCTCCAGAAGACATTCTGCCTTCTTATGTCCCTTCCAGTTCCAACATTCTATGTCCTAAGGCTCCTCTCAGCTCTGACATTCTGTGTTCTGAGGGCCCTCCTGGCTCTGACATTCTATGTTCTAAGTTCTCCCCTCTCTCTTCTAGGGCCCTTTCCCTCTCTGACATTCTTTGTCCTCAAAGGTACCCCCCTCACTCTAATATTCTATGCTCTAGGGCTTCCTCCAGCTGACATTCTATATTCTAAGGTCCCTTCCAGTTCCGACATTCTACATTCTAAGGTCCTTTCCAGTTCTAACTTTCTCATGTTAGAAGGCCAGTTTTTACATTCTACGTTCTAAAAGTCTATGAGCCTACTTCTGGGGCCCTCTTTCTCCCTTTCTTGGCTCCTTCGCCCTCTTTTTAATGCCTGTTTCCCTACTCTGTTCTCTCAAGCCTACCACTTTCTCCAAGAGATCTGGGAAATTGTTAAGAGATTTTAGAAGTCATCTTGTTTGGTGGCTTTGCTTTTTACAAGAAGGGAGGTGGTGAGTTGGCAAGGACTACCAACGTTCAGCACAAAGGCATGAACCTGAATGGTCTTTCAAACCCCAGAAGGAAGGATTTGAGAAATAATTAGGCTCGTTCCTTCAAGGCACTACCTACTCAGCTTCTGGGTAAATGCCAGTCTGCTCTTGAAGCTGCCAGGGACTGGGGCTCTCCTGCCCATTTCCAGGCAGGTTTCCAATGACAACCAGAGGTAGATACGAACCACAGAGACAGAGAGATGCACAGCCAGCCCTTAAGTGTCTGGTGTCTCTCAGCAGAGACCCCGAGTCTACCCACTGCATCCGACTTGTTAAGGAGAAGGCAATAGTGGTATGGGGGCAAGAGGTGGCCATTAGGAAGGAGGAAATGCATTAGTGGGTAGCATAAGATCTGCAGGGAGGGAGGGGGTGCTTCTTTACAAATTTTTTTTCTGAGTCAGGCTTCCAAGAGCCCATCACTCATAAATGATCTCTGAAATTTCAGATCATAACCTCCCACCTTTCCATCTCCTCCCCTGCCTTGCCCTTCCAAAACTTATTCTTTATTTTCCCAGGTGATTTCCAAGCCCTCTGACCCTGAGTATTGGCCACGCCATCACCTGCCCCTACCTAGTTCCCCAAAGCTGTTTCCAGCCAAAGGAAGAAGAATCTGATGACTATAAAAATCAACCCAGGATTGGGTGAGAGAGGAAGCAGTATGATATCATGCAAGCCAACTGGAATTGGAAACATGGAGATGTATTGCTTGGAGAATGGCTAACCAAATAGTATTGCCTGAATGGAATGGAAGGTTACCATGCTGTAAGAAATGAAGAATGTGATGAATAGAGACTCCTGGAAAGACCAAGTCAGCAGAGCCAAGAAAACAATAGATACAATGAGTATGGAGACATAAATGGGAAGGATCACCACAAAACAGTCAGAAATGAGTGTCACAAAAATACAAAGAACAAGCTTGGCCTCAAAGAAGGGATATGGAAAGATGAGGGCTTCCCCCACTACTCTGCAGGGGGAGGGGGAGTGTACACAAGTGTGGACCTTTACATTGATTTAAAGATTCTTTTCCATGAATTGATTGGTTTTTCTTTTATTTTGAATTTTTTATTTTTTATAAGGGATGGCTTTCTGGGAATGTGAAAGGGAAAAGAGAAGGATACAAGGGGAAATGTAGGCAAGCTATAAACAAAAGATACCAAATACAACTAAGAACAAATGTAAGGATCAAGTAAAATGTTCATATAGGCAAAGAAGGTTAATAAACCATTTCTCCAGGACTATTCAAAATAAAAGAAACATTTGGACACAGGTTCAAGGTCTAATCTGCTACTCTGAGCCCTTCAGCAAGTTATTTCCTCTCCGTGCGCCCCATTTTTCTCATCCCATCCAATCATCACTTATTTCGCACCTACTTATTCACCTAAAAGAAAAAGGGTTGGAATAGAGGATATCTGAGATATGTCTCAGTTCTAAATCCTGTGGTTGAAGAACTCTAGCTTTATACCTCTTTGGTCAATGACGACCCTGCCTATTATTTTCATTTTTATATCTCCAGTTTCTTCCAAATAGTAGAGAATAAATAAATGTTTTATGATGCTTAAAAGGGTTCCAGAGACATAGTTTTGGGGTAATTTAATTATTTTCTTAATAAGACCAGCAGGTTAATAATAAAAGGATGGTCATTTGACCATCTCTCTTAGACTAAAAACAATTATGGCAATGGCTCACAGTTTATATACCCTTTGAAGCAATGAATGACATCATGTCACCTTTGGGCAGAGAAATTATCTCTACTCAAGCCTTGTGCTATCGAGACAAAAGGATCTGTCTCCATCTAAACTGGAGTAGAACACAATGGGCTTCCCCACCCTAAGATTAAATTCCTGGAAAGGTTGGGGAGGGTCTGACCAAGATGGGGAGAATCAAAGCATCTCATTATCAGTAATGTCCTTCAAGAAAACTGAACTTAAAAATGAGGAATTTAGGAAAATGGGAGATCTCCGGGTCTCCCCAAGATATCGGTGATTAATAATAATTTCTCTCAGTTTGTTGAACAGATGGATGGATAAATGAATGGGCATATGATTAAGGATATACATGTGGTTGCCAAGGTCACCTCCAATACTGACATTCTGGGTTCTAAGGTGCCTTCCATTTTGGACATTCTGTAGTCTATGTTCAAGATGCTCTGACAGGGAGACAGGAGGTACATGTGCCAGGCAAGTCAAATCACCACTGGCTACCATCTGCCCTCAGATGCTGATAGAGAAACCCTAGGACCTTGAACTTAACAGCCTTGGGAATAGCAATGTCCCCCAAACCACCAGGCCTGCTTTCAGCTCAGGCCCTGAAACCGTTATTAAGGAAAGAAATCTTTTTGGAGAAGTGGTCCACCTTCCTAATGACAATCAGCAACAATTGTTGATCAACTGCCACTAATGGGCAGATGGACCCAAGAGCCTTGGGAATGGAAATGGGAATGGAAGCACCTGCTCCTAGCTCAGCCCTCACAGCATTATCTGGGGAGGTGGAGAAGGAGCCATTCATTCTCACCATCTGCCACTCACAGGAGGCAGGTAAGTCAGCCTTGCTGATGCAGAAAGGCAGCCTGAGCAAAGGCACCAGAGACAGAGTGCCCCAGACAAGCCAAATCATCACTACCATGACCATCGTCTCTCTTCAGGCCCTGAGGGAGACAGCCCAGCATCCTAAACCCAAAAGCCTTGGGAACATCAATGCTTCCAGTCCACTGCCTTCAGCCATTGTCCTGAGAAGCAATGCCAATGGAAATGTAACTTGGGAGCTGCTCTTGTGGGTACTGCAGCCACAGTGACTGAAGACCCAGAAAAGAAAGTTCTTGTCACCAAAGTCCTTGGTGTCATCACATGGTTTAACACCAGAAACTGATATCATTTTATCTGTGGAAATAACTTTAGAGGAATAACCATCTGCTTTGCCATTGAACCCTAAAGACTATGAGATCTTTGCATCTAACTCAAAGCTAAGACCCTCTATAGGCATTGTCTTATCCATTAGAATGTGTGCCCCTTAATAACATACACACTCAATTGGGTATCTTACCCTACAGGAAAGTAGGGCAGAAGGGAATAAGAGTGAGTATGATGGAAGGGAGAGCAGATTGGGGGAGAGGGTAGTTAGAAGCAAACACTTTTGAAAAGGGATAGAGTCAAGGGAGAAAATGGAATAAGTGGGGGAGGGATAGGATGGAGGGAAATATAGTCAGTCTTTCACAATATGACTACCATGGAAATGATTTGGGTAACTACACATGTACAACCTATATTGAATAGCTTGTCTTCCCAGTGAGGGTGGGTGAGGAGGGAAGAAAGGAAAAAAATCTGGAACTCAAAGTTTTAAAAACAAATGTTTAAAAAAAATGGGTTTTTTTACATGCAACTGGGAAATAAGGCATGTACAGGCACTAGGGTATAGAGGTCCGTCTTGCCCTGCTAGAAAGTAAGGGGGGATAGGGGAAGGTACAGAGGAGAATGGATTGGGGGAAGGGGTATTCAGCAGGCTTGCTATTTTGGGGTGTGGGATAGGGGAAAGACGGGGAGAAAAATTATAACTCAAAGTCTTGTGGAAATGAATGTTGAGAACTAAAAATAAACACATTTTTAAAAAAAAGAATGTGTGTCCCTTAAGAGCAGGGGCATCTGACTGTTTTATATTCATTCCCAGTGCTTAGCACATAGTAAACACTTAATAAAGACTCCATTCATTCATTATTCATTCTAAAGTCCCTCCCAGCTCTGATATCCTGTGCTCTAAGGGTCCTCCCAGCTCTAACATCCTGTGTTCTAAGGGCCCTCCCAGCTCTGACATCCTGTGTTCTAAGGGCCCTCCCAGCTCTGACATCCTGTGTTCTAAGGGCCCTCCCAGCTCTGACATCCTGTGTTCTAAGAGCCCTCCCAGGTCTAACATTCTGTGTTCTAAAGGCCCTCCCAGCTCTGACATTTTATAAGTTCCAACATTCTATGAATCTAGACCCTTCCAGAAATCAGCCAAGCACACCCATGTCAGAGTACTCATAAGAACTCACAATGTGCTGACCATGAATTGTCCTTGCACAAGACATCATGGCTTGGACAAAGATGGGGACCTCTGGTGGCCCCGGCTGTCATTGTCTCCTTCCAGGACTTGGATGAAATGTTCTGTTCAAAGACCTTTTCCACTCATTCCTCTCTCCCTTGAAGGCAAATTCCCTTGGTCCAACAGCCACACAAGAGGCTGCATGTGTAGAATAGTATAGCCCCCAAGGACAAGGCCAACCCAACCAGGCACTGACATGGCTCAGTGTTAGCTGCTAATGGGAAGACAAGGACAAAGGCCCCCAAGGCCTTGCATACCCTGCCCTATTTCCATCCAAACCACTTAGTAACTGACTACTCAAGTTCAGCTGCCTCTGGAAAAGGAAATGCCTTTCCTTCTTCTCCTTCCTTCTCAAAAATATTTAATTCATTGTGGATGCTGCTCAGAACCTCCTGGAAAGTCCAAACCAGCTCCATAAAACCAACGTATGGCAAGGATAACTGACTCATATTGACGATGTCCCAACACTGGAGGGATGTAGAAAGTGAGGAGAGCAGATGGGCCCCAGGCAGGGAGGAAAAGGAAAGATTCCAATGGGCTCTATGATGGACTAGAAAAAGTAAAGGACCTTGATTCAAATTTCTGCTCTGTCACTTTATTAACTATGTGGCCCAGGGCAAGTCAATGCCCCTGACTCAATTTCCTAATATGTCAAAGGAGAGGCCTGAAATAGCTAGCCATCTACTATCTCTGTAGCTCTAAATCCATGATTCTAGCATCCCTTTGACATAGCTCCAAATCCCAGGTTTGTGATTTACAATGTGACTCTGAGCAAGTCCTTTGCCCCATTTAGATTTCAGTGTTCTTACCTATAAATAATAAGAGGATATAGACTAGATGGTTTCTGAAATGTCTTCCACATTATTGTTAAAAGTTGTTTTTACGAGAAAAAACAGAATGTGTTTAGACTCCCATCTTAGAGGAAGCTGGTAATGTGATTTGCTAACCATTTATGCACCAATGGGAAATATCTGAGTCAAAATCAAAGATCTTATGCAGATGAGCAATTTCGCACTGTTACAGAGGAGCTAGAGCTTGTTGTCTTTCTTGACAGAACTGCATCATCACTCGTTTTGTTAACATCGCAAAGACCCTTTGTTTTTCATTGTGCACCACTGAATTCTTTGTTACGTTTCCTGTGTGAGAGGACTCCCGGTGTTCCACACCCTCCTCCTTTGGGCAGGTGGGGGAGTTGTCTCTTTCCTCTGATTCTTTTGCTTCAGACCTTTGGAATAAAGTGTTAGATTCAAGTGGGTTTGTTGTTAACACTGTTGTTGTTCCTTGCATTGCTTATTTTTTTTATTTTTGCTTTCAATTGTTGATAATAGGAATTGAAAATTTCCAATGTACTTCTGTTTTTCCAGGGGGAAATTGTTTTTATGTGCAATTGGGAAAAAATATTTTTAAAAAAATCTCCAGTTTCAAATCTCATAATCCTATGATTTATTTTTAGGGAGGGTGAGGGAGGGAATGAGGAATTAGTACCTTGGACACCACCACTTTGGTCATTTTCAATCCTATCAGAGAGCAGGGGAGGGGAGCATGTATGTCATGGTGGGAAAAAACACTGGACAAGGGGTCAGTTAATCTGAGCGGGATCCCTCGCTCCAGTGTACCTATAATCGGCAGAATCTGCTCCCTCCTCTAAAGATACCCTAATAAAAGCTAGTATGTATGAGAGTACTTTGAAGCTTTTGAAATGCATTGTCTCATTTGATCCGAACAGTCACTGTACGGCCTCTACCACAGAGTCCTTGTAAGGAAAGTGCTTTATAAACCTTAAGTTGTGATAAAAATCTAAGCTATCGCTATTATAAGTTCTTGTTCATGGGAGATAAAAGCTATTTGAGGGCAAGACTTTCATTCTTACCTTTGTATCCCCCAGCACCCAGCACCATCACCTGGCACACAGTGCTTAATAAATGTTTGTTAAATGATATGCCCAGGGTCACGAAGTCAATGTGTCTAAGGTAGGACTTGATCCCAGATCATCCTGACTCTGAGCCAACTAACTCCTATACCACATGTATCATCTTATTTATTCAGTCATTTATTATTAAAAACAATAATAAATTCCCTTTTAAAGGGAGCTCAAATTGGAAAGCAATAGAAAAAGGGGGTTCTGGAACCAGACACTCCTCAAGGCAGTAGTTCTTAAAGACGGCCCACAAACCATCATTGAAACCAAAGGATTCTTAAGGAATGGTCAATGAATCCCTCTTGTGAATCAGGAGGCTGGCATAGGAGCCAGAAAGAAAAGACTTGCCAGGGCACATCCAGGTGTGGTAGGGAGTTGGTCAAGCCTTGGGTCTCTAGCCAAAACAAAGAAAAATGGGAATAAAAGGTGTTGAAAGAAGGTTACCTACTTCCATCTGCCTGGACTCATCTCCAATGGTTAGTAATTCCTATCTCCTCACTCTCCCAAGCCAGTCATAGTGAATCCCAGTTGCCTGAATATAAACTAGCCTCCTTCCCCAATCCTTCCTTTCCTGTTCTCTTATCCCTTCCCTCTCAACCCTACCCCTCCAATGTCAGCCCTTCCCAGTGTACGCTCTGGAATGTTCCATGTTGAACAAGTTTCCCTTATTCTCCTAACACTTGCAGAGACCCTACTCCTTCTAGATGGCACTTTATTCCTGGCCAGCCTATCTAGTAATGCTTGTACCTTCTCTCAGATTGCCCTCTTCCCATTCACTGGTCCAGGAGGGAGAGTCAGAATCCTCCTTAATCCCCATATTGCAATTTTCCTGGTCTCCTTCTGCTAAAATCACTCAGCAACCTCTCCTCTTCTGAGTTTATACTTTACTAGGAAAATCAAGTTTCTATTCCATTAGCTTTCTCCCCAACTCAATATTTCAAACCCATTAATATCAATCCCTTCTCTATAGTCTAATCATGAGGTGGCCCTTCTTGTCAAGACCAACACATGTCCTTGATCCAATCCCCTCCTTTCTTCTACAGCCAATTGCCCCCACACTCATTCCCTAATCTCCAATCTCTACTTTTTTCTTATCTATTGGTTCCTTCCCTGATACCTATAAATACATGCAAGCCTCCGCCATCCTTGAAAATTTTCAGTCAGTATCAATCCCTCAAGATATCATCTATTTCTCTCCTTTTCTCAGGCAAACTCCTAGGAAAGAAAAACAAAAAACAAAAACCTGTGTATTTCCTCTTCTCTCATTCACTTTTCAACCCTTTGCATACAGTCTGACTTCCAGTATCATCACTAAACTGAACTACTCTCTCAAAAGTTACCAATGATCTCTTCATTGCAAATCCAACAGTCTTGCCCCCATTCTCCTGCTTCTTGGCCTCTCTCTGTAGCATCTGGTGTTACTGACTGACCACCTTCTGCTTTTGGACACTCTCTCTCTTCTGGGACTTTGTGACATTGGCTCTTCTCCTGACCACTTCTGTCTTCAGCACTGGGTTCATCACCATCCATCTTCTTTTCTCCATATATCCTCTCTCTATGACCTTATCAGCTCCCATGAGCTCAATTATCATCTTTGTGCAAATGATTCGTTCATCTATAGACTGATATCCAGTTTCCCTAGTAAGGTCTGGTCCCACACCATTTCTAATTGGCATTTTGAACTGCATGGCCCAGAAGCATCTCAGACTCAAAATGTCTATAACAGAATTCCTTATCTTCGCCCTCTTCCACATTCTCTATTTCTCTCGAGGGCACAACCATCCTTCTAGTACTCTATGCTCACAACCTTGATGTCAACTCCTCCCTCTACCTCACCTCACACTTCCTCATCAGTTGTCCAATCTTGACATTTCTAAGTTCATCACATCTCTCCTGATGCTCTCCATGTGAGATGTCACGAAGACACCTCCCTACTTCATGCTCTCATCCATCAACTCTCTCCTGGACTACTGCAATAGGCTTCTAATCGGTTTCTGCCTCAAATCTCTCCCTTCTCCAACTCACCCCCAACTCAGCTGCCAAAAGGATTTCTTGAAAGTATAGTTCTGATCATCTCCTCCCACTCCCACTCAATAAACTCCAGTGACTCCCTACTACGTCCAGGACCAAACAGATAGATGTCTTTTAAAGTAGTCAAAGCTTTTCCAACTTTATTTTTTTTATTATTTTATTTCTGTCCCCAATTACACACAATAACAATTTTTAACATTCTTTTGAAAAAAGCTTTATTATTTGAAACTCTCCTTCATATACTCTACAGTACATCCAAACTGAATTTTCTGTAGTTCATAGAAAACATTCCTGCCATTCCACTGACCATTCCCCATGCCTGAATGCTAACTCCTCCCCACAGTCTGCCTCATAAAACCTTGGGCTTCCTTGAAAACTCAGCTCAAGCAAAACATTCCACATGAACTCTTTCCTGTTCTCTCTAGCTTCTAGCCATTCCTCTCCCTCCAAACTTCCCTCTCCAAATTGTGATTATATGCATACATTTATATGTATACACACACACACACACACACACACACACACACATACACACACATATATACACATAAATAGAAATGTTTCAACAAGTTCATACCTGCACTAGGACTTTTGGGATACTCTGTATATGTTAGTATTCCCTGATAGAATGTAGGCTCCCTGAGGGCAGGGACCTTTGTTTTCATATCCCCAATGTCTAGCATAGTGTCTATTGATTAAGGACTCACAGGAAAACAGATTTAGAGCTGGAAGAGACATTAGTGAGGATCTAGTCCTCCCCGTTTTACATGAGGACACAGGCCCAGAGAATAAGCATTTAGGGTTACAAGGAGCAAAAAGAACAAAATCAAAACCTTAGGCAAACTTGGGGGCCTAGGCTTTGCTCCCCATTTTCTATGCTCCCTTCCCTCTGCCCAGGGGCTCAGCATGCTCTTCGATGCCATGTTCCTTGTCTGTCATCTAAGTTTCTTGTTTTTCTTTTAAATAGTATTTTATTTTTTCCAATTCCATGCAAAGACAATTTTTTAACATTCTTTTTAAATAAAATTTTCAGTTCTCAATTTTCTCCCTCTCTCCTCTCCCTTCTCCCTAAGACAGTAAACAATTTGGCATAGGTTATATACGTACAATCATAGTAAACCTATTTTCATATTAGCCATGTTGTGTTGCCTATGTTTCTAATCAACTAATTTATACTAAGGTTTGATACAATGGATCAAGTGCTGGGCCTGGAGACTGAAGACCTGGGTTTTAATCCATCCTCAGACACATATGAACTGGGTGATCCTGAGCAAGTCACTTTACCTCTGTCTTGTTTTCTTTTTTTTTTTTTTTTGCTTTTTTGGAGGGGGAAGGGCAGGGTAATTGGGGATAAGTGACTTGCCAAAGGTCACACAGCTCGTGTTAAGTGTCTGAGGCTGGATTTGAACTCAGGTCCTCCTGACTCCAGGGCCAGCGCTCTACTCACTGTACCACCAAGCTGTCCCTGTCTCTGTTTCCTCAGCTGAAAAAATGGGAATTTTCACAGGGTTTTGAAGATCAAACGAGATATTCATAAAGCATGTAGCATAATTCCTGGCATACAGCAGGTGTTTAATAAATGCTCATTCCCTTCGCCTTCCCTCTTTGCTATTTTTTTAAAAGATGGAGAATTGTAGAAGAATTTTGAGTCCCTGGAAGGATGTGCTTTTTAGCCCTCCACAAGAGGAAGCATGAAGAGTAGAAAGAGCAGGGATGGTCTCTTATGTTTTTAGGGATGGTCTTTGAATTTACTTTGTCCCTCCTATATTTAGCACGTAGAATGACTCCTTGGCCCCAAATCCCCCCCAGCTGTACCGTGCTCCACCTTGCATCTCTCCCTCTCTTCCATTAAGATAAAGATTTTGGCCAGGACTGTCCTGGAATCTAGGCATGCTCGGAATCTCTCCAGCATCTCCCTGAGTTGCCAGCCCAGAAAGCCTGTCAAAGAAGGAAATGAGATGACTTTGGCCTGACCTCTCTTTAATGCAGCTGTATCATCAGCTCTGTGGAATCACACCTCGATTTCGAAATGCTCACGAGCTACCTCTCAAATGATGGTTTTGAAAATTTTGCCATAGCTCAAAGTCAAGCTCAGTGGGATAGGATGTCCATTTTCTTTCCTTTTTTGAAAATCAAAATTAAATAATCTCCATAATTATTTAATTAAATTGTTTATTATATATTATGTGATAAAATACATTATTAAATCATTTTAAAGCAAAGCAAAGCAAAGCATCTGGGCAGTGGAAAGAAGTGTCTCTATTTGTATCCCTAGCAGTTCATGCAGTGCTTGGCACACAGTAGGCACTTGACAGAAAGTTTTTTCATTCAATCATTTATTCCCCGAGGGCAGTTAAGGCACTTTCTCAGTCTCTCCTCACTTGTCTTGGGCTATAACTCCCCCATTAAACAATTCTCATTCAGTCTGAAAATTGTTCTCTTCGCTAAGTAGGTAGAGGGGTCCAGTATGATGTCCCAGGTCAAGCTTCTCCTGAAAGGAGAATACAAAGGCATGGAGAGAAATCCAAATAAGTATCTGAGGATGGGGGCAGAAAAGGTCTTAGAAATCTAGGGGCAAAGAGGAATGAGAACTACACGTGAGAGAGAGAAACAAGCCTAGGAAGGCCCTCGGAACAACTGAACAAACCCCACACAAAAAACCTGCTGGGGTTTGCAATGGAAGCATTGCCTGAAAAGGACTCACCACTTAGCAGCAGCTGGCAGGAGGCAGAGCCCTGGTGAGCAAGGCAAGAGGCCTGTCTCTTGGCCTTTGATTTGCCATTGCCCTGCTATACAACCTCAGGCAATCCACTTCTGGCCTGGGCCTCAGTTTCCTTATCTGCAACAGGGGGAGAGGGGAAAGAAGTTTGTACTGGATGGTCCTACCATTAAATGACTTTGGAAATTAGGGCTTTCAACAGGGGCAAAGTGGAAATTTGCAGGAAGGGATGGACAAGAGCCCCCAGGTAGCATTAAAACATGGTAGGATATGGGGCAGCTAGGTGGCACAGTGAATAGAGCACCGGCCCTGGAGTCAGGAGGATCTGAGTTGAAATCCGACCTCAGACACTTGACACACACTAGCCATGTGACTTTGAGCAAGTCACTTAACCCCAACTGCCTTGCCCTCCCCCCTCCAAAAAGCAAAAATATGGTAGGATAAGACCTAGAACTATCACAAAACTCAGAAAAGGTATTCACAACAAGAAAAGGAAATTTTTAGGGTGAGAGTAGAAGGGGGCAGACTGACATTGCCTGTGTTAACCAGAGGTACTCCTGTGAGAAACTCTAGGAACATGATGATCCAAAGAAAGCATTTGGATAAAGATCAACAGAATGAGACACAGAAGGAAGCCTGATCTGTAATCTATTCTAATGACTCTGGACACAATGAGAAAAACAGAGAAGTTTTCGTAAGCGGGGCAGGGAAATCATATTGTCCTGTTGGGGGGATGCAATTTTGCAGATGTTTGCTGGAGTTCTTCCTGTCCAAAGGAGGGCACCTCATAATTTGACTTGCCAACTAACAAAGGGAAACCCTGCTCTGGATCTAATTTTAACAAGAAGAAAAAACTGATTGAGTGACAACAACGGAAATTTGGGAGGAGACCACCATCATCGCAGAATTTTGACAGAAGAGAGGAACGCTGGGAGTAATTTGCCATGCAGCCTAGACTTTGGGATAAAAGATTTCAAAGAGTTCATAGAAAAGATAGATAAATGTTTCCTCTAAAATTCTGTAGAATTCAGTTCAGGGCAAATGGGATACTCTCATAAATGAAAATCTGAAGACACAAAGAAGAGGAAAGGGGAGATGAGCTGAAAGACAGCAATGTGGATTCGCAGGGGATTCACCAGCAAACAGTTTTCTAAAAGACATGTACAGAAGATGAAAGCAAGGGCAGGCGACAAGATGAATACAAAAGCGGGGCACTGTCTTGGAAGGACAGTGTCAGGAATAATCAATCTCAGAAGGAGCGGAGTCTGCCAAGGAAAGCTAAGGACTGCCAAAAGTGTGTGTGTGTGTGTGTGTGTGTGTGTGTGTGTGTGTGTGTGTGTGTGTGTGTGTGTGTGTGTGTGTGTGTGTGAGAAAGCTGTACTGGGGGAAATGAGGACTAAAGAAGGAACAGGTCAGGGGCTGAGGCAGATGGGGCAGTGAAGGGTAAATGGCAAAGAAGCCAGAGTGCCTTTGTTTCTTCTCTTTTTTTTTTCCCTTTTCTCTGCCAAGGAGATGATTTTTGGACTACAAAGGACAGCGCAAAAGCGGCTAACAGGATGCTGCTCCTGTCGAGATCAACCGTTGGGCCCGCTTCCGAGGGCATGGTGGGGTTTGGGGTGGAGGGAGCTAAAGTGACAGATGTTACTGAGCCATTAGATTGGTGATCTTTGAAAGATCAAGGAGAATGGTAAAAGGGCAAAAGTCCTCATTTTCCACAGAAAAGGAGAAGGGAGCTTGCAGGCTCTTCCCATCTACTGGCTCCTCATAGCACCTACAACCTAGCCCCAACCCAGGTTTCCAGGCTCATTTTATACTACCCCTCAAGCTCTGCTAGGTGAAGCTCTAACTGGCCTTCACTCAGATCCTCATATCATAAAAAAAGAAACCAAAAACCCTAGAGTTCAAGGGGTGGGGAACCTTTGGCCTCTAGGCTACAAGTGGCACTCTAGGTCCACAAGTGTGGGGTTCACTCTATGAAGTTTGGATTCAAAGGGCCACACTTGAGGACTTAGAGGGTTACATGTGGACTTGAGGCTGCAGGTTCCTCACTCCTGCCCTTGACCCTACTATCACTTTGAGCTTTTGTCTACATCTCTTCTCTTTCTTAGCCAAATTTCTAGAAAAAGCTGTCTGTTCTCAGTGCCAGAAGGTCCTCTCCTTTTACTCCTCAACCTTCTGCAATCTAGCTTCTGTCCTCACCACTCCACTGAAATGATTCTCTCCAATATGATCAATAGTCTCGAAGTAGACTGAGTAACCTAAGTCTCTAAGTAGCACAAACCAGACCTCATTCTTCTGGGCCACTGCATTTGATAATCTGATCACCCTCTCCTGAATTCTCTTTCTTCTTGGGTTTTCCTTGATACTACTCTCATCTGACTCTTCTTCCCCATCTTCTTCACTGGCTCATCATCCATATCACGCCTCCTAAACATGGGAGTTCCCCAAAGTTTGACCCTAGACCTTCTTCTCTTCTCTCTTCATTCTTTTGGTGACCTCTTCAGCTCCCTTGGGGTTAACTAGCTTACTTATGCAAATGACTCCTAGACTTGGATACATAATCCCAGGTCACAGACATTTCAAACTGAAGGCTCTAGAGAAATCTCAAACAAAACATGCCCCAAACTGAATTCTTATCTTCCCCCAAACCTCTCTTGTTTTTAGTGAAGGTACCACCAACCTTATCGTTGCCCAGGTTTGTAATCTCAATATCATTCTGACTCGCTTTCCTTCCTTCATTCTTGACATTTCTGCTAAGAAGATGAGAGGCACCAGAGCCCTTCATAAATTCAAGTGACTGGGTCCAAATGAACTACATCCAAGGGAAAATACCAACTTGCCATACAACATCTCTTAGTGTCCAAATGCTTCCCTTTGTTCAGTCACAGGTTCAGTTCAAGGATCATCAATTCTTATTTAGATCATTGCACCTAACTGGAGTCCCTGCCTTGTCTCCCCTTACTCCAGTCCACCATCCACACAGCGGCCAAAGTGATTTTCCCAAAATGCAGATCTGACCATGCTACTCCTTTACTCAATCACCTCCACCTCTAATAGTGCCTCTCTATGACCTAATATTTAATTTTCTATTTTTTTATTTTTACCTATTAATTTTTCTATTTAAGGGGCAGCTATGTGACACAGTGAATAGAGCACTGGCCCTGGAGTCAGAAGGACCTGAGTTCAAATCCTGGCTCAGACACTTGACACTTACTAGCTGTGTGACCCTGGGCAAGTCACTTAGCCCCAATTGCCCCGATTTCCTCCCTCCAAAATTAAAAAAAAAAGAAAGAAAGCTCTATTCAAGTTCCAAAGTCCTTACAACTATAGCACCAATTTACACTTCTAGTTTCACTGGACTTAACTCCCATCTTCTGTACTTTACAATCCAAACTACCTTCTATTACTCACACAATGCTCCATCTCCATCTCTTAGCACTGGCTGCCCCAGGAATACACTTTCTTCTCATCTTCTATAATCCTTCCAAGATGCAGCTCAAATACTGCGACATAGCGCCCTTTCATGATCCCCTCAACTGTTAGTACCCTCCTTCCAAGCCACTAAGCTACCTGTTCCCCATGTGGAACAGGCAGCCTTAGGAAGTAATGGGGCTTCTTATTCATTTGTTAAATATAAAATAGTAACATAATTTACATGGTGCTTTTAAGGTTTGCAAAAGCTTTTTTTTTTACAAATATTTTCTTTGGTAATCACAAAAACACTAGTAGTTGAGTGCTATCATCTTATTTACAGTGAGAAAACGAAGGCAGGCATAGTTTAAGTGGCTTGCCTAGGCTCACACAGCTAAGTATCCGAAGTTGGATTGGACTTCAAGTCTTCCTCACATCTATTGTTTCACCTAGCAGGAGGATTATCAAGAGGTTTCATGTTTAAAGACAGGTTACACTAGGTAGCCCCTAAAATCTCTTCCTCCTCTCAAATCCTGAATTGAATCTTAATTCATCTTTCCCTTCCCCACCTAAGATAATTGACTACAAAAAATAATCATGAAAACAAGATGGAGAAGGTATGGCCAGGGAAGAGTTCATCTGAAAAAAAAAAACCAAACACTCACAGAACTGAAGACATTGAGATAAATGTGAATGCAACCCAGGAACTGTAAAGCATCCCACCAAATGGAAAGCATAATTGCAAATGAATCAATTAATTAAAAGACATTTATCAAGCAATTACTATGGTCCAAAAACAAGGGAAAACAATCCCTGCCTTGAAGGAGCTAATAATACTTTAACAAGGAGGACTCCAACAATGTTGGTGGTCATGGAGTATTTTGGCTTGGAGGGACCAGAAAGTGGGGGAGAGCCAAAAAGTGTATTGAACCAACTTTCTAGTAGCAGTGGCAGGACTGATTTAATTATGAAGAAGGAGAGAGCAATAAAGAAGAAATGTAGATGGGAACACACACACAACATACATACACACACACACACACACACACACACACCCTTGACAAAGCCAAGAAAACCAAGGGTTTCAGATCTTGTCCTGTTTTTTTTTTTCCCTTCCAATTACAAACTCAGCATTCTTAGGTCAGAAGATCATAGATTTAGTTCAAAGTGGCTTTCGAGGTCATCTAGTCCAAATTCATTTTACAAATAAGGTAACCGAGAGGGAAAGTAACTTTCCTAAGACCATACACAGGATCAGTCATCTATCTAAAGCTCAAAGGGACATCAGAGGCCACCTAATAATACAACTCCTTCATTCTACAGATGAGGAAACTAGAGGTTGACATAGCCACAAAGAGCTAAGAACTGAAGGTGGGTCCTCTGACTCTAGAACTGGCAGGCACTCTTCCTACTCGAACTTGCCATGCGTACAGAGGAGACAGTAGGGCAGGAAAGAACAGGACTTACTGGGAGGGGCGGTCTCTCCCTGGCTCGAATCTAGTCATAAGGCTAGTAGAAATTTTCTTTCCTCCTTTCTCTGACTCTGAAGATTCATGTCCAGATTCATGGGTTCAAATGGCAAAATGGCAGTACTTGATCAAATTCTAATCCAGGAAATTCACCCAGCAGCTCTGCTTTAAACCTGGCTCATTCTTTCACCAGGGCGCAGTTTCATTTCACATGCACTGGCACAGACTTCCTTGAATGAATCAAAAGCTGGGGGCTTTTTCTCCCCCTCCTGGGGAAATTAAACCTTGCTCTCTATTTGAGATCAATACCATAATTATGCTGGACAAGCACTTAGCACTCATTTCTAAGAACAAGTGGGCAGGAAAGAGCAGGCGACCTCCTTTGTGAGTAGTGTGTGGGGAGTTGCAGTTTAAGGAGGGTAAGCATCTCAGAAGTAAGGTGCAGCCTTCCAGGGCAGTAATCCATTTTTCCTATGTTGCTGAGTCTTTGTTCTAACTCTGCTGGACAGGAGCTATGAACAGCTGGACTGAATGGTTAGCCCTTTGAAAATCCCAATTGTACAATGCCAAGCTGGGAAAGGGGACATTCAGACTGAGGGTACCTGGAGAGCATCATGTAGTTCTTGGAACTCTTATTACCACCAAATGAGAATGCTCTGATCCCCAACACCCCTTATTAATATACATAACAAAGAATGGGAAAGACTTTTTCAACTATTTGGAGAAAAATGCCACCACCAACCCTGAACTGATGTGGACAGAGAGACACTCTTTCCACCAGGGTCATAAGCATCTCGTGGTGAACAATTAGTATTTCGATGATGTGTGTTAAGAATAGATGTTCTCCCTCTGACTCACGAAGGCAGGTAATACGATTATGAGGCTTCATGATGAAAGGTTAAAAAAATTGTTACTGTTATCATTTCCAAAGTTTGGGCCATAATTGGGACCCAGGTTATCTGTACTTCCGTGCCTGGTCCATACTCAGTGTTTTAAAAATGATTATTGACAAATAAACTCATCCACTCTAACAGATTTTTAAAAAACTGAAATACTTATGCTCATTTGGTGACCATGGTTCTTACACAATTAAAAAAAAAATCCCTTCATGGACAAAGTCCTGTAAATTGGCTGAATCTCTGCCTACAAAATACACTGGGCAGATTCCATTTAAGGAAATCAATGCCTCCAGACTGTTTCAAGGGCACAGACCTGAGCAGATTGTGGGAGAACAGGGCAAGAGATAATGAATCGGGATCATGCTTACGCAGTAATGAAGGGAGAGGACTCAGACCTGTCAGAACACAAGCAAAACAGGAGCAAAACATTACAACAAGGAGTGTTCAAGGGATGTTAGAACTCTTACCAGGAAAGAACCTTTAGATCATGTAGATGACTTAAACCTCTTTAATTTGAAAAGTTGCTCAAGAAGACACTGAGCCCTTCTGGGTGAATCAAATAGTTGAGCTTAGAGTAAAGAAAAAATAACAATGAATGGGCTATTAAGGGTGTGGGTTCAACAGAGGGTGACCAAAAACATAGAGGACTGGAAGAGTTCTGAGGACTTTATGCTATGAATTATGCCAGGCTGCATAGATAGCAACAAAAAAACCTCTCATCTGACCCTCCCGAGACCCCACGTCTCAGGATAATTTTTAAAATTCCCATTTCATATTCATTCCTCTGTCCATGGCCTCCAATCTTCAGTTCAAGTTACTAGTCATGTTCTAAAATTCTGGCAAACATGGAAATAGCTACTATTGACTGGTACTTCCCCTACTTGATATGCCAGACAACAGTGTGTGGGGACCTCACTACCCAGGAAGATGTATCTTAGTAAAGTCAGGATTGTGGGCTAGGTTTTAGAACTCTAAATCCCAGGTCCCTTTTCACTGTACCATGGCCTGGTGACTAACACACAATTCAGTGATATTCTTCGGCACAAGTAGATGGAAAACACTTGAATTGCTTGTGTAAGCAAACTCTGGATTAACATCATATAACATGGGTGGTATAAGGACAATTCGCCTTTCCAATCTTTTTTGTACATCTGTAAATCAAGGAAATTAAGAAGCGGAAGAAAAAATTATATAACTGGATTCATGCATCTTCCCACCTCTGCCACTAGCTGAGGCAGTAACAAGAACTCAACCTGAAGAGGACCATGAGATAAGAGAACCTTTTCTAGTCCCATAAAATTCAATGGGCTAAAAAAGAAAATGCTACAATCAAGAAATGCTCTTTCAAAAACCTCTTCCCGGAAGGACCAAGGCAAAGTCCAAGGACAAAGGTGCCAATGTGGCCAGATTTTCCTACAAATCTTATTTCACATAAAACCATATAAACCAGCAAAAATAACCCACATTTAATAGGTTTCTATTCAAAATGTGGGTGGACCAAAGCATATTATCCTGACAGGACAGGACTGCAGGTTCCTGTTTGCTTTGGAGGACCCCGGGGCCCACATGTAGCAAGGGCTGGAAGATGGCATAGGGGAGTCTTAACTGATAACATAGCACTGCTTATGCTTTTCAGAAATAGTGATTTCATCTTCACAACCACCCGGGAGGGGGATTAATTTTTATGGGCAAAGAAGCAGAGGGAGACAACTTGAGGACACATTTGAACTTTCTCAATGCATATCAATTTGTGCCATGCTGCACAAAGGTCATTCTGTTCCTGTAACGTACATTTCAGTTTATGGATGAAGCCTTCATATTGAGATAGAACGTCCATAAGCCTGACCCTTAAAGGACGCTAAGAAATAGGTTGACAAAATTTTCCTTTTAATAAAAGACTTTAATCCAAGCTATAGAAGATTTTAATCAGGATCTGTGAACAAATACAAAACAACAGAGTGAACACCTAAGTATTACTGGATAACTTTGGCTATGGCATTATGGGTAAAATTCAAAATGAAGAGCTGGGTTCAAGGTCAGATTCTGACACAGACTGTCATCACAAAGCAAAATTCTTAACCTTTCCTCAGCCTCAAATCCCTAATTTACCAATTAAGAGATGTTATCTCTTAATAACTCACAGGGTTGTGGCAAGAAATAGAAATGCTCCTGCAAGGTTAAGGACTCTATACATCTTGGCTAATTTTTACTTAACTTTTCAGCTCTGGTGGTTTCCTCAGAGATCTACTTGATATGCTCCTGGGTATCTGCTTTCTGTAATGGGTAGTGATTTCAGAGCGTGCTCCAGTGGGGAACTTCCCCACACAATGGGAATAAGGACCACCAGGACTGAGAGCCTTCTAGAGTAGGCTAGATCTCCAGAGGCTCCAAGTGCCTCAGCTTGGCTCAGAGTCAGCAGGGGTCTCTGGCAGCAACATTACCCGTCATTACTCATGTTATACAGGCTGAACATGGCAAAAAGTTAATTATTTTAAAAAGAAGTAAACTCACTAATATTATCTTATCTCATCTCCCAGGAAAAACAGGATACAGGTCAATTGCATAGATGCTGCCAATGTTGTATTTCGATTTTTCTAGTGTTTACAGATTAGCTGCAGAACTAGCTAATGAAAATGAGAAGATGGCTGGAAAATCTACAAGTGCCTTTCCACAAATCAACATAAAAACCTACACACATACAATGCACATGAATAACATGAGGGAAAAAATAGACAATGCTGCATACTTTAATTAGGTATCCACAATTCAGATAACAATTTAGTCCGATATATTTGCAAATACAGATAGAACAGTCAATGGACCTTCAAAATTCCATCTTGTACCTGTTTTCCCTATACATAAGGTCAAGAGCATTGAATACAACTTTTTTTTTTTTTTTTGCAAATTATAGCTGCTTACACATCCCAGTTTACAGTACTTGGCCTACATAATTTAGAGGCTGTGTTTGTAAGGAAAAAGACCCTACTTAAAAAAATGCTATCAACAGCAAATTGAGAAAAATAGATTAACTTTCTGGGGGCTATGTACAGGAGTGAGGGTGTTGATTCTGAGACCAAGGCCCAAGGCTCTTGCTGCAGTCCCAGAACTGTCTGCAGGAGAAGGAAGGCAGCCGTGTCATCAAGCACTAAAGAGGAGCAGAGCAGATGCTTGCTAAAGACTTTACCTTGGAAAAGAAGATGCTAGGGGGGTATCATTTCATCTAAGACCCAGCCTCCTTTTCCTGATACAAAATTAAGAGGTTGAAAGCCAACATCAAGATGAGCTTGCCCCACCCTGTTTTTTCCTGTCCCTTTCCTGTGCTCATTTCAAAGCCACCATCAAGAGCTCTCCAGCTGCTTTTTCATAGGATGGTTTTTATCAATTCTTTGTGCTACTCTCACTATCCCACATATGCTAATTAAATATTCCCCCACCTCCTCAGGGAGCACAGATTGAATATATTACAGAAAAAAAAAAAAACAAGTGATAATTTTACAGTACAACCATAATTATTGATAAAAAAACAGTTGCAAAGGGATGCCATCAAGATTAGTGCCCCCACCCCTACATGAAGAAATGTTGTTCTTCATTAAATCTATTTTCTGAGTTTAATTCTTAGCAATGTTTCATAAGAAACAAAACACAAAAAAGCCTTAAAACAACCACCACAAAAACTGAGTGGCAGCATCCCAGCCCTCCTCAGCATCCCTGCCATAAGAGAACTTAGAAACAAACACTCAATGGAGGAAACAGCATTTGTGAAAGAGGGGCACAGCAGTCTGAAGTTATACCAAGTTATTTTTCAGGATCGTCAAGACAACCTGCTGGCTTTTGGTGGCTCCTGACAATCTGACTCGTTAGTAGCAAGCAGTATAAAATATCATTACAGCCATATATATTTTCCACAGAGAAAAACAACATTTAATTAGTTATAAAAAGAGATAAAGACAACATACTTCCTGGGCATTCCAGAACACAAATGAATTCTTGGAAACAATGGACCAAAAGGGAATGGAGTGTGGAGAGGGAAGGGGGAGAAAGAAGAATCTGTTGTCAGGAATAGCCACATATTGTGCAAATTCACTTCCAGGTCCATCAATCTTCCTGATATGGACGTCACTTTAGATAAGGTCAAGTTGGTGCTTCCAACCTGACAAGGAGGCAGGATGTGCTGGGTATGGCTCTCTCTAGGCAGTGGCATCTTCAAGTTGCTACCCAATTAAAGTGGTTACAATTTCCCATCATTCTTAAAATGCAACTCAAGCAAAGGACCCCTGAGGCTCAAGATTCCCATTTAAAATCAACAATCCAAAACAGCTGATTTCACTAACGCTGGAGACCAATCACTGGATAGCTTTGGTGGGTAGAAAAGCTAGACATTTTTTCCACAATTAACAACTTATTTACTTTCATGCTTTATTGAAAGTATAACAGTGGATTAAAGACAGATATCTGTAAGCAAGTCTATAAAGAATTACTTATGATAGAACTTTGTTTATCTGCTGCAATACAAATCCTTTTTATGGACGAATGCCTCTGGTATGAAATTTCAGCAAGGAAATACAATTGCATTTCATTCCCTCTATAAATTTTTGTATGTAAACATGATATATTGTTACTGCTACTAAACTTGTTCAGCCTTAATCTGAGCCCCACCCTTTACCCCAAACTCCCCTCCCCCCTTAAATATAAAATGGGAAACATTTCCTTGAAGTCTGATGTCCTTCAGTGCAATCTGCTTTATTTGACATAAGGCATGTGGGACAGTCACTTTGAATGGATTCCTGCCTTCCGGAAGAGTCAAGCAACCATTTATTCGTAAATTCACTTTTGCAATAATGCCCTAAAATGTCAAACTCCTCCTTCCCTTATGGTCACTTTAAGCAGTCAGCAATTTTTCATATTATTAATGTCCAAGGAGACCAGTCCCTGGGAAAGGGGAAAAAAATTTAAGAGTTAATTATTTAAAAGATGAAACCAGCAACAATGATTTCTATGAGAACAAGCAAATATAAGCCCCTCAAGGACTGTGTCCTATTAAAAGCACACTTGGTATGAGCCTTAGACTCCTCAACTGACTGGAGGAAACTATAGAGAAAGGCTTATTACCTGAGTGCTCACAAGCCCTTCCTTGTCTCTAAAACGACGTTAAATGGCTTCTTCATCAAAGACTACTCTGAGAAAAAGTGTCCTTTAAAACTCATAGTTCTACTGGTGTCCCTCCTCACACTATGGGCACTACCCCATCAACCAGTGGGCAAGTAGAGTTAGAGGATGCAAGCATGAGGGAATGGAAGAATCTAGGGAGGGTTTTTAAGGTTTGGGGACATTTGGACATACTTGTAAGAAGCTAAAGATGGGAGATCAACAGGGATTAATTATATATGGAGACAGTGTGGTAGAAAAGACAGGAGGGGACAGGATCAAGGGTATAGGTTGAAGGATGGGCCTTTGTCAAAGATAATGCAGAGGCTGGAATACAGGAGAACAGAAAAGCAAAAGAAGTCTTTGATTTACCTAAAGGAACTAACACTTCTTAGGAAAGCTTACTGTTTGAAAACGGAGGGACACAAGTCTACAACATAGGAATATCAATTCCTCTGGAGAACTACTTATGGCCAACTACAACTACAAATAAGCAACTTTGCTTAAACCTAGGATTAGGAGAAACTGGAAAGAGGTTAAATGCGAATCAGGAAATACAAAGGGAAAGAAACAGCCCCATTTAGCTTCCCAATCCCTTTCACTACCCCAGCCAAATAAGCGCTAGAACAAGAAAGGCACCTCTGCTTATTTCTGTCAACAGGTGCTTCCAGTGTTTGAGAAACCAGGGGTGAAGCTGCAATTTTTTAAAGCCACATTTGACTAAAATAAATCGCTGACACAGGCTCATGATGAAATTTAATTTTAAAATCAAATTTCACCTTATACGTTAATGGAAAATTACACCAAGTCCCTGACATTCATGAACAAAATATGATATGCAGCTTACCTTTAAATCCCTCTTCAGGCATACATACTGAAAAAGAAGAATGTCAAAATGAAAAACGTTGTCAGGAAAGAAAATTATGTTCAGTGACTAAAGAGTGTTTAAAATTTTGTCTTTGGTGAACCTGATCACCTAAAATTGGTTCTTTAATAATGACTAACAATTCGTTTCCCTGCTGGGTCTCTGGAGGCAAAAGAACAGATATTTCTGTGATGATTACATTTCCATGAACTTCAGTTAACTTTGAAAAAAGCTTTTTTTTTTCTAAGTGTTAAACACATTAATTCTGAAGCATGGATAGATCGACAGGAACTGATGCAGAAGGAAAAAAGCAGAGCAGAGCCAAGAAAACAAGACACATAATGACTCCAACAAGGTTACACACACACACACACACACACACACACACACACACACACACACACACACACACACACACATATACACACACGCGCGCGCGCGTGCAATTGTGGCAAAAACAATAAAGAACAGCATGGCTCAAACCTGGAGACTGGCCCCTAAGCTGTGGCTGAAGCTGGAAACCGACAAATGCTGTATTACACATCTTTTCAGACTTTTAAAAAATGTATTGATCAGTTATGCTGACTTTTCCTCTACTTTTCTTGTCTTTTAAAAATTTTAAATGTTTAATAGGAATGTTTATGTAGAGCCTATAACAGATTGTATGCCCATGTCTTGGGGAGGGGGGAGGAAAGGGAGGGGAGAAAATTTGGGGACAAAAGTGAATGTTGAAAAATAAAAATAAAAAAAGTTTAAAAAATCATGAGCAGAGAGAGGATAGGTGGTGCAGTGAATAGAGCACCAGCCCTGGAGTGAGGAGGACCTGAGTTCAAATCAGGCCTCAAGACACTTAACACTTACTAGCCTTGTGACCTTGGGCAAGTCACTTAGCACCAATTGCACTTCCTTCACCTCCCTGCCCCCAAAAACCATAAGCACTAAAGGTTTCCAAGCTTAAGATTTTTACATAATGTCCAAAAGTATGTGGCATCCAGCTGCTAGAAAATTTTTTGTATGGAAAAATGCTTCCTTACCTTGCATAACATCATCCATTGCTGCATAATCTGCTATTGGTTCATCTGCCTATGGAGGAAAAAAAAAATCAAAATCAACTCCTACAAAAAACATCTGAAGTTTCTGTTTCAAGAGGAAGGAATTCTGAAGAGGAAACAATCAGATGGACCACCCAAAGGCTGACATTGCAACGTATACTCTCAACCCACTTATGAGAAAAGGTCAAAATGAGTACTTTTGAAATTCCAAAAGAAACCTCAAAAAAACTGGAGCTATAGTCGTATCCACTGTTCTTCCCCTGATAGAACTTCCTGTGCTTATTAGAATCAATTATAGATACCTGCATTAATGGGTTGTGTTAATGTCACTGTTGTGTTGGGGTTGGAGAGGAGGTGGGGTGGTGATAATGATGCATAGAAAATCACTAGCAAGTTCAAGCTGGGAACACCAGCGTGTTAAGAAATCATTCTTCCTGGTGTAGCGCTGAAGTTGTTTTGGGTTCTTCTGCTTGTACAGGTCCTACTCTCCCAGATCCCATGATTAAGTGAAGCATTGTCTCTGTGACAACTCACAAATGCAATTGGGTTAAAGCTTTGATGAAATAATATCTCAAAATGAACTCCCCTCAAAACTGTGCCTAAAGTGCTGGCTGGCAGAGGCTTCCATAAACCCTGGACAATCTCACAGATTGCTAAGTGGTCGAAACTTATGGCCTGGATCACATACTTAGAGGTCTCCTGAGCCATCTAGATCATGTCTAAATTGCCCTAGGTCACACAGGTGACACAGAAGAGCACCAGAGGGCCACATCCAGGGTACTCTACAACATGCTGCCTTCAATGACAGTCACCTTAAAGAATTTTTAAGAATTAGCTGGTCATCAACCTTGATAAACTGGACTATCCTCAACAACGCACAGCTAAAGACAACTCTACAAGCCTCAGGATGGAAGGAGATACCTAAACTCAGAGAAAGATATAGAAAGACTATAGTTTAAATGGAGACTGAAGCA
>CM053582.1:105463340-105508139 GCA_028627135.1 Pseudochirops cupreus
TTAAAAAAAAAAAAAAAAGAATTAGCTGGTCATGCTTGAGCTGAAAGGGCAGAACTATGAACAGCAAGCAACAACAGGAAGAGTTTAAGGCAAAGATGCCCAAATAATAAATATTCTCCCAAAAGGATGACAGGCACTGGGTTCCATGCACCTTGTAAGACAAAAAGGCAGCATGATGTGTCAAGCAGGGGGATGGACCTGATCCTTAAAGCCCCTTCTAGGTACAATCTACACTTCACTCTCCAAGGGCACTCCACTCTGACCTGGGGACAGTTGTAGTTCTTGAGCAGCTCTTTCTTAAATCAAGCCACCTTCTCCTGCTTTGTTTGGACAAGCAGAAATTTCTTTTCTAAGTGAAACCTCTTTAAAAACTCAAAGATACCTATTTTATCCTTAATCATCAACAATCCTTTAGACTTGAACAAACTCTGACTTAGGTATGGGTGTGTTTAAAAGGAGATTCTTATTTTGTGGTTCACAGGCCTTCATGACATCACAGGGCTATGTAAACTTGTAATGGGCAAAAGAAATTGCATCTTATATTTCAATGTGCCTTTTATAAACCTCATTATTTCATTTTGTGCACTTAAAATCCTTATTCTGAAAACACTTCATAACCTTTACTGAAATGCCAAGTGGGTATATTAACAAAAAGTTAACAACCCCAGACTGAACAATGTTTTCCTTTTATACCTAAATCAATAAGTAAATTACCACCCAAAATATGACAAAGACTCCAGAGAAGCAAAAACTTAGGGCAGTCCCTAACATACAGTTTCGTAATAATTAGGAAATGGGAGTTGTCCCTGTGTTTGCCTCAAAAGACAAGAAAGCGGGTTTGGCAGTCCACATAATTTTAAAATCCTGTGGGAATGGAAATACAAACCCCACTGAAGAAGTTTAGGGTTGTATGTGCTAGGGAATAATGAAAGGGGAAGAAAAGAGACAAGGGGAAAAGAAATAAAGACCAAATGACTTCTTGAAAGACAAACAGAGATAACATCATACTTGGGTCAGTCCCAGTGCCTCAGGCCCAGGGCTATTAGGGTCAGGGATGGAAAGTCATACTAGATATGACTAGTATGAGAAAAACCACAAGGACAAGTGTGAAAATGGTCCACAGTGCCTCCTAACACTGTAGCACAGTAGCCTATAACCTCAGAAGGTCAAAACCACAAAGGTTAAGCCTCTGGTATGTGTCCTATTACAATCATGGAAGAATTTCTAGTACCACCAAGAACTTGGTGACATCACCCCCTTCTCAGCACCACACCATTCTGAGAATTACATAATGTAATTGTATACAAGATAAAAGGCAAAAGTCATTTTAAATATGGGGAATTTTCATTTAAGTCTTGTAGAACTTCACCAGTCAGGTGAGAGCATCTTTCATTTAAGTGACTATCCATTACCTTTAACAAAATAACGGACTCAGGAATCACGCCTAGGGTACCCAAGGTAGCTGTGTCATCATTGAGGACTTTCCCATCAATTGAGAGATTCTGGTCAAAAGGAGCTACCGAGAAGGCGTGCATGATCTGTGTCAATACAAAACAGAATGTGTTTGTTTGTACAAGGGAAAAAAAACATTCTCCTATAAACACAATGTAATGAAGACAATCTAAAAAGAGAATATGCAGCTTGAAAGAGTACAAAAGCCTGGGAAGAATTCAAAGTCAACTGACTTGTTGAATTTCCATTGAGGCTCAGATCCTAATTATCGGGGAACATACTTAGGAGGCCTGGTAGGCAGAGAGATGGAAGAATTAAATAACTATTGTCTTAGCAGTTTCTTTTCTTCCCCACCACCTACCCCCAAACAAAGGGTAAAACTCCCAAGGAGGTTGACATGCAGGAAGGTAGGCATAAAGGGTGAAGTATAGAAGAGCTAGCCTATGAGACTGGCTATCTCTCACTCCAGTTCTCAAATGCCTTCCTGCCCTTTGACTATCTAAAGACTACCTATCAAATTGTCAAATGAAGACCCACATTTCTCACACATCCGCCAACTATTCTAGCCTACAGATTACTCCCTGTACCAGGTAAGCACATGCACTATGCCCTGCTAATCAGGCATAGTGTAGTGCTCTGCTATTCAAAAGGGCAATAACTATTTCTTAAGAAAAGGAGGTTCAGCTACTCTTTAACAACTCTGAACATCCTGATCAGAAAAGGCATAGATTAAAAAAAAAAATTAACACACTGAGACGAGTTTGAAAGTACAACTTTGCTGGTACTTCTGATCTACATAAATTCCTCATAGTGTAGACTGTGCAGATCCACTACATCAAGCCTGAGAAATCACTGAATCTCCTCTCAAATGACTGTAAGATAAAAGGATATTGACTCTATCAGCTGCAATAGAATACTGTTTCCAAAAGGAAGGTTTCAAATTAAACCTCAGAGTTTGACAGTCACTTATGAACAATAACGTAAGATCCCAATTTTATCCACAATGCTACTGAGGGGCAGGGCTTTGTCTGGGTGGTATGTGGCTCCCTGGAATCTCAGAAAGAAAAAGGGGATGTAAAAGAAAACTGAAAAGATATCATTGGGGGACCTCATTCTAAGAGCTGTGACCTGTTCTCTTTCAGTAGCTCTTCCAAATGGCCAATGAAGGGAGAGATTAGTGATGGCTGCTCTAGAGCAATCCACAAATGGAAAGATAGGAAGACTTCTTCCTCCACAGGAGCAGATGTATATTGCTTTGAGGTTTGCACTATAGAATGCTTACCACTTACATAGTTGCTGAGCTGATCCAGTATATGAATGTGCCAGTCTGGGGAAGGGGGTATCAGAGTGAGTGGGTTTTACAGTTTATTTTATATTGTGCCCACCTTACAAAGGAGGAAACTAAGGTACCAAGAGCACAATGATCATTGCTATACTGCTTCTGTGAGGGATACCTGCAAATCTTGCCGTGCAGATTGTACCAAGAGCCAGAAAGGAATAACCTGACTCTCACAGATCCTCTAAGGTAGTGTGCCTCAACAGGTTTAGACTTTTATTTGTGATGCAAAATAAAAGCACGACTATGGGTGTTCTATTTAATAAATAAAGAGAATTTAAAATAGTGCAAATATTAATAATCTCCATGATAATTTAAACTTAAAAAAACCCACTTGATAGAAAAACCTGAACAAAGTCAAAGGCAACAGGCAGATGAGGAAGGTGAAGCTCTGAGAAACAAGTGATTTGCCAATGATGACAAAACAAGTGAGTCTTCAAGATGGGACTGAAATCCAGAGCCCAAATCTATCGACTTCATCATGCTGCCTTTCTGAGTGCTAGGAATGAGACACTTAATGTCTACTCAATATATAGAACCTAATATACAACAAGGAAAATATACAAATTAATATTGTCTAATTTTACAGAAGGCTCTTCAGTCACAGGAAAAAAATAAATACTCTTTTGGCTTAGAAAAAGTTATCAGGGCGGCTAGGTGGCTCAGTGAATAGAGCAATCGCCCTGAACTCAGGAGGACCCGAGTTCAAATTCAGCATCAGACACTTAATACTTGCTAGTTAAAAAAGCAAGTCACTTAAACCCATTTGCCCTGCCTTCCCCCTGTTATCCTGGAATACCAATATTTACCCTGAATAAATTAAGGTGTTTTAAGTTTTACAAGTGTTTTCTTCACAACTCCCAAGTAAGAAAAGTATCACTGCCCATTTTATAGTCAAGAGGGTTCACAGAGAATTAGTGTTTTAAATTACTTAGGGATTCCTATTTCTTTGCTACACAGATTTAGAGGCTTAGGCCTCTCAATGAAACATGAGGAAAATCCTGGTTTTTCTTTCTAATTTCATGATAACTGTTCACAAATGTCCTACTGAACAGGTTGGTAAGAGGCTCTACAAAGGAAGCACTACCCATTTTAGAAGTCAACGTACCTTGTTCATATGGACTCATTTGAGAACTCTTTAATATATACTTGACTCCCTTAAAAGCTAACCTCCTTACTTGCATACCTTGTAGAATAAAATCTAGGGGAAGATGATTTCCGACCACTTTTCCTCACCTGGATTTTTAGTTCTTTTAATGTCTGATTAGCTGAAACAAGTAGTGCCTTTTCTCCCCGAACTTTGCGATGCCGCATGCTCCGTCGAATGACCTGCTTCTGATAAACAATATAATTCTGGTGGGCTATTTTCTGCCTCTTTGTTCCACCATTGGTCTAGGAAAAAGCATCCAAAAGGAGCTGAATTACAGAGAGCAACACACTTTTAATTTTAAACAAGTCATAAGGACAAACCATCTAAAAGGCAGACTGGAGTCATCAGGAGTCCAACTCCTACCAGAGAAATAACCACTTTATTATGTACCATGTTGGAGTATTCAAGTAATACACACAGGGTAAAAGAGCAGAGCTTAACGGAAAGGAGACAAGGCCCAACCAAGGAGGGGCACAAGACAATGCAGAGGTGGGATAGAGGGAAGAGTCTGCCACCGCACCCTTAAGAAAAAAGTCCCCTAATAGACCGGCAGTGGTCTTCTGACACTGTCATTCTTGCCACTCACTCCTCCCAATTTTACCAGGCAAACCGAATTCTAGCTGTTTTAAGGAGGTGTTCAATGTGGAAAATAAAGGAAAACAGCACCATAAAACTCAACTCAGGAGTTCGCTACCCAATACCCCCAATTATAAGCCAGTGACCTTGGGCAAGTCACCAGTATAGCACCACAGGGATCCATTTTGAATGGGGGTTATGGGACATCCTAGCACACAGGTGTAATACAAAAGAGCCAAATGCCATGTGAGGTGCATATGCGGATGTTGGGGGAAAGCTCAGGAATTCAGTATGCATCCATAGTCAGAGGGACATGAACTACAAGTTGAAAGAAAATGCTGTACTCCAAATGGAAAGAGAAAGGAATGAAAGGTGCAGCAAGGAAGGACAGACAGAAGCAGTACCTACTTAGGAACTGTGCAAGGATAAAGGGAAGGGTAAGAGTAGTGTCAGAGTTCCAGACACCCTATTTATAACTACATATCACAGAGAGAATAAGAACAAAAAAGGGCCAGTGCTCCCCAAAAGATTACGAAGGCTGGTCCCAGGAAAAAAATCCATATCCAGAAAATAACTAGTTGAATTCAGCTTTGGAAAGACTTAAGATAGACAAGAGTCATAGGACTGTAGCTGAAATAAGACTGCTCCAGAGATTGCGTGTAATTTCTCAACACCACTTCTCAGTTGTTAGCCAGACAGTGTGGGGTGTGCAGAGTGCAAGCAAAAGGGATACGGAAGGAAGAGAGAGAGGACGCTGAGCTGTGCTGGTAAATGTATGTGTAAGACCACAGCAAGACTTCAGAACTACATTGGGCTGTGGAACAAGAATAGTGAAATTAAGATAACATCTGATCAATGAAGGGCAAGAAACTTGTCCCATTATCTTTTACAACTGAAACTACAGCAAGGCAAAAGTCAGAAGTACCCAATATATTCCTACACCAACAAATCCTTAAGAGGCTTAATTATTAACTGAACTGCAAACCATACTACTTAAAAGGGAAAAATCATTTCATCTATTAATGCTAAATTTCGATTTGAGAGGAGACTCTCTGAATCCAAACTATCCACAAATTCCCTTTTTTTCAATGGGTCCTATTTCCACAGCCTCTAATTTTGGGATTGCTGGCTATAATTTTCTGCAAAAGCAAAGAAAATCCCAAAGCACTAGAGTCTCTTCTTGGCTATCTTTGATAGCTCGTGTAAAACTGTGCAACATTCAGGCCTGCGGGTCTGTTATCCCTCAGTATTAGTGATAAATGTATTAATGCCTACATCAAAAAGTAAAGCTTGAATTCTGTGAAAAAATTTTTATTCATAAAAAATGGAAAGGATGTTTAAGTGATATAAATAGAAAACATTTTAGATAGCTAAAAAAAAAATGAGAATTGATCAAGATTAAAATGTCAAATTAATTCTGGCATTTCATTACCATCTTACTCAGAGCCCTACTAGATTCTTTCTGAATCTTATTTATTATTATTCTTATTTATTATTATTCATCCTATTCTTAAAAACGTGAGCACCTCTAAAATAACTGGCATTTCCCTAGACAAACATGATAGACCCTGCCTGAACGGCCCTTGCTAGTTTACTTATACTCATACTTTTCTTGTTCAAATTTAAGATTTCCTCAAAATAAGCTGCATTATTATAATCCTGTTCAGAATCACAGCCAACAAATTCCAGAGATGAAATTTTTATAGACAGGTTTCTCAAAGGTGTACAAACCTTTAAGTATTTCTTATAAACTTATTCAGCAGTTAAACAATCTTTTTTATCAACCCCACAAATGGATTTGTGCAGAGAATTCCCTAAAATATCATTTGGAAAAATAGACAAAATGCAATTAGGAATAAAAAATGCCTTCTGATACTTACCTGATTAAAATCTGGGTCTTTTTCTCCTTCCAGCCTAGTTTCCTCCCTGTCCTCTTCTGTTTCTGAGCTACTAACATTCAATTCTGGTGCTGCATCCTTCATTACCTGAAAAGTACAGTAAGAGAAGCAAGATCAACAGCCAAGAACAGCTGAGAAGCCTTATTAAAGCCAAAGAGCAATAAATAATCTGATCCTATCCAACTGTGGACATTTTATATATGTTATACAGGAGGCTAGTGTTGCATGATCGACTCTAGAATTGCAATTATTGGGGGTGGTGGTGAGGAACCAAGGTTAATGAAATTTTGGTTGTTCACTGAAGTCCAAATCTAGAATCTTGTATCATGGCTTGGAATCAAATAGGTGGATGGGAGCTGGGAGGCATAGTATCAAAGGTTTATGAGCTGGAAGGGACAGAGTTATCTAGGTCCATCTCTCATTTTATAGACAAGGAAAACGAATACTCAGGGAACAGAATGACTTGATCAAGATCACACAGGCATTTAGTGACAAAGTGGGCTGAATCTAGGTCTGCCTCCAAAGCCAACATACTGTACAACGTTGCCTCCTACTCAATGTTAATGTAAAAAGCAACATAAAGCAGGTAAGAGCAAGTTGGGGAGACGTCAGATAAAAGATGTACACATGCGGCATGTGCTTCTTCTAAAAAAAGGACCCCCAAGGGCTAAGGGTAAGGGAAAACTCCAAATAGGGCAGACAAACATTAATTATCCAGTAAGTCAGAGATGTACAAGTATATTAACAATGGAGCACCCTAATTACTTCAGAAGGAGTTTAGGCAGGAGGGTTCTTCTTAAGAAAGTGAATTTATAATTGAATCTTAGATTAAAGTGTAGGGGGTACTAGGTGAACTACAGGTTCTCAATAGAAACAATAAAGTTTTACATATTTTTTTAAACACAAATAACCCCTCCACTCATAGTGATCTAAGCATTAACTCCACAAAGTTCAAGATAAGAATAACAGTTGCTCACAGCCAGTACCTTTTTATTATCCACAACTTTATGTACATAAATAGTGGCTTGAGTGTATTCCCGAAGATCCCTCTGCTGCTGACACAATAATCCTTCCCTGCATTCTGGACAAAGACCTAAAGTGTTTAAGGGAAAAGGTTTGAGTAACCATAGTGACAAATGACACAAGTACAAACAGAGCATAATAGAGCCATTCATATGTTCCCAGTGATTTACAAGTTACTTTGGGGTCTCCTTACATAAGGCCTTTGAAGGAAAAGTGCAACTGAAAATTAATGGTAGATTGTTCCAGTGAGAAAGGACTGAAGGGACCCAGTGGGAGGGCCCCAGCATTGCCAACTTCAGGTCGGAGCAAAGAGCCCACTTGTTTAGGTGAGAGGCAGAGTCTGAACATACAGCAAGCACACAAATAACATACTACTCATGGTGTCACGAAAACGTGTTCTACACTTACTTGGGTTAAGATACACGGCAGCTATCTAGGGAAAGCCAGCATGACTGATTAGCCATGTGGAAAGCACAGAGCCTGCTACAGAAAAGCATAAGCACTTCACAAATGCTTGCTCCCTGTTGGGTGGTTACAGCATTAAATTTAATTACCCCAATCTGAGATCTGCTATAGATTCTCCATGTCCCGTGCCCACCTAAAACAAACGTGTGAACAACTTTACTTACTGGGCTCTAACGTGTACAGCATCTGGGAAGGGTTTGCATCGTCTGTTTTTTCAGCTTTGATAATTTTAATTACATGATCCACGACAAATAGCTTTTGTATCATCTCCCACTCATTGGGCCATATGAGAGCTATACTGTGCAAAGAAACACCATTCCTTATGACATCGTGAAGTGAAGCACCAATGTTTTAGCTAAGACAAATATTCTAATAGCAGAAGCTCTACTGTTTCATTAAACTGGAAGAAAATAGAGCATCTAGAAAAGCTTTGTATACCTGGTGTTTTAGCATACTCCCTGAAAACACAGCCGGTGATAAATAAATACTGACAATTTTCTTAAAAGGTAAACAATCTTATCATAAGGCTTAATGGAACAGAGATTTACAGTTATCCCTTCCACATCATGATTTTTCCCCATCATGGCTTCAATACATTGTGGGTTGGCATAATCCAGGAATTTTGAGTAGACACTCAAAAGGCCAGCGAATGACACAGGAAACTGCCATGCAACTCAAAAATGTGTAACACATGTACAGTACTGTATAATAGTTCAATAAGGTATCTCATAAAAGAAAAAAATTCAACTCTGATACAAAGGGTGGGCCAAAAAATTTTACAAAAACTTTAAGATCATGGCAGTACCACATCCCTAACCTGTGATGGGGAAAGGAAAACAGTATAAAACTGTCATGATTTAGGACAATCTAGTCCAAGCTCTCTCTCTGACAGAGAAATGAAGTCTAGAAAAGGGCACAGAGCAGAGTACTTCCAGAGCAGGGAGGAAATACACAGGGTGAGATATAGTTTTTTCCAAAGTATAATTACTACCACTACTACTTTTCAGGGGCCACCAATGTATACTGGAAGAATCATTTGACGGCTGAGTAAAACCCTGCAAGCTCCATCGTGTGTCCACTCATGGCTCTGGACTAATGCTGACGGAGGTCAGCAACCCAAGAAGGAAGATAAGCACTTGAGTAAACCCAATGCTTTTCCTACTGTTAGTGCTAAGTCCCAAGAAGAAAAGACTTCCCAAGAAAGAATGATAATCAAATTCTATTCAGAGGCAAGATGCCCTTTAAAATGTTTCTAATTAAGCATAAGATAATATCAAACTTCATAAATCACTTTAATAAAGAACAATACACATGAACAGAAAAAACTCACAGCTTAGAATCTTCTTTGGTCATGGAAGCAAAAGTAAACATAAGTCCACCATGAGGACAGAGAAGAGCACTGTTTCCTACTGATGATACAGGGGTACATCTGGTAGGCCGCCTATTGCAAAGCACAATAAAAATGAGCACAATTCTGATCTCAATGGATGAATGGAGAAAAAAATTGCAAAACTGAGTGGTGATAAATGTAGTACTTTATTCTAAAATGAGGCTAATCTTGTCATTGTTTGGATGGATTTTAATATATGAGACAGGGAGATAGATACATGAAGATTTTGCAGAATTATCAGGAGGGCACAGTTATCACATATTAAGCAAAAGGGACAGTATATATTCTTGCCAGTAACACTTTCAATCTAATCTTTATATTTCTAGCACAGAACCTTGCATGTGTGACCTAAAATAACTTACTTAAGTGTTATTCACCATACCGATGGCAGTGAAGCTAAAGGATATGGCAATGGAAAGTCTGTGCTCTTAAAAAAAATGATCAGAACAAAAATTTGGAAAGAGAAATGTTCCGACTTTCTTGATTTAGGATAGAGAAGGGGAGGTTTCAGGTATATGTACCTCGGCAGAACTGGAGGAGGAAGGGGGAAGCTTAAGTAGGTGGAGGGGAATAAGGAGACAAAAAGAAATTAAGTAAAATTTTTAAAAATACCTGACAAATTTCCGCCATTCTTCTACAAAAAACTGGGATACAATATAAAGTACATCTGTCTCCTGAAAAAACCATTTCACATGAAAAAATTCAGTTTATACCCATAAACAGTATGTTTCATATACCAGATTTTTAGATTCACACTTAAAAAGAAATTACGAAAATCACTAAAGCAGCATTAAGTCACAGAACAAAATGACCAAGTCATGTGTGTTAATAACAATTTTTATAGATCCATTTTCATTTCTTGTTACTAAAAGTATTTTACAATTATATAACATTACTGAATGAGGCCTTTGACTCACTGCCAAGAAATGCAGGTCAAAGGGAAAATTCATTTAACTGGAGACTGACACGGGTCACTAAGGCCTACGGTAGTAGCCTTTTAGAAAGGTTTTCCGGTTGCTCTCTTCAGTTCCTTCATACCTGAGGCCAGTTACTGAGACAGGGTCTGCTTTTGTCTTGGAACAAGTTCGGGAGAGAAGTCTTTTGCTCATTTGCAATCATCTTATGCAAGGCTTCATTTTCTTCTCCTTCTCTTTCCAGAATCTGCAGCAGAACAAAAGACACATCAACTCTTTCCTTACACCTTCCTTCCAAAACAACTTATTATGATAATGTGCTAGAGAGGTAGCCCAAGTCGTCTCAAATAACACAGAAGACATACACACCTTGCACTGGGAACAGCATTCCTTGTAACTTGGAAATTCTGGAGCTTTTGGAAAGTACTGCAGCAACTTCCCCCAAGCCTCTTTAGAAACAAGCCGTCTCTCATTTTCTGTTATACATAAATTACCTGTAAAAAACCATCTTGCTTGGTTTTCAAAAAGAAAAATATATACACACAACATACAGTAGCCCTTCCTGTATATGGAAGAGAACCCATAAATGAACACTTGTTACTCCCTGGTGGTTTACTAAAAAGGAGTCTTAACTCTCACTTCCTAAAGAAATTTGACTTTACATTTTACAAGGGCCACAGTCACAGCCAGTTGGGTACCTATTGTAAGTAGGCCTTTGTAACTGCTACATTAAAGTCCATGATTCCCTTACAGAGTGTCATAAACCTAAGTTCACTAGTCCTTCTAATTCTGCATGAGAACAGCAGTGTAAGGGGCTACTGATTATTCAATGTGAAAATGTTCCAGTTTTCTTATGCCTACATAGATACTACACAGGTAATATCCTTTAAATAAATTAGGAGCTTTGCAGGCTACCAAGGATTCTGTGTCCAAAGACTAGTAGTTATACAGAGTGAGCAATACATTATAACATTATGGGTGTCAGTATTAATAGTGCCAAGGAGGTCAAGTTTTGCTGGAGAGTGTGCAAATCTTGACAAAGTGGTTACTCACTTCATCCCAACAGCCCTATTTTAGAAATCAAAACTCAAATAATTTTGACAGTTATAAATAGGTGTGAATTATAATTGAAAAGCAGGTGAAGGCAGTAGGAGAATTCTAACTGGTTCCCCTTCAGGTTACCCAACTTACACATAGCACCTATCATTAAGAGACTTCTACTCTGGGACCTCTTCTCTACCTGAAATCAGACAAACTGTAAGGGAACTGGTTTCCTACTTAAAATTCCTTAACTGCTTAAGATTTCCATTTTCATGAGTTAATATTGCTAAAGCAATATACTCGTCATTAAAAAAGGTTAACTGGAACACTAATTAACCATAGAACACTGACTAAGCCCAATATAGATAGATACTTGAATATGAAGTTTTACAAACAGGAAATATTTTCATTTGTATGCTTTATGGCTAGGACTGTTCTGAAATTATCATCTTAAATTAATATCAAAATACAGAAACTAATCAAATTAGAAATGACAAATACCAAGTCCTTTGCTCTATTCCTTAGAATATTTCTAAATACAACTTTGCCAGGCTTTGTAAACCATAATGACCAAGGATGACTTAATGTGGCCCTAAAACTAACAGCATTTAAAATTTTTTCATCTCCAGAAAGCCTATTTCCTGCAAAGTATAAAAATCCTCAATCCAATTTAAAAAACCATTTAAATAGATTTTCTAGAAATGAGGGAATCAACAGTTTTCATTAATAATTTCAGACAGGGAGTAAACAGTACATTAACATAGTGTCACCCAGTGCCCTTATGAGACTTTTTCAATGAAGAGATTATAACACGCAACCCAAATAGCAAACAAAAATACAAAGCAGAACAGGGGTTCTTAATTTGAGATCTATGAACATGGGTTCTTTTTTCTTTGTTAATTCTATTATATGGATACTTAGTTTGGTATTCGGATACATACTTGGTGTCTCCCACAGAGAGTCAGTCTGCTTATACAAGATTCCCTAGACTTGCCTCAACCTCTTCTGTGACAGAGTCCACAGACTACAGACAGCCAGGACTAGAATTCCATAAATTTCCAATTTTAATGAACTCACAAACTTTATTATCAATAAGCAGTCCAACTTTAAGGTGGAAGATAACTGGTAGGCATAGGATATTTTCATAATTGAAAACTGCCATAAAATTCCTCTACTTCTGTATTATGGTGACAAGAGATTCCCAAATAAACAAGAGTAGCAAGTAGGCCAAGGGTCAACACACACTGTCAGAAATGTGTTGACAAGAATATTGCACCAGCATGACCCTAAGTTCAGACACCAGGTGGGGCATGAACAATGTCTTTCTGATGACTGACTCTGCAACCAACATCACTTTACATTTCTTCATGAGTTCCAAGGTACATTTACATGCCTTTTACCCCTCAAACTTTTAAAATTCAATTTTATTTTATTTTCAGTTCCAAATTCTCACTCCTCATCACCTCTACCCCTCTCCTGAATCCATTGAGACTAAACTAAACCAGGGGTGGGGAATCTATGACCCTCTAGTTCCTGAAGTGGAGCCCTTTCACTGAAACTAAACTTCACAGAACAAATTACCTTAATAAAAGGCTGCAGGTTACCCACCCCTGATACTAAACCCATTAAAAGTATGTATAACCATGTAAAAAATGCATTAGTCATGCCCAAAAAAGCCACTATGGAAAGCTCACTGGAGAGTGGGGTGAGGTTGTGAGTTACACACTGGGAGGCTGAGAGACTGTCTCTATCACTCAAACTGACATGACAGAAGTCACTATCTTTCCTTATGACTCAAATTAGTCCGAGAATACTACTCTGCAAACAAAATAAATGTATGTTATCATAGCGGTATAGGAGAATCAAAGTATAAAACTCCAATCACAGTCAAGTCACTATTAAGACAAAACTAAATTTCACTGACCAGCTTGTTCCTATCTTACCCAGTGACATCCTTCAACTTTCTTCAACAAATGGTCCCATTTTACATGCCCTTCTCCCCTAGTCCCCTATGACACCTGAGACTTATTTCTTCACCAGTACTTAACAGGGACTGGCACATAGTAGGTTCTTAATAAACAAACCACTTAACACCACTATAGGGAAAACTGACAGGATTGTTCATTTGTCCGGGGGGGGGGGGGAAGAGAGCCTACTTTTATTCAACTAGATATAGAGACAACAGAGGCAACAAGAAAAATGGTGAAAGGGAGAAAAAATTAAGACTATGAGGACATAGGAACAAAAGGATATAACGGAAGAAAATTTGGAAATCAATTTTTAAAAAATCTTTGATTTTTTAAATCCTCTTCCACCACAGAATTAACATGAGTGTTTAAAAACATTTCCTCAACAGAGTATGTGGACTCAATGTTTACTTTCAGATAGGTTCATTTAAGCCAAATTAGAAACCTTAGTTCCTAAACTGAGAATAGACAAATGCTTAATCCTTTATTTTATGCCTTTTTTTCAGGGGGAAGGTAGGGCAATTTGGGTTGACTTACCCAAGGTCACATGGCTAGGATTTGTGTTTTGTTTTTGGGGGAGGTTGTTAAATGTCTGAGACCGAATTTGAACTCAGGTCCTCCTGAGGGCCAGAGCTCTATTCACTGTGTCACTTAGCTGCCTCTTAATCCTTTATTTTATTCCTGATTTTCTTTTAAATATATTCTAGCAGACAGGCCGATTTGGTCATTTCTCTCTCCCTTATCTTATCTCAAATCAGCATTGGATTTCCCCTAGCAACAAACAGCCCTGGGAAGGTGAAAGCAGCATTACTTTAGAGCAGTGGTTCTTAACCTTCCTAATGCTGCAGCCCTTTAATACAATTCCTCATATTCTGGTGACCTCCAACCATAAAATTATTTCTGTTGCTACTTTATAACTGTAATTTTGCTACTTTTACAAATCTGATATGCAGGGTGTATTTTTATTGTTACAAATTGAACATAACCCACAGGTTGAGAAACACTGCTTTAGAGCAAGCCAATGAAATGTCAGCTCACTTTTGATGACTGGACCAATCAAGACTCAAAATGTCACAGAATGTTAGCAAATTAGGGAGATGAGATCTTGATCTTGGTAGTTCTACTGGCCAGACCATGATGGCTGCCTCTTAGCTCTGAGTGGACTAAATTTCTAAAATGGATGAAAAACTGAACACCAAGAGTGGAAGGTTCTACATACCGTTTAGGTTTAGCAAATCATATCACCCTACAAAACCCAACTGTTGTATCTAAAGTAATTGTTGTTAACATTAGAATTCAGTCACTGGGTTAGGCAAAAAGGGATACAAAAGGGGGGCCTGAATGAGAAACTAGTACAGGGCGGAAGAGTTTCCAGTACAAAAGGCGGGACAGTGGTGGTATTACTGTAGGCTGGCTATCTGATGTAATAAGTGTCACTGCAATGGCTTTGAGGTGAGGATCAGGTCTGGTTGTGGAATCTACTTAGTACCTGGGCCACCACAGCCAAATCACTTCATCTCTCAGGGTTTCTCAGGGTTGTTTCATCTGTAAGGGGAGGATTTCTACAAGCCTATTTAGCTATGACTTTGAAGAATCTACATTTTGACAGATATTTAGACAGAATAAGGCATCTTCTCTCAAGAACAAGAAACCTAACAAAAGAATCAGCCGTGTAAATTACTTCTACAAAATTTATTATCTAAATAATTTTAGGTTCTTTTATTTATTCAATGCAAAAACATAACAAAGTAAGCCATGGAGGTATAAGTAGAGGGGATGGCAAGAGAGGCAGGAGGGGAAAGAGGATGAATGGGAAGTCCCAGGCATTTAACTCATACTTTCAGATAATACAATAACTTATCTAATAAAATTATATTTTCTTTGAATTATGGTTGAAATATTAACAACAAAAATTGCACTAGTTTCTCAAGGAGAACGAGTTTCTTAAGAGAAGAAGAAAGGCTTCTTGTAGAAGGCAAGACTAAAAAGAAGCTAGGAGACAGATTTAAGGAGAACAGCAAGAAAGATTAACCAGGTTACTCTGTGGCCAGGATTTCATCTAGTTTGCAGAACAGAGGCAAGATTTACCCATCCTACTGCCACAATTCATGAATAAAAAAATTAATCATTGGGAAAAGAGAAAAGTAACACAACACAGTACACGCCAAAGCTCACCATGGGGACATAGGATGTCTTCATTAAAATTTAACTCCTCTTCCTCATCTTTTTTGTCATCCTTTGAATCATCTGATGAAAAAAACAAGCAGGTAATACAATAAATATCAGTTACCATTTTAAGGGGGGGGAAAAAAAATCAAAGTAGATTCAAGCTCTACAACCTAAAGCAAAGGAAATGCTACCGAGCAATGAGCACCCCCCTTCAGTGGCAGACTGAGCCATCTCTGCCAACGCTTCTGCTCCTCTCAGAAGGGAGGCTGACTCATAGGGCCTTCTCACTGTCAGGCCCAGGATGTGAACTGTTCCCACCTGCCCAAACAACACTCTTGCAATGCCTCCAATAAAGGCTTTCCTGTGCACCTCAGATTTTGTTTTTAACTCTTAAACACAAGTAGGAAAAACTGAGTTGGAGACAAAGAAAGCAGAAAAGCAAACCACAGGGAAAGAGTGGAAAGATGCCCAAAGCCTGACTCAGGTAAGAGTAATGACTCAGTGGTTCATAAGAACCTTTGAGATTTTCAGCATTCAAAAAATATTCTTGAAATCGCATTTAGGAAAATAGATAAAGGAAATGAATAGACATGAAGTACAACTAGAGTGCTGTTCATAAGGAGCGCATTATCTCCACAAAAGGAACTGAACTGTGAATATTCAAAGGAGGAGCTCACATTGGTTGCTAAAGATACAGACTTAAAAAGAGAACATGCAATGCACAATACTGAAGACAGCTCAATCTAGTTGACAGGCAGAAGAAAAACGTGTCAAGAATGTTTTGTTATGGAGGATAAAGGGCCCTCAAGTGCACGAATCAGGGGGTGGAAAATTTCATTTTGAATCAGGAGCTTTCAGTGACTCTAAGCATGTCAAAGCATTCCCCAAAAGTAGGTATTAAGAAGGACAATTTAACAAAGACATTAAAAAAATTAAAGGAAGAAAGAGCCTAACCATTAATGTCAGGAGACTCCAAACTGCAGCAACCTTCACATCTGGATTGCTCACCAGGTGATGTGGAATAATCTCTACATGGAGAGACCTTCAAATTTCTAGAGCAAAAATTATCTGCAAACTAGGAATTCTGTTCTGTGGAGCCTGAGCTCCACAATACAACCAGAAGAATTTTGACAGACAGGATTTAGAACAGCATTTAAAAAGACAATAAATGGTCGTCCAAATAAGCTATAGACTGAGTTCTCAATTGAATTAAAGACAATTATATTGTAATGATTTCAGGTTAGCAAATCTATGGCTCATACTTTCAGATAATACAATAACTTATCTAATAAAATAAAATTATATTTTCTTTGAATTATGGTTGAAATATTAACAACAAAAATTGCACTAGTTTCTCAAGGAGAATGAATTTCTTAAGAGAAAAAGAAAGGCTTCTTGTGGAAGGCAAGACTAAAAAGAAGCCAGGAGACAGATTTAAGGACAACAGAAAGAAAGATTAACCAGTGACAAAGCACTGGGTTGGGTTGATAGAGGATATAGTATGAGGAACAGAAAGTCAATGGAGAAATGTGGAGATTAAGGAATAAAGTCCAGAAGGAGAGAAAGGGCTCAGGTGATGGAAGGCTTTAAAAGTTAAAGAGAAGCATTTTATATTTATGAGTGAAGTAAGAAGACTTAGAGAGAGCGAGTTATGGAGTACTTTGAATGCTAAAGCAAGAAATCTATGATAATGGTGGTTATATGGAATCACTAAACAGGGGGATGAAATGATTAGGAAGATCAGTATGAGACTTGAGTGGAGGATGAACTGGGATGGGGAGTTAACAAGACAGTCAGCAGCAGGACAGGGAAGAGGTGATGAGGGGCTGCACCCCAGTGATAGCAGTATTAGATGAGAGATGGGGGCCAAGAGGTAAAATAGGCTTAGCAATACATTGGACATGGAAGGTGAGAAGAAAAGAATCAAGGATGACACCAGAGATTGGAAGTCTGGGTGATTAGGAGGACTGTGTTACCCTCAACAATACAGAACTCTGGAAAACAGGAGGATTTACCCAGATCTCATACCTTTATTCTATAAGGATATCCAGGAGCTGCTTTAGCTCTCATTAACAGGAGGGATATTGATATCAAAAGTCATCTATTCTTAGTTTTCAGAGAAATTAATCTCACAACGCTCTTGTTAATATAAAAAGCAGTCTATAGTATTACTGGAAGAAGGGGCAAAAGACTAATACCATGGTGTGTTTCCTCTAGATTAAAGGATGTATTGTAAATAATTCAAATGTGTAAGAATATAACTTAAATATGGAAGTCAACTTTAAGATTGCAAAATTCTACTAGGGGGGGCACTTATTTGCTCAGTTTTTTACTTAGTGTTTTTAATAAAAATTTTGGAAAAACAGAATGTGATCTTTGGTTTGTAATACCACAAAATTGTTACTCATGTGTGTACCAAGTACAGGCTGAGAATATCATTACCTTTATTTAAGGTGTCACCATTCATTTTCCCATTACTCTGGTCTGTATCAATATCTTGCTCATCTAACTGCTCTAGGGCTAGCTGTCGCCAGCTTCGTAAGGAAGATTTCCCTACCCAGAAGCCTTCATTACTGTGTGAAACAAAAGGGTGACAATAAACAAGTTAATGTCATGAGAGAATATGCCCTCTCTTCCTTCCCATCTTACTCATTTCTCTGATCTCCCTCCCCTCCCCATCCCATTCACACTCAAAGGTTCTTCCCTGGGAAGATTTCCCACCCATTCCAACCGGCTATACCTGTATCCTCACTAGCGTTAAAGTGTTCTTTTGTCTCCAGTGAGCCATCTGGTCCTTGAAGGACCTCCCTTCCTTCCTGACACCTTTGTTGGCCTTTTACTTTACGCCTTGTTCTTGAATGACAACCCACTTTCCACATCAGAATCCCCATGGGTCCTGGGAAAGAGGCTAGTGACTACATTTAAAACTTCTTAGCTGTACTGCTATAGGCAAATCTCTAAGTCTAAAAGTCATTTTCCTCAACTCCAAAAAGCCCAAATGAGATGTATTTGAGCATCAGGATAACCTGAGCTCAAATGCAATTTCAGTCACTGAACTAGCTGTGTGACCTGGGGCAAGTCACTTGTTTGCCTCAGTTCCATTAATTTTAAAATGGTTCTGATAATACTATCTACTGATTTCACAAGTACCTAGGAGATGGTAGGTGTAATATAAATGTCTCATTCCCTGTTTCCTGTCCCCTTCCGCAATCAGGTATTTTCTATGGTATTCTATCATATAAGGCCTGACTCTTGTGATCCAGGTACACCTTGGACCCAATCATTGGACTGTTCCCTTCTTCAAGGTGAATTATCTGCTTCTGTTAAATGTTGCATCCACCCAATCCCCAATGGCCTGGAACAAGTGTTCCACCTATCTATCCTAAGCTTGCATAGGGTAGGCAACTAATGGTAGGATAAACTAAACTGAATGTACTGTTTCTCCACAGCCTGCTCAAAGTTGCATGACTACAGATCTGGGGTCAGGGAGTAGTGAAGGCCCTGCCCTATCCCCAATTCCACAGCCAAGCATATCTACCCCAAGCTAAGATAAAGTGCCAGGTCCTGTAAGAGAGCTTCTCAGAGGACTCTTGGCTCAAAGCACCAGTAAGCCTTTAAAGCTGTAACATTTGTAAAGACTAGGCTTGTGGGGCTTCATCCCCTACCCTACAGGTCACTGTCTTTTCCAACTATGTTTTCCTTATTTTTCTCCAGATTCCAAGGAGATATGTGCATTCAAACATTAGTCACATACCCAAATATCCTACCTTTGTACTCAATAGTTTAGGACAATGTATCCTCAGCTCATAGGTGTAGATGGGTAATGCTAATTGCTTTCTCTCAACATGAGTTTCCTTTCACTATAAGGTATTGAAGAACAGCTGAATAATCCTTATCAGAAATTACAGAGGGGATTCTTCATTACAGAGCTGAACTAGCTGACTTAAGGTCTCTTCTACCAGAGATTCTATGAGGTGTTTTGCATCAACTACAATTAATCCTCTCCATGTAATTCAAGTTGCCAATTAGAATATACAGCAATCTTTTCTTTTTCACGAAATTCACAATGCCGAATTAGGTACTTAATATATATGTCAAATGGATAAATAATTCAACTTCTAAAAAACAGAATGAGAGATCATTGGATACACCAAGTCGTACATTTTAAAAGTTAATATGGTTCCATCACACAGGGTAATCACCTGTTTGGCAAATATGATCGATGAAAGGATATTCTAATTGTTTTACTAAAGTTTTAAAACACAACAGACCAGGTAATACCACCTCATAACATTAAATCACATAATATTGGCTCACATTTCTGTACAGCTTGGATCCACAAAGTACTTTACACATAGTGACCTTATCTGAACTTCAGAATAGGTCCTGCTATCAAGCCTCTGTTAATAGATGAGATGCCAAAGGTCATTTAGCTAGAAATGGAAGCACTTTTGACCTGAAGAGTTCCCTGAGCTTTACCTCATAAACATAGGAGTATCACCCCCCCCCACTGTTATCTGTCAATAGTGACCCCCTTTATCAATAGTAACAAATATAATTTAATCAAAAAATTAGCATAAAAATCCCAGCCTATTCATGTTAACTCAAGAAATTTCTCTGAATACCTAGCACAGACATTTTGGGATGCCCATAAATTAATTTATGTTAGAGATAGAATTCTTTACTATTTATAACATGTCAATTTGGGAAGAATTAACAATTACGCACCCCTTCACTGTGGTCTTCAGCAAATTCGTAACAATCTTATAATCTTCATTTAATTGGTTCTTCAACCTCAGCACCCGACAGCGCTCTACCACACAGTCTTTACAAAGGGCTTTAACTATGGATGAAAAATAAAAAAGGAAGTCAAAAACAAATGCTCACTAACAGCTAATCAGTACATTCTGTGGGGGAAAAAAAGAACAGACCGTTTCTTAACCTGAGGATAGATTTCAAGGAGTTTGGGAACTTGGATGGGAAAAAAATTGCATCTTTATTTCAACGTAATTGCCTTCCTTTGAAATCTTCTGCATTTTATTTGATGCATTTAAAAGTATTTTAACATTCTGTGTTTTTCATTTTAATGGGAACAAGGGAGAGGAAAGCGAAGAATGACTCTGTAAAATATTTCAAAGCTTTGGGTGTAAAGAAAAAAACAAAACCCAGAAGAAAAAGACCCAGGGGTGTGAATGAGTTATGACCCAAGTCATGTATCTCATGTACAAGTTCTATTCAACAATGTTTATTTTGTGTTTTAAAGTGTGCCTACCGCTGATGCTTCATGTCATATAGGGAACCCTAGGTTAACGCAGTCTGTGTGTGCTGAGAGCATGGAATTTCATACCAAGCCAGAAAGGTTTCAAAAGTACAAGATTACAAAAAAAAAAAAATTTATATAAGGCTTGCCTACCTAAGGGTAGATAGGAAGAAAAATTTGGGATTAAAGAGGTCAAAATAACTACAGTAGGATAGGAACCGAGAATAGCACCAATGACCACCATTCAAAATCAAAGGCACCTGAAATGAAGAAAGCACATGTACTTCCCAAAAGTGAGACATACATTTGTGTCATTACAGAGAATGATTTCTAAAATAAATCAGTAACTGGTGCTAGATAACATATCTGGTAATTGTTAAAATTAAGACCAGCTATTAGTTAAACTTTCAAGTAAGAATAATGCTAACAAATAGTTATCCCAGATACCTGCAGTTCTTAACAGGCCACAAAACAAAAGCACCCAAAGCTGAGTAGAGCACCCAGAACCCTTCGAAATACAATAAAAAGGGGCGGCTAAGTGGTGCAGTGAATAGAATACCAAGGCCTGGAGTGAGGAGGATCTGAGTACAAATCCAGCCTCAAACACTTAACAAGTACTTACTAGCTGTGTGACCATGGGCAAGTAAGTCACTTATGCCAATTACATTGCCTTCCCCCTCCAAAAACAAAAAAATCCAAAAATAAAAATTATGAAATACAATAAAAGTTCCAAAGTGCAGAGACTGGGTGGAAATACAATCATCATTGAGAATGAAAGCCTGGTCTGAAGTACAGAATGCTGACAAAGAAATTCAGCTTTTCTGCTTTGAAGAATTCCATCTTCAGTAATTAACAATGTACTTCGAAGCAAAAATCAGGTTGAGAGTAAAAAGCAGATGGAAAAAAAAAACTGTTTAGAAACAGGAACATCTGCATATAGACGGTTACTGAGCTCCAAACCCTTAAATAACTGTCTTCTTACATGGATAAAAAAAAGTCCTCTCTCCCCTTCTCCACCCTAATCTTCTATCAGTAATTCGCTTGGCAAGGTCTTTTCTCATAGATGGTGCAGTGGAAAATTTCATGCGGGCCCACATGAATTCTATGTGATCACAAATGAAAACATGAGCAGAGGGTGAATTAGCAAGGCTTTGCTGTCCCACACCCTCTCAGATGAAGACAGCAGTTTTCAGTTTACCATTAAGCCGAGGTCCTCCTCCATAGCGACTGTAGAAAATGTCAGCTGCATATTCTGAGATTCTCTTCATGATTGATATTTTGTCAGGATGCAGCTTGTCATGGGCACAGAGGCAGGCATGGTTATCAATTGGCTTTGTTGGGGTGGATTCATCTAACCACTTCTGCAGCCATTCAAGTGAGACAAACTCATATGGCTCTGAGGAAAAAGGACACAAGAAACAGCCTATGTATTTTACCACTCCCGTACAAAACACTACATTTAGATACATTTTAAAATGACAAAGTCCCTATTAGAGGGGACAAATCTAGAAAACACAACCACATCAGATCTACACAGCTTTAATTAAGAGCTCAATGCATGTTATAACGAAATTCTCCCAGCACCAGAGGAAAGAGGCTGGTATTATTAACCCCACCTTCAGAGAGAAAGGTGTCTTGCTTATTACCATGGCAGAGCCTGAATGAGAGCACCAAGTTTTCTGCCAATGGAGTGCTCGTATCATAAAACCCTGCTAACCTGCCCAGGCCCAGACCCCATCTGCTGCACAGTCTGAGTATTTGAATTGAAGTATCTGCTCTACAGCTTATCCTAGTTAACTAGAAGTGGGAAGGGCTTTTCAATTTAAGTGAGAATTTTAGGCGGCCATTTCTCTTTTCTGCCCACTTTTTTACTTCATTGACATTCAAGACTAAGTAAAGCAAATTTTTGGAAAGGTGAGCAAAGGTTGTGTTTTCCTACACTTAATTTAGGTAGCCACCCACACCAGCAAATTAAGCTTTGCTAAATTATTTTTCATTAAAAAGTCAAATTTTAAAGCACTAATCAAATAAAAAGAAAATGAATCAAGAAGACGAAGGGCTTCTATCATAAGATTTTTAAAAATTATATACTAGGGGCAGCTAGGTGGCTCAGTGAATGGAGCACCAGCCCTGGAGTCAGGAGGACCCGAGTTCAAATCCAGCCTCAGACGCTTAACACTCACTGGCCATGTGACCTTGGGCAAGTCACTTGACCCCAACTACCCTGCCTCCCCCCTCCAAAAAGCAAAAAATAAAAAAAAAAATTATATAGTAAAAATTAAAGGGTTAGTCCTAAGCAGCTAAATAAAATGAAAAATTGATGGAATTTGAATGACTGAACCAGTGAATTAAACACTCATATAAGGAACACTGCAGGAAGTTGTAGCATGACATGGGAAAGGAAAACTGAAATTGACATTGTACAACTACTGGGAGCTGAGCTTTGTTCTCCCAGGGCCATTCTGCCCAAATGAGTCTTCATTTGGGCAGTCTTCCCATGTACAGTTTAGTATATGTAACATCCACAAATTCAGGCTCCAAAAAACAAAATTTAGGATTTCCAGATAAGCTGTGAATGGTAAACACACGTAACAAGTAACGAATGCTGGGTATAAGTTGTTCTGTCCCTGGGGAATGGTGGGCGCTAAGACAGCAGAGCAAGAAGGAGCACTGCACTGGAGTTTCTAGAATAGGTCTAAGACAAGGCCTTCCCCGGCCCAGCCATGACCCCAGTGAGCAAGTCACTAAACTCAAGGTGCTCCATTTTATTTGTAAAATGAAGGCAATAATACCTGCCCACTACCTACCTCACAGGGATGGTGCTGAGTATAAGAGATAAGATATGGGAAGCATTTTGAGCTTTTTGGAAGAAAAGAGATATAGAAAAGTTAATATGAATACATTCCATAAAATATATAAAGAGGAGACCAAGATGCAACATAGGTAGTGTGGTTGGCCTTTTTTAAAAACAGCCTGCTTTCAATAAATTAAGCACAAAAACCCTATACTTTGGGTGTTTGTTACCCACAGCAAATGTGCAGTGCAGGGCTAAAACAGGGGTGGGTGAAGAAGTATAAATTAGTTAGGAGGCCACACAAGATGCCTAGTCACTAATAAGTGAAAAAAAATTAGTAGTGTCCAGAACTACACAGTTGAAAGGCCTGTCACCTACTCTTGTTTCAAAAAGAAAAAATATGTCTGGTCAAGGCAACAGAAGTTGGTCACATATCTCCCCATGTTTCAGGAGGAAGGTATGACTGGGTCATACTCTCTTAGGGATGAAGAAGACAGAAATGGGAGCCTCTAAAGATTCCTTTAGATCACCACATCCACACATTTGATGATGGATGGGTGAAGAAAAGGAAACCTGGGTTTATGGAATATCTGAAAGAAGGCTATGGACAAAAGAAAGAAGGCTATGACAAAAAGGACAAAAGTACTCCAATTAGATCCACTGACTTAAGTGGTCTCCCAATCATACTGTACATAATGTACTGTACATTTGACAACATAGATTGTTTTACTGGTTTAGGCCACACAATTAGAAAGCTGTTTTGCATTTACTTGGTTAATACCTCGGTTGGTTAATAAGAGGTACGAACCCTTGAAGATGAGGCAATAGGCAAAAGGAGGGTAGAAAGAACCAGGTAGTACAATTTTCACCTGATGCATCAGTCCATTAATTTTGGAGGCTGGAGATCTATATCTATATACATCCTATACCTCTGGAGCCCTTGCAGTTGTAGCAATGAAGGCAAAGGAGATTTGGTTGTAACAATGAAGTATTATGTCCCTAGCCGCTCCCAAAAACCTATGTTCTACACACAAAATGAGCTAGCAGGTCCAAGAAGATACTTTAAATCTTCTTATCTGTGGTTCTCAAGGATCTCTACTGGTTAGTGACCTTCTCCTTCCCCACCTTGCCTCACCCCACAAGGGGAAAGAAAGGATCATAATCCATTAGCTAAAAGAGCAAAACAACAACAGTATCACAGACTCTGAACATGACTCAATATTCAAGAGTAAGGAAAAATAAGATGAACATGGTTTTTGCAAAACACATTAACAGGCATATTTTGGTTCAAAGGTATTTCTGCTTTATGTCATTTAACACAAGAGTTCAAAAATAAAACTAATTTCAGTAACCAGACAGTCTAGGAGAACCCAAGCATCAAAAATACCCCATATAGTGAGTGACAAATGTCTGTCTGAAATTTACGAAGACAAGGACATTATTTAATATATAGAATTTTGATGAATCAAGAGATTCACTAATAAGTATTTATTTTAAGATCAAGAAATGGAGCTACATGTTGAAACCAGAATGCCTGTGAAGCATTCTCACTCTTCCCAAATAAAGTAAAGATTTAAATTTTTTTTTTGTTGCTGAAAGGAGTCATTCCATACTCTAGTCATTATAAGTCAGCAATCACTAACCGTCAGTTATTGGAGTACATTTTACAAATGAGACTCTGATGGGTTAAATGACTTTAACCAGGGTCTCCATGGAAGTAGAAAAGCAGAGTCAGGATTCAAACAAAAATCCTCCTGACTCCAAATACAGCATTCCTCCACTACAAAAGGAGTACCAAAGAGCCATGGACTTGGCAGTCATGAGACCTAGACTTGAACCCATTGGCTAGAACCCATAATACACAGCAGCATAGTGAGCACTAAATGCAAGCAGCTGCTGCTGCCCTATCAGATCCCAGGGTGGGTCTTCTGACTTGCTTCCATACAGGCCACCAATAATCCCCATTAATCTTGAATGACAGAACCAGGAATGGCAAGAAGACATAGACAGAACTGGAAGAAGTATGAGCAAGCACAAACTCTGGCAGATTCTGGCAAGATAAAGGGGCAGAACATGGACTATGACCAGAACTGTTAAGGTTGAATATCATGGAATTTCTATCATTAGATTCAAAATCTCCTAGAATATTAAGAGTTAGGATCTGTGTTGGTGAAAGGAGAAAAATCACATATTCTTGGCAAGAGGTTACTGTAAAATAGGCGGTATCTTTTAGGATCAAATTCCCTCATGTATTTTATGCCAAGACAATTAATTGGGAGCCTCATTCACTTGAGAGTCATTCCCAAATCACTAAGTTATCTGTTAAATTACAAAGACTCTCCATTCAACTCTGCCAGTTGTTTTTCTAGAAGCTTATCTGAAGCTAAGCAACATGACATTAGGATCATGACTGTATACACCTGGGAAAGAATAAGACCTGAAACGAAACTGAAAGCTTAAGTATTTTAAGTGTGCATTTATATGTTCTGAAAAACCTCTGGATTTAATCAAATGAAATCACATCATATACTGTTTAAAGTGTTTCCTTCTAACGGTGTAAAAAAATTATTCCAAACACTGATGCATCACATGGAAGACATTTTTCCCTAGAATCTCAAATTGGACATTTTTACAAATCCCAGAAAGTGAGATCTGGGGGTGTCTTTTTGGGGAATGTTAAAAGCATTTAGTGCAAGAGGAAAAACAACTTATCTGCTGGACTAAGGACTGAAGTTTACATAGCATGCTGGCTTAAATCTGACTCCAGGTAGGTGGTGACCATACTCTTAACAACAGGGCTAGCTTTAGTCCTATACCAGATTGGGATAAAGGGCACATCTACACATAGCAGTTCTCATAGTTAACACTCAGCAATGAATGACTACAGGGCACTACCAGAAGATCTTACAGACCAGCTCCAGCAGGTAACCTTTGGTAGAGGGCCTTCACCTCTTCGTGTTTGGCTTTGCCTTTGTCCACACTTTGTTTACGCATTTCAGCCATTTCCACACACCACTCCTCAAACTTAGAGTTATCACGATCTACCAGCTCTTGAAGAAAAGCTATTCAAAAGAAAAAGCAAAATTATTATTTACCACCTACCAAGACTTTCCTGTAAAACTCTTCTTACTAAAAAGGCATTATGATCATTTCAACAAGAGTTTACCCTTATCATTTTACTGCTTTGTACCCACTGGGCCACATCTTAGCCTTTGTACCCACTTAGCCACATCTTCCTGCTATTATGTCTTCTCTCTTTTAAATCAAGAGCTCTAGAACTCAGAACAGATGCTAGATGGGACACACACATGCAAATGAAATCAACACCAGCACACAACTACACAGCGGAATCTGGCACTACCTGCCGATGTGTCTTGTCTTACAAGATTCCCCTCACCCCCAACCATAGGAACCAAGGATAAGAGGAGCAACAAGAAGAGGATTCTCCATGGTCCAACAAGCTCTTTATCAGCAGCCACAAACACTCCTGAAGTGGCTAACGGACTGTCTTTCTCAAAGGCATGTGGTAGAACATCTCACCTTATTAAACACCTTCCTATTATCTAGAGTGAGAGATATTTTCACATTTTTCTTCATCCTGTCCTTAAAGGTAAATTCATACTCGGTCAATAATTCCATCAATATAAATACGTTAAGTCCAACAAACCAATGTAATAGGGGAATAGTATCTGATGGAAAGTTAAATTTGTAGCAAGGAGAAAACCCCCTGACTGAGGAGAGTGAAGTGTTATTCAAGGTGTTAAATATACAACAAAATGACGAGCATTTATGTCACACTTTGAAACTTTTAACAGGGATCTCAAAGATGATCTAACAATGATATTGTTAAGATGATGATGATGATAACTAGCATTCATTTAATAGGATTTAAGGCCTGAAAACTAGTTTAGATACAAGAACCCTTTGAAGTTAAGAGCTATTATCATTCCCAGTCTACAGAAAAGAAAGCCGAGGCTCAGGGAAGTTGACTTGCCCAGGTCTCACAGCTGCAAGTGTCTCAGCAGATTTGCATTTCGATCTCCCCAACTCCAGGTACAGCAAAATCTACCACCCCATGTAGCTGCCTGACTGAACCCAGTTAACACCTGCCAATCCATCCATGTTACTTATGCCTCTTTCTTCATGAAGGAGGACATAAAATATTCAACAGATGTCAGGATCAGGGAGCCCCTACATTTGCCTTCATTGGTTTTTACTCAGCTCATCTAAGCATCTTCGCTACTCAGGGAAATAAGCTATTCCGAGAGCTCTTTGTCCAAAGCCTCTTTTCCTCCTTTAATCCATCTTCAAGCTCATGGATGTTTTAAAATGAGCACCCAAAATAAAAATTGTGATTCCCACTCTAGGGGGGGAACTTTAGATAATGCTTATCAAAATGCCCCCATGATCATATTTGGACAAGGTAACTGAAGCTCAGAGGGACCAGGGGATTTGCCCACATGATGCACCCACACTTCCTGCTACTTTTAGGGCTCTTTGAGACTTCCCCTCACTGACACTGGCCACTTCTCTTCAAGAACAATATTCTCAAGTTTGCCCTTCTGAATGTCAGATCACTTGCTTACCTGGCACTTGAACCATCAGAGATGATTTCTCCTGGGTCTGCAATCTATACACCAACATGTAGGCGTTTCTAGAGCAGTGAGTGCCTTTCCCACACTTAGGTTTACGAGTCTGTGACTTAGAAGGTTCTGCTAAGATACATAAACAACAAGAACAACAAGAAGATTAAACTAAAACATCAATGCTTTGGGGTAAAGATAGGGCACTAATTGGGACTCAACTTGTAAAAACTCCCATACAGGCTCAATTGGTTTAAACAATTCATAATGATTATAGTACTTGCAAGGTAGACTGTCTTTTTTTGTTCGAGAATACAATTTAAAATTTTTCTTTTCCATATGTAAAACTGAACCATCAGCCAAAAGGAGACTAAAATAGAGCATTTGAAAACTGCCGAGTTCAAAATTAATCTTAAAAAAAAACTTGCAAAATACCCATCAAGTTCTTTCAATTTTCAGACTCTAGAATTTTATAATTTTTCACTTAACAAGGTAAGTTCATTCAACAAACAAGAATCTACTACATGCACTGTGCTTGGTGGTTGGGATACAAGCTTATTTGAGGAAGGAGAGCGAGTGCACACTAACAACTGTATGAAGTAATGGATCAGGAAAAATTCCCAGAGGTAGGGGACACTGAAGTGGGTTTTGATATCGTTTTTTTATCAAAGGTGAGATGAAATGCAGAATTCAGGGAATTAGCAGACCACTCTTCCAAGAAACATAAGAGTGCATGAAAGAAAAAAGATGCGTGGGAGAAAAAGTAAATCTTTTTTTTTTTAAACAATCAATGGACAGATGTGTCCTTAACAAAACAGATTAACTTGATCACATGAAACAGGAAAATCTTCTGCACATAAGATAAACTGAATGTAAAAAATTCTGGCCATTTAGATTTATATATCTTGTGTCCTAGCTAAAACCTTAACAGATTCACATATAGATGTGGATAGCCACACGTATAAAATGGGGCAGACATAAATCTAATTTTTAAAGAGACCAAAAACCATTCAACTTTTAAGTATTCAAAAATATGAACAGTCCACAAAGAACTTAAAAACATTAACAATGAAAGGATGCTCCAAATCACAAATAAGAGAAATTTCACATTTTGCAAACTGACAAAAATGACAAAATAATTATCAGTGTTAGAGGAATGATGGGAAGTAAGGAACTCAAAAATTACTGGTAGAGTTGCTAATCAGTATAACCATTTTAGAAAGCCACTAGAAATCATGGCAGTGACTAAAACATCTATGACGTTTTAACAGAACTGTACCAGCAGATTTATACCTGAATGAGGTCATAAGGAGAAAGTGTATAAGATCGTAATATTTACGAGTACGTTTTTTGTGGCAGCAAAGAACCGGAAATAAAGTAAATGACAAATGATGAAAGAATGTCTTTAAAACTACGCTTCACAAATGTAATGACTTAGTACGCTGTAAGAAACAACAAACACAGAAAAGCACAGAAAAGGCAAGCGTGAATTTAATGCAGAATGAGATAAGCAGAACCAAGAAGGCACACAGTGACCACAACAAACGCAAGAGTAACCACAAACCAACCAAAAGCGAATGATACGCAATCTCTGGGGGAAAGGGAATCAGTCTTCACGGCTTCACTTTTTCCTCCTGCCTGCCTGATGTCGGTGCCATTTCCAGAACCCCACCAGGGGTGGCTCGGTGGCGTGGTGCACAGAGCACTGGCCCTGGAGTCGAGGTGACCTGAATTCAAATCAGGCCTCACGGACACCTGACACACTTCACTAGCCCTGTGACTCTGGGCAGGCTGCTTCCTCGCTTAACCCGAAGAGCAGATGTCCCAGGAACGTTTCTGACGGATCCTCACTGTGTATGATGCTTTCTCTTTTTTGGTATTTTATGCTAATAAAGAGAAGCATCTACATCTATACTTATATTTTATATGTGGTTTTTAGAATAGATGCTCTACTTTGTCAAAGGCTGCATACAATACATACAAATACATGTGTGTATCTGATTATGCTGGTTATTTTTCAAATGATGCCAAATTTGTTACGAGTTACTGCTGTACAGTGACAGTATTTTAAAATATTTTTGGGGGTGAGGAAGAAAGTTCAAGTTTGGAAAGTGAGCCAGGATGCAGAATATGAAAGTTTAAGTGCCAAAAAATGCAGTTATGTTTTTATCCTAGAGGCATGAGTAGAAGGAAGAATATAGATGATGGGAGTTTACTTGGAATTGGGTGTTTGGCAAGACAGAATGAACTAGAGGTCAGAATCCATACCACTGAGATACCATAGTGAGGCTCAAGCAATGCAGAGCTGGAAGCATTAGAAAGAAGCAGAAACAAGATTTATAAGGGATAAGGCTAGAAGAAGGCACTGGGATTAATCCAATAGGAGAGGGAAATGGTCAAGTCTGTGTGCTAGAAATAACCCTCTGAACCCTAAAACAGCAATATTTCTAACAGCAATTTTGGTGGTAGCAAAGAACTGGAAACAAAATGCCTGTGTCCAAGATGTCCACAAATTGGGGAATAATTGTAGTATATGACCATAATGCAAGACTTGTAAAATGAACTATGAATATGAAGAATAGAAAACTGGTACAAAGTAAGGTAAGCAGAGCCAGGAGCAGTATATACAAAGACCTCAACAATGTAAATGAAATGAACATTCACCACAAAACAATCCATAGATGTGGAATATTGCATGTTGGCTATTTCTCTTTCTCTTAAGAAAAATATTTTTAAAGGGAATAGTATTCTGGTAGGAGGGAGAAAAATTACAATGAAATTTGGATGATAATATAAATATGTTATTTGCATGGTGTCAACCTATTAGGGCAGGGACTGTGGTTTTGCCTTTTTTTTTTTTCATCCTCGGCACTTAGCAGTAATGACTGCTGACTGATGAGACAAACTATTACAGTAGAATGTTGTTTTCCCTTTTACCCACATGTACTTAAAAGCCTGAAATGATGTCAATTCCTAAAGCTTTTGTAAAAGACAAGCCCAGTATCCTCATGGTCATGGAACTGTGTGAAGAGAGGGTGAGAGGCCCTGAGAGGGATGCAGCACCCTCTCTTCTGTATCCCTTCCCTGACCTCCAATGTACTCCATGCTATGGCCAAAGCAATAGTCCCTCCCCAATTAGTGACAGAGGAGGCCCCTAATGAATCTCCAAGGTTTCCATGCTGAGCCTGGTAATAAAGATACAGAGGGAGGAATGGAAACAGAAAGCAAGGAGAGTTTCTAGACAAACTCTCCAAAGGTCACCAGATCACAGGTCCAAGCCAGTTAAACATTAACTATCACTCATTTTCGGTCCTCCATACTAAGAGCCTTACCATGATCCACAGTATTTCCTCTGAATTTGTACTGAACATGAGTAAGCAAATGACCCGCCTAACAAAAGAACGTGAGCTGCATGCAACTTCTAAAGATAAAAATGAGCTAATTATACTTGCTTGAAGGATAACTATCAATGTGGGCTTAGGTGAGTACTTGTTATCAACATTTCAGGGGAAGAAAAGGTGTATTTTAAAAGGGCACTCACAACTTAAAGGTTTTACCTAGATCTTCCTCAATCCCTAGTTGTAATTTCTTTCCCTCCATCTTTTCTATGTCTTCGTCATTGAATTTATACCATTCTCCAGTCTGAGGATCCTTCACGTGAGCAATGTAGTGACCAGAATATGCACTTACGCCTCGGTGTATGAGGACAGCACTGAGTTCATATACATAGATGCCTTCTAAAAATAAACAAAAGATAAGTTACAACAACTCTGCCTCACTTTGTATACATTCTGACATTTCAAATTTCAACCTTCAACCGGCAGAGTGTGCGCACCACACCCACACACCCCTCCTCTATAGTTACTTGTATAGATGTATTCATTTTACAAATTTTACAAAAATTGTTTAAAATCTTAGATGAAGACTTGATACAAAGCTCAAATTAAATAAGGATACTTTTGAACATAAATAGCAAATGATACAGTGTGCTAATGTGTTGGCCTCAGCAAACACTCAGAGCAATACACATAATAAAAACTGAGTACATAATCACTTCTAGAACACTGAGAAAAACAATAAATTAATTGGAGTTGGGTCATTCAGGGAAGGTTTCCGGGTAAGTTGTAAACCAGGCAATAGATGAGCAAATCAAATACAAGGAGTTAGATAACATTAGCATAGATGAAAATGACTGAATACAATATTCTACCAGATAGCCTAGGGTAAAGTGAACTGAGTAAATATTGTGTTCTCAGTAGAGAATCTGCTCCCGAAGAGAAAAGACGACTAAATAAGGAGTACTTGCCTGGAAGACTTTGGGATACTCAGAGAATCATATAGATGGACAAAAGAGATCTAAACCCTCAGCGAAACCCTGGAATCTATCTTGATAATAAAGGCAGACTACCAAATATTTTGTAAGTATCAAGGTAATACTCCAAATGCCTTAGCTTCCAAGGCTAGATAAGAGTAGGACCTCAATCTTTAGAGGGACCAATGGACTACCATGGTTTGTATAACCCTGAAGAGTTATAATCTGAAGGAGATGCCAATTACGTCATAATAAAATAAGTGTCTAAAATGAGTCTGTTCTTGGATTTCTGTGGCACTTTCCTGGGGATAGGCAGTGTATTCTCTTCTGTAGAAAATTAAACTGAGGCACAGAAAGATTAAGTGATTTGGATCAGACGTTAAGTTTCTGGGTCAATAAATAGGGATCCAGATGTTTTGTTTATACTAAAAAGGCACTGCCATTAAGAAAGGTTGTAACATTAAGTATCATATCAAACTTCATCTAACTAACAAACCACATACCCAAACTGATCATTCTGTGACCCATAATTCCACAGTCAGTTCCTAAGGTAATGTGTTTCTGATACATAACCTGATTAGCAGAACAAACCAGCTTTTATCTATTTTACAAAAATCAAAAGCAGCTACACACTTATCATTTTCAATCTATGTAGCTCCATCTTGGGGAGGCTAGATAGTAAAAGCCAGAAGAATTAAAGTTAAAATATTGGTTTCATAATTTGCTGTCTGACTCAAGTCAGTTAAATTAAAGCATAAATTCTCCTTTTCTGTAAAATGGGAATAAAAACTAATCCTAGAAAGCAAATTGCAAAAGAGTGAACATGACAACATGTATTTAAATATCTGGGGGGAAAGCATTAACCGAAGTGATAAAAGTCCAATAGGTTCATCCACATTTCTGAAGGAAAATTCCTTCAAATGCACGTTTGTTCTCTACAAGCACTTAAGGGCACTAAGAAGGTTGTTCAAGCAGGGACTCAAACCCAGGTCATCCTGACTAAAAGCCAACCCTTCCACCTATCCTTCTGACTGGCAAAGTGATGTGAATGCTTGTCTAGAGGATGTCTCATAATTCTCTTAATCACTGCCAAATGTGAAAGTTACCTTTATGCTCCATGTACGGTTCCATATCCAGAAGTTCTGAAAAGCCAATGTAGGTATTCAGCTTTTTCTTGTGGCCTGTTTGTCTACTCAAAAACAAAACCAAGGATATTTTTACTTAACCTAAGTGGGAAACGGTGCTGGGCCTTTCACTATTTTTCTGGGGTAGGTCAGGTTCCTTTCTCTTGTCAAGCTGTCTTTAAAAAGCAGCACCATTAGATATGCTAGTATCTTGGAGTCAGCTGACATATCATAATATCATATCCCATGCCTTAAGGAGTCTTACCAGGAGTGTCTAAAGACTTTTACTGATACAGAACTCATTCTCTTCTCTTTCAGGAAGCTTAGGCTCTCCCTGAAGAATGTTGAAATCTGCCTCCTTATAACAATGTCATCAAAACAGTTATCACAAAAACTGGCCATTACAACCAGGTCAAATTGTGGAGATTAAAGCACTTATTTCAAGTACCATATTCTTCTCAGAAGATATTCTGAAACCTGCTCCAGTTATATTTCTTGCATCACAGAACAGATGTAGTACAGGAAAGATAAAGCAAACTTTCAAGTGCTACTGTCCCGAATTCTGGGGAAAGGGAAAACACTTGCCATGCAAGTGAAGTATACAGTTACAATGGCACCATGTCCAGTGCCTTATTGGGGGCGCTAGTTTTTAACTTCAAGTTCCCATTTTTCCTTTTCAGCACTTTATGGTTATCAGTATCTATCCCGCTTGAGGATCATCTCACTATTTGAAGAGAAGCCTATGTAATGGTCCATACTCAGCAGAATAATATCAAGGTGCCAGTGTCCAAAACTTCTATCAATCTGAAAATTCCTTTACATTCAAGGATTTAAATTGTAAGGGTCATTTCCTCACATGCCAATCACATCAATTTTAAATCTGCCTACTTAGCTCATAAGAGGTATGTTTAGGTACTGACCTGTCAAACACAAAACGCATTAGCTGCAAATTAAGAGTACACGGAAGACTGAGGAGTCGGATCTTCCTTGTTGCATTCTGTTTACTCTGACAGTTTTCACAAAAGTATCGATTGTCTCCTTCTAATTTTTCTTCCTGACCATAAGAGCATAAAAGAAAAGATTACCAAACAAAAATAATGAGGATGCTGGATGACTGCAAATAAAATCAAATAATGCACAAACACATTATTAGATATGCTTAATAGAATTTTTTCTAAACAATGTCTTTCATTTCAACTACTACCAAACACTGAGAAAAACTAGGACAAGCAATGAGGGTAAACAATAAGCTGTGGATTATAACAAAGCAATGAGATTCCAAACTGTTCCATCTTCCTTGCAGTGTCCACATGAAAACTCAGGGAAACAGTGGGAAAAGGTTTTTAAAGATGCTTTGAAACGAGTATGAACAAATGTATCCAAGATACGTTGTGTCAAGTTGTCTGATCTCAAGCAGATCTTTTCTTCGTAGTGGTAAAGAAGGCAAGAGTGTCTGTCCCTCAGGTTGAGGTACACAAAAATTAGAAAATGGAAAAACAATCAGGCTGGGCCTGATTCACCTCCTATTTGAAAAAACAGTCCACTTCTTCTCTATTACAATTTCACATATTTTAACCCCCTTTTAGCTATTATGAAGTGATTTTCCCCAGAGGTATATAATCCTGTTGCCTCTGGAAGAGTGTCCTTTTTTAACATCAATGCTCAGCCTGTCACAATGAAATCTCCCCTGTAATCCCAAACCCCAAATGTTCGCAGGATCAAAATCAAAGCTGGACAGAGAGGATTTGGGGGCTCTCTAGTCCAATTTTCTCGTCCTACAGCTAAGTAAACTGAGGGAAGTAATCTGTTCAATCAACCAACACGCGAACAGAGAGCATGCTACCAATTTAATCACCATGCCATTTTTAAATTCTTCCGAGCGGTCCATGCTCTCACGTGACTCAAAATTGATCTTATGGTCCCTCTGCCATTGGTTTTTTTTTAACTCAACAATACTAACAAGCACATACAAACATATAAATATTTCCTTTATCACTTTCAAATACCATCAAGTGGATAAGGCAACACTTATATTCCCAGATCAACCAACAGCCATTATCACTCACTAAAGTTATTTTCAACTGCAAAATCTATTTAGCCATTTTGAAAAAGCCTGTTATTTTAAGTAATAAAACTCAAGAGTCATTGAAAAAATACTATCCCTGCACATTAACGGAAATTGATCAGATCACACCACAAAAGCTGACTAAGCGCCACAAACAGCATCTGCTGGGTTTTTAAAGCAGCAGGCTGTGTAATTTGCTTGGTCTTCAATACCTTGAGAAATTCAGTGATGCAATCTGTCAACTGCTTGTGCCCTTGGATATTTAGCTCCAGTTCATAAAATTTTGATAAAAGCTTTGACTCACGACCACACTGGTTACAGCTAAAATAAAAGAGAACATAAATAAAATCAGAGAACGAGGTAAAGGCTAACAGGACTTCTAATATTTATCACTTACATAAAAGCACAGATTTCTTAATGTCAAAATACACTGTATGATGGCTAATAATGGAAATACATTTTGCATAATTTCACACGTAGAACAGGTATCATTTTGCTTGCCTTCTCAATGAGTGGGGTAGGGCCTGGTGAATTTAAAATTCCAAAATTTAAAAAATTTAATGTAACAAAGTTTGGGGGAAGAAGACAGTACTTTATGGAGATATGTGTATGTGCATATACACACATGCACATTTTAAGACTAAGACATGAACACTTTATGACTAACACGTAAATGTCACATTGAAATTCACTTTGAAATTGAGAAAACAGGAGATAATGTATGTATATATACAATCTTCTCCCTTGGGTTCAGAACAATGTGTATATTGTCATGCTTGGTCACTATTTTTTATGAATTTTATGAATCTCCTTCTGTTTTTTTAAAAAAACTGCTACCAAGATGGCTTCATGGAAATGTGTACTGGGAAATGAAAAATTTATAGGAATACCAAAATGAAAGGTATATCAAAATTTAAAAACGAAGTCCTCAAACAATAAAAATTTGTCAGGAGTTGTTCCATTTAACTAGTGGCCTGCTTTCCTCTTAAGGCCTTAGTCTACAGTATAGTCATAAAGCAGAGGACAATAACCCCAAAATGAAGACAAATCACCAATTTTGAGGGTATTGTTTTTCTGGGCTTTTTGTAAATCAGTTGTTGAATACACAGGACACAAGGAGAAAACACCCTGGAACATGTACCTTTATAACTGAGGGGAGTAAAGTGTTATTCAAGGTGTTAAAAATACAACAATATGATAATAAAGTAATGTGAACACATATTGACAACTGTGTTTACAGGATAGGCCAGCACATTAAATCATATTTCAATATAGTACAGATCCTGTGATTTCACAGGTGAGAGAAAGAACTCTCCACCAGTCTTAGCCCAAGCTAAAAGGTTTAGTAACTTGCCTACACACAACTAAGTATTAACCAGGATCTCTTGATACGCCAGGTTGCTTTAAGTCATAAAATAAGAACTGGAGGCAACAGTAGAATCAAGCCCTAAACGGCGAAGCTCTATGAACATGTTCCCTGGAAGCACTGAGGGACAGCTCCCTACTTAAATGGATGGGATAGAAATGGTTATTCATATGCCCAATTCACTAATTAGCCAAGAGATCAAAATCCCTTTTTCTGAAAGTACTTTTTATTGATTTATAGCCATCACTGGAACTTAATGTAGAATTCTTAAACCGAGAGATATCGATCTTAAGTTTGAGGTGCTAATAAGGAACCAATAAGGATTTCTCTATTCCACAGTAGGAGTCCTCCCAAAAAGATCACTATATACTGAAAAAGAAACCTAGAAGACCAAAATGACCCATTAAAACTTACACGGTGACATATGCATATTCCCCACAAAATTGCTGTTGCACGATGTTACGTACATCCGGATTCTTCTGCTTAGACAAAGTATCTTCCAACAAAGACATAAACAGCTTTGAAAACTCTTGGGCATCCTAAAAAATTTTTATTTAAAAGAAAAAGAAAAATCAAATCCTGCCCTCTTGAAGTTTACAAGAAAGAAATAAAATCACTCCATTGCTACCTATATTCTGAGGTAGATTTAAAACAGACTTGCAGATTAAAAAGTCAGTGTATGCATATTTATGATTGGGATAGCGCTCCAGAAATGTTTTGAAAAGCTGAACATTTGCTTTGGACATTTACATAGCAACAATGTTGGCTATGTTCCTAGGTCTACCCATCTAAATCTCCTAAAACAGTACTGATAACCCCCTATATATTTACATATTTCAACTTTAAGAGAGCAGCCATTTCACTAATCTCAGTATCACTATCAGAAGATATAGATTAAAACCCCTCCATGCTTGCATTTGCCAACTGGTTACCAATTGATTTCTGGTATACAAATGGCACAAAGGATGGCATTCACAGAAAGGGGGGGGAGAAATCGATTTCAAAAATATTTTCATTCGTTTCCGTAGAGAAAATAAACTTATTAAGCAAGCTGTCTGGTGCTAAAGACTGCCAATCCTTCCAACTTGGGAGAAGCCAACAGAATACTGACTCTCTTGGTACTTCTATTCCTGTTTTATAATCTTTCCCAACCTGTTGGGTATGGAGTGAAGTGTCAGAGTTGTATTGTTTTTCTCATTATTTATGAATAATGCCTTGTTAATAGAGCTGTGAATACATATAACCATTTTGGAAATTTGGAATTAAAAAATTAAAAGTAGCTAAAATTTCCAGATTTTCAGACCAAGATTTCACTACCAGGTATATATACTACAATGAGGTCACTGAGAAGAAGAAATGTTTCCATATATTCCAAATAAACCTATACCGAACTGTTTTTGTGGTAGCAAAGAACTAGAAACAAAGCAGATGCCCAAAGACTAGAGAATGGATAAATTGTGGTATATGAATGCAATATTACTAAACCATGAATACAAAAATGCATGGGTAAGAATTATATGAACTGATGCAAAGTAAGCTAAGCAGGGTCAGGAAAACAGAACCACTACCACAATACCATCAAAAGTGAATGCTGCATATTACAAAGAAAAAATTTGGCCCCAATGAAGAAATGAGAAGACACAAGTATGGAACACTGCTGTTCTCAGACATTCATGTATTAATTGGCTTTGCTTGTTTCTTCTCTTCCTTTTTTACTCCTTTAAAAACAATCTTAAATGACCACATGGAAATTTGTTTAACATGACTGCACAGATAAACCTGTATCAGATTGCTTGCCTTGGAGAGGGAGAAGAGAAAAATCTGATACTCTTGAAAAAATGAAAGCTTTTTTATATTGCAATTGGAAAAATAAAATACTATTAAAAATACTGTTATATATATAGGTTAGCTTTCTGGGAAGGGAAAAGGTGACAGATATACTGGGAGATTTAAGGGATGTAAAGAAGGAAATAGGGGGGCGGAGTAAAGATGGCTGCATAGAAGCAGGAGACAGGAGAACTCCACAGCTCCCCCCATAACCACCTCAAATACCTATAAAACAGGACTCTAATAAACAAATTTTAGAGCTCAAGAACTCATAAAATGACAGAGAAACAAGGCTCTGACTAAAGGCAGCCCAGCAGACAGAAGCTCATCATAGCCCCATGCAGGTTTTAGCCCCAGGCTGTCCAGGAGAAGCATTTGGATGGAGCTTTTAGGAGAACAGATCACCTGCAGCAGTTTCCAGAATTATCCACCCAACAGAGCCAGGAGCAAAGGGTCAGTGGAATTCAGCTAAATTTGGGGAGAGGATCTGGCCAACTGCCTCCAGAGTTAGAAGCAGTCTGAAGCACTGGCCCTGCAGCCGCCTCCACATGGCTGCTTCAGAGCTCCTGGCCTGCAGATTGCAGGGAGGCCAAGCGGATCATTCAGAGGCTAAGTGCTCTTGCCTTGAGCTGCCTGGATAGGGATCTTGAGGTACATTTTCAGTGAGCCAAAGCTGGTGGGGACAGCAGAGACCGTGACCTCCTAATAGTTCTGGCAGTTGCAAAAACCCCAGCAATTTGGGACAGAGCTCTCCCCTGTGAATGCAGAGTTCTACTGAGCCCAAAAGTCAAGTAACTGACTGGCAACATAAGCAGGAATAGGAAGCAAAGAAAGCTCAGCAATCCAACTTTAGATTCCTTTTTTGGGAACAAAAAGGATCAAAGTATGCAACAGGAGGAAGATAAACACAGTCAGAACTCCCACACCAAAAGCTTCAAAGAAAAACGTAGACTGGTTACAAGCCACAGAGGAGCTTAAGAATGATTCTGAAAATTAAATAAGAGAAGTGGATTAAAAATTAAGACATGAAATAACTTATATAAAAAAAATCATGTGAAACATACAATTACTTGGAAGAGCTACACTGATTTCTTGGTATTTCTGATTTCCCTGTAAGTCCAGCATTACCTGTTGTTGTCCTGTGTCCAAGCCTAAGGCTTTAACAAATCCTGATGGATCGATGTACCGTCTATTACTGTTCTGCAGCAAAGCAAACAGGTACTGGAGATGCTCACAAATGGTCTGAGGTTCATAATCTACAGAAAAGTTTTATTACACATTAAAATGTTATGTTGTTTCCTTTGCACCTCATCCAATGTCTTTCTTTCCAAATATTAAAGGTTATAGTTGTTTAATATGCTGTAATGTGTTGAATGTTTTAAAAAAAAAAAAAACAACTTAGTGTGCTCAAAGGCCTTAAAAATAATCTAAAATGAGCTTATTGTGCTTCCTTTTAGAGAAACTCCTTTTAGAGAATTAACTGTCCCAACACTATGATTTACTACAACCATACCAGTGACTGGAGTTTTTAATGGTACTCCAGTTTGGGATGTTCAAATCTCTAACCCCAGAGGGTTAAAACTAATTTGATACTAAAAAGAAAAAAAGCAAAAGGATTATGGAAGAAAAACTATTTATCTAAGCCAGGCACGAAACAAAGCACTTATTTTTATTAAGTATTCTATTAAGTGTGAAGGAAATTATTTTAGAATCAGTCTGCTGGGGCCAGACTGATGCTCAAGGGAATGACACAAAGAAAAGAGTTGCACAAAAGCAAAATGGGTTGCCTTGGAAGGCAAACAAATACGTATCACTGAATTTTTACAAGTGGTGAGTTAAGATGGTTACCCCTCAAAGATTCCATAGAAGATTTCTGTTTAGAAAAAGATACGTCTTATACAAAATCAAAGGTCCTTTCTAATTCCGAGATCTAAAGACTATTACTAACAACTATGCATACCTAAAGTAACAGAAAATTAGGGAGATATAAAATCTAATGGTCTATAAATAAAAGAACAAGCACTGGTAAGTCAAGATTTGCAAACTAAATTACCTGTTAAAAAACAGGAGATTGGTTTGTTTGCTATATAATGTCCCTTTAAATACAAGCTCAAATCTCATTGTGCTATGGTTAAAAATAAAAGTCAAAATATCCCCATTTCTAGCTAGTTTCCTTTTAAAATAAAATGCAACTTATCTACAAATATAAAAATGTATTTGAGAAAAAAACTAGAAAAAGCATGAACTGCTTAAGAAGCAAGATCTTTTTCTGCATGTTCTTAAAGACTAAAATTGTTCAAAGTGCACTTGCAGATAAAATATGCATGGGTGTGTATACCTGGATAGAGATACACAGGAAAGCAAACATGATCACAGATACTCTTTTCACCAACCTTTCTCTTCCTGTATGCCATCTCCCATCATGTGGTCACCACAGGTACTTGGACATAAATACAGAGCCTGCCTAAGCTCCAGATTAAGAAACCAAACCTGAAGAAAAGTATTCACATAGCATGTTGCTCCAAGGTTTGTGAGACCCACAAATGAGTTCTACAATTGAAAAAACAAAAACATTACTTGCAAAGATGATTTTTCCCTTAAAACATAGTAAACCTGATCAGATTCAAAATGAATAATTTTAAGAATCTGAAATTCTACGTAAGTTTTATATCTTAAGAATTATTCAAATGGCCTATTTTCAATACTTTGTGATACTTCCAAATGCATGGCACACATCTTTTAAAACTATTGAAGTCTTCAAAAGATTCATACTATTTCTTGTCTACCCATTAAACAATACTTTTACAAACATCTTTGAAAGTATTAAGAACTCTGAATATTATAAGGCAGGACTCCATTTCACCCCTGGTGAAGCCTGCTAAGCACTGCCTAACAAACACACTTGGTATATAGTGAGCTATCTTTTCATTGGTCATAGCCAATGTGGAGATTTCAGATTTGGGGGGGATAACCTGAAGAAAGGATCTAACTGGTCAGACACTTTGATCAAGAATTCAACGGCTTAGATAAGTACCCTGAAGAGATCAGAACAAAAGGTCCACAAAGCAAAATACTGATAGCAGCCCTCTTTTGTAGTACCAATGAACTGGGATGTAGATGACCTTATTTATTCAGCTCTGTTCCCAGCTTTTACCACCACAAAAAGGGCCGCTATCAGTATGGTTAGCATTGAAGTATCATGTGCCAGGGGTATCTCCAGGTCTAATTGACTTAAGTTGCTTGTGAACCTCTTTTACAGAGAAGTCTGGGCCTCAAGTAAGGACCATGGCAGACAGTGACAAATGTTTGATACAATGATGGGTTTTACTGAATTTTGCTTTTCTTTTTTTTTTATTACAGAAAAAGGTCATCTATGTGATATAAAGATACAAAGAAACACTTTTAAATTTTTTAAACTTCAATTTAAAACATTTTTTACAGGTTCAAGAGCTATCTACAAGCCCAATCTTACTGTGATGTAAATGTTTTTGACCTGGGTCATTTTTCCCCTCTTAGGGCAAGATCAGTAATCCCTAACTCTAAATGTCATTTTTATTACATTACATAACTCAGCTAACTTTCTTCTTTCAAGAGTTGACTACAAGTGTGCTTTATGGCTTGAAGGTGTTCTGGCAGTACAACACTGTTGAGCTCTCAGACTAGGCTACCGGGTTACTTAAGTTTTTGGTGTCCCCCAATTTCATTTTTGTCTTGTTTTACAGGATTAGAAGGCAAAGTAGGCCAAGTGAGAGGAAAGAGATTGAGTACATGTGATATCTTCTAGAAGGGTGATTTGGATTGTCTTTCAAAAACAGAATGGACCAGATAGATAGAAGGTGTTACTACACCCCCAAATGAAACGCATGGTACATTCTGTATAGTCAGGATCTTCATAATATAAACCAGAAATACCACATTTTGTAGGTATATACACAGACACCAGCATGGCATATGCTAGAGCTAAAAAGTGACCTGGTTCTTGACATGGGTTCATTTCATCACAGTACTTGACACAGGATCGCTGAGAAGGGATAGTATTGACATTTATCTGCCTAAGAGAGCACCAGAAGGCTTTGCAGGGAGCAAAGATAATTTCTTCCTTCCAAAGGAGGGTAATTATTGGAGTACAGCACTAAAACAGCCTTTAGAGATAATCTAATCAAATGACTCTCAAAAGTATGGGCTAACGACCCAACCAAGTTCAAGGTCAAAATTATTTTCACAACATCCTAAAACATTTTAACTCTGAATACAGTAAATATTAATAAATGTAATCCACGTAAGCAAAAGTTCTTTGGGGGAATCTTCAATAATATTTTAGACTGGACTGTTAAGTTTCAGAGTGACTGATCTAATCTATTCCCCTTCATCATTCACCTAAAATAGGTGAGGCAACTGAGGCCAAGAGTTGAGATTGCTCCCATATTCACAAAAATTAAGTGGCAGTAAAAGGGATTTGTCTTTGGGATTCAACTATAATAATTTTTTGCTATTACAAGTTTGGAGCTAAGGCAGAAGTATACCATGTTTGCTTCAGGAAAAAGTCTAAGAACAATCACATCTTTTTTCTCCTGCATTTTTTAAATGTTATTTCCTTTAAGGAGATTTGGGTTATAGGAACAGACCATGATTAAATCAACCCTGAAAGCCACAAAAAGCACCTGAGATATAGGGGGGGTTGACATTTACAACAAATTGATCACACTGTGGTCCTCAAGACAGAAGTCTTTAGTATAAAAGCATATAGTACAGTATACAGCATGGAAATCAGTATATTCTGGGTCCATGATGGGCCTCCACTTTCAGATTAAAACTTTCTTTTTTTAAAATGTGAGTGGGAAACTAAGGCTCAGGGAGTTTAAGCTATTTGCCTGGGTCACACAGCTAGCTAAACAGCGGTATAATATAATCAGAACTTGAACTCAGGTTGTCCAATTCTGAACCCATTGCTCTTTCTAGTATACCAGGTTCACTATCAAAAGTACAATCATGGTGCCATCTAGTGGGCTGAATCCTAACAGCAACACAATGTAGGATACCAAGGTTCTGAAAGGATACGCAACTTCCTGCCCCTCCTGTGCTGTTCGAACAGAAGAATCCCCTTCATGGTGGCACTTGCTTTTTTCTAAAAATCTGCCAGTCACTTACAAAAGTGAATTTATCTTCCAGCCCATCTCTATAATCCTATTCATTTCTAAAACTGGAGTTCCTTTCAAGAAAGGCAGAATATTTCTGCAACTCTTTCAAATCTGTTGTGACCAAAATAAAATTGTTACACATAAGTGTCAGCCCTGTACAGAGGGACAAGCTTTCACTAGCAGAGTCATCTGCCATCCTAGAAGCCTCTCTCTATACTTCTATCACCCCCTCTCTGTGGTACAGCAAGACAAACACAAGAAAGTTGGAGACTAAACAATTCTAAAGACAACTGGAATGAAAGCTGCAAAAATCCCTTAATAAGAGGGGACTTTACCTTTTTCCTCCTTTCAGAGTTGGGATCGTCAATGTTGTGAAAGCTGTTTTCATCGATTTCACCTAGCCAGACGTGTTCTCCAATCCCAACCAAGCAATTCGGGTTCCCTTTGCAGTTTCTTCTACAAAGCAAAGTTAATAAATTAACGTTAGACTTAAAGCAACAGTTACACAGTTAACTACCAGGTCCAATCAGTTTTTGCAGAGAAACACATTAAATGGAATCACTTTAGTCTTTTGTTCCCTGTAATTACAATGGTTCCCCCATCAACTAATTCAACAATTAAAGAAGGCACTGTGCTCACTGGAAAAAAAAAGCAAAACGAAAAAGACCAACCCTAATCTTGAAAATTTTAAAATAAAAAGGACAGTGATAGCTTAGTCTCTTTTTTGCCTAATTTGATTCCTGTGATTTCTTTTTCTTCTCTAATTGCTACTGCTGACATATCTAGTACCAGATTGAATAAGAAGGGAGATAGTGGACATCCTTGTTTCACCCCTGATCTTACTGGAAATGCTTCTAGTTTATCCTCATTACATATAATACTTGCTTTAGGTAGATGCTACCTATTATTCTAAGGAAAATTCCATTTATTCCTATACTTTCTAGTGTTT
>CM053582.1:105508639-105529638 GCA_028627135.1 Pseudochirops cupreus
GATTGGTCTATAATTTTCTTTCTCTGTTTTGTTTCTCCCTGATTTAGATATCAGTACCATATTTGTGTTATAAAAAGAATCTGGTAGGACTCCTTCCTCACCAATTTTCCCAAATAGTTTGTAGAGTATTGGGATCAATTGATCTTTAAATGTTTGATAGAATTCACTAGTAAATCCATCTGGCCCTGGAGATTTTTTCCTACGGTGTTCACTGGTAGCTTGTTCAATTTCTTTTTCTGAGATGGGGTTATTTAAATAATTTACTTCCTCTTCAGTTAATCTGGGCAACTTATTTTTGTAAATATTCATCCATTTCACTAAGATTGTCAAATTTATGTGCATACAATTGGGCAAAATAATTCATAATTATTGTTTTAATTTCCTCTTCATTGGAGGTATATTCACCCTTTTCATTTTTGATACTCAAAATTTGCTTCTTTTTTTAATCATATTGACTAAATTTAATTGGTTTTTTCATAAAGCCAGCTCTTAATTTTATTTATAAGTTCAATAGTTTTCTTAACATCTATTTTATTAATCTCTCCTTTGGTTTTCATTATCTCTAATTTAATATTTAATTGGGGATTAAGTATAGGAATAAATGGATTTTCCTTAGAATAACAGGTAGCATCTATGTAAAGCCATCAGGAAGTATTATATGTAACGGGGATACACTAGAAGCATTTCCAGTAAGATCAGGGGTAAAACAAGGATGTCCACTATCACCCCTCTCATTCAATCTGGTACTAGAAATGTTAGCAGTAGCAATTAGAGAAGAAAAAGAAATCAAAGGAATCAAATTAGGCAAAGAAGAGACTAAGCTATCCCTCTCTTTGCAGATGATATGATCATATACTTGGAGAATCCTAGAGAATCAAGTAAAAAACTTGAGACAATAATTTAGCAAAGTGGCAGGATGTAAAATAAACCCACATAAATCCTCAGCATTCCTATTCCAACAAAGTCCAACAGCAAGAGATAGTAAGAGAAACCCCATTTAAAGTTACTGCAGGCATTATAAAATATTTGGTAATCTACCTGCCAAAACAAACTCTGTACCTTTATGAACACAATTACAAAACACTTTTCACACAAATAAAATCAGATCTAACTGGAAAACCATGAATTTCTCATGGCTGGGTCGAGCTAAAATAATAAAAATGACAATTTTACCTAAATTACATACTTAGTGCCATACCAATCAACCTACGCAAAAACTTACTTTATAGAACTAGAAATTAGTGACAAAATTCATTTGGAAAAGCAAAAGGTCCAGAATATCAAGGCAATTAATGAAAAGAAATGTTAGGGAAGGTGTCCTAGGCGTACCAGATTTTAATTTGTATTATAAAGCAGCAGTCATCAAAACTGCTTGGTACTGGCTAAGGAATAGAGTAGTGGCTCAATGGAATAGACTGGGTGCAAAAGACTCAGTAGTCAATGAATTATAATAATATACTGTTTGATAAGCCCAAAGACACCAGTTTTTGGGCTAAGAACTCATGATTTGACAAAAACTGCTGGGAAAACTAGAATATAGTATGGCAGAAACTGGGCATAGACCATCATCTAACGTCATACACCAAAATCAAGTCTAAATGGGTGCACGATCTAGGTATAAAGGCTGATACTGTAAGTAATCTGGGGAAGCAAGGAATAGTTTACCTGTCAGATTTATGGAGCAGGGAAGACTTTTGGAGTGCACTATAAAATGCAAAATGGATAATCCTGATTATATTAAATTGAAAAGTTTCTGTACAAACAAAGCCAATGTAACCAAGATTAAGAGGGAAGTGGGGAAATTGGGAAAGAATTTTCACAACCAGTGTCTGTGAAAAAGGCCTCATTTCTAAAATATACAGAGAATTAAGTAAAATCAATAAGAATGAGTCATTCCCCAATTAATAGTTAAAGGATATGAACAGGCAATTTTCAGAGGTAGAAATTAAAGATATCTATAAGCATATGAAAAATGCTCTAAATCACTACTGATTCGAGAAAGGCAAATCAAAACAACTTCGAGGTACCACATCTCACCAGTCAGATTGGCTAAGATGACAAAACAGGAAAATGACAAATGCTGAAGATGTGGAAAAACTGGAATACTAATGCATTGTTGGTGGAGCTGTGAACTGATGATACAACCATTCTGGACAGCAATCTGGAACTATGCCCAAACAGTTATAAATAATTGCATACCCTTTGATCCAGTAATACCACTTCTGGGGTTGTATCCCAAAGAGATCATACAAGTGGGATGAAGACCCATATGTACAAAAATATTTATTGCAGCTCTCCTTGCGGTGGCAAAAAACTGGAAATTAAGGGGATGCCCATCAATTGGGGAATGGCTAAACAAGTTGTGGTATATGAATGTAGTGGAATACTATTGTGCTATAAGAAATGGGGAGGAGGAACAGCTAGGTGGCTCATAAAGCACCTGCCCTGGAGTCAGGAGGACCTGAGATCAAATCTGCCTCAGACACTTAACACACCCAAAAAAACTAGACATGTGACCTTGGGCAAGTCGCTTAACTCCAACTGCCCTCCAAAAAAAAGAAAAAAAGAAAGAAATGGGGAGGAGGTCTCCATATTCACCTGGAGAGGCTTATACAAACTGATGCTAAATGAGAAGAGCAGAACCAAGAAAAATCTGTACAGAATCACAGACACATGATATGTGTGACGACCAACTTTGATAAAACTGGACTCTTCTCAGCAATGCATAGTTATAAGACAGCTCTACAAGTCTCAGGATGGAAGGAGATGTCTACATTCAGAGAAGATCTAGAAAGAACAGACTTTAAATGGAGACTGAAGCAATCTACATGCTATTGTTCTTTTCCATGTTTGGATTTGTTTCTTTTTTCCCCTTGCTGCTCACTCCATTGGTTACAACCCTTCTATACAACCAGACTAACGTCCAATGTGAAAAGTATTTGCAGGTCCCGTACTTGATTGCATGCCACCATGGGCAGGGGAGAAGAGAGAGGGGACCACCATGGGGGGGGGGGGGGAAGAGGGAAGGGAGAACATTTGAAAAAAATCAAGGGATTGTGGAACTGAATCTTGTAAACTCAAAGTAAATAAACAAATCAATTTTAAAAAAAAGGTAAGGACAGGACCTAAAAAAAATCTTTTAGTAAGACTAGGTATCGGCCACCAATTCCAAATCTTCAGATTATGTGCTAAACAAATGGCCTTAAAGTGGTTACTTTATTTCTTTAGGTGAAATACATGCACATGAATTTAATAATGCTGCAACCATAGGGAATGATGAATATCAAGAACTCAGAGAAATTCAATATTTGTATAAACTCACACACAGCAAAATAAGCATAACCAAAGGTAAATATCATTGAAATTCTTTAGAACCCATCTTAGAAATGAGGTAAAGGAGGCCCCCCTCAAGGAGGTTAAGCGCTGGGACTGATCCCAGGTCAGAGGTAGAGGTCCAGCCAGCACACTAGCCCCCCAAACGGTGCTACCTCTCTTTAGTTTAAATGCCTCTAAGATTTTCACCAGCAAACCAGCTCAGCATTTGTATCAAATTACTCCAAAGAAATCCAACTAATGTTCCAATGCTCGTCCTCTTTTAAAGAGTACTCCTTTTGCCGTACATATGCTACCACATCTAAATGGCAACTCCTCTCCAACTACTACTTCAACACTTTCTCTAACCTTGCCTTCCAAAGACTAATCCAGTGTCTGCTGTTACTTCACAGCTACCTATCAGATATCACATCATCTTCTTTCCAGCACTGATAAGGAGCATATTGGGTTTTTGTTCTTCTCCATTAGAGAAAATAACCTAGGCACCACTTTCTACAGATTCAGCAGCCCTCTGTTCACAGAAAAGACTAATGAACCATTAAAAATTTTCCCCAAATACCATTCATACACAGAATTGCCTATCTAAAAGACATCTCTAACTCAATTCCCTATAATCAGTTCAAATTATAAATGATGAAAATTGTCAAGTTTCCCTTGATGACCTTTCCAACACAAGGTGTATCTTCATAAAACTAGCTTTCTATGAAATTTCATCATTAATTTTTAATTCTTGTCCTGTACTTCATATTCAGCCTATACTCAAGGGACCATGAACCAAAAATCAGACCCAACTATGCCACTGTTCCTAGATGCAGTGGGTCAATCTAATAAATACACTATGGTCCCACTCCCCATTGAATTTCTTTTGACTTTAAGACCCTTCTCCCTGTTCTCCACTCTCCTGGGTGTCAGATCCCCATTAAAGTTCTACAAAGACAAGAACTGTCTTTGCTTTTGTATTTTTAGGCCCAAAGCTTAATCTGACTACCTAGAAAAAATGCTAACAAAATAAGGTGCCAATCCATTGCAGGAATGACTGTAGCAAATTAATATATTGGAGTAGAATGCCATAAGGAAGAGAATCAAAGGATCATAAGATCCGGAGCTGGACAGATGCCTATAGGAAGGTTTATACAAAGTAATTCAGAGAAACCAAAGCAAAACCAGACATATGTACACAATTGACTTTTCAATAATAAATGAAGACAACATGCTAGTAGCAAAAGAATTCATGGCAGATGAACAAAACAGAATTTATACAAAATATGATTTTAAAAGCCTCAAAAACTCCTGTCCCATTGGGTCATTGAAGTTTGTTTTGTTTTTGCACCGGAGATAACAGAAAAAAGTCCAGGAAGAAAGAGACAAGGACAGTTTTCAAAGTAGAGGTGATACAGTCAATTCAGATGTTTTTTTGCTTAACTATGCATCTTTTGAGGATGATTTTCTTTTTTTTCCCCTTTCAGTTGACTTGGGAGTTAAAGAAGCCTTCTCTATTTCATCTTTCATCAACTTCTAAAATCCAACCTCTCTCATGAAACTTTCCCTAAATAAAAGTGAGATTACTATAACTTCCCAATGACTATAAAATAAAAAGGAATTGGATAAGATGTCTAAGGTTCCGTCGGGCTCTAATATTCTGTGAACATGGGTAAAACACCTATTATTTGGGATACATGCAATGTAAACACTCTGGATGTGTTTTCCAAGTGCTGACAGGTCAGGGTGAGTGAAGTGAAAAAGTACCTACCATAGTAGGCCAGGCACTGTGATATACACTAGAGAGATCAAGGCAAAAACAGCAGATCAAGGAGCTCACGTTCTAACCGGAGAGACAAGAAGCAAGCAACCCTGTATAAACAACATGTATGTGGGACAGTCTCAGAGGGCAACAGGTAGACACTCCTATCAGTCATAGGAGTCACTTTTCTATTAAGTCAACTGAAAAAAAAAATACCAATCAACGACAGCTTTCTTGCATATGCTTCCAATTCAGTTTTTAATCACATACAGACTTTGCCTAATATGGTTTGCTACAACACAGGCTTCTTTCTGCTTATCGACAATGCTGACTAGACAAAAAGCAAGCTTTAATCAATTAACATAACCTCTTCAGCGTAAAGTAATTTATAGATGGCTGGTTTTAGTACTTTTGCTTAGATTGGAAACCTGGTTGAGAAAAGCTCCCCAACACGATCAGAAATACAACCTAATATTATCATTCATTTAGGTTACTCTGCAACCTCAAAAACAAAGTCTACTTTTTATTGTTGATGCTAAATAAACTGATATTTTGGTAGATGGTAAATAAATTGACAAGGTATGCAAGGAACAGCAAGGAGTTAAGTATCAGTGGATTGCAGAGTACTTCAAGAGTGTGGTCTAGGAAGACTGGAAAGCTAGGAAGGAGTTAGGTTATGAAGAGTTTTAAAAGCCAAAAAGAGGATTTTATATTCTATCTTAGAGATAAAAGCGAATTACCACGAAACTGCTTTAGGAAAATGACAGCTGAGTGGAGGATGGACTGTTAGTCAGGAAGACTGACTAGCTTCCCTTTATTTCACTTCGCAAATTTGCAAACCTATCTGCAACATTTTCCCAACATCATATCATGTGCTCCTATGTCTCTAATTTGAAATATTTCAAACTTTTTCATTATGTTTGTTTTGATCTGTGATCAGTTATCTTTGATGTTACTTTTCTAACTCTTTTGGGGTCCCAAAGACGATACCCACAGAATGAAATTAGTAACTGTTGGGCAGCTAGGTAACACAGTGAATAGAGCACCAGCCAGAGTCAGGAGGACCCGAGTTCAAATCAGACCCCAGACACTTGACACACTAGCCATGTGACTTTGGTCAAGTCACTTAACTCCAACTGCCCTCTGGAAAGCCTCCCCCCACCAAAAATTTAATTGTTGTATGTGCTGACTGTTCCACTGACCAGCAGTTTCCTGTCTCCCTATCTTTGGGCTTCCCCATTCCCCAATATACAATACTAAAACCAGGTCAATTAATAACCCTCAAAAGGTCCTCTAATTGTTCAAGTTTAAGGAAAAGTCAATCTACAGGGCAAAGTTCATTGCTGCCTCATTAGGAAACTGCCAGTCACCCCACCACTCCAACCTTTAGCAACCACCACCTTAATCAGTCAACAGCCAAAGACAGAGACAAGACTTCAGCAAAAAAAAAAAAAAAAAAAATTACAATTCACTGAAGGCTCAGATGATGGTTAGCATTTTTTAGTAATAAAATATTGCATGCAGTGATCTGACTGCTCTATTTGCATTCTTAAGAATGCTTTTCATTTTCATGTCTTTACTTTCCTACTCACTCTAGTGCTCCTGCCTGTACAAACCATACATAGTCCCTATCAACACCATTACCATCTTCCACACAGCTGCCAAAGAGATTTTCCTAAACCACAGGTTTAGCCACAGCAATATCCTACTGTATAAACTCCAGTTGCTCCCAATTATTTCTAGAAAGACAAACTCTACTTTGGCATTTGAAGTTCTTCACAACTTGACATTTTTCTACCTCTCCAGTATACAGGCAGTGTTCCTCCCCTTTCTGGTTCAGCTACACTGATCTACCTACCTGCTGTTGCTCACAGGATGCTCCAGTCTTCTTTTCTAGGGCTTGGCACTCACCCCCCTGTTTATCCTCCATAGCTTGAATGCTCCCCCCCTCCCCAATCACAGGATTCTTTTAAGTTCAAGGGTCACCCTCCATGAGGCCCTTCTAGTTGCCTCAAACTGCTAGGACTGTCCCTTGAAATGTTACCTTGTACTTCATCTGCATACAGCTGTTAATACAGCACAGCTATACATAGTCATGCTGTCAACTGCATGTAAACTGAAGTTCTTTGAGGGCAAGGAATGTTTCTCTTCTGTCTCTGTATCCCCACTACTTAGGATATTGCATAGGACACTGAGAATTCAAGTGACATGCCTAGGATCATTCAGATATTATGTATCAAAGACAGGACTGGAAGCCAATTCTTCCTAGCTCTAAAACCAGCATTCTTATCCATTACAAGACACAGCTTCTCAACTAAAACCATACTGAAGTTTAATTTTTTATTACACAAAACTGCTTATGGATCTCGCACTGACTAAGCTAATAATTATAAATCCTAGAAAGGACCAGTTTTCACTATTATCTGTTCCTAGGAACTCCAGCTAATTCACATCTAACTTATCTCTGACAAAATGAACAAATTCAAGAGGTCTGTTTATATAAACTACAAATTACTTCCCAGGTTTTGAGCAGAGACAGGACTCTTAAATTTGGTTTGTGTGAATGACTGGCAGTCTGGTTAAAAAAAAGCCTCCTTTCTCAAACTACTGTCTTAAAAATATAAAATATGGGGCAGCTAGGTGACACAGTAAATATTGAGCACTGGCCATGGAGTCAGGAGTACCTGAGTTCAAATTTGGGCTCAGATATAACACTTACTAGCTGTGCAACCTTAGGCAAGTCACTTAACCTCAATTGCCCTGTCTTCCCCCCTCCAAAAAGATAAAGTATCAAATATACAAAATTACAAGAATTATACAATTATACAAGAATTATTATAATTATTATTAGAATTATATATATATGTTACCAAAGTGTTTTAAAAGTTTTATGATAAGATCCTCCCTTAGAGCCATAAAAATATTTGGTATTAAGTTTGCTGTGTTTAATTCTATATTCCTCAAATTCCCATCATTAATGACCTGATCCTAATGGAAGAACAGAGAGAAATGTATTTACACTAATGAGGTAAGAGTGGGGAAATAAGAAAAGCCTAGGTTAAAGTTTTTTCCAATATTCTAATTACTAAAGTCCTAGCATAAATCTGGTGGTAGCATGGAAATAAACCTGGAAATATAGGAAGCTGTATAGGACGTACAAGAGCTCAAGTTGATACGTCCCAAGAAAAATGGATATGATGTAAAGGAACAGGTGGCACAGAAGATGGAGCACAGATCCTGGAGTGAGGAGGTTCAAATTTGCTTCATATATACTTATTTAGCTGTGTGACCCTGGGCAAGTCACTTAATCCCGATTGCTTTGAGTAAGATCCAAGGAGTAGCATTAAGTATATAAAGGCCCAAAGGCTGGCTATCAGGGACAGATGAAGATACTCTATATTTAGACACTGTTATCCATAAAGAAAAGGCTATTTTCAGTAAAAATCTTTCTAAAATATGTTGCACACTTCTCTTATTCATAACCTACTATTTATCACTGGGGAGGAGAGGTATTATCATGCCTATCAAATATTGCACAAGCCAATTCCAATGCCATCTCCTCCACAGAACTCTGAGCTCATAAGTAGCACATCTACCTTAGCTAAGTCACTCAGCTAATGTTACCTTATAACTCCTCGAGAAATTAGATGATCACTTTGTTAAAACTGAATAAATTAAGTTTCCAGAAGCTCTAAAGTCTTAACTTGTACAAACTACAAGCCCAGTGAGGGGCCAGATGTGCTGGTTCATGCCCCCAGCTGGGCTAAGGCACTTCCCCATCTCAGCGGGGCAGTTCACTCACATTCCTACAATGAGGGAGTGGATGAAATTACCTACAAGGCCCCCTCCAAAGCAAGGAACTATTACTGAGGTCATTTTTACCGACTTTTCAGGTTTACTAAGGACTAAATCAGTTCACAATATTCTATGCATTCCAGTGGGTCTCAACCTTCCTAATGCTGCAACTCTTTAATACAGTTCTTCATGTTGTGGTGAACCCCAACCATAAAATCATTTTCATTGCTACTTCATAATTGTAATTTTGCTACTGTTATGAATCGTAATTAAAATATCTGATATGCAGGATGTATTTTCATTGTTACAAATTGAACATAACCCACAGCTTGAGAACCACTGTCGTATGCATTATCCCACACTTACCTTTGAATACTATTGTATTTGAAATCTACTGAAGGAAGCCCTTAAATGTGGGGTCAGGTCTTTAGAATGAAGAATTAAGAATCCCCAGGACAAAGAAATTAGAAGAATTTTGCAAGGAGATAATAAAAAATTAGGACAATTTTCATCATAAAAAGGCTTAATCCCCTTCTACAGACAGGAAGGCTTCCCCAACCCTCTTAATCCTAGTGCCTTCCTTGTCAAGTATTTCCTATTTATTCTATAGGTTTCTTTATTCTATTTATAAGTTTCTTTGTACATATTTTTGGTATATTTTGGTCTCCCCCAATTAAGACTGTAAGCTTATTGAGGATAGGTGCTGTCTTCTACCTTTTTAACCACAAGAGCTTAGCATATTGCAGACCCTTAATAAATGTGTATTGATTCTCATTCTAATCTTTGAAATAAAAATTTAAATTAAAACATAAGTTTAAAAGAAATCAGGAAAGTTTAGAAAGAATTATATTTTAAAAACATCTTGTGTGAAATTGTAGACTCAGTTTCACTCAACCTTTTGCTGTTTTACTGTGCATATGAAAATAATCTTATTTTGTTGTTTTAAAATCATAATAAAATAATTAAAATAACAAGGATAGGAGCTTGGTTTAGCAGTAAAGTGAAGGAAGGGGAAGTAATGTACAAGGAGGAAAAGGTGGATTGGGGCCAGGTTCTTAAAAGGTTTTAAATACCAAACTAGAGGGAAAAAATGTTAATGCAAAGTAAATAGTCTGAATTTACCTGTTTTTAAGGTTAAATGAGATCTATACAAAACAGACATTAACACTAAAGTACTAAAATTAAGTGTTATTCAAAAAAGGCAAATTCAGGATGTTAACATACCTAACACTCAAGCATTTCAGATGAATGTTTTTCAAATACCTTACAAGGTCAAGGTGGGAGGTTAACCCTGAGTTCTCAAAGACTGTGCTAACACCAACACCAACTGTCAGATCCTACAAATTAGAAAAGGTTTTAAATATGGGCCTAGTGAGAGTTGGTGTTATCATCCAGGGACTACTAACAAAACAATCTGTAAGAGTTTGAGAGAAGAGTGGCCACTAGGGACTCAATTTTTTGCCATAGCAACTTACAAAAAGTGAAGTGGTTGTGCTGTTTCTACAGCTTACCCATACTGACAAAATGACAGCTCTATTGAATTACCTTTCCTTCTTTCCACACCCTCTATGTCCTTTAAAAAATACTTATTTTCCTTCTCTATTTTGTGTTTGCTCTCTTGCCTTCAAATACTGAAGTTTGACTCCAGAGATTATGAAAGTAGAATCAGAATCACAAGACCCTCTCTGTGCCTCTTTCCTCACTTGACTTTGTCAAGTATCTCAGCCCTCCACAATATGAAGGAAAGACGGCTATTTTTGAAATCTAACACTTACTTCTCTGCATTTCAGTTTATGTATAAAATAGAGACCTGGAGTCCTTCTAGTCCCCAGATCTCAGTGAAAATCCCACTTTCTGCAATAACCCTTTCCCAGTCCTCCTTAAGGCTACCACCTTCCCTGAGATTATCTCCAATTTATCCTGTCTGCATCTTATTTGTACACCAGTCTACATCTAGTCTCACCCTTAAGACTATGAGCTCCTAGAGGGCAGGCAGGGGCCATTTTGTTTTTCTTTTTATCTCTGGGGCTTAATTAATGCCTGCAGACTAGACAATGGACAAACCCAGCCTTAAGTAAAATGGGTTGACTCAAAAAGCAGTGGCTTTTATCTCTGGGTTGCTACATAGGAGGTTCCTACTCAAGATTATTTCCCTTCCTTTCCCAGGTTCCACATTATTCATGTGCTGCTTCTGCATTTTCCCTCTAGTTGTGTAGGCTATGTTTTGTCTTCCCAACTACAGGATAAAATCTAAGGAAAAGGAACTATATCTTTGAAGATAAATTCTGAATACAATGCCCATTACAGAGCAGACATTCAACAAAATGCTTGATAAACAATGCTGAACTGAGCACTCAGCCTGAATGTAATTACTATAACTACATCCAAGAGAATGTAGGTAGACATATGGAAGAGATCAAGAATGACTCAGTTAAGAGTACTGTACTGTCCCCACAACATTTAAAGAGGTACTGAAGGAATCACTAACAATGTTCAATGTTGATGCTCTACTAAAACCAAACACTGCCTAGAGTGATGCTCCTTTCCAGGGGCAAGGAGATTAACTCACTACCCACACCTGGAGGATTACTGCCCCCTTCCGACACCCTCCTCAATGACAAGCAACTTTCAGGTTTGCAAAGAGTTCCATACAGTCACCCTTACCTATCTGATGATCCTACCAGTTTCCTCACTTATAAACTGAAGTTGGACCAGATGATCACTAAAATCCCTTTTTGCTCTAAATCCTGTAGCCTAAAGTGTTCAAGGATTAACTATCAATCCTCAATTTACATAAGAGACCAGCAAAAGGAAAGTGATTTACCCAAGGTCACACAGAAGCAGGGCTGGTATGCACCACCCAAGTCCACTGACTTCAAATACAGTGTTCTTTACAGTAATCATCCCAAATTTCCTACAGGTACAAGACTCTTCAATTCCAGGATCCAAGCCCAACACTTTTCCCCTACATTTTGTAGACATTATCAACCTAATATCAATAATCAACCCTAAGAGTACATTGAAAGACTTACCTTAGTAGTTATAAAAACTCAACTAGCTCTGCCAAAACTCTCATTTAACATTAGATTTTATCTGTAAAATAAATTCCATGGAACTAATCCCAAAGGGCTATCAAATTGTGCATACCCTTTTACCCAGCAATAGCACTACTAAGTCTGTATTCCAAAGAGATCATAAGGAAAAGGTCCCACACGTACAAACATATTTAAGGCAATTCTTTTTGTAGTGGCCAAGAACTGGAAACTTAGGAGATCCCCATCAATTGGGGAATGGCTAAACAAGTTGTGGTATACCAATATAAGAAATGAGGAGGTGAATTCCAGAAAAACCTGGGAAGACTTACATGAACTGATGCTGAGTGAAGTGAGAACATTGTACACAATAACAGCAGCACTTTGCTAAGACCAACTGTGACTGTATTGCCAAGAACCAAAAATTGATCTAAAATAATTCCAAAAGACTCCTAACGGAAAATGCTAACCACATCCAGAGAAAGAACTATGGATTCTGAATGCAGATTGAAGCATACTATTTTCATATTTTCACTTTGGGGGAGGGGGGTTTGTGGCTTTCCTCTTTGTTTTTTTCCTCAACATGACTAATGTGGAAATGTTTCTATGATTGCACATTTATTTATAAACCTTTATTGGATTGCTTGCCATCATTTTGTGGGAGAAGGGGAGGGAGAAAAACTCAAAAATCTTAAAGCGTTAAAAACTATCTTTACAATTGATTGGAAAAAAAATAAAATACCATTTACAAATTAAAAATAAATTCCAGGGAAAAGGTAAACCTTGACCCAGACAAATAGCAAAGAGAAAGAAACCAGGAAAAAGTGAAAGCCTAGTCTAATGTTAAAAACTTGCTGTGACACCTTGGGCAAGTCACTTAGCCTCTGAATCAGTTTTCTCCTAAATGGGGTTGAAGTAACTGACTTCTAAACTCCGTTCTAACTTCCTACAAGCAATGAGAGCTCATTCATCCTTAATTTATTCTAGCTTTAACAAAATTTAGTAGAGACTAATTAGGTACAAGGCATTTTGGTAGGTCTGAGAAAACAAAACGTTCTGCCCCTAAACGTTGACATTTTAGGGAAGGGTTCCGAAAATGTAACCCACACTTTTCATCCCAGTCATGGTCAAATCATTTCCCTCCTCTTTCCCAATTCTGATTCCTCAGTTTCCTCCTCCTTGGACAAAGACCTCTAAGGACTCTTCCCAGTTCTAAACCTGGTAATACAATCTAGCAAGTATTCACTAAGTTCTACCAAAGGCACAACACCTTGGGAGGAAGCAAGGATACCAAGACAAAAATAACTTTTTTTAAAGTTTTTAAAAAGTCCCCGTCCACTACTAAAGTGCAAGAATGCCACCACCATCCCTCAACTACAACAGAATCTGAGAGCTGCTGGAGCCAAATACCTGGGCAAGTAAGTGATCCCCTGGTTTTAATTCAATTCAATCAACACTTACCTGCAGGAAGTGTGCTAAGCAAAGAGGATACAAAAATAAGCTAAAGACAGTCCTGGCCCTCGAGAAGTTTACTCGGCAAGCAGATCTATACCAAGTAAACTAGCTACACGATAAACAGATTGGGACAACTTAGAGATCAGGGCGGGACTGTAGATAGGAAGCAGGGCCTGGAGACAGAAGAATACAAAGCCAGCCTCATATTTAGTAGCTGTGTAATTCCGGGGGCCAAATCTCCGCAGTTTGCCTCAGTTTCCTTATCTGTTAAGAAATGAGCTGGAGGAGAAATGCCAAACCACTCCAGCATCTGACAAGAAAACCCCAAACGGAGGTTAATTAACAGTGGAAAGAACACCAGCTCAGGAGTCAAAAGACCCTGGATTCAAATCCTGCCTCGGATACATACTAGCCCACGTTAACTCTGGCAAGTCATTTAGAACTCCCCGGGGCTCAGTTGTCCTTAAGTATCTTCCAGCTGCACTTCTGTAAACCAACTCTATGGTCCCCTCCAGCTGAAAAATGTTAAACCAACCGAAGTGAACAAGTATTTACGAAACGCCTACAGCGGGGCTTCAGGTAGGACCTTGGGCAAGCTCCGGCACCAGTCTCCTGTTCTGCAAAACAGGGGCGATGCTGGGGACAGCGCCTGGCTGCCAGAGAGGAAGGGCGCTTTGGGGGCCTCCCCCCGAGGGCCCGGGCTCCCAGTAGGCATTTAACTAGGACTGGTTGCCTTGGCTGCTCCTGGGGGAATTCTAAAGGTGCGCGCCAGGCTCGGCGCCCGCGACTGCAGGGTCGCAGTTTGGGGGGGGGCGGCGGCCCGCAGCGGACGGGCAGGCGCCCCCTCCGCCCCCCAGCGCCCTCCCTCCCCGGGCCCGGGGGCGGGCCTCACCTGCACACGCCCCGGATGCAGGGCTCCAGCCAGATGCGGTAGGCCGCCTCGATGTGCTCCTGCGACACCTCCTCGGGCCGTACCGTCTCCGCCCATCGCCAGGCGGCCTTCTCCAGCTGCAGCCGCGGGGCCATGCTGTCCCCACGGTCGTCGCCGCCCGCTAGCGAGAAGGGACAGGCCGCTGCTTCAGCCTGCTCCCGCCCGCACGCACTCGGCCCGGCCCCTCAGTCACCGCCGCCGCCGCCCGCACAGCCCGGGCCCAGCCCAGCCCTGCGCCCACCGCGACGCGACGCGACCCGACCCGACACCCCCCGCGCTCGGACGTTGGACGTTTACTCCCCGCTGCGGCGCGTGCGCGCTCCCGAAGCGTATGCTGCGTCTCTCGTGCGTCTGCGCAGACAAGCCACTGGTGAGCACCTCTCCACGGGCTAAATAGCCTGGAGGGCTGGGCCGCAGAGGCTCGCCCCGCCCATATCGGGTCTCTTCCCCTCCCTCAGAGAGAAGAGATAGGAGTAGAGGGGATTCTCTCCCAACCTCCAGAAGCAGATGTTTCTTAGGGGTCGTGGTTTGTTTTTGTTCCTTCCCCCTCCCCCATACTTCCTTAAGGCGGAGAAGTGTAGGAAGCGCGCACCCGCAGGGGGTTGGGGGAGGGAAGGAGGGTCTGAGGGTCACGAACTTGGAGCCACAACTCAGCTGTCTATCATTAGAAGCCTCCGTCACCCCACCTTTGAAAGGACTCGCCTCACCTGGAGGCAAACATGGCCAGCTAACTCTATATGTTGGACTACACTTCCCAGAGTTCTTTGCGGCAGGATTTAACTCTCCCGTCACCCCCCCCCCCCCATGGCGTAGTGCATGCTGGGAGATGTAGTCTCTGAAGCCTCCGCGGGCCCAGTTCTTTCTCTGCGAGATTGAGTAACAGAAAATGACCGAAGGACATCGACCACCTGTTTTCTAGTGCATCTGCCCCGGGGCAATGTGGGTGGCACCTCATTGTGTGCCCAGAATACTTTGAAGTCTTGGTTCCCCTCTTACCCCTGCTCTAAACTGCCGCTTTTAGTTCTGTCCTTCAACCCTGCCCTTCCACGAAGGGAAAGCCCATTCATCACAATATCATTTAGTGCTCTGCTTGGAAAGGTACCTTAGAGATCGACTGATCCCAATGCCCTTAGTTTACAGATAAGGAAACTGAGGCTCAGAGAGGATCGCACAACTTGTGGAGGTTATTCTGAGCTCCGCAACATTCATTCCCGACCCAGCCTTAGGAGATTTCTCTCATCTCATTACACTCCTCCACCCCAAGAAAGGATTCACTCAGAAATTTAAATGGAGAGAAAGTCTGATGACCTGTCAAGGTCGGTTTGAGGGATTAGTTCTGAGAAGCTTGGATTCAGTCAAAAAGCCTCACTTGCGGACCTAGAGGGCCACAGGTAGCCTCGAGGCTCCAGGTGCCGCACCCCTCACTCTCCACCACTGGTTCACCCCCTCGGGGAGGGGGCACCACCCTATTGCAAAGGAGCTTTTTTTTTTTGACCTGAGGCTGACAACAGAGCGGAAACGGATTATCTAGAGATTCTATTTCCAAACAAACCTCCTTTTACTCTGGTTCTCCTCTTTTGTAATTCCCTATTCCTAAAAGATTTATAACCTACTCACACCCACCTAGTGCTACTCTCCTCCTCCAGGAAATGTTTATCCTTTCCAGATATCGCTGTAGCCTCCAAAGTGGTCTTCTTCCTGCCTCCACTGTCCCTAAACCTCAATCTGTCTTATACATATTGCCAAAATAATTTTCCCAAAATGAAGTCCATGTGCCATCCTCAATAAAGTCCAGAAGTTCCCCCTTTATATCTAGGATGAAATACAAAATCCTGTCTGGCATTTAAAGCTCATCACTCCTCAGCCCCATTCTCCCTTTCCAGGGATTATAAATCACTCTTCTCCGTGAACTGCATAGCCTCCTGATTGACCCTCACGCAGCACGTTCTATTTGTTATCTCCATCGCTTTGTACTTGGCCATCCTCAATGCCTAAAATACACTCCCTCTCAGCCTCAGTCTCTGGAATCCTACCTAGGTTTCCTTCAACATTGAGCTCAAATACTCGCTTCTACGTGAAATGTTTCCCGATTCCTCACCCTACCCCCTCCAATTGCTTGTAGTCTTCCTACCATTAAGGTTACCTTGTATCTTTGTATTTGTGTGTGTTGTTTCCTGGAATAGACTATAAATTGCTTGAGAACCCAAGCTTTGCTTTTTCTCTTTATATTTCCCTTGCCCAATTGGTGCAAGACCAGGCACAAATGCTTGCTTATTAATTACTTCATATAAAATCTGTTTGAGAATGTTCTGTCTCTTGTCTCTCTCTGTGGTGTGGGGAAGGAGCCCCACCACCCTCACACACTTGGCATACTTGATGAAAATGGGATAGGAATAAGCCATTTAAAAAGTTTTCTTGATAATTTTAAAATATTTCAGTCACTTCAGTATATATCACCTCATCTAATCCTGTTCCCCCCACAGACATACACCTCATCAGTTAATTTTGTAACAGAAAAACTCTAAAGTATAGAAATAGTACAGCAACCATGTCTGACCGTATATGTAAAACTCATATTATTCCCCAGTTCACCATCTCTTGGAGTATACCATTTTTTAATCTCTTCTTCTGAGGCAAAAACAGTTTTCATCTTGACATTTGGGAGTTTGTTTACATTATTATAATCATTGAACACCCCCCCCCCATCTTCTGATCGGCAGCCAGAACCAGAAACCATGCCCCTTGGATTTACCCCTTTAATCTCTTCCACACTGGCCTCCCCCACCCTCCCAACTTCCCCTTACTGGTCTGATTGATGTACCCTATTTCAAATGGACCCAAACATATTTTAATTCTTGGTTGTCTTCTCACCCTAACCTCCCTTTTCAGTTCTGTAAAATCAAATCAATGCTGCTATTACTCCTGGAAGGGATGTGTAAATCTTATGTCTCCATTAACCATCTCTGTGACTTTCTAAACCAAAAATACCCTTCCCTGGCTTCCATTGTTCTATGTTATACTTCTAATAGAATGTCACCTCCTTAAAGGCAGAGACTTCCTTCTTTTTGTTTTTATATCCCAGCCAAATGTTCTTTCACTCATCAATTATTGTGTATTGCTTTTCAGGTTTTTCTTAACTCAGAATCTGTTTATACAAATCTTCTTTCCAATGCTTCTCTGAAATCCTCCTATCCATTGTTTCCTATAGCACAAGAATATTCCATTACATTCATATACCACATCTCGTCAGCTCATCCCCAATGGATGGAAATTCCATTTTGCTAACTTTTTGCTACCACAGAAAGTATTGCAGAAAATATTTTATCTATGAGGCTTTTCTGAATCTGATCCCCTTGAGTTCTAGGCCCAGCAGTCAGATCTCAGAGTGAAAGAGACTAGGAGACTTTTGAACATGATTCTTTACCATAGATTACATTTTCACAGGCACACATTTGACTACTATGTATACAGACTACAACAGGTTCCTCTGTTTCCCTTTTATTGGTAGAAATTAAATTATATTACAGCATTTGGGCTAAGGGTGTAAAAGTTTAAACTCCTCCAACAAGATGTCTCACAGGTCACTCCCAAAATCATTGTTTGCCATAATCACAAAAGTGCTTTGCTCAGTGATTCTTCAATCATTAATTCTAAGTAAGACATAGAATACCTGGCTCAAAAAATAAAAGAATACTTGATTCACTATTGTCATTATTAATCAAAGTCTTTGGCCAAGAGTAAATGGAAAAGGGGTTCCTTATCTGTGGGGAGATTGTCCAGGTGCTCCAATTTGGCCATAGCATCGTGCTGACTGTATCAAGCCCCAGAACTCTAAGTGTTAGACCTGGAGTAACAAAGACCCAAGTTCAAATCCAGCCTTAAACACCAGCTATTGTGACTCTGAGCAAGTCACTGAAACGCTGTTTGTTCAACCATAACATGTGAATCAGAAGAACACCTACCTAATATGTTACCACAACTTATCATACGCACATAAGACCCCTTCTCTCCTCTAATTCTGCTACCACCCTGATTCAGGCCTTCATCATCTCATGCCTATTGGCTAGTCTAGCCACAAGTCTTTCCCTGTTTCAGTCCCTTTTCCACTTGCCTTATCAAAGTCAATCTTCCTGAAGTGCAAATCTGACCATGTTACTCTGCTCCTCAAATTCCAGTGGCTCCTATCACCTCCAGGACCAAAAACAGAAATTCTCTGATGTACAAAGCCCTTCTTTACCTTGCCCTCACTTGGCTCCTTTCTAATCTATTTGCACTTTACTCCTAGTCAAGTGATACTGGTCTTCTTTCTGTTGCCCTAACAAGACATTCCATCTCTCAGCTCCAAGATGCATCAGAGCATTCTCTGATGGCCCTCAGTGCCTGGAATGCTCTTCCTCCCCATCTCAGCTTCCTGCCTTCCCTGGCTTCCATCAAATCTCATCTAAAATACCACTTCTACAAGAAACCTTTCCTGATGATGCCCCTTCAGGAAAATGTGTTATTGTTTATCTTAATTTCCTCCAATTAACTCTTTAATTTTCTCCAATTTATCCTGTATCTATCTTGTTTGTACAGGATTTTTTGCCCTTTGTCTCTTCCATTAGATTAGAACGAGAGTTCCTAAATAGAAGGGATTTTCTTTGGCCTTTCTTGGCATCCTCACTACTTTACTATAATGCCTGGCCCTAAGTAGGTGCTTAATAAATGCTTATTGACTAAATTGACTTTATGACTAAAGCCCATTTTCTTTCTAAATGCTCACTTCTATTATTATTATTGTGGTTTGTGGTTGTGGTTGTTGTTACCCTCCTCCCCATTAACCTACAGCTTTTACCTGAATGGAAACCCTCCTTATCTTTCACCTGGAAGGTAGTCTTTTAATTGGTCTCCATTCTCTAGTTTCTTTCCATTCCATTCCATCTTCAATACTCCTTTCAAATTGATATTCCTAAAAAGCCAATGTGACCTTAGCCCCCAGGGTTCCCACTTCCTCTAAAATAAAATGCAAACTCCTTTGTTTGGCCTTAAGGATCTTTCACTATCTGACTCCTCCCAAATAAAATTCCAGGTTCCAGGCCAAAAGGCCCAATTGAAGCAGCCTAAACACTCCCTCCCACCTCCAATTGTACAGGTTGTCCCCCAGGTCTGGAATTCTCCACTTCTTACCTCCACCAGCCAGAATGCCTAGCTTCCTTCAAGGCTCAGTTCACATACCACCTTCAACAAGAAGGAAGAGGCCTTTCTTTACCAGTCTTCCAGCTGTTGGTGGCCTTCCCCATCACAAACTTCCCCCATTGTCTATGTGGGGTTAAGTTGGGTATTGTGTAAAGGTGCCCTGTGAGAAAACTTTTAGGGCATTTAAGTTTAAATTTACACATTAAGAATAAAAGGGGAAATAAAGGAGGTAACTATTTCCTGGAGTAATAGTTACTACTTACTAGTAAATCCCGTAGGTTTAATAAGAAGATGACTGCAGATAAAGAATCCAAAGGGGATCCAAGTGTAAAGTATATTTGGTGACAGGTGCTGATTATAAGTAATCAGTTGGACCCATATGTAACATCAGCCAGGGGGTTCTTAGTTTTTTCTGTCATGGCTCCATTTGGCAATCTAGTAAAACTTAAGAACCCCTTCTCAGAATCATATTTTTAAGTGTATAATATAAAGTATATAAGATTACAAAGGAAATCAATGATACTGAAATTCGGTTATCAAAATATTTTTTAAAACAAGTTCATTGAATTGGAATACTAATGCATTGTTGGTGGAGCTGTAAACTGATCCAGCCATTCTGAAGAGCAATCTGGAACTATGCCCACAGGGCTATAAATAAGTGCATACCCTTTGACCCAGCAATACCACTTCTAGGGTTATATCCCAAAGAGATCAGAGAAGTGGGAAGAGGATCTGTATGTACAAAAATATTTATAGTGACTCTTTTTGTGGTGGCAAAGAATTGGAAAACAAGGGGATGCCCATCAATTGGGGAATGGCTGAACAAGTCGTGGTAAATGAATGTAATGGAATATTATTATGCTATAAGAAATGAGGAGCAGATAGACTTCATAATAACCTGGAGAGACTTATATAAACTAATGCTGAGCGAGAAGAGAACCAAGAGAAATTTGTACACAATCACAGACCCAATGTATGTGTGACAACTAACTTCAATAGGCTGGGCTCCTCTCAGCAATGTAAGATTATAAGACAACTCCAAAAGACTCATGATTGAAGGGAGATATCCACATCCAGAGCAGATGCGGAGCCTGAATGCAGATTGAAACAAACTACTTGCTCAGTTTCTTTTTTTGTTTTGTTTTGTTTCCTCTTTCCCACTGATCATTCCATCAGTTATAATCCCTCTTTACAACCTGACTAATGTGAAGATATTTGTAGATCCTGTATCCTAGTGCATGCCACCATGATGGGGAGGGAAAAAAGGGGGGAAGAAAATCTGAAACTCAAGGGACTGTGGAACTGAATGTTGTAAACTAAAAGTAAATAAACCAATTTAATTAAAAAATAAAACAAGTTCATTGGTAACAGTTTATGAAGACTGAGTATACTCTTGTGAGGGATAATTTATAGTAAAGTTTCCCCATTCTGAAAATTCAAATCTAGAATGGCTTCAGTATTCACTAGGCCTAAGGTCAAGTCACCTGACCTTCAAGCATTAGAGCAATGGAGACCCTCCCCCAGAGCCAACTCAGCA
>CM053582.1:105530138-105608459 GCA_028627135.1 Pseudochirops cupreus
GGTTGGGTTTCTGCCTTAGAAGATTATATAACCATGGGCTGCCTTCGACCTGGCTCTCTCTCCCTGCCGACACCATGTTGGGCCACAGGGGGTAGAGTCCTTTCTCATGAGAAAGAATAAAGACCTTTTCTGACCTTAGATTCAGACTCCGAACTCTTTCATCTCACACACTCTATAACAAAGATCCTTCCTTTTCTAACTCTAGTCTTCTCTTTTTCCACATTAATTTGCATATTTGCAAAGCCTCAAAGTCCTTTGTGTGGAATTCTTTTTTAATTTGTTTTTAGTATTCAGCATTCACTTTTTTTTTTTTGGGAGGGAGGAAGGCAGGGTAATTGGGGTTAAGTAACTTGCCCAAGGTCACACAGCTAATAAGTGTTAAGTGTCTGAGGCTTAATTTAAACTCAGGTCCTCCTGACTCTAGGGCCAGTGCTCTATTCATAGCGCCACCTAGCTGCCCCTCAACATTTAATTTTATAAGATTTTGAGTTCTAAATTTTCTCTACCTCCCTCTACTTCCTCTTCTCCAAGATGGAGTGCAATCTGATATAGGCTATACATGTACAATCATATTAAACAAATTTCCACGTTAGTCATATTGTAAAAAAGAATTAGAACCAAAGGAAAAACCACAAGAAAGAAGAAACAAAAGAAGGAAAATATTATGCTTTGATCTCCATTCAGGCTCCATAGTTTTTTCCCTCTGGATGTGGAGAGCATTTTCCATCATCAGTCTCGGAATTGTCTTAGATCCTTGTATTTCTGAGAAGAATTAAGTCTATCAAAGTTGGTCATCACACATTACTGTTACTATGTACAGTATTCTTCTGGTTCTGCTCACTTCACTCAGCATCAGTTCATGTAAGTCCTTCCAAGTTTTTCTGAAATCTGCCTGCTCATCATTTCTTAGAGCTCAATATTTCATTACATTCATATACCACAACTTGTTCAGCCATTCCCCAGTTGATGGGCATCCCCTCAATTTCCAATTCTTGGCCACCACAAAATACATATTATATATATACTGTATATGTTTTTGTACATATGGGTCTTTTTCCCATTTTTTTGATCTTTTGGGGATACAGACCTAGGAATAGTATTCCTGAATCAAAGGGTTTGCACAATTTTATAGCCCTTTAGGCATAGTTCCAAATTGTTCTCCATTATGGTTGGATCAGCTCACAACTCCACCAACAATGCATTAGTGTCCCAATTTTCCCACAACACCAACATTTATCATTTTCCCATTTTGTCATGTTAGCCAATCTGGTAAGTGTGACGTAGTACCTCAGAGTTGTTTTGATTTGCATTTCTCTAATCAACAGTGATTTAGAGCATTTTTTTGTATGACTGCTGATAGCTTTAATTTCTTCATCTGAAAACTGCCTGTTCATATCCTTTGACCATTACCAGTTGGGGAATGATTTGTATTATAAATTTTACTCCATTCTCTACGTATTTTGGAGATGAGGCCTTTATGAAAGGCACTGGCTATAAAAAGTGTTTCCCAGCTTTTTGCTTTCCTTCTAGAAATTATTTTCTTTGGTGGAGATTGATTGCTCTGTGCTCCCTACCCTCTTGAGTTGGTAAGAGCCATTTCTCTGCTTTTTTTTCTCCTCTAATTTTAGATGCATTGGCATTGTTTGTGCAAAAATTTTTATATTTTTAATGTAATCAAAATTATTGATTTTGCCTCATTGGAGCCTCTCAGTCTTTTGTTCGGTCAAGAATTCTTCCCCATCGGGGCAGCTAGGTGGTGCAGTGAATAGAGCACCGGCCGTGGAGTCAGGAGGACCTGAGTTCAAATGCGGCCTCAGACACTTAACTCGTACTAGCCGTGTGACTTTGGGCAAGTCACTTAACCCCAATTACCCTGTCCTCCCTCCTCCAAAAAGCAAAAACAAACAAACAAAAAACAAAGAATTCTTCCCCATCTATAGATTTGAAAGGTAATTTCCCAGATCCATCAATATGCTTATGATGTCACCCTTTATGTCTAAATCATGTACCTGTTATAAACTTATCTTGGTGTACAGTCTGAAGTGTTGATCTGTGCCTAATTTCTGCCACATTTCTTTCCAATTTTCCCAGCGGTTTTTGTTGAGTAGTGAGTTCTTACCCCAGGAGCTAGGACCTTTGCACTAAGTTACTGTATTCATTTACTTCTATATACCGTGTGCCTGATTTGTCTCCCTGATCAACCTGTCCATTTCTCACCCAGTACCAAATGATTTTGGCGATTACGGCGTTGTAGTACAGTCTGAGACGTGGGGCTGCTGGCCTTCTTCCTTCCCGCTTCTCTTCATTAATTCCTTTAATGTTATCCTTTTGCTTCTCCAGATGAGTTTTGTCATTTTTTCCTAGCTCTATGAAGTAATTCTTTGGCAGTTTTATGGGTACGGCCCTGAATAAGTACATTGACTGAGGTAGCTTTGCCGTTTTTATTCCGTGAAGCCGGCCTGCCCATGAAGAACGAGTATTTCTCCAGTCATTGGGGACTCTGTTTCTGTGAACAGTGCTTTCTCACTGCGCTCATGTACTTTCTGGGTGTTTGCCGGCAGGTCGGTTCTCGTGTCGCTTGTGTTTTAAAGAGAATTTCTGCTTCTTTCCCCCGTTGGGCAGGACACAGAAATGTTGGTGACTTGTGTGGGCTTATTTTAGATCCTGCAACTTTGCTGAAGTTGTTCATTGTGTTGGTTAGTTTTTTAGTTGATTCTCTGTTTCGGCAGTCATTTTCAGTCATGTCAGACTCTTCACGATCCCACTGGGGTTTTCTTGACAAAGTTATTGGAGTCATTTGTGCCATTTCCTTCTCCAGCTCACTTTACAGATAAGGAACTAAGGCAAAACTAAGTGACTTGCCCAAGGTCACACAACTAGCCTCTGAGGCCGGATTCAAACTCAGAAACATGAGTCCTCTGGCGTTCAGGTCCAGCACTCTATCCGGTATGCCGCCCTGCTAAGTAAACCGTCATATCAGCTACAAAAAGTGGTACTTTCGTTTCTTTGTTGCCTATCCTTATTCCTTCTGTTTCTTTTTCTTTTTTTTGTTGCTGTAGCTAACATTTCTGGTAGAATACATATTGAATGGTAATAGTGATATTGGAGATCCTTGTTTCACCCTAGTCTTATTAGAAAGACTTCTAGCTTATGCTGTTGTAAATATTCCTTGCACTTGATTTTAGATAGATACCTGGAAAAGGAAAAGGAAAACAAAAAGGAAAGCTCCATTTATTTCTGTGCTTTCTAGTGTGCTTTTAACAGGCATGGGTATTGTATTATTTAAAAAAAATTTTCTGAATCTACTGAAATAATCAGATAATTTTTGTGGTTTTTGTTATTAAAATTAAAGACAATTATGCTTATAGTTTACCTAATATTGAACCAGTCTTGTATTCCTGGTATAAATCTAGGCTGGCCATAACATATGATCTTTGTGATATATTGTTGAAATGATCTTGCTAATACTTTACCAAAAATTTTTGCTTCAGTGTTCATTAGAGCAGCGGTTTTCAACCTGTGGGTCGCAACCCCTTTAGGAGTCAAATGACCCTTTTACAGGGGTTGCCTAAGACCATCAGAAAACACATATTTCTGATGGTCTTAGGAACGGAGACACCAGTCCTCCATCTACCTCTAGGCAGGTCCGCCCACATGCAGATATGCCCACATATGAGTATTAAAGGGTCTTGGCATTGGGAAGGTTGAGAACCACTGCATTAGAGAGATTCAGTCTTTAGTTTCTTTCTCTGTTTTGACTCTCCCTGGTTTAGAAAAGAGGACCATATTTGTTTCATAAAAATAACTTGGTAGGACCTCACCTATTTTTTCAAATATTTTATGTAGTATTGAAATTAATTATTCTTTAAATGTTTGGTAGAGTTCGCTTGTAAATTGGTCTGGTCTTGGGTTTTTTTTCTTAAACAGTTCACTTATGGCTTGTTAAATTTCTTTTTTTTTTGAAGGGGAATAAAATAGATTTAATTTAGTAAAATAACATTTCCTTTTTTTTTTTTAGCTTTAATGTGTTTAATATGATTATACATATATAGCCTATATCAGATTGCATGCCATCTTGGGGAGGAGGGAGGGAAGGGGAAAAAAATTTGGTACTTGAAAATCTTATAAAATTGAATGTTAAATTTCTTTTATGTAAGATATATATATGTATTCTTTTTGGAGGGGAGAAGGCAAGGCAATTGGGGTTAAGTGACTTGACCAAGGTCACGCAACTAGTAAATGTTGTGTCTGAGGCCCGATTTGAACTCAGGTCCTCCTGACTCCAGGGCTGGTACTCTATTCAACTGTTCCACCTAGCTGCCCTTGCAATTTATATTTTTAAAAATATTCATCTACTTCATTTAGAATTCATAGGTTAACAAAATGGGCTATACTGCTCCCTGGGGGGCACTGAAATTATGGAAGGGGGTGGTAGTAACCTCCAGTATAATTGAGGGGCATTGAATAAAAATAACTAGGTGGTGGAAGCATAAGGAAAGAAGGAAAGATAATTTTGAAAAACTGTTCCTACATATTGCATCTGTTGTGTAACAGAGTTAAAGTCATAGGGATTCCATTATTTTCCAAAAAAAACACACAAAATGCAAGTTCTAACCAATCATTGGTCAAGGCTGCTGAGAGGTCTTAACAAGCAAGTGTTGGCAGGTAACCATGTTACACATTGTTGGGAAGTCAAGCATGCATCAGCAGAAATATGTGCATGTAATGACTTGTTCAAAATACAATACTATATGGTTATATGTTGCAATAGTGTGTCATCAAAATTTCAATGCAAGAAAAAAACCCACACATTTACAATAAATTATTAAATTTACAATCTAATTTAAATTTAAGAAATTATTAAATTAAATTTTTTTAAAAATAATTTTTTGAAATGATGCAAACTTTAAAAAACGCATTAAAGTTTTAAAGGGGATGGTAGCCCAAATAAATTTGGGAACCTCTGATTTAGATTGTCAATTTTATTGGCATATAGTTGGACAAAATATCTTCTACTAATTGCTTTTATTTCTGCCTTACTGGTTGTGAATTCACCTTTTTTTCATTTTTTATTTTGATAACTTCATTTTCTTTCTTTTTTAAATCAGATTAACCCATGGATTATGAACTTTATTGTTTATGTGATCCTGGCTGTGGCTCCATAATGCTTGAGTTTTTTCTTCTGATTGCATTATTATCTTCTTAACATGGGAGTTCTGGATTTTGCCTACAATATTACTGGGAGTTTTCATTCTTGGGTTTCTTTCAGGTGACCAGCAGATTCTTTCATTTTATAATTTGCCCTCTGGTTCTAAGATATCGGGTAGTTTTCCTTTATAACTTCTTGAAATAAAGTATCTTGGCTTTTTTTTTTTGTCCATGGCTTTCAGGAAGTCTATTGATTCTTGTCTTAGGAAGATTCTGAAGACCATCTAGCAAGAGAAGGTACCAGACACTGAGGTCCTCTCTTAAGCTAAATTGCCATACATTCAAATTCTACCTCAGAAAGAGCAACTTCAATGGGATGGCCATGTTATTTTAGTGCCAAAAGTATCTTAATGCCCAGCACGGTGTGCCCACATCAAAGAAGGTGCTGTGCTCAATAAGCAAAGCAGAATTGCAGTATCTCAAAAGAAAAGTAAGATGTGCAAATTTAGAGACATCCCCCACTCCAAATGTTCATGGGGACTATTTGTGTCTGACCTGTGGTAGAGCCTTCTGAGTTCATATCGGTCTGATCAGCCAGTCAGCCCCAGTCAGCCACGCTGTGCTCTGACTCCAACATAGTGATGTCATTTTGGTCCTCTCTGAACATGAAAGATAGCAACCAGCCAGGAGAAGCGGGCAAGGGAGGGAGGCAGGGAGGAGGGCCATGCAGAGATGTGGGCATGCCATGTTGGGCAATCCTGTGCTACTATGAGTAATGACTGAACAAGTTATAGAATGTGAATGTGATGGACTACTTTTTTCTTCCCATTAGAATGTCAACTTCTTACGGAACTTTTTCATTTTTTTGTCCTTACATATCAAGAACAGTGTCTTGAACATAATTAATCAGCAAAAATTTATTAAATAATTACTGTGTGTCAGGTGTTTAATACATGTTTCACAGTCTTAGGCCTCAAGGAACTTATATAGGGGGAATGATGATGAGGGGGATTTGGATTGAGGCAGTCTCAGAATTTGTGAGTGGAGCCACAGGGTAGTAAATTGTTTACTCCTTTCCAGTAGCAATGATTTCAAGTATTAATTTGATGATTATTCCCAGAGGAAGAACAAGAGCTAGAAAGTGAGCTGTTGGGGAGTGACCAAGAGCAGTGGAAAAAATGCTCTGATGCTCTCCTGGATAGCTGGATGGGAGAGAAAACAGAGCCTGGGGCCAGTTACCCAGAGTTAAGTGAATTTTCACTCACTTGCCCATCCTCCAGGTCAATTTAGCCTGGGTGGAGTCCTAGGGCTGAATGGATTGAAGGTAGGGCATGGCCTCTTGAGGCTGGTCTGGATGATGCTCTTAATGATGTGAAAGGGACAACAACCTGGCTGATCATAGGCTTTAAATTTGAAACTGAGGAGTGGATATTTGATTGTACAGGCTATCAGTTGCCGTTGGAGCTTATTGAATAGGGGAGTGGTGTGGTCAGATGGGCTCTTTAGAAAACTAATCACTTTAGCAGTTTGAAGTTTGGTTGGATTGGAGAGGAGATAACCTTGGGGAAGACACATAATAGGCTCCTAGGATCATAGATATGAAGATGGCAAGAAGTGCAGAGTCCATCAAGTCCAACTATCTTCTTTCTACAAAGGAAGAAGCTGAGGCAGACAAGTTAAATGACTTGCCCAAGATCACACAGCTAGTAAGTGTCTGAGGCAGGATTTTGAACTCAGGTCTTCCCCCAAGACAAGCCCAGAACTCCAGTCTAGATGCCACTGGTGCCCTCAGGAAGGGCTAACTTGCATTGGTAAAAGGAGCTCCTTACCTGGGAGTCCCCTACATTGATTAAGTCCTGGGTCTGATCCCCTGTCCTTCTTTGGTATTACAGCTATTTGTATATGTGTCATATCCCCCTGCTAGACTGGGAGCTCCCTGAGGGCAGGGGATCACAGGGACTGTAACTTAGCTAAATCTCATATCTTCTCCAGGCCTAGCAGGGGTCTCCCCATGGAGTTCTATAAGTAATCAATTGTTTTTTACTGGAATTGCATTGGTTTAGTTGGAAGCAGTGAGATGTTTCAGAAAGAGCCTGGATCTAGAAGCAGAGGGTCGGGGTATGAATTTCAATTATGCTACTCACTGTTCCTGTGAGGCTGAGGAGTTCACTTTCTTGCTTTTGGGCCTTAGCTTTGCTCACTGTCAAATGGGAGAGTTGGGTCGCATGCCCTCTATGGCTCCTTCCAGTTCTTAATCCTCTAACAAACTATGGCAGAGCCTGGATTGGGACCAAGACCTCTCTTTCTCTCTCTCTCTCTCTCTCTCTTTCTCTCTCTCTCTCTTTCTGTCTCTCTCTCTCTCTCTCTTTCTCTTTCTCTCTCACATCCATTATCTTTCTTTAAATTTTTTAAAATTAATATTCTTTCTTCTTTTATGCTGTTGATATTTCCTAATATCTATCTTTGTCCCAAAGAGTATCCCTTATGACAAAGAATGAAGAAAAAAGGGAGAAAACTCAGATTAGGGAAAACTAGCCAACCTGGCAAAAAAAAATTTCACATTTTATGTATTATTCCACACCCATAGATTACTACTTCTACAAATAATATTAATAATAATAGTTAGCTTTTATATAGTACTTTAAGGTTTACAAAATGCTTTGTAAATACTATCTCCTTTGATCTTCAACACAGCTCTGGGAGGAAGGTGCAATTATTATTATCTTCATTTCACAGATGGGGAAACTGAGGTAGACAGAGGTTAAATCACTTGCCTAGGGTCACATAATTAACAAATATCTAAGGCTGGATTTGAACTCTGGTCTTCCAGGTTTAGGGCTTTCTCCTTTGTAGCATCTGCCTCAAAGAAGCAGAGAGAGGCTGTCTCGTAATTCTTCTTTGAGACAAAGCTTGGTCATCATCATTTCACAACATTCCATTTTACTTCTTACTGCTGCTCTTTCCATTTATATTGTGATAGTCAACGTATATGTTGCTTTTTTGGTTCTGCAGACTTCACTTTGCATCAGCTCATGTAAGTCTTCCCTCTTTCTCTATTTTCATCATAGTCACTGTTTCCTACAGCATAGTCATGTTCCTTTTCATTCATGCAGCATAACCTTGCTTAGCCATTCCCCAGTAGACAGGCACTTGCTTTGTTTCCATTTCTTTGCCATTACAAGTCTGCAAGCGTTGCTATGAAATTTCTGGTGTCTTTGGGGCATTTCTTTTTGTCATTGACCTCTTTGGGGTAAACGCCCAGCTCTCTAATGCTCTTAATAGCATTTGATGCTGTCTCTTCAGACTCAGCCTAATAAAGTGAGGCTTGGGACTCTTGTGCCTGGACCTCCCTGGACAGTTCATTCTTTTTCCTCAAGTTTCCAAGGTAGCAGGACTGTGAAGGAGGGAGAAGGACTCTTATATCCCATGGAGTCCCCCTCCCAGAATCCTGCGCCAAACAGGATCTGAGTTCCTTGACTCTTCTGTGGGGGTGGTGGGTGAACAAGATCATCCTTCACACCCCCACTCCCACTCAATCTGGCCAAGGCCCCAAATCCCCATGGCAACTCCAAGACACAATCCTGACCCCAAGGAAAGTAAAACTCAAGGAAGCATGAAGAGACCAATGGAGATTAGACGCTAAGGACAGAGACTTGCTTCTCCCTCCTTGGTCCTCTCTGTCACCAGGCTTTACTTTTGGACTAGTCGGGGCAGGAAGGAGCCTCTCTTCAGCCAAAGCCTCCAACTTGGCTGTGTCTCAGAGGGTTGGACACTGGCCAACTGACTTGAGGACAACAGCAGATACAAGATGGCCTACCGCAAACCAAGGACTCCTTTCCTGGGGCTTCCCTCAAGCCTGCTCTTGCTGGGGGATCTCATCCTGGCAGCATCAGCCCTGGAAGCAGGTGGGTAGGACTGTCCATAGCTAGTGAGATACTTCAATTAGAGCCCAGAATTCTATTCTTCCCTTAGCTTGAGTTGGCTCAAAATTGAGATTGAAATAAAATCATTGGGTGTTATGGGGACTCTTCTGTGGGGCTTGGAGATCCCTCTTCCCCAAGTCCTGCCTGGGAGAGTGAGTTCTTCCTTGATCAAGTCCCTTCCCCTAAGCTTGTGGGGACAGTAGGTCTCTTAGAGCCCCAGTTTCCCAATAAAAGGCTAGTACTATCTCCCACCTCCCAGCTGGAGATCAGCTGTATATACAACATTATAAAATTGGTGCCTAGTGCTCTCAAATTCCTCTTCTGCTCTTGTCTTCCCAACATTCAAGCTGGATGGGGGTCCTCAGGCCAAGTAACCCTATGTCTTAAGAAAGCTCAATGCCGTAGACACCAACTTTGGTGTCTCTCCCAAGGAGACTTCCTTTGCTCCTTTCAAATACTTCCCATGATCTTCCTTCTCTTTCTCTGTCCCTATATTCTCTTCTCTCTAGTGAACATGGTGGATTTCTGTGACCAGATGCTCCAGGGGGATGGGATGATTGTTCGCTCCCATCCAGATTCCCAGAAATTCTACTTTGTGGCTGTTGAGACAGACTGCTGGCTCACTGTGCAGGCTGCATCCCCCCAGGACAGAGTCCTGTTCCAGTTCCGTTTTTTTCTGGTATACAGCCTGACCCAGCCTCCACCTTCTGAGCTGCCCCAGACAACTGCCTCTGGGCTCAGCCAGCTCACAGAGGACCCCTGTACCACTGGCTCCTACCTGCAGTTCTATGATGGGCCTGCCAAGGAGGGTACCCACCTTGGGAATCCACTATGTGGACTGACCATCCCAGGCCCAGTCCTGTCCACAGGCAGATCCCTGAGCCTGCGCCTAGTGACGAGGGGCCAGCAGCCCAGAGTGGATTTCATCGGGGACTTCACCTCATTCCGACCAGGTACATTGTTGGGTTGACATGAGGGGGCATGGTGAGAGAGAAGGTAGGGCAGGATGGGTAGCTCAAAATAGTCAGAGCGGATGAGGAAGCAGCAGAAAGTGTACCGGACTGGGTCACAGAATTGGGGTAGCTCTAGCTCCCAATGGTTCTGACTTTAGGCAAGTCCCTTAAGCTCTCGAGGATTCAATTTCTTTCTCTGTATAATGATAAGTTGTACCAGGGGATCATGAGATTATAGATTTCGAGCTGAACAGGCCTAGTTCAATCTCCTCATTTTGCAAAGGAGGAAATCAAGGCTCACAGAGATTAAATGACTTAACCAAGGTCACACAGCTAGTACATAGCAGAAATAGGATTCAAATTCAAGTCCTTTGATTCCAAATCCAGCGTTCTTTCCATTGCACTGATCTCTAGGGTCCTTTCCAGCTCTGACATTATGTGATTCTGACCTTCAAAGTCCCCCTTCCCAATCTCACTCTCCAAAACCCCACCATAAATAAATTTAACATTTATGTAGCTCTTACTACACGCTAGGCACCACACTACGTGCTTCAAGATGATCTCATTTGATCCTCACAACAACCCTGGGAGACAGGTGGTGTTATTATCCCCATTTTACAGATGAGGAAAGTAAGGCAAATAGAGGTTAACTGACTTTCCTAGGGTCACACAGCTAGTAAGTGTGCAAGACTAGATCTGCACTCAGGTCTTCCTGATTCCAGGCCTTACTCTCTCCCCAGTGTGCCACTGGCTCTTAGTGTGGGTAGACACATCATGCCTGCCTAAGGCATTAGAGCCCACAGTCTCCCTAGAGATAGTCTTCGTAATAATAATAGCTAGTTTTTACAGAGCAGCTTTAAATTGTAAAGTACTTTATACACATTATCTCAGTCCATCCTTGAAAAGACCCAGTGAAGTAGGTACTATTATTATCCCACTTTTACAGATTGAGGAAACCAAGTCTCAGGAAAATTATATGACTTGCCTAGGGTCGCACGACTAACTAGTAAGTGTCAGAAGTGGGATATAAACATAGGTCTTCCTGACTCTTATATCCAACTCTGTCCATTATACATTCTGCTTCTGTGTCTTAAGGGTGAAAAGTTGACTCTGAAAGGCAGGAAGAAGCTATAGGAGGACACTTGGGCTCATGCTGGTGGATGGAAGGAGACCAGGTCTCCAAAGGGAGAAACCTCCAGTAAATATCACAGCAGAAAAAGGAGTGGCATAAATAGTGCATGTTGGAGGTTGGAGGGATGAGGCCATTGTCATGCCCCATATTGTTCAACTACTCACTGTGAGGATTTAAATTGTCCATCCAACAATAAAAGAAACTGAGGCAGAGCTCTGAGCCAATGGCACTTTATTAACAGTTCTATGGTCGCCTCTGATGAAGTGGACCCCAAATCTTCCTCATGATCCAAGATGCCCTTCCTTCTATGACCTATTTTTATAAGGTTAGATATCTAGACATTCAAGAGTGGCTATGCCAAAGACAGAATGATTCCATTGATTGAAATATGCATGATAGAGTCACAGGTTGGGCGAAGCATGGGGCATCTCCACTGATTAAGTGGTCATAAGGTGGTCACCTGCTCATGTTGGATAAAAGAAAGTGATCCAGAGGCACAAAAATAAATTGTAGGATTTTCCATGTAGTTGAGTTGCCACTGAGCACTGGGTTTGTTGGGTTTGGCCACCATGACAAGGTAAAACAAAGAAGACCTCTAGTTAACTTCCTATGATTAAACAAATGAACTTACAAACTGCAGCTCATAGCTATGGGGTCTGCTATACAGAACTCATAATCATTACCCCTGTGGAATCATATTGAATTGATTGATACTGATTGGAATAGAGCAGGGGGCCAAATGAATTATTTCTCATACCACCCAGCTAGGTGGCACAGTGAATTGAACAAGGGACCTGGAGTTGGGAAGACCTGAGTTCAAACCCTACCTCAAACACTAGTTTTATGACCCTGGGCAAGTCACTTAACCTCTGTATGCTGAGGATAATACTAAGACCTATCTTCCAGGGTTGTTGAGAGGATCAAATGAAAGAATATTGATAAAGTTTGAGTAGCACAGTGCTTGGCACAGAGTAGGTGTTCTATGCTTGCTCCTCTCCCCTTGCCTTCCTATCCATACCCCAGGAGTGTGTTTCTGTGTGCCATGCTGATTAACAAGGTCATTCAGCAACCCCATTACTAAAGAATTTCAGTCCCAGGATTGACATTTTTGGAGCTCAAAGGACCTTGATAACATAAAATATGAGAAATGGAAATTATCTTAGAGCACAGAATGTCAGAGCTAAGAAGGACCCTAGCACATAGAATTTCAGGGCAGGAAAGGGGTTTTAGAGCTTGTCTAGTCTAGCCCCCCTCATTTTATAGATGAGGAAACTGAGTCCTGAAGATACGGCACTGAATAAGGTCTGCTGCATACAGACACACACACACACACACACACACACACACACACACACACACACACAGATGTCCTATGAGTATGCTCACCCCAAGAAACATATCATCACAATAAATTAATAAAATAAATAAATAAAATCTTAAGAATTGAAAATATCTTTTCAGTCATCTACTCAAAACTTCTTAACCAGTGGAGGAGTGCTCTCAGTAGCATCCCCAATAGGTGATCATTTAGTCACTTCTTAAATGGAGGAGATGACCATATCCTTAGGTTTCTTGATGGCCAGCCCTGATTGTCAGGGAGTTGTTCCTTCTATTCGGCTGAAATCCGATTCCCTGTCATCCCCTCCAATCCTTTAGAACAGAGGTTCTCAACCTTCCTAATGCTGCGACCCTTTAATACTTGTATGTGGGTGTATCTGCATGTGGGTGGACCTGCCTGGAGATGGATAGAGGAGCAGAGTCTTGGTTCCTAAGACCATTGGAAATATGTGTTTTCTGATGGTCTTAGGTGACTCCGGTGACCCCTGTGAAAGGGTCGTTCGACCCCCAAGGGGGTCGCAACCCACAGGTTGAGAACCACTGCTTTAGAACAACATAGAACAAACAAGTCTATACTTTCTTTCATGTTGTCTTGACTTCCATGGTATTGGAACTGACTTTTTATGTCACATCCTCTATAAAGCTGTCTCTTCCCCAGACTCAACATTCTCAGGTGTCTCAGTGGGTCCCTATGTGACATACTTTCCAGACCCTTTTCTACCCTACTCATCTTTCTTATTGTCCTCCACCTTGTCAGTTTCCAAATGGAGTCTGACCAATACAGAACAGAATGGAGCTGCCACCATCCCCTAACGTGGACGTTATGTGTCTATTGACATAGCCCAAGATGGTATCAGGCCTTTCAGCCACCTCATCATTCTTTTAGCTCATCGAATTTGTCATTAACTAAAAATGTAAAGTCTTTTTCATGTGCTTAGAATGAATTCCTGCCTTCCCATCACCTTTCTAGGTCTTCCTCAAGCATCAGATCACATACTGTCTCTTCCTGGAAGCCTTCCCTCCACTTGCCACCCCCTGACAAGTTCATGGTAATCTTTCCCTCCACAAATGGTGTGAGAGAATGGAATGAGCAGCAGACTCTAGAATCAGTCTAGATCCTGAGTTCAAATCCTGCCTATATGATACAGAGGTAGCATGGGGAAGAGAACAAACATTGAGTAACCACCTACTACATAATAGGCACTGTCTTTGGTACTTCCCACATATTATCTCTTGACAACAACTTTGGGAGGTAGTTTTTCTTTTCTTTTCTTTTCTTTTTAAACAGATTGAGGAGCCTGAGACAGACAGGTTAAGTCACTTGCCCAGGATTACACAGTTAGAAAGCATGGCATAATGGAGTTGGAATCAGGAAAACCTGGATTTGATTTCTGTCTCACTCTTACTAGTACTTGACCTTGGGCAAGTCCCTCAACCTCACTGCATCTCAATTCTCTTTTCTGTAAAATGAGGGAGTGGGACTGGGTGACTGCTGACATCTCTAGAGCTGTTCAAAGCCCTTGTAGTTATCTGTTTGTGTGTGATATCTTTCCCCCACCACCCAGTAGGGTATAATAAATTCCTTGAAGGCAGGGATTTTCATTGTATTTGTATTATCAGCTCCAAGAACAGTATCTTTCAATAGCAGGAGTTTAAGAAACTTTTCAGTTTACTATGTGGTCTGACCATCTTCCTAGTCACTAAAATTGTTAAGACAAGTTGAGTTACATTGGCCCTATAAAGTTAGTTTGAGCCTGAGATCTCAATTGTTATCTTCCAGGTACATCTTCTCTACATCCACCTTCCGTGCCTCCATCCAAAGCTTCCATAAAAACAAACAAGGGACAGGCCCAATCTTCTGGGTGCCCCCCAAAGGCATCTAGGTTTCTTTAGTTGACTTGGAGCCAGGATAGTCTTAAAATCCCAGCCCTGCTGGATAGCATATGAACTCTCTGGGCTTCATCTTCCTCATCTGGAAAAGGTGTTAATCTCTTCCTTCCAAGGCTCTCATGAAGAGAGGGTTTGTAGGGACTAAAATACAATAGGAACATTGTTAATTATTTTGTAGCCCTCTCTCCTGTGCCTCCTTCCTTTCCCCTAGCCACAGGACCAGGCCCCTCTTGTCTTTCCTCAGATCTTTTAAAAATAATCTGGTTTTCTCAGAATGTGGCCAAAATTGACTGCTTTATTAGGAAGACTAGGGTGACTTCACTCTCTCCAGAAGTACCACTTCAGTAACTAGCTCTTGTCATTCAGGACTAAGCCCAAAAAGCAGTTCTCCTCCAATTAACAAATGAAATATTTATAAAGCACTTATCTCAGTGCTGGAATGGAGTAGGTCCCAAATAAATGCTTATTCCCTTAAGGCCCCTTCTCTCCCACCTCTCCCTAGAGCTGAAAGGTCATTGAGGCAAATTCAGGAGTTTATCTGATGCAAATAGTAGGCTCTGGCTGAATGAAGGAAGGAAGGGAGGAATAAATCAATATGAAAGGAGTGCTGGATTTAGAATTAGAAGGCCTGAGGCTGAAAGGCCTCATGGTTGGGCTACCTACTTCTTGTGTACCTTTGGACAAGTTATGGAACCTTACTCTGCCTCAGTTTCCTTATATATGAAAAGAAGGGGTTGTGTAGGCAGTTTGTTGAATGAATGAGGGAAGAAGTAAACGTGGAAAGGCCAGTGACCTATATCATCATCTACTACTCCCTCGTCCCTGTAGGATCTTTCTGAGCTTTGGCTTTCTTATCTATCAAATGAAGGCTGTGTAGGCTAGAAGTGGGTAAACTCTAAAGTCCTCACCAGTCCTGACATCCTTACTAAGGGCACTGTCCTCTCTAAGTCTGTGGCCCTGTGCTCTTCTGCCCCAGCTCTCCTGATCCCAGGTTCCAGCATTTCTCCCTGTGGCCTAGGCACCTACTTCCTCTGCCGCAACAAGAGGTGCATCCCTCAGAGCCTGGTGTGTGACACCTGGGGCATCGACAACTGTGGGGATGGCAGTGACCAGACCTCCCAGCCCCCTGCCAGCTGCAGAGGTCAGTGGTGGGCACACAAAGCCTTAGCTGGCCTTTGGGGTAGGGAGACTACTGTGGGAGGCATGGCCTGGATGGGCCTAGTCTGTTTACATTTCTACGGTTCAGGAAGCTTTACAAAACACTTTTGTCTGACAACCCTATGACGTAGATAGAGCAGTGGAGGAAATTCAAGCCCCAAGAGATGGAATGAAAATGAATGCCCTGGAAAGGGGGATGAACCAGGAGTCAGGACACCAAATTAAATCTGGAATCTACCACATAGACCTCTATCATCCTGTGACCCTGGCCAAATGTTGGCCTCATTTTCTCCTCTTTGAAATGAGAGGGTTAGACGAGATCAGTTGTTCTCAAAGTGTGGTCCAGGAACCTTTCTAAGGGGGTCTCTGAGATCACATAGTCACGAGGAAGAACCACTGTCTGAAGTCAAAGGTTGGCTCAAAGAATCTCTGTGGCGTCTTCGCCTTCAGTCTTTGCTTGAATAATATTTTAGCACTTTAAGAGCTTTCCTCACAGTAGAAAGAACTATCACCCCCAATTTCCAGAGGAGGAAATTGAGGCTTAGAGAGTTGAATGATAAAAGTAAAGTCCTTGGTCACACAGCCAGTAAATGGAAAGGATATGTGTCGATCAGTTGCCCAGTGCAGGCCATCCCTGTGACTTCCCTGACCACAACAGTCCCACTTAACCTTCTTGAGGGCAGGGACTGTGGAGCTTTTTATACTTGTAGCCCCAGCATCGAACACAGGGCCTGGCATACGGTAAGCACTTCGTAAAAGCTTTCCCCCACCCCATTCATTCATTTATTTAAGGGTAGGAGCTGAGATTCACACCCAAGTCTTCTGACCCTGCCCCAAGACCAGAGCACTTTTCTCTATTATAGAACATTCCCTTCCCCAACCCTGACCCTACCAGCCACCCCACCTCCCCAACTCCATTTCTATAGTCTTTTAAGGCTTATAGTCAACTAATTAAGCATTTATTATGGCCCTACTATGTACTAGGCCCAGTGCTGGAACATGGGGATACAAGGACAAAGGTGGAAGTCTCTGCCCTCAAGGAGCCTCCAATCTAACCAGAGGAGACTGTGCATGTGCATGTACACACACACACACACACACACACACACACACACACACATACACACACACGTGCGCGCGCGCACACACGCACACACACACACATATGTATATAGGCAGCTGTCATACTGATACTGGGTCATTTTTTATTTTTAAGGGGCAGGGTTATAGTACAAAGAGCTAGGGAGAAGCAGGAAGGGCCTTTGGGGAGGCAGGGTATAAGTTGAGTTTTGAAGGATATTAGGGATTAAAGAAGCAGAGGTGAGGAGGGAGGGCATTCCCGGCCTGAGAGAGCTGCTCCCCTCACAACCACCAATTATGAATATTGCCACTCCACATAGGGGAAACTAAGGCCCAGAAGGGTGATGTGGTGATGTGAATGAGGTCACACAGGTAATAAGTGGCCTTGAACATGGGACTAGAATTCCAGTCCTGATATTAAATCCCATGGTTTTTTCATTTCAGTTTAAGGCTTCCCCTTGCCTGGGAGCAAGTAACCTCCATTATCCATCTGCTTTAGGGAAGGGGAAAGTGGGGAATGGGCAAGATGGCTTTAAGGGGCCCCTTCTTACTGGATGATTCTGGATGTGTGAATTCAACAAATCTCATCAAATAATAACCTTTATTGAGCACTGACTGGGGCACCCAGCTATCCAGCCTGTAGATAAGACATTGACTGGTCTTGCCCTCAGGTTGTTCACAGTCTGGGAAATGGGTAAAGAAGCTAGTGTCCCTTCTCAGGCAGTGTAGGATAGGGGAGTCAGGGGCCCTAATTGTGCTATTTATTCTAATTCAGCTATTTATGTCCTCGCTGTGCTTCCATTCTCTGGGCTTCTGTTTCCACATCTGTAAAAGAATATCATCCCTGCCTCCTGTCACGTCTTGAAGGTCATGAAATAATGGATGGGAAAGGACAAGGAGATAAGGTGGGAAGGGCTGCCTCATGGGCACTGAACTCCCAGTCATTGGAGGTCTCCAAGTGGAGGCCAGATAACTGCTTATCCGCCATGTTGTAGAGGCAGGTCCTATTCAGGTACAGATGAGGTCCTCTCCAGCTCTGAGATGCTGTGTTTCCAGCTGTGACCATGGCCAACCCAACATCTCCTGTCTTCTTGACGACTCAAGGGTCTCTGAACCCCAGCAGCAGCAGTGGCAGTGGAGATAATGAGAAGAGCTGGTCTGCCCTCCAGGAGAAATCAGCCACAGGTAGTCAGACTCTTCTTGGTCCTTGCCCACCTTCTAACCAGTTTTGGGCCAGAGAAACCGAGGCTCCCCCACCCTCCCTCCACATACCTACTCATATTTCCATAGAGCTGTGAGGTTTGGAAGGGTTTCCCTACAATCACCTTGACGAGTCAGATGAGTCCAGCTTGACAGATGTAGAACTCAAGGCTGCGTTTAAGTGATTGTCTAAGTCAGTGATTCTCAACCTTCCTGATTCTGCAACCCTTTAATACTCATGTGAGCGTATCTGCATGTGGGCAGACCCGCCTGGAGACAGAGAAGAGCGGTGTCTTTGTTCCTAAGACCGTCAGAAATATGTGTTTTCCAATGGTCTTAGGCAACCCCTGTGAAAGGGTCGTTTTACTCCCAAAGGGGTCGTGAACCACAGGTTGAGAACCACTGGTCTAAGGTCACATAGCTAGTAAGATACAACCCAAGTCTCTTGATTCTAAGTCAGGCACTTCTTTACCTGCCTCTCCTGTGCCTCTCTCTCATCCTAGAATGAAAAAATGGGGGATGATGTGCCTAAGGAGATGTCTTTCACTCCCTAGGGCAAAGGTCGCCAAGGACTCTGCTGGCATCCTTGGTGCTGCTGGGCTCTGTGGGGGCTGTGGCAGGCCTCCTCTGGTGGTGGTGCTGCTGCTCTCCAGGCTGGACCCTTACCAGGACCAGAGCATCCAAACTGCTCCCCAGCTACAGTTCCAGCTACCCGACCTGCTGCCCCTTGGGTCTGCCTGGCTGCCTCTGCTCAGGCCGGGTCACTCCTCAAGGGGTGGCAGCTGAGTAGGTTGGCCATGCTGGGGGGGACAGGGATCACTGCTACCAGGGCTGTCCCTACAACTCTGGCCTGGGGGGGGAACCTAGCTAAAGCCTCCTTTTCTCACACACACACCCCAGTCAAATGTTGAGTTCTGTCCCTAGATGTTGCTTTTACCACTCCCCCATCCCATCATCATCATCAGTAGCTAGCATATATATATATATATATATATATATATATATATATATATATATATATAGCCCTTTTAGGTCTGCAAAACCCGTTACATATGTTAATTAACTTGAATTCAGCTCATCCCACTGCATGGACAGCTTGAGCCCTAGATAGAAAAGCAGGCACCTGACTGGGGGTAGCACCTTTTATTGAAGAAAGACAAAGACCACAGGAAGAGCTTCCCTCCCCATTCCCACCCTCCCTGAAGACCAGGGGCACTGCTTGGGGGGAGGTTTATGGGGTGCTAGGCCCCAGAGGTGGAAGGAAGACTGGAAGAGAGAGATGACCTTGGCTTCATTTCTTCATTCCTGACTAGGACAAGAGGAGGCATTGTCCCCATGCGGGGTCTCCTAAACTCACCCCAGGATTTGACGTGGGGGTTGAGGGGAATTGAATCCCAGATCCAAGTTCTCTTGCCTCCTTTCCACCAGCCTCAAGCTCTTGGTGTTCCCCCCACCCCCAGTTAGCACCCTCTTCCTCCCTGTGCACTGCTCCCCTCCCCCCACAACTGATCATCAACCTCAGCCCCCCCATCGTCCCAGTATCCCCAGTCAGACTGATTCCAGGGGAGCCCAGACATCTCTCAGCTGGCCTCAGATTCCAGGGCTGAAGCCTGAATAGGCTTTCCCTTTTCTGAGCTTTTCCTTGAACAAATCCTTTTTGAGCTGGGTGTGTAGAGAGCCCCTCAAATGGGTGTGTTTTTGATGACACTGAGAGAAAGTTGTGGGGCTAGGTCTCAGCTGTAGGACTTCTTGGGTTGGAGGGCACCTGGGGGTATGAGGAACAACAGACCAATTTGATGGAGACCAGAGCGTGGGCCAATGAGGCCCGTGGAGGGCTGGCACCATTCCCCTCCAAGTTTCCTTCTTATCCCCTACACTAAATTCCTTGAGAGCAGGGAGCCCTCAGCATCAAGCACACTGAGCGGCATGTGGTAGGTGCTTTGTAAATGGTTTGAGTTTAGGGGAGAGAGGTGCGGCAGAACAATGCTGGGGGTGTGAAGAACATGGCAGGCTGGTACTGGGGGGCGCATGGAGGTAGGCAAGAGAATCTGCCAGGCTAGGGAGATGAGTCAACTTTGGCCACGTAATCGGCAGAAAGGGGCATGAGGATCCCCTGCTCCTCTCTGCCCAGAGTGGGGGAATGAGAAGATCTCAAAGCTGGCCAGTGGTTCCAGGGAGGAGAGGGAGCCCATTAGCTGCAGAGGGTGGAGTATGTGGAACAGAAGGAAAGCTGAGGAGGGGGCATCCTGAGCATATCCTTATATGCCCAGCTGGAGAGTTGGGGATACTCTCTCCCCAATACCCCCAGGTGAGACAGGAAGCATGAGTTTCCTGCAGAAAGCAGGGCAGACAGGAGAAGGGTCCTGGAGCCAGACCTCGCCTGGGCATCTCATGGCCATCTGGTTCTGGCATTGCCAAGGACTTGGCTAGTATGGGGCCTACTGTGCCCAGCCTGAAATTCCAAGGATTCTGCTAGTTTTTCTGGTGCACATTGGCATTCCACAGTGGCCATCCCTACCCCACCTCACCCTGTGGCTTTGTCCCCCGCCAACCCATGGGGCAGGGTCAGCCCAGCCCCAAGGCGGGTAGCAGCAAAGCATGATGTTTGCCTTTGTTTCTTACAAAATAATAATAATAATAATATAATCATCAGTATTGTCCTATCCAGGGGCACACGGCCCAGGAATCTGCATAGGTGCCTAGGAGGGGCAGGGGCGGGTGTTGGCACCGGCTTGGACACGGTGCTGTAGGTCCAGGGGCTGAGGGGGAGGCCCACCAGGGCTGGCACAGTGCAGCACCAGGTTCTTGATGCAGCCCGTGATGCCTGCATCAAATCTGCCCCCAGTGAGTGTCACTGCATCTGGAGCCCCGCCTGTCAGGGAGGAAAGGCTTGTCAGCATGGCGGATATACCAGACCTTCCTGCCTGCTAACTCCCATTTGAGAGCCCTGAACCCGGCCCATGGGCTCTGCCAATGAGGACTGCATCATGGGAGCGTCATAGATTTAGAGCTGGGAGGGACCTTGCAGGCCTTCCTTGTCTAAACCCTTCATTTTACTCGTGAAAAAATAGTAAAATGATTTGTCCTAGTTCACAGGGTTACTAGAGGCCTTGGTGAGATTTGACACCAAGACATCTGGCTCTAAATCCAGTGCTCTTTCTCCTGCGCTGTCACTGAACTGTGAACCAGCTGCCCCAAGAATGTTTCTTCTGACCTTTCCCATCAGGCTGCCTTGTCCCTTCCCCATGGGCTCAGGGCTATTTGGACAGACAGATAACAACAGTCATAATATGGGTTGCTTTTTAATAAAGAACTTCCCCTCCACACCTGTGATGCAGACCACACAAGGGTTTTTAGTCCCATTTTACAGAAGAGGAAGCCAAGTCTCATGTAAGTTAAATGACGTGGGTCTCCCTGTTCCTCCATTTCTCCTTCCCATTCCACCCACCAAGCTGCCTCTTGATGACCCCTGGGGGCAGAGAGAAGGGCATGCCTTACCAATGTAGATGCTGCCCTTGGTGTTGACTGCCACGTTGGGTCCTGGGGAATGGCCACTCACTAGCTCCTCTCCATCTACCTGGATGGATCCGCTTTTGCCCTCTCTGTAGGGATGATGGGGTCAGCCCCTCCTTGTCTTTCCTGGGCTGTCCCTGGGGAGCTCTCCAGGGTCAACCCCTCTGCCCCACTCCATTCTCCAAAGGAAACACTGGCCCTTCTTTATGGAATCTCCAATCTCCCCAAGGATCAGCCCTTCTAGCACCAGTGCCCTTGGGGTGCGGGAGCAAAGCATAGGGACCCAGGGAAACTCAGATATGACAGGCAGGCACCATTTTGCTTGTGGTCCCTCCCAGAGACAGGCTGGATGCCAGGCTGCCCCTTCCCTTCCCTTCCCTTTCCCTGCGCCCGGCCCCCTACCTAAAGGCTGTCACTTTGTGCCATTCGCCATCATTGATGGGATCCTCAGAGATGATGTGGGCCTCACCGCTGCCCAGCTGGTAACTGCACACAGAGCCCCAAGGGGGTATGAGAATCAGCCAGATAGGGGACCAGTCAGATCTGAGGAATCTGCTGCTCCCCCTGGGAGACCCCTGATCCCTCTTTGGGAGAGTTCCAGAAGGGCTGGGCTGGGGGTGAGGGGGAAGGGGGGGAGACTGGCATGGATCACCCACTGAAGAGCGGTGACATTCACGGGGATGGGGACCTCACCTGAAGACTAGATGGCCGTCTTGCAGTCCCAGGCTGATGAAATCCTTGCCTTCCTCTCTACTCTCCTGCCAGGGAAACCCACAGCTGCTCTGGAGGACTGGAGGTCTCTTGCCAGGACTCACTATCCTCCCTCCCTTGCTGAATTCCTCCTGCCCATCCTTTATAACCCAGCTCAAATACCACCTCCTCCAGGAAGCCCTCCTGTCCCCTGTGCTGGCGATGCCCTTTCACAGGATCAGATTTAGACCTGGATGGGACCTTAAAAGCCAGATGAGCCAACCCTCCCCTCTTACAGATAAGGTAACTGAAGATTAAAAGAGATTAAATTGCTTGTCCACTGTCAGGGGATGGTGATCAAAGGTAGGATCTGAACCCAGGTCTTTCAGGCACACAGTCTAGCACTGTCTTCTCCATGACACTAGTTCTCTCCTCTTAGACCTCAGAGCACTCTGCACCATGCTGTTCTCTTTGAATGTAGGATTTCCCCTATCCCAGTCTCCTGCCCAGTGCCTAAGCCTACTGTTCTGTATGCCAAAAGTGCTTAATAAATGCTTTGCAGCTGAAATGAATTGTCCTATCCCCCTCCTTAGACTCTTAAGTCCAGTGTACACAGGGCTTTCTTCCCCAAACCTGACACAGTGCCCTGTATATAGCAGATGGGTAATACATGCTTTGTTGAATTGAATTGCCAAAAGTTTCATAAAAAATTGACAACAAGGTGAGAAGAGACTGAGGCTCCTGTTCTTTCTCCTCCTCCCAGCTGCCTCCCTCAGCCCTGAGCCCCCCAGCCCTGCTCACCACACCCTGCCAGAGCAGGAGGCCGTTGGGAGTGTTGGTCCGAACTTCCAACTCAATGGTCTCTGGAACATTAGGGAGGCTGGGCAAGGAGGAGAAAGGCTCATTGGCTCTGGAGATAGAAGGCCCCTTAGAGACCCTTGAGGCCAACCCCTATGTTTTACAGATGAGGAAACTGATAGCTAAGTCTAGGTCTTCACAGTCAAAGTCCAGTCCACTACCAATGTGGCCTGAACCAGATTAAAATGTAATTGGGAAATATTTAACAAAGTCAAATACAACAGAAGACAGATAATATAAATATGGGGTTTTGGAAGTCATTATGTATCCTCAGGGATGCCCATGTATGGTTTGGGGGTCCTTGTTTCTAGTTGAGTTTGATGCCCCTGAACTACACCTGATTACCCCATGCCACCAAGTCAGGGAAGCTGAGGGGACCCCACCCATGGCCTGCACTCCCTTTCACATCACTTCTGGCCTCCTCGGATGCATTTCTTCTCCTAGAGATACCACATAGTGAACACAGATAATACTAAGGGTAGCCTCCACCCCCTTCCACAGGGCTTAAACTTTACAAGGTGAGATTTTCTCCCAAGAACCCTGCATGGGGGTGGGAAGAGAGTACAGAGGCCTTACCTCCGAGGGAACACACGGCTAGGGAATGACAAGTAACCACCATCATGGAAATAGGCTCCATACTGTCCAGGGGCATCTTGGGAGGGAAAAGGGGAAAGGAATGAATGAATGGATGGATGGATGGATTAATGAAATGACAAAAAGAAATTCAAGAAGCTAAGGGTTATCCTATGCCACTTTTATTTCTCTAGACTCCCTACCTCACCTTCAAAGGCTCTGGGTCCATGGTTAGGGGAAGAGATTCACCCACAACTTCTGTTATCCTTCCTATCCCTAGATTGCCTCAGGTCAACCATCCATGCCCTGGTTTGCCCATGCATATGCAGACCCACCCACTTGGCACAGTCTGACTCTAAATTTTTTAAGTAAGCCACCTTCCCTTTGTCACCCCCAACCCCCGATCCAAAGGTCTGTAGGGCTCTGCACACAATTAAGGGTTTGGCTAAATGTCTGGTGGATTGAATCGTTTGTACCTAAGAGATGCACCCACTCAATAGTCTGTGCCAATGGGGCTGCCCTCTTGCCAGTCTAGACTATAAATCTCCTTGAGGGCAGAGATTGTTTCTTGGCTAAGCTCCATGTTTCTCCTACAGCTTTGGAACTGAACTGAACTGAATTCTCTTTACCCAGGCAGATCTGCCCACTCAGCTGGCCATTCCTGGGATGATGCGAGGGAAAGGAATCCCTGAGACCAGGGACAAGAACTAAGGATGAGAAATGTTTGGAGGAAAGAGTTGGGAAAGCCCAGGACAGAGTGGATGGAGGGAACCAGCAACTTGTTCTCTCCCTTGTCCAGGGCAGTTCAGGTTGGTCATCCCATAAGAATACACACCATTGCCTCCACTTCCCTCTAGGTGCCAGTCAGCTTCAGGAAGACCTCGACCTGTGGGAAAGGAGGCAGGGCCTGGGCGTCAGTCAGACACTCAGCATTTGTCCACACTGAGCCTAGACTCGGCCCAAAGTCAAAAAGGCTCTTAGAAGGCTGGAGCTAGAACAGACTGTGTGCACAGTCTAGTCTAGCACCCTCATTTTCAGAAGTGAACACCAAACCCAGAGAAGGAAGGTGACTTCTCCGGTAGTTCTCAAATTCAGGTTTTCTGACACCCCCACCCCCACCCTCTCCAACCCATGCAGCATTCCCACTGCTGTGGCTACCTAAGGTAATGGGCCGGGGGCAAGAAGGACCTGGGCAGGATGTGAGGGGAAGGAAGGGTAGGTTACTTTTTTGACATCGAGGCCCAGTGAATCCAGGTGGGCAGAGGCAGCGGGCACCCTGGCAGGTACCTCCATGAAGGCAGGGTTCTGGCAGTAAGCAAGGGTTTTCCTCATGTTCACAGTGGTCTCCTGAAGGGGAAAAGGCACTGATTGGCATCTGGCCTGACAGTTCTCATTTCTTAAGTGATTTGCAGTATGCAAAGGAGGGGAGTATAAGCAGGATTACTCCTATTTCACACAGGGGGCACCTGGGGCTCAGAGAGGCTGTTACTTGCCCATATTCACCCAGTCATTGAGGAAAGTGCTGAGACAATGAGAACTGATTCGGAGTCAGATTCAAGAGTCAGACCCTGAATCCAGCTGGGTTCTGACTTTTTAATCCTGACTTTTTAACTATCTGCAAGCATCTCCTCTGTAAGAGGAGGAAGTGTGAGCAGATGACTCCAAACCTTTAATCCTTTTATCTTAAAAGTGTCTGAGCTGGCACTTGAACCTGGGTCGTCTGGCTTCATGTACAGCCTTCCTTTCCCTTCAGCATATTGGCTGTGTGTCATGGGGGCTTCAGGGAGTGCCCACCCACCTCCCTTTCCTTCCCTTCCTGGTGAGAGGCCACCTGCAGTAAACACCCACCTGCCTCCCTTTCCTTCTGCACCCCTTCCCTCCTGCTCAAGGAGACCCTCCCCATGGGGCAGTCACACACCTTTGAAACCATCACGGCACAGGCACTGGAACTCGTACTCGCCAGCAGGCATGCAGGTGGCACCATTCTGGCAGGGCTGGCGCTCACAGGGAGAGTTGTCATAGCACTGGCCTACACCGTGGCTGCCCAGGAAGCTATAAGTCATGTCCAGTTTCTTCCCATTCACCGACACCTGGAGACAAAAAAGGCAAAAGTGAATGCTTAGGTTACTGGAGACAAGGAAAAGAGCAAAGGGCACCTGAAGGTCACAGATGTGGTCACTGACCCAGGGCCTGGTGGCCTGACCTCATCTCCTTTGGCCTGGTGGGCCAGAGGCTGGAGTTCTAGGTACATGCTCTCCTTTCCCCACATTCCCACTTTCGCCCAGGATCCTGACTAAGGCAGGGCTACGGGAAGGTCAAGGAGTCAGGGGACCAACATGGAGGAGACAGTCCCTGCCTTTGAAGGGAGAGATCTCAGTCTGGTGCAGAAGACATAGTCCCTGCCCAGGACCCACCCACCACTCTAGTGGTATTCAAGTTCAGCATTTTTTCCTCACCTCTTAGCTGTATTGTTGCAAGATACCTAAATTACTTTACTTATTCAGTGCCATACTAATCAAACTACCAAAAAGTTATTTTATAGAGCTAGAAAATATATTATCAAAATTCATCTGGAAGAACAAAAGGTCCAGAATATGAAGGTAATTAATGAAAAGAAATGCTAGGGAAGGTGGCCTAGCCATACCAGATCTTAAATTGTATTATAAAGCAGCAGTCATCAAAACTATTTGGTACTGGCTAAGAAATAAAGGGGCAGATCAGTGGAATAGGTTAGGTACACAAGACACATTAGTCAATGATTATAGCAATCTACTGTTTGATAAACCCAAAGACCCCAGCTTCTGGGATAAGAACTCACTATCTGACAAAAACTGTTTGGAAAACTGGAAAATAGTATGGCAGAAATTGGACATAGACCAACGTCTGACACTGTATTCCAAAATAAAGTCCAAAAGGGCACATGATTTAAATATAAAGGCTGATATTATAAACAAATTAGGGGAGCAAGGAATAGTTTATCTGTAAGATTTATGGAAAATGGAGGAATTTATGACCAAACAAGAAATAAAGAACATTATGAAATGCAAAATGAATAATTTTGACTACATTAAATTGAAAAGTTTTTGCACAAACAAAGCAATGCAACCAAGATTAGGAGGGAAGCAGAAAACCAGGAAAGAATTTTTTACAACCAGTGTCTCTGATAAAGGCCTCATTCCTAACATATACAGAGAACTGAGTCAAATTTACCAGAATACAAATCATTCCCCAATTGATAAATTGTCAAAGGATATGAATAGGAAGTTTTCAGAGGAAGAAATTAAAGCTATCAATAGTCATATGAAAAAAATGCTCTAAATCACTATTGATTAGAGAAATGCAAATCAAAACAACTCTGAGGTACCACATCACAACTATCAGATTGGCTAACATGATAAAACAGGAAAATGATAAATGTTGGGGAAGAAGTGGGAAAATTGGAACACTAATGCATTGTAGGTGGAGTTGTGAGCTGATCTAACCATTCTGGAGAGCAATTTGGAACTGTGCCAAAGGGCTATAAATGTGCATACACTTCGACCTAGCAATACCACTTCCAGGGATGTATCCCAAAGATATCATAAAAATGGGAAAAGGACCCACATGAACAGGCAGTTTTCAGAGGAAGAAATTAAAGCTATGTATAGTCATATGAAAAAAATGCTCTAAATCACTATTTATTAAAGATGCAAATGGAAACAATTCTGAGGTACCACATCACACCTATCAAATTGGCTAACAAGACAAAACAGGAAAATGATAAATGTTGGATTGTTGCAAGAGCTGCTGCTGGGTCTCCCTGCCTCCAGACTCTCTCCACTCCAGTCCCTCAAACATACAGCAGCCAAAGTGATTTTCCTAAAGTATGGGTCTGACCATTTCATCCCCCTGCTCAGTAAATGACTCCCTATTGCTTTTAGTATCGACTGTATCCCTTCCATTTGGTTTTTAAAGCCTCTCACAATTTGACCCTAACTTACATGCTCAACTTTATTTGTTCTCCTCCCCTTCCCACATTCTGTGGTCTGTCCACACTGGCCTTCTTGCCACTGTTCCTCTCAACCCATTTCCCATTTTGAAGCTTTTTCTCCAGCTGTGGCCCCTGCCTGGTGCACCCCTCAGAATCCTATACTTCCTTCAAGACTCAGCTCAAGTACAATCTCCTTGGTGAAGCTCTCCCCTCATCTCCAGCTTCTAGGGCCCCACCCTCTCTAATTACCTCCCAAAGACCTTGTATGTGCTGAGATTTATCCAAGCATCCTCCCTCCAACCCTCACCCCCTCAAGTGTATATACACTCCTTAAAGGGAAGGATTGTTTTTAATTCTCTGTCTTTCTTTCCCCAGGACCTGGCACATAGAAGGTACTTAATAAATATTTATTTATTCACTGATTAACAACAACAGGGACTCCCATTTTCAGAGCGTGTCAGAGTTAACAAAGCTCTTTTATTACACTAGCCCTATGAAGTTATTATTGTTAGCCCCATTTCACAGATGAGAAAACTGAGGCTCTGAACCCTGTAAAATAATAAAGTCATGCATTCTTTAACGGGTCACAGCCTGATGCCACTGGACTTGGCAGTCAGGAAGACCTAAGTTCAAATCTTGCTTCAGACACCTACTCGCTATTGGACCTGGGCACGTCACTTAAAAATCTCCTTCAGCCTCAGTTTCCTCCTCTGTGAAATGGGAATAATAATAGCCTCTGCATCACAGGCTTATTCTGAGGATCAAAGGAGATAATAGACATAAAGTGCTTTGGAAATCTTGCAGTACTATAGAAATGTTAGCCGCTATTATTATTAGAGAGCACCAGGGGCTCCATTTTACAGATGAGGAAACGGCCTTTTGGAGCTTAGGAGTCAGAATGATGAGGACACAAGACCTGGGAACTATAATCATAATATATAGTATAATATAATAATATCATACAATATAATATATCATAATACAATATAATGTAATATAGAACAATATAATATTATATTATGATATAATATAATATAATAAACAGTGATAATGATAATGGTGACTATAACAACTGAGAGTTAAGTCCCACTTTGAAGTTTGCAAAGTGATCTGAATGAATGATCTCATTTGAGAATCGAGGTAACTCTGTGACAAAGGATGTTACAAGTACAATTATTTCCCTTTCACAGAGGAGAAATGAAGTGTCTTGCCTGTGGTTATATAGCTTGGCAGAGCCCCAAGAGGGTATGGCATGTTGGGACCCAAGAATGGCATAAAGAAGAAGGCTGGGGCTGGGAGTTGGCAGTCTCACCTCACCAATGCAGCCGTGGAAGTGGGCACTGACGTTGGCAGCAGGAGGTATGGCCACTGAAGGCTCCACACCACCCAGGTAGAGGAGAGTGTGCAAGTTCAGGCCTTGGCTTTTGCCAGGTGAGGATCGCTGCACTGGGCGCCCACCATTTACTCGGAGGCTACCATCTTTATTGAGGCGCTCTGCAGATACATGGTGCCAGCGGCCAAGGGTCAACGGTTGGGTACTCCGGAGCACTGCTGTACCTGTAATAGACATCAAGAAAAGGCAGGCTTAGTTCTTGCCCAGTTCTTGGAGGAAGGGACTATTAAGACCATACTCTAGCCCTATGACTTGGCATAAGGCCTTGAATCCCCTAGCATTTCAGACTGGTGTTTAATTTGTCAGAGAAAAGATTCTTTGGAGCAGTGTTTCCAGTTGCCCAGGTCATGGCAGGTCATGCCTATTCATTAGCTCAGCTTAGGGAATGAAGACTGGCACCCAGATCCGGTCACCTTATCAGAGACAGCAGGGACTTAGATGCCCATCTCCTTATTACTCAGTGCGCAAGGCGAGTGCCTGGGTCCATGATCCCCACACCCCATATCCAGGGGGTACTCACCTGATCCCAGCTCATAGCGGAATTCCAGGTGCCCACCAGCCATTGCCAGGGACACAAAGTCTTCAACAGGTGCGCCCTTTCCACCGCTGAAGAGTAGGAGTCCTTCAGGAGCCAGTGGCTTGAACTCAAGGTCCAGGCGTAGTTCGTGGTGAGTGTTGGTGAGGGCAGGTAATGCCAGGTATGAGCCAGCACCTGACAAGGCTGGTGTAGTCACTGTCACCCCTGTGGCAACAATGAACAACTTTGGCAAAGTTGCAGATATAAAATAAAGCCACACACATCAGCAACATTGCTTATGTTACTGACAAAACTCAGCAGAAAGAGATAGAAAGAAAAATCCCATTTAAAACAAGTACCAATAGTATAAAACACCTGCCAAGACATACCCAGGAACTACATGAACACAATTACAAGACATTCCTCACAAAGAGATCTAAATAATTAGTAAAATATCAATTGTTCATGGGCAGGCTGAGCCAATATAATATAAATGACAACACTAGCTGCGTTAATTTACTTATTCAGTGCCATACCAATCAAACCGCCAAAACACTACTTTACAGAGCTAGAAAAAGATAATAACAAAATTTATCTGGAAGAACAAAAGGTCTAGAACATCAGAGGAATCCATGAAGAAAAATAGATATGAAATGCAACCCGCTTCCAGATAGAGAACTGATGGAATCAGGGAAGATTGAGGCATATTTTCTCTTCTTTCCTTTTTTTGGACATGGTTAATATAAGAATAAATATTTGTAATTTTCCCCCTTGCTTTCTCAATGGGTGGAGGAGGGGAATGGGAGGGAGAGAATCTGGAATTGAAATTAAATTTTTAAGAAAGTCTCTGTGCTTTAAAAAAATTTTTTAAAGTCTCCTGACTGGCACACCCATTTGCTTTCTTTCTTCCTTCCTTCCTGCCCCTGCCTCTTTTCCCTCTCTGTCTCCCTGTCCCTTGGTTCATGGCCTCAGGCCCCATTTTATGATGAGGGCTGGCATCACTTACCTTCCATGCACTTCTCCCCAAAGTGGCCCAAGTGACAGCGGCAAGAGTAGCCCCGGCCATCCGGACGGTTCACACAGGTGGCATCGGGTCCACAGGCCTCTGGGGAGGCAGAAAAGACAGGGCAGGTGAGGGTCAAGAATGGGGAGGAGGAGGGAGGAGATGGCTGGGCATCATCTGGGCCAAGAAAACCTCCACTCTTTCTATGCGTTGGGAGAGGGGAGGGCACTGAGGCAGTTGGTCCCAGGGTGTCACGTAGGGGCAGGGACCAAGGATGAAGCAGGTGGTAGAAGCTGGAGGTGATGTTGGTATGTAGAGGAGGAGAGGGGATTGGGCAACAGAGTCTTAAGAAATATTTGTTGAATTCATAGCCCAGAGATTTGGAGCTAGAAGCAGGGAGATGCTGGTAATTGTTTAATACCCGGCTCTGTGGAAAAAGTGTACAAAACACATGTTCGGGTTTAATCCGTAATATTACCATTTTCTCCATCTCTTCCTGAAGTGCAGACAATCAAAACAATAAATAAGGCTTGATTTGAAGCCTTTGCTGATTCCTGATGTGTAAATGCTTAAATGGAAAATTTAACATCTGGCTCTCAGGAGCCAGTTTGAGCTCTCACGTTCCAGTAAAGGATAAAATGAGATAATTTGTAAAGAGCTCTGCAAAGGTTAGTGTTATATATAAGCGCCAGCAATTATTTCTTCTTCTTCTTGTCATATCCCTGCCCTTCCCACTGTACAGGCTAGGCTGCCTCCCTCGTGTCAGACTGATTGGTGGGTGCCAGATACCTGGGTGACAATGCAGGGCCTGCGAATGTTCACAGCGGCTCCCGGTGAAGCCGGAGGGACAGGAGCACACGTAGCTGCTGCTCTCAGAATCCTGGCAGAACCCCCCATTCTGCAAGACAGACCCCGTGGGTCAGGCCCAGTGCCCCGATCCCTGGGGCCCTGCCCAGAATGGGGAACAGAGGCCCTCCCCCCTGGGCTCTTGGTTTCTGCCCCTCAGTTCATTAGGGACAGGAGAAGGTTTTTGGAAGAACAGGGAGGGTGGGAAAAGGTGACAGAGGAAAGGACTTGGAGACAGGAATTGGCTCCTCCAGGCATGGGCCAGTTGTGGGGCTAATTGAGGCTACAAGTAAAGATGTTGTTAGGGCCCCAGGGTCAGGAGAAGGGGAGGGAAAGGATGATGTCACCTGGCAGGGCCTGTCCTTGCATGTGGGGCAGTGGGAGATGCCGTGGGCCGTAAGGTTGAGATCGTGGAAAATCACTTCCTCACCCTGGATTCGAAGCTCCCGCACACAGCCTGAGGAGGCAGTAGATGCTGTGGCTGGGGCAGGGCATCTGCCTCTGTCTAAACCCAGGAAGTGCCCCTATGCCACCAACATGTCCAGCCACATTCACATATACTCTGCCATGCACTTCCTGGGGGCTTCTCCCTTGCTGATGGGCCAGAGCTGAGTTAAAAGAACCTTTTCCTTGAGCAGGCAGCTTGGGGAGGTCTGGGATGAAGCCCTCCTGAGGGGAGGGAAGGGGGGTCATACCTACAAAGCCGCTGCTTAGGCCGGCCTTGGGGATGGCACCGTAGTCTGGGTAGCCACCCAAGTAGAGCTCTTCATTCAGGTCCAGGCCTTGGAATTTGCCCTGGAGGGTGATAAGTGAAAGGACCAATGAGCTGAAGGAGAGGTGGTGGAAAGCCTGTTCCCTGAAGGCACTCTTGGACCCTTCTCTGGCTGCCCCTTGCCTCTGCCCAAATCTGGGCCCTCACCTGCAACAGGAGCCAGGCTAGGGCCTTTTGTCCACTGTTTCCTCCTTTGAGGCTAGGCCATACCCCAGGGCAGCAAGGATGGGGAAGAGAACTTTGCCCCTCCCCCAAACTGGGGCAGACATGGCAAGAGCCTTGGAGGGTCTATGAAGAGCTGAAGGGTATTTTGTAGAGATCTTCCTCCCTCACACTAAGGGCTCCCTAAGGGGCAGAGACTATGTCCCTTCCATCAACCTGGGGCAGGACCTGTTTCTCTCTAACCATACCGGGAGTTTCCTGACGGCATGCACTGTGCCTGTCCCATCAGAGGAGGTTCTGAGACATCACAGAGAGAAGGAAGGTATCAGAGGACAGGTGCTCAGTGCCTCACCTGGGATGTCCCATTGACTGGGGACAGGTTGCCAACAATCAGGGTGCCCTGAGTCAGGTTTCGAAGTAGGGTCACCGTGTGGAACTGGCCCAGTGCCAAGGGGGTGGGGTGGCGGATGGTGGCCATGCCAGACCCAGCATCAAACCTGCTCAGGTCAAGAGGTTAGTGAAAAGGGAGATCAGGATTGGGAATTATAGGGAAGGGGCAGGACCATGGGAGAAAGGGCAGTCCAGGAGTTTCCTAATTCCTGCCAGGAGACCCTAGAAGCTGCAAGTAAATTGAGTGAGTTCTGGGTCCCACTCTGGGCCCCAGTGCCTCCATGTACAAGGCAGGTAGCTCTGTCCTTGGAGGCATCCGTCTGCCCCAGATGTGCTTCTAGCCATCCTGGATCTTTGTTCCCAGGCCTGTGCTTCTCGCTTAAATCCAGCCCCAGTTCTGCTGACTCTGGGAAGCCTCCACAGACTAAACCCTTCTAGTTCTGCTCTCCAATTACTTGAATAACCAATCCCGACTCCCCAACATGAGGGGAGCCTATCTCCCCTGCTCCTTCCAAATAATGGGACCCCCCTGAGGACTGTGACTGTGTCTTCTCCATAAGACTGGGGTCTCTTCAAGAGCAGGGACTGTTTCCTTATGATCTGTCGCCCAGGCTGCCTGACCATCCCATGGCCTGGTCTCAAACCTGTTCAGGATTCTGAGAGAAAGTGGGTGCATGGGGAGAGAAGGGCATCTCACCGGAACTCTGGCCTCCCGCCCACCAGGCCAAAGGAGATGAAGTCAGGCTGCCTGGCTGCCAGATTGACAGGGCTGCCAGGCCCAGGGATTCGCTTCTGCCCATTGTAAATCAGCATGCCTGTGGGGAACAAACAAGTCAGGAGCTTCTGGTCCAATGTCTGCCTCCTTCTCTCCCCCCTCCCATGCTACTGCTGGAACCAGGCTGGTTTCGTCCCTACCCAGCCTCCCAACCCCACCTCAGTCTTTGGCTCTTTCTGAGACAGTCCCCTGGCCTGTTACACCCCCTTCCCCCTTTACCCTGGGAGAGCCTCCAGATTAGAGGGAACCTGATGAAAGGTGATATAGGAAGAACTCATCCCTGTCCCCACAGAAGTATCATTAAATGAAGAGAGCCCCAAAGGGCGTGTGGGCAAGTCAGGACTTACCGGAATAAAGAAGGAGGGCTGGAGACAGGCAGAAACAGGGAGAAGTGGAAAGAGGCCAGGGGCGTGGGCCAGGATTGGGAGAGGAGGGAGAGATAGGGAGAAGGGGAGCAGGAGAGGGAAAGGGAGGGCCTCAGGAAGAAGGGGGACGGAGCCCATGAACAGGACAGAGAAGAACCAAGAACAGATCATGTTGGAGAATTCCAGGAGGGGAGGCACCATGGAGAGAGAAGGGAGAGATGAAGAAGAATGAATGAATGAGAGGAGACAGAGGAGAAAGAAGACATACCAGCTGGGCTGGATGTGCTCTGAGATAAGAGGGGTAGAGTCTAGAAATGGCTGGGAGATCTGGGGCCTCAGCTGATGGGAGGGATGATGGAACAGAGGAAGTGGTTCTACAGTGAATCGGGTCTTGAACCAGGCTTCCATGCCCAAGGCTGCAATAGGGACCCTGCCCCACCAGTGACCATCCTCCCTCTTACCATCTGCAGCATCAGGCCTGAAATTGATGCGGATTTCGAACTTCCTATAGGCGTCCTTGATGGTGGGCAGAGGCAGGAAAGAGTGCGGGGTCTGGGTGAAGTAAGGGACCACCCTCTCTGTGGACAAGGCATGGTGGTCAGAGGGTAGGACCCATTAGACATAGGAGGGGAGAGAGGAGGGCTGGCATCAGGGCAATCTCACCTGGTACCTGGAGGCGGGCAAAAGCTTTCACTTTGCCCTGGCGGTTGGTAGCAGTACAGATGTAGGTGCCAGCATCTTGAGGCCGTACCGAGGGCAGTGTCAGCACATTGTTCTCCAGATGACTGTCTGGGGGAAGGTCTCCCTCCAGCTGAAACAAAATATAGCCACTTGTACTCAGCTCCAGCCCCTTTATCACCTGCCTGGCACCCTGGCTCTAAGGCCTGGTACCACACATGTGGGTCTTTGACCTTCTACTATAGCTTGTCCATTATCTCTGAGAACTCCTTCCTTTTACCCCTGGGCTCTGTGATACGTTATAATAAGAGCTTAATTTGGAGTTAGGGAGCCCAGGCTCAAGGCCTGGCTCTGATACTCCTTAGCTGGGGACCCTGAGGGAGCCCCTGTTCCTCCTGAAGCCTCAGTTTCACCCTTTGTAAAATGAGAGATGACCTCTGAGATTCCCCCCAGATCTTAGAGGTGGATCCTGAGTCCCTTAACCACCAGCATCAGTCACAGCCTCTGACCTAGAGGGAGGATTGGAGCACCAAAGGAGTGTGTTCCTAGGAAGTCAGCCCTGAATCAGGGAAAATTGACTATAAAGGGGACAGCGAGACTGAGGGATGTTAGAGCTGTAAACAACCTTAAGGCAGTTAGTTCAGCTTTCTTCATTTTACAGATAAGGAAACTGAGGCCCTGAGAGATTACATGGCATGCCCACAGTCACATACATATAGTGAGTAAATGTCTGAGGCAGGAGTTGAACCCACGTCGTTCAACGCTGTCTCACTTCTCTTGAGTATGTTCTTTCCTGTCTCTAAGTTTTCTCTTTCCTCTAGTTTGACCCCACCTTGGGTCTTTCTCTTCCTCCAGTGACCTTCACATTCCCTCTCCTCCCATATAGGTTCCTACCTTGGTCCAGGTGATGTCAGGAGTTGGGAAGCCGGAAGCCATGCAAGGGAAGACGGCTGCTGAGCCAGCGGGCACTCGGACCTCAGGAGGGGCTGAGATCTGGGGCAGAGCTATAGGAGGTAGGAGACATACATTGTGAGATACAGATACCATGGGGGGCATAGAAGCAGGTCTGGGAGGGACAGAGGTGGATTAAAAGGGAGGAGGTGGGCATGGCTGGGTTATGAGATTGGGGTGGGGAGGGTATGATTGACATGAGGTGGGATGAAAGGTGGGCATGGCCACATTGGAAGCTTAGGGCTCCCCAGGTCATGGCTAGGCTTGGTGATTGGGGGAAATGATGGGTGCAGAGATCAAAAGATGTGCAGGACACCAGAGGGATCCAAGGCAGGCCTTTACCTTGCACAAGAAGCAGCACATGAGATTGGGTTGTACCCGCGGCATTGGTGGCAGTGCAGCGATACTGCCCAGCATCTGCCTGCTCCACACGGGCAATCCTGATGGTGCCTCCGCTCTGCACAATGCCAGAGCGCAGATGGCCCCCCACTTTGCTCCAGGTCACGTGAGGCTTGGGGTCACCCAGGGCCAGGCACTCAAACTCCACAGCATGACCCACCACTACAGTCTGCACTGATGTCCGGATGTTAATGAGCACAGAGGGAAGTGCTGGGGAGAATGGGAGGGAGGGAGATTCAGAGAAGGGAGCCCCAGAGGATGGAGATGCAAGAAGGAAATGCTCATCATGATCAAGGAGCCAGAGCAGTCAAGCTCTGAGAGCAGCAAGGTAGCCAACAGCCCTCAAGATGGCATCCATCTCCCCCCCACTCCAATGTTGCCACTCCGCAATTTATAAAAGTTTGGAAAGCCCTGATTTCTGTTTCTGAATCTGGTTTATATACTAAAGAGCAGAATTCCTTCATTGACAGGAAGAACAAGAGAGGATTTGCTGAGATCTTTGTGGCCTGGTTACTAGGTTGCCTTTGCCTTTGCCAGTGTTGCCTTTTCTTACATATGTCCCTAGGGAATGTCTTGTGCACTGGGCTGGGTTGTAAGCTGCCTGAGGTCTTAACCACAGAGTCTGGAGAGTGATTACTTTGTTACACCACAGGATCCCTAGTCTCTCAGGCCAGTCTGTGTCAGAGGTTATACTAGTTTAACACTGTGTAAATAAGACATGTACAGGATTATCTCTGAGTTGGAAGGATATATAATCTCTATGATTTAAAAGGCTGTGCAAAATCTCTCAGACCCTTCCCCTAGCTAGTTTCCTTTCCTCCCCACCCATCTCTAGAGGTTTGAGGCTCTTTGACTGCAAATTTCCCAGATTAGACCCTGGGGCAGCTAAGTGGCCCAATAGATAGAGTTCTGGCTCAGGAATCAAGAGGACCTGAGTTCAAATCAGCCTCAGACACTTACTAGCCATGTGATCCTGGGCAAGTCACTTAACCAAAAAAGAAAAAAAAGAGACTTTCACCCACCATGAACAGTTAGCTGTGCACTAGCCTGGGCCTGGCCCCATGGACCATGTGCACGGCAAATATATGTTCCTTGGCAGCTCTGGTCCAAATTTTGGATCCTGAAAGAAATCAAAGTCCAATATTGCTTATGTTGATGGTACTGATAAAAGCCAGGTAAATGACAATGATGATAACGAGAATCTAAATACTTAACAGTTAACAGCAGCTTTTACTTCTGACTCTGTTTCCTCTTTTGTAAAGTGGGGATAACACCTCTCTGGGCTGCCTTCCTGACTCTCTCCAGGACTTTCTCTCTTCTGTGCCCCTCCCCCCCAATCTCTTCTTCCTGAAACCTCACTCTAGCCCTGGAATTCACACTGGACACACCCTCTGCTCCTGCAGCTTCCCCCTCTGCTTGGATGGTTCCTCCCAGACCCTCCATTTCAAAGAGGGCCTCCAGGCAAACCATTCTTCATTCTTCGGGCAAGCCCTCTTCAGGTTTCCAGAACTGTGTGGTGTTCCCCCATCAGAACATAAGCTCCCTGAGGGTAGGGAGTGTCTTTTTTTTTTCTCCAGGTAACTGAATTCTCAGTGCTTAGAAGGAAGTCCTTCATGTTTGCTGATGGACTGACCTCCCAAGTCTATAGTGGGGAGATTACTTTGGAAGCCTTAGCACTGCTGTAATAGTGTTAGGATGATGTCAAAGTCACCATATTCCCTACACAGGAAGTGTGAGAAGCTCTATCATGGGCTCTGTGGTGGCAGGGACCCCAGGGACAGGACACCGGGCCTCCTCCCCCTGCAGCGTCTGCTTCCCCTCCTCACCGAAGCACCCCATCTTGCACAATGTGACCCTGCGGCAGCTGCCCTCCTTCTTTGAACCAGTGGATCTGGGTCTCCACATCACTGTCCACGGCGCAGTGGAACTCAACGCTGCCTCCGATGCCCTTGGTCTCTTGCTGAGGTGTGACATGTATGGCTGGAACTGAGGCTGCAGGGAAGGGGCCTGCAGGGTGGGCCCCTGCTGGAACAAGGCTGGAGGTCAAAGCTCTGCCACTCATTGGCAGTCATGGCACAAGGGCACCTCCCTGGGCACCATCCACCCCTAGCCCTTCTGCCTGAAGACCCATCAGGGAACAGATGGCATAAGAGGATGGGGATTCTGACTCATGCTACTTAAAATTTCATCTGCTTTGGAAGTTAGAGACAGATCACACACATATGACAGAGAAATAAGATGCAGTTCCTGACTTTATCTAGTAAAAATGGTTTTAACATTAATTTTTAAAATTTTCAGTTCCAGATTCTCTGGCTCCCTCCACTCTCTCCTCTCCCACAGCCTGAGAAAGTTCCTGATTTATAAGAGCCTCTTTTTCCCTCAACCCCAAGCCCCTAGCCTAATCCATAGGACTTCAGAGAAGGGTGGCCTTTCAGCCAACATCCAGACCAAAGATCCAGGCTCCATTTCACAGAGGGTGCGATGAGGCCTAGGGGAAGTGACTTGCCCAGAGCCAACCAGTAGTCAGTAACAGAACCAGCAAGTCAAAGCAATAGAATATACATTCCTCGAGGGCAGGGACTGTTTCATTTTGGTCCTTATATCTCCAATTTTTAGGACAGCACCTAGCACCCAGTGCTTACTGAATTGAATTACACTGAAATAAAGATTGTTTCAACTAACTTTCACATTCTACAGAAAAAGAAATCACATAAGCATGCATCTCCCTGATATCCAGCCAGGCAGCACACTGGAGATAAAATTGAGTCATGATGACCCAAGTTCAAATTCTACATCAAATACTAACTAGTTTTGTGACCATGGGCACAAAAAAAACCAAACCAACAACCCTCCCCTGCCTCAATTTCCTCATTTGTAAATCAGAGATGACAATTACGGGGACCTCACAGTGGAGTTGAGTTGCCATGTAAATGCTGCTTATTATTATTGGCTATTAGATTCGTGGGTCTGGAGCTGGAAGGGACCTTGGGTCATGTGGCCCAAGCCTCTCATTTTATGGGTGAGGAACCCCGGGAGGCCAGCCCAGACCTGCAGATTTCTCTGTGCTGTTTCACAGCTCTCTTCCTCTCTCTCTCTCTCTCTCTCTCTCTCTCTCTCTCTCTCTCTGGGGGAAGTCTCAATTTCCTGTGGTGCTTTCTGTCTTCTCTTCCCCCTCTTCCCACCTCTTTCAGAAGCCATCCCTGCCTTCAATGACCCTCTGCTTAGGGCCCATCTGTATTCCTGAAACCAATACCCCAGCAGAAATCTCCCTAGAACACTCTGTCTGGAGATCCCCTTTGCTCTTCAACACTCCCTATCTAATAATGATAAGAAAAATTTTAAAAAGCCTTTACATAGTACTTTCTATGTGCGAGGCACCTCACGAACACTATCTCATTTGATCCTCCCAACAACCCTGGGAAGCAGTGCTGCTATTATCCCCATTTCACAGATGAGAAAACTGAGGCAAATGGAGGCCAAATGCTTTGCCCAGAGCCATAGAGCTAGTGTCTGAGGCTGGATTTGAACTCAGGTCTTCCTTGACTGTAGGCCACTGCACCATCAGCTGTCTCAGTTTGTATAACATAGTACTGTCTTATAACCCCTCAAAAGCCAGTATGCCCCCTGAGATCACCAACTGTTTTGTTTCCCATCTCTGCATTCCTGTCACAGAGCTCAGGCCCTTGCACACAGTAGGAACTTGATAGAGGTGTGGGTCTTTATGTGCAACAGTGGCAGCGAGGGCCTCTCTATGGAGGGGCACCTCTGGGTCTGGGTGGGTGTCAGTCAGCACTAGCGACAATAAATGGTGTCCAGAGAAAGTCCCTCCCCTTCCTCTTTCATGTGGCTCTCACCCTGGATTCGGATGAGGGCGAAGGCCTGGGCAGAGCCCACCTTGTTGGTGACAAGGCATTGGTATTGGCCAGCATCTTCGGGGGCCGTGGGATTGATGTGCAAGAGGTCCCCTCGAACAACTGCTCGTCTGGGGAGGCTGCCATTCACCCGACTCCAATGGAAGGTGAGTGGGGGTGTCCCATGTGCCAGGCACTGAAACTGTACCATTTCTCCTACTCCTACCAGGGCCTCTTCAGGGATTGTCGTGGCATATGGATGGCCTGGAGGAGATAAATACAGAAAGGGTGAGTGGAGCAAGCAAAGGGCACCAAGCAGGCGAGGAGGTGTAGATCAGATTAGGTGGGGAGGAAGGATGAGCAGAATTCAGTGAAGGGAGAAGGGCAAAGAGGCTGCTTAGCCCCAGGAACCAGCTTCGTTGGAGGTCAAAGGGAGAGATGGGTAGAGGTCAGAGGGAGATGGCTGTAAAGTGATGGATACTGGGAGGAAGGCTGGCAGAGAGGGCACCCCAGCTGCTGGCAGGCTTGGTGGGTCTTTGGGGCAATGGGAGTTCAGGGACAGAAACAAGAGGCAAGTGCGTTAAAAAATGGGGCATCCACTCCCAGGGGCCCAGGACCAGGTCCTTACTCTCCACGTGCAGGATGACAGTGGTCTCAGCATGCCCAGCTGAGTTGGTGGCATTGCAGATGTATTGGCCAGAGTCCTGCTGGGCAACCTCGGGGAGGATCAAGGTGTTGCCAGACAGTTGATGCTTCCAGGGCAGAGGTGCCCGAAGCTTGGACCAATGCACAGTGGGAGGGGGGCTGCCTAGAGGGCAGAAAGAACCAGAAGGAGTGGGACTAGGGAGGCTGGGGGGCATCCTTGGACCACCCAGACCATTCTCTAAGGATGATGGAGTTAAATGTAGAAGGGACTGGAAAAAAATCCTGTCAAATCATCTCAAATGATTCTCATTCCATTCATCTCTCAGCCTATCTACAGGGGAACCAACCCTTAGGGCATGTGAAACCATCTTCCCTTCCCAACCTCCCTCCCAAATCAAAAGACTGTTAACCCAGTCAACTTTGGAATTGAGGCCCTGGGACCCAGTGCCCCAGAGGGGTGAATGATTCAATTAGCCTATTAAATATGGACACTCCAGACTCCCCTCCCTCTCATAATAGGATTAAGTTTCCCAACCCATCAAGCTCTCCACCCAATTCATTTCCCACTAGGTAGTTGTCTGTAGCTAAGTAATCAAATAAACACCATCTTTGTTCCTAAAAAGGGTAAGCCAATTGGGTCCTCAAGGCTCCCACTCCCCATCCATCCCCTGACTCTCCAGATACTCCTCCCCTGGCCTCCACATGTCTCTATCACAGATCTACTACTACTTACTTGAGAACTCCTTCAAGACCTTGACTGTTTGTTTTTTTTTTTTAATATTTTATTCCCAGCACTCAGCACAATGGCTGGCACATTGTTGGCACTTAGGCTTTTCCCTTCAATCAATCAATAATTAATTCAACCTATAGGTATTTCTGCTTGAGAAGCATTAATAAGTGCTCCTAGATTCATGGTTCAAGTCCACTCTCAGACTGACCTGTGTAACCCTGGCTAAGTCACTTATCCTGAGCAGCGCCCAAGCATCTCTCAAGTTGCCAATCTGCTTTGGTATGGGACCAAAAAGATTTTATGGTTCCATTTTAAGGATGAAGAAACTGAGGTCAAGTGCCCAAGATGGCAGATTGTAAATGGAAGGGCCCACATCTGAACCCGGATCTTCAATTAATCTCATGCTAAGCTTCAAGGAAGGCAGAGCAGCCAAGGCTGGAGCTCAGAGTGACACACAAGCCTCCTGGGTCCCAGATGTCCCAGAACTGTTCACAATGAAGGGCTGACTATTACTTTGACATGTAAAACTAGAGCCCAGCTCTTGATATGGCTTGTGCCTGCCCTCTATATATATCCCACTGGTCATCAGAATAATAATATATAGTAATATTATGTTAATATACAATATCAATTATAATAATGTTAATTATTACATATTTCTACTATATGTGAATATGTTATGGCATAATATATTAATATAATAATGTCACAGTAATAATAATGATAGCTAACCTTTATATAGAACCTACTATGTACCAGGCACTGCATTAAGCCCTTTACAAATATTATCTCATTTGAGCCTCACAACAGTCCTGGAAGGTAGGAGCTCTTATTGTTCCCATTTTACAGACAAGGGAACCAAGGCAGACAGAGGTTAATTGACTTGCCCAGAGTCATACAGCTAAATGTGTTGGAGGTGGATTTGAATTCGGGACCAATGCTCTGTGTATTAGGGTGCTCCTCCTAGGTGCCTACTTCAGTAGACATTTACGTATTAATTTCTGGAACACTTTTAAGTTCAGAAATGTCCTTCCCCAGTGCTCTGTTCAGGTATTACTGACCATCTGTCCCTACCTGGGGGGCCATGCCCTCCTCCTTACCTGTGGCTGAGCAGCGCAGGATGGCAGTCTTCCCTGCTTCCACAGTCATCTCTGCCTCTTCCACTCGTACCTCGGGGGCACCCACAGGTGCTGTACCTGTCTCCACACTCACCTCCACCCGAGCCTGAGCAGAGCCCAGAGCATTCTGGGCCAGGCAGACATAAGTGCCTGCATCCTCTGGTTGGGCCTCTGTAATCTGGGGGTAGGCACAGGGAATAGAGAGAGTATAGACTAAGTTTAGAATAGACTCCTCCTAGCAATTTGGAACAATGACCAAAGGGCTATAAAGCTGTGCATACTCCTATGACCCAGCATACCACTACTAGGTCTGTATCCCAAAGAGATTTTTTAAAAAAGGAAAAGAACCTTTTTGTGATAGCTAAGAATTAGATATTGGGGGGATGCTCATCAATTTGGGAATGGCTGAACAAGTTGTGTTATATGATTTTGATGGAATACTATGATGCTATAAGGAAAAGTTGAGCAGGATAATTTCAGAAAAACCTGGAAAGATTTACATGAACTGATGCAGACTGAAGTGAGCAGAACCAAGAGAACACTATACACAGTAACAGCAACATCAACTGTAAATGATTCAGCTTTTCTCAGCAATACAATGATCTAAGATAATTCCAGAAGACTCATTCCAGAAAATGCTATCCCCTCCAGAGGAAGAAATGATGGCATCTGAATATAGACCAAAGCATACTCTTTCTTTTCTCTTCCTTCCTTCCTTCCTTCCTTTCATCTCCCTTCCTGCCTTCTTTGCTTTCTCCCACAAAATGACTAATATGGAAATATATTTTACATGATTGCACATGTATAACCTATGTCAGACTGCTTACTGTCTCGGGAAGGAAGAAGGAGAGGGAGGAAGAAGGTGAGTGAGGGGGAGAATTTGGAACTCAAAATAAAAAAACAAAACAAAACCCTGAATGTTTAAAAATTGTTACGTGTGTCTCTTTTCTCTTGGCCCAGACGGCGGCAGCATGGGTAAACGCCATGGTCTTTGTACTGCTAGAAAGCTCCGCAGCCACAGGAGAGACCAAAAGTGGCATGACAAACTATACAAGAAAGCTCATTTGGGCACTGCCTTGAAGGCCAACCCATTTGGCATGCAAAAGGGATTGTCTTGGAAAAAGTTGGTGTGGAAGCCAAGCGGCCCAATTCTGCCATCAGGAAGTGTGTGAGAGTTCAGCTGATTAAGAATGGCAAAAAAATCACTGCCTTTGTTCCCAATGATGGCTGCTTGAACTTTATCGAGGAAAATGATGAAGTTTTGCTTGCTGGATTTGGTCGGAAAGGTCATGCTATTGGTGACATTCCTGGAGTCCGATTGAAGGTTGTAAAAGTTGCAAATGTTTCTCTTCTGGTCTTGGACAAAGGCAAGAAGGAAAGACCAAGATCACAAAAATTGTATAATGTCTTTGTCATAGTAAAAAATTTTCATGTAAAAAAAATTGTTACATGTAATTAGGAAAAAATATTATTAAAAAACAAAAAATAATGGCCTCCTCCTGCAGTGACAGTCAAACGCTATGTGGCCCGGCAGCCCCTCCCTTCTAGGCTGACTCTCGTTTCTCCTTTAAACCTTGTATAATAGTGAAAAAGGAAAAACAACAGCTCACATTCTGATGTGAGCCATGCTTTGGATGGCTTCCTGGAAATTCTCTGGGACTGTCACGTAAGCCTAGTGTCTTACACCTGGTGTAAGAGGGGGTGTTCCATAGCCCTGCCTCAGTCATTAGAGAGGGCTCCCAGACTTCTCCATTGAATTAATCAACCTGAAGTATGAACCAGGGTCAAACAAAGCTTACCAGCTCCATTGAATCAATCAACTAATCAAAAGTATTTCAACCAGAGGAAGATAGGATATATTGGGATTGGCTGGGGGAACAATATCCTCTGGGACTTAGATAAAAAGTACAAGCTAGTTCAGAACCCAAAGATTGAGAGGAGAGCAATCCAGCCAAGCCCCCCGAGAAGGAATCACTGGGAAGAGGTGAAGAGCCTGTCTCTCTCCACTACCCAATGAGGATCAGGGAGATTCTGGACTTCTCATAAGTGTCCTAGCAAAGCCCCAGCCACTCTGTCCTGGTTTAAGGCTCTTGGGAACAGGAACCAGATAAAACCAGATTAAACCAGATAGAGGCCAATTCAAACAGTACCAGATTGACTCTGACCTTTGTGATCATACCCTTGCTCCACTCTGATATGCACTGTGTGGGGATCCCAGTAATCAGGCCCAACACCCACCTGTGACCCCCTTCCCCCAAACACACAAAGACAATAAAGGGGTAATGCAGAAACAGCAGCTGTACCTCCCAGACCTGGGGCCCTGTCCTGCAAAATAATGCCCTGCTTTAGCAGACTCTGATTGCCAGCACTATCTGTGGCTTTCACAATCATCACCTTCTCCCACCCACTGGCCCTCTCTCTTCCTGCTTTTTGGCATGCTTAAATGTTGTCCCTCTAGGCTGGCAATTAGTGACATCCTCCCCTAGCCGCTCTGCATCTGGGAGAATGGAATTTTAACAGATGACTCTTAGATCATAGTTAATATTTTTATATGTTACACAATTTTAAATATATATTATATATTTTATATACATACACATACACATATAATATACTCTTTATATATTATACAAACTTTAGAGGCTGTACTTTCTCAATAAGAACACTAATACTAAGGCACCGGCTCTGGAGCATCCTAATTTCTTGCCCTGGTCCCTTTAATGCCCCCTTCCTGGTGTGGCTTCTTGACTGAACCCCCATAGCCCTGCCCAGATCCCTCCCAGTCCTCACCTGCAGCACGGCATGGCTGTCCATGGGCCCCAAAGTCCGATGGTGATCCACCTTGAGGGGTGTCCCAATGCGCATCCAGCGGGCAAATGGGCGGGGCTCTCCAGCACTAACACACTCTAGGGAGACAGCTTTGCCAAGCTTCACCTGTACAGGGCCCTTCGGGAGCACGGACACTGTGGGCGGTCCTAGGGGAGGCAGAGAAGTGGGATTTATTGAGCCAGCTTAGACTAGGCCCCTGGGAATATCTAGATCATCCAGGCCCCAGGGATTGTGCCCCACATACTTACCCTGCACGCTGAGACTGACGACACTCTGGGCCACACCATAGGGGTTGGAGGCCATGCAGCGGTAGGTGCCATGGTTGCTGGGCCGGGCACCCATGATGGTGATGATGGAGCCATTGGGGCTGAGATGCACATTGTCTACAAGGGAAAAAGGGTAAGAACAGGAGATACTCAGATCTGGTCCTGGTCCTCAGCTCTTCTAGGCACTTAAGGTCCTGACTGCTTCTCCCTAGTGATCTCCCGCTCTCCACGTGCCCTTCTCACTTAGGAACAGAACCGAGGGTGTCAGAGATGGGGGGACCCATAGAGCACAATGTGAGAGTTGGGGTGGGGAGAAGGGGCCTTAGAAACAGAATGTCAGAGCTGGGAGGGCCCTTAGAACACAGGATGTCAGAGCTGGAGACGTAGAATACAGGATGTGAGAACTGGTGGTGGAGTCCTTAGAACACAGAATGTCAGGTGGGATAGCCCTTAGAACACAGAATGTCAGGGCTGGGAGGACACTTAGAACAGGGAATGTCAGAGCTGGGAGGGCCCTTAGAACACAGAATGTCAGAGGTGGAAGGGGCCCCATGACAGAATATTATATTTGGAAGAAAACTTAGATTAGTAAATATAAAAAGGACCTAAGAACATAGAATATTAAAGCTGAAAGGGACCTAAGAATATGGAATGTCAGAACTTGGAGGGCTCTTACAAAAACAAATGTCAGAACTGTAAGGTATATTAGAATACAGAATGTGAGATCTGGAAGAAACCTTAGAACAGAATGTCAAACGTGAAAGGGACAGAGAACAGAGAATGTTAGAACCTGGATGAACCTCAGAACACAAAATGTCAGTTAGGAGGGACCATTTAGTCCAGCTCCTAATCATACAGATGAGGAAAAGGAGGGTCAGAAAGTTGGCATGATTTGTCTGGGGCCTAGTAGCAGCTATGCGGCAGAGCTGGTATTTGAACCCAGGTCTCCTGACTCACTCCATCTCTAGGACTTCTTCCATTATACTCTGTTGCTTCTCCATGGGAAAATGCCAAGGACCTGCCCCTTGAAATGTTCAGTGTATTTTAGCCTGGGTCACTCCAGTTTCTCATGATTCATGTCCTGTTACCACTCATTTGTCAAGGTCAGGTTACTTGACATTACCTATACCATAAGGGAGGGTCATGGGACCAAAAGGCATCAAGGAGCAGCCTTGGATAGCTATACTATGGCCAAGTCCTTGGTGTGGCTTCACAAAATGACCTGTCACAAACTCTCCCTTGTGCCCTACCGGGAAGGGGAACATTCTTATGCCAGTGGGGAGCACTCCTATGCCAGTGGGGAGCACTCCTTTCCCAGTGGGGAGCACATGTCCAGACTCAGAAGGAAAAGCATGTGGGTGCATCAGACTCTCTATGGAGGCCCCATATTCTCACTGCTTTCCCTGTTTTCCTGGGACCATCATGCCTTACACAGGCAGCCTAATTAAGATCAGTCTCACTAATGCCAGGGCTGGGAGCCCTGCTCATCCCTCACATTTGCAGCAGCCAGAGATCCAAGAATCACAAGCCTTGAGAAATGAAAGAGGGGTCACAGCAAGTCCATCTAATCCCCATCTGAGCAGGAATCCTTTGGAAGACATCTTTACCAAGTGGGCCTTGCATGAAGAGCTCAGTGACAATGAACTCTTGCTTGGGACCCTCTTCTGAATCTATTGTCAAAAGAATCTCATCCAGTTCCTATAGGATCAGGAATCCCCTTTGTAGCAGTCCTGGCAATAGCCACATAGACATTTGAAGACCTCTAGTGATGAGAAACACCGCTTCCCAAAGGCAGCATATGCTACTTTAGGACATGTCTGATTTTTAAGGATCTTTTTTTTCCCTTACATTTATAGTCAAAATCTGTCTCACTTAAGTTTCTACCCATGGCTCCTGGTTTTGTCCTCTTGGGCCAAGTGAACAAGTGGTAACTAGGGGGCAAAGTGGACAGAGTGTTAGACTTGCAATGAGGAAGACCTGAGCTCATAATCCTGCCTCAGACCAGCTTTGTGAGTCACTTAACCCCTCTAGCCTCTATTTCCTCATCTGTGAAATAGGGGTAACAATAGCACCTTGGGTTCTTATGAGGATCAAATGTGATATCCTATATAAAACACTTTGGAAGTCTTAAAATGCCATACAAAGACTATTTTCAGTCTTCAGTCATGTCCAACACCTTGTGACCCCATGTGGAATTTTCTTGGCAAAGACGCTGGAGTACTTTGCCATCTCCTCCAGCTCATTTTACAGATGAGGAAACTGAGGCAAACACAGTGAAGTGACTTGCCCAGGGTCACCCAGACTTCAGACCCAGTACTCTATGCATTATGGCGCCATCTAGTAGCCATTGAGATGGACAACCAGTTCCAGTTGTCTAAGAGGCAGCTGGAAATTTATGGGCTGGATAACATAGCTCTATGGATCACTTGAGTAGAGATAACTGAGCTCACTGTGCCACCTAGTGCCCACACAAAGACTAGCTCATATTAGCATAAGTAACATCTCTTTTTGAAGGGAGAGCCTTCTAAAAATCCAAAGAACCCTTCCTTATACAAAGGCCTAACAGAACTATGTTCAAGGTGCTCTCCCCTTATATGCCAGAGGCAAATGTGTCCACCGAGGCAGGAGGTTCCTGACTTTGCCAGCCTCACCCCTTGGGCAAGGCCAGAAAGCCAATGCTGCCAGGTCCCAGGTCCCTCCAGAGCTCTACTCACCTTCCAGCTCCTGGTTTCTTGCCATCTTCCACTCAATGCTGATGGGGGCTGCCCCATCGTGGATCAGACACTTGAAGGTGGCATCCTGACCCTGCTGTACAGTGGCACTGGGGGGATCAATGGAGATGACCGGGCTCTGGAGGCCTGGAGGAAAGGCAGGTTTAGTGGGAGAGGAGGACAGCAGCAGACTCAGGGGGATGGATGGCAAGGAGCTCAGGAGACCCAGGGAGGTAGGCTCCTGGGTAGGTGGAGGGGCAGGGCAGGGGGAGGATGCCTCATTCGGATAAGGCATTACTTCAAGCCTGCTCTGTATGCGGTGTCCCAACTCACGGTAGGATTCAGCAGTAGTTGTGGAGGGCAGCACAGTGATGATGAATGAAGACTCTTGGGGAGGGCCAGAGCCACCGATCACCCGGCACACATACTCGCCCGCATCAGTCCGAGACACCTGGTACAGCCTCAGGTGGGAGCCATGGACCTGGGGGTCAGGAACACAACAGAATTAATAGGAGGGAGGGATGACTAAGCAAGGGCTTGTCTGCCTAGTTCAGTCTAGCATGTCTGATATCTCCCCAGATTTCTCTGAGAGCTGGGCTTGGGGAGGGAGGGCAGGGGCTGCATGCTCAAGGAAGCCACACAATTGGTCAAGAGAAGGCAAAGACTGGGAAGGGGTTGTGATGGTTTCCATACCTGATGTCTGGTGGGGAGGGTCCCCCCTCTCTTATACCATGTGACTTGGGCATGGGGCTGCCCAGGGACCACACAGTTCAAATCCACTGTGTGCCCTTCAGTCACTGATGGGGACGAGGACTCAATTCTGATGGGTATGAAGGTGGCAGCAGCTGTGGGCACACACAGAGGGTCAGGGAAGCGGGAGATTAGTCTCCCTCATCTATTGAAAGTTCAATTCAATTCAATTCACATGATCTCAGAGTTAAGCTAGAGGGAAACTTAGAAAATCCAATCTCCTCATGTTACAGATGACAAAGCAGGGGATGGAAAAGTGGGTGACATGTGTGCTTCCCCTGAGAGGACCTTCCATCTCCACTGCTCTGTGCCTTTTATGTACATGGCTGTCAGGATGCTGGCTCTCCCATTAGAATGTGAGCTCTTTGAAGTCAGGAACAACATTTTCTCCTTTCTTTGTATCCCCAGTGTCTGACACACAGTAGGTGCTTTAATAAGTGTTTATTGACTAAGTAAGTGGGTTGCCACAGCTAGTAAGTGGATTGGTTGAGAGTCTTTAGAATTCCAAATCCAGTCCTCTTTCTAATACCATTCCATTAAACAAGCATTTATCAAATAATGATTGTGTGTAAGACAGGAGAGACATGGTGGTATAATGGGTAGAGAGCCAGCCTTGCACTCAGGAAGAACTGGATTCGAGTCTTACTTCTGATACATAGAAATGTACTAGCTATGTGTGGGTAGCTAGGTGATGCAGTGAATAGACCCATTTTCCTGAGTTCAAATCTGGCCTCAGACACTAGGTAGGTGACCCTGAGCAAGTTACTTAACCCTGTTTGCCTCAGTTTCCCCATCTGTAAGATGAGCTGGAGAAGGAAATGGGAAGCCATTCTAGTATCTCTGCCAAGAAAACCCCTGAACAACAATAATAAATTAGCTATCTGAGCACGGATAATTCACTTCTCTCTCAGTGAGTACAAGATCAGAAGCTGCAGGTGAATGACTGATCTGTATCAGTGAGAGCTCCCACACTATCCCAACTCACTCCCCTCAGATGTGGTAGGCAGTGGACATGCAAAGACAAAATCTAATGGTGCCTGCCCTACATTCTACCCGGGAAACTCATATAGACAGATCAGCAGACAGACACATTCTGGCCAAAGCAAATGAGCTCTTCCTCAACTTGGCCCTGCTCTCTCCCTCCTAGTCATTTACCAAGGCTGCCCCATGCTTGGGACACTTACCTCCTCAGGGCCACCTGAGCATAGGACCACCTCCTCCCAGGAAACCTGCTGTTATACCCTTAGCTGAAAGTGACGATCACAAATGTTCCTGGCCCCCTATTCCACTTTATCTTGTGTTATATCGTACATATCTGAGGACGTGTTCTATCTTCCACGTGCCCACCCTCCCCAGGAGCCTGTAAGCTCCTGAAGAGTAAAGAGGGTCTTTGCCATTTTTCATCTTTATATTTCTGATGCCTAGCGGATGGTCTTATCCATAGCAGTATTTGATAACTGTTTTTTGGATTGAATTGTCCCAGGGTCTTTAGGCATTTGTGAGGCTACAGTAGAGAAGCATCTTCCTCTCTGGTTGCCCCACTTCCTGTTCCTTAAACAGAAGGAAGGTCTATAGCCTTCAGAATGATAGACATGGCTGGGTTCCCTTTGGCCTTTGGAGCAGGGGTTTGCTGCCTTCCAGTAGACAGTGTTTAGAAAATCAGCCAGAGAAAAATGGCCTGCTTGCGTGTGGGTATGTGTGTGTGTGCGTGTGCGTGTGTGTGTGTGTGTGTGTGTGTGTGTGTGTGTGTGTGTGTGTATAGGGGTGGGCACCACAGATGGTGATGGGAGGGGTAAAGCCAAAGCCTTACCATCCGTAGATGCTGGCCCAGGTTCCTAGGATCCCAAGCCTCTTCCCAAAGCCCAGAATCATTAGCAGCCCCACCGCTAATTCTGCTGGCCACAATCCCCCATAAGCACTCACTGGGGATGACAGAGCTAGTGCTGGAGCCTGAAGCTTTGATGGTGACCAGGATAGAAGCCTCTTGGGGGCTGGTGCCACCAAGCACCCGACACACATACTCGCCAGAGTCAGCTGGAGATGCCTGGTACAGTCTTAGCCGGGAGCCATGGACCTAGCAGGGAGTGAGGAGATAAGAGGCTGAATTTCTTAGGCCCTTTGACCAGCCATGTGACCCCGGACCACCATCACCCAGTGCCCTTTGACCCACTTGTGATCGCTAACTCATCCCTGGCCTTCAGACTACCTGTGTCCTCCAACCTTTCCACACCCTCTGAGATATCCCCCTAGGCCCTCTGACCCTTCTATTCACTGCTTAGTCTGAGCTACCTCATATGAGGTCCTCAAGATAGCTTCAAACCATTTCTTTTCCTTTGCAGGACTTGGGCAAATCCCTGGTGAGGGACCTTCTCTCTGATTTCTCCCTCTCCCTGAGGTTTCCCTACCTTTAAATTCCCCATACCTGGTGTTTGACAGGGAGGTTGCCACCACGCCTGTACCATGAGACCTGGACATGGGGCTGTCCCGCCACCACACAGTTGAGATCCACGGTCTGTCCTTCAGCCACAGATGAAGATGAGGACTCGATCCTGATGGGTGGGACTATGCCTGAGGCTAGGGGCACACAAAGTGTATCAGCATACAAGGACTTTCCTTTCAGAATGGTTGACCTTCCCTGCTCCAGCTTTCTGTCCCACTATGAGCAGCCCAGACTGTCTCAGAACGCCACACCTGATTTGGGTCCCCACATTTTAATGGGAATGTGGATAAATGAGAGAGGTGGCAATGGTGTGATGGGCTGTTAGGAGGGAGAGACATTAGACGTATTCTGCTGGGCCTGAGAGAAAAGGGAAGGGGATGAAGGGGAGTTATAAAATGTAGTTCATAGAAACTCTGAGGACCTTAGCCCAACTACCCCTCTCACAAAGGAGTCTCCAGAGCAAAGTTAGTTACATCTCCATTCAGAGTTTGAGGGATACCCTTGAGGGTAGGGGTGATTCTGTAATGCTACTGGCTTGAGCCCCCACTAGAGTGCTCCACTCCTAACATAGTATGAGTGGGGAGTAATTTTCATTAGGTAGTCTTAAGTGACTTTTAGAAAGGGGTATTTACTAAAAGATGATATGGAAGGACAGATTTGCTAATAAATAGAGCCATCCCAAAGTAGAATGGGTTACTTCAGAAATAGTTACTGAAGGAGTACTGAAGGATTAAAAGCAGAGGCTGGATGAGATATTGTAAAGGGGATTCTTGCCCAGGGATGAGTTGGATGAGATGCTCTCTGAGATTTTTTTTGATTCAGAAGGCAGATTCAACCATATTCCTTGCCTCTTCCCCCAACTCCAAGTTTACCTTCCCTGTACTATCCCTACTCCCTCTGTGGCCCACTTTCCCTGATGCCGGGGTCCTCACCTGGTATAGAACCAGAGTTAGGGTGAGCAGGCTCAATGGTGACAAGGACAGAGGCTTCTTGGATGCTGGGGCCACCAATCACCCGACATACGTACTCGCCCGAGTCAGCTGGTGATACCTGATAAAGTCTCAGTTGGGAGCCATGGACCTGAGACAGGAGTAAGAGGGGCCAGAGAGAACATGACTTAAGGATTTTGCTGTGGTTGAGACCTTTGGACTTAGTCCCTTTGATTCCTTCCTCTATGTTTGCTGACCCTCCTGATGACCTAGCAGATGAGTACCTGGGTAAGGGACAGGAGAGCACACTCCTGGCTGAAGGAACTTTCAAACCTGCATCCACCCTTCGAGGCCCCCAGCGCCCCATACCTGGTGCTGTGCTGGGAGGCTGCCCCCACGCTTGTACCATTTGATCTGGGCATGGGCCTGTCCAGAAACAACACAATTCAAGTCCAGGGTCTGTCCTTCAGCTACAGATGAGGAAGAAGATTCGATCCTGATAGGTGATGTAAGTCCTGGGGCTGAGGGCAGAAAGGGGAGATCACAGGGCTGTAGACCTAGGGCTGGTAGGTACCTTAAAGGCCATCAAATTTAAATACCTTCATTTTCAGAAAAGTAAACTGAGTCTGGGAGATTAAGTGACTTGCCTAGTTTGAGCAGGGGCTTGAACTTGGGTCTTCCTAACTCTAATTATTCTATCTATGATGCCATGTTGAGTCAAGGCATGACTTACTTTGGGGGCCACGTATCTAGTAGGCTCCTTGGGTATCCCAGGCTAACCCTGCCCATGGAGACTAGAATGTTGCTTTTCTGTGTCCTAATAATAAGTATCCTAATAATAACAATATCACAACCTCATACTGTTTTATAATTGATATTTTCAAATCAACTTCTCATCAGTCCTGGGAAGGAGGCAAGGCAAAAGTCACAGATTTAGTACCAGACTGGACCTAAGAGGCCACTCAACCCAACTCTGACATTTTACAGATGAGGAATCCAAGGGCAAGTGACTTGTCCAAGATTACACAGTAGACTCCAGATCTAGGACTCTTTGTATTACACTATGCTGCCTCTCATTTTACAGGTGAGGGAAGATGAGGCCCACAGAGGAGGAGTGGCTTGGCAAGGGTGAGTGAACGAGCGAGGATGAACGCCCAGGTTGCCCAGCACTGGGTCAGCCCCTAGCAGTAGAACATAAGCCCCCTGAGGGCAGGGGCTCATTCATTTTTTTTCTTTTGCATTCCCAGTCCCTCTAAAAATGCCCAATCCAAAGTAGACACTTGCTAGTGGAATGGTGGACCTGTTGAATGGACAGACTCAAGGTCAGACTCACAGGAGGGGTTATTGGAATTGCTGGAGGGGATGGAGATCACGATGGAAGTCTCTTGGGCCTCTATGTTGTTGTTAGCCCGGCACACATACTCTCCAGAATCAGCTGCTGACACTTGGTTTAGCCGGAGGCGGGAGCCATGAACCTGAGAGAAGAGAAGGATGATGGAGGGATGGCAGAGGCTGAGTGTCCTCCTTGACTCTCCTTTCATACTCTTTTGGCTGCTGATAGCCTGAGTCACTAAGATGCAGAGATGATCAGAACAGGAGAACCCATAGAGGTCATCCAGTCCAATCCTCCCCTCCCTACCCCCACCCTACTGCCCAGAGAGATCACTGAGGGCTAGAGCAATCAGAGAAGGTTTCAAGTGCAAAGTTGGATATAAAGTGGGTTTTGGAGGATGGTGAGATTTGGTCCCATGCACATTAAACCTTATCATGTTCCTTGATCCATCCCTATTCTCCCCACCCATCAACTCTTGTCTCACTTGCTTCCATAGCCACTTTTGACCCCATGGTTTTCTCCAAGTTTCTCTTAGCTGATCCCTGGTTCTACATATGAGGAAACAGGCCTAGAAAGAGGAGCTGACTTAAGATCACACAGCTAGTTAGGGACACAGCTGAGCCTTGGACCCCAAGGGCTCCTCCCCTCCTGATTATGAGCCTAGAATTTTAATCTCCAAATTGTTTGTTGCCAGAGTCCCTAGCTCTAGGGGGGATACAGAAGAAGACAAAGGGGTCTCCCGATAATAGGGTGACAGGTTTAGAGCTGGGAGGGTCCTTGAAAGTTGAGTCCAATATTCCTATTTCACAGATGAGGAAACTGAGGCCCAGAGTCAGTCATATAGCATCTGACTGATGGAGCATCTAAATCTGGTCTTTCTGATCCCAGATCCAGGGCTGTGCCCACTGTACATCCTGAATCTTAGATCTCATCCCCTCTAGACCTGTCTCTGTTATCCTCTCCCCTTCTTCCCATTTTTCCTTTTCCCTTCCTCCTGCCCTAACTTAAGGGTCCTTCCTACATTGAGATTGTCCCTTGCCCAACCCGTACCTGATGGCGGGCAGGCAGGCTGCCCCCTCTCTTGTACCACGTCACCGTGGCTTGGCTCTGTTCAGGGACTACACAGTTGAAATCCAGGGTCTGTCCTTCAGTCACCACTGTGGAGGAAGATTCGATCCTGATGGGAGGAGTGATGCCTGAGGCTGCAAAGAGAGAACCAAATGCAAGGCTCAGGGATGCTGGGTTTTCCCTAGCATGGGACCTCCCACTGGGGCTTGTTTGCCATCCTGGCCCGGCTGAGACTCCTAGTCAGCCCCTAACCCTAGCCCAGTGAGCTCCCTTAAAAGATGGGTAAGAGGGAGAAGGGGCCTTACAGTGGGAGGAGCCACCACCCTGGATGGTGACGATGAGTGAAGATTCCTGGGAGCCGGCCCCATTGCTGACATGGCATACATACTCTCCAGAATCGGCAGGAGTGACCTGGGGGATCCGCAGCCGGGAGCCCACAATCTGGGGGAAACAGACAGACTTTGTCCAGAAGCTAGCAATATTACTCATGGAACTGGGTTTGGGACATCTTCCTAGGGGCCAAGCAGAGGGCAGTGCCATCCTTGAAACTGCCATGGGATCAGAGAGCGGCATAATAATTTGTTTTGTTGACTAGTAACTTTTCTTTTTGAAGCAGTTGGGGTTAAATGACTTGCCCAAGGTCACACAGCCAGGAAGTGTCTGAGGCCACATTTGAACTCAGGCTCAGATTTGAACTCCAGGGTCAGTGCTCTATCTACTGTGCCACCTAGTTGCCCCAACTAGTAACTACAATCGTAAGTTTTAATAAATACTATGACTGTCAAAATAATTTTTTTTTTGCCTTCCATTTACTGGAGCTCAGTTCATATTCCTTCTAGTAGAATGCAAGCCCCTTGAAGGCAAGTACCATATCATTTTTTTTATCCAGCTTTGCTCTACTGAGACAGTATAGTAGAAGTATTATTATTCCTATTTTATACATCACAGGTTTTAGGACCTTAAAGACTGCTTAGTCCAGCAGTTCTGAACCTTTTTGGGGTTCTAGACCCTTTGGGAAGGTTGGGAATGTCTCTAACTCTTTCTCTGAATCATGTTAAATGCATAAAACAAAATTCATGGCACTACACAGAAAACTGAATATACTGAAATACAGTTAACAAAAGATTAAAAACCAAGTTCACAGATACCAGTTTGAGAATCCCTGGGTTTGTCCAATCCCCACTTCTGATTCATAAGGACATGAAGTCTCAGAGGCTCAGGGCCCTTGTCCAAGGTCCTGACTCCTAACCATCCTGATAGAGACCCAGGTCTCTTGACTTTCAGGCTGCTGGCCTTTCTACTACAGCACTAGGCATAGTATTTAGAAGGGGTCTTGCTCCCAAACCTGTTGTTCTTGACCCTTCCACCCTCTATCCAGAATCTCATCTCCCCATTCCCCAGAAGCCCTCGTACCCGATGGCGAGCGGGAAGAGTGCCTCCACGTTTGTACCATGTGATGGTATGTGGGGCTTGACTAGTCACCAGGCAGTTGAGATCCAGGGTCTGTCCATTGGCCAGGGAGGAAGAAGAGGACTCGATCCGTACAGGGTACACAACACCCTGGGCTGGGGGGAGAGAGGGGAAAGGAAGGGTAAGAATCTAAGAGAGCCTCAAGCTGAGGGGGCATAGATACTAGATCTGGAAGGATCACGAGATCACAGCTGAAAGGGACCTTTGAGGCCAGCAAGTCCAATGTCTTTACTTCTCAGAGGAGGAAACAGAGGCCCAAAGAAGTTAAGTGACTTGCCCAGGGTCATACAGCTACTAAGTATAGCAGTAAATTGTAAGGGGATACAAACCTAGCTCTTCCTGACTCCAAGGATGCTGATATATCTACTATACCAATACTGACTCTGATCACCTTAATTTTATAGGCAAGGAACCCTAGGTCCCAGTGACTTGATCAAGGTCAAAGGGGTTAGCAATAAGTAGCAGGATTTGAATCTAGGTCTCCTGTCTCCCCATCCACAGTTCATTCCTAATAACAATGGCTAGCAGTTATGCAGCACTTTGAGATTTGCAAATCGTTTTACCTATATTATCTCATTCGATCCTCACAATAACCCCGGGAGGAAGGTGCTACTATTATCCCCATTTCACAGATGAGGAAACTGAGGCTGAGAGAGGTTTTTGTGCACAGATCACATAGCTGGTTAAGTGTTTGAGGCAGGATTTGAACTCAGGTCTTCTTGACTCCATATCCAGTATCTATCCGCTAGGCTACCTAGCTGTCTCTCCTGAGACAAAGTTCTTTCCTAGGAGATGACAGTAGGGCCCTGGCTAACTCCTCCCCACCATCACACCCCAGGGGGCCCCATCTACTCTAGGTAGACTCACGGTGGAAGTGGCCAGGGCGCTGCTGTTGGATGGTGATGAGGACAGAGGCCTCCTGAGGGCCGGAGCTACTGATCACTCTGCACACGTACTCGCCTGAGTCAGCTGGTGATACCTGGGACAGCCGTAGTCTGGTGCCATGGACCTGAGTCAGGGTGGGAAGAGGGGAGGTTGGGAAGCAAGCAGGAGACAGAGTGCCTGCACTAAGCAGGGGTTGTTTCATTTCCCCCCTTCCCCCTCCCTCCCCCCCAGTGCCTGGCACATAATGCTTGTGGATTGATTGATAGCAGAATGTCAATTCCCTGAGGGCAGGGTGTTCCTAATTTTCATCTTCCTATAGTATTGTCAGTGCTGAGGACAGTGGCTTGAAACATGTCTACTGAATAGAATTTAACAAGTATGTCCTATCCACAAAAGGCCAGGCACACAATCAGGACCCTTCAGGCACGAAGCAGGCACTCAGACTGGCTTCAGAGATTCCTCCCCTACAGACTGCAGTACCAGTACTCTTGGGCCTCCAGCCTTGGAGCTCAGCACCTCCTTAAAGGTCCAGCAGCCAGAATTAGGGCCATCTTTGGCTTGTGTCCACCCCCCACCCCCACCAAGAGGAGGCTGATGATCCAAAGTGTCCCTCCCCTCCCCTCCCTGCCGTACCTTTGGATTTCTGGTACCTGATCTAAGACTTCCCTCTCTTCCTGGCAAGCACCGGGTTGAACACCCACACCTGACCTCATCCTTTCTTACCTGATGCCTGGTAGGGAGGTTGCCACTTCGCTTGTACCAGGTAACCTGGGCATGGGCCTGCCCAGAGACCAGACAGTTCAGCTCCAAAGTCTGTCCTTCGATGATGGATGAAGAGGAAGTCTCAATCCTCACTGGGGGAGTGACTCCGAGGCCTGGAGAGCAAAGAAGTCAGATCAGGACTTTGCAGACCGAGACAGTAGAGGCAGGAACAAGTCTCCGTGCACAGTAGGAGCTCCTCCTTGGGAAGGTGATAATAATAATCTAATATTTCTTCAGTCCTCTAAGGTTTGCAAAGTGATTTACATATATTATCTCATTTAACCCTGAAAGGGAGGTAGTATTATTCTCCCCATTTTGCAGATGAGAAAACTGAGACTAAGTGACTTGACTCAGGGTCACTAAGTTAATCTGTTTCCAAGGTGGGATTCCAACTTGTGTCTTTCTGACTCTAACCCCAGTGCTCTAAGCCCTGAACCACTGAACTGCCTAGAAAATGATGTTGATGAAGCATCACGGAGAGATGCCCAGACTTGAGAGTCATAGAATCATAGAATCAGTGGCAACAGATTTATAGGTCACCTGGTTCAAGTCCTTCACCTTGTGAATAAGGAAGCTGAGGCCTAAAGGAGTAAAAGCGGCTTGCCCTAAGGACAGGTGGTAATAACCACATCACAACTGTGGTTGACGCTGGAAAGGGGAGGGCAACGTGCCATCCTGTGGCTCCATTCACCATCTCTGTGACTGCCCAGATCAAAACTCCCTTCCCCTTCCCCTCCCCCCATTTCTCACTGGCCCTACTGTGTCTCCCTAAGACCATGAGCTCCTGGAGGGCAGGGGCTGCCTCACTTTTGTATTTGTATTCCCATAATGCCTGTCCCTTAGCAGGTGTTTGATGAATGTACATTGGCTGACTAATCCCAGCAGAACTAAGATTCAAGTCCAAATCCACCACCGCTCTTTTCTCTGTTCCAAGGGATAGGAAACCTGGCTTTGCCACCTACTGCATGTTTAACCAGTCACTCTTCAGAGCCTCAGTTTCCCCAGGAGATGGTAATAATCCTGGGGATTTATTATTATTTATTAATATGTTATTATAACCATGTTGGTTGTGAGGAAAAGTGCTCTGTAGACCATGACTCTACAGAAATGGAGTCATTATTGGGATTTTTCTTCCTCTGAAGATTCACAGGCACAGAGGTGGTCCTGGGTTCTTGAAGGACCAGACCGTGAGATCATAGACAGAGCTAGAAGGGACGTCTGAGTGCCACTGAGTCTAACCCTTCATTTTACAGATGAGGAAACTGGGTAACAGACAGATTAAATGACTTGCTCAGGGTCACATAGCTAGGAAGTGACTGAGGCAGGATCTGAACCCAGATCTTCTGGACTCTTAAGTTCAGTGGCCTATCTACCCCACTGTAGTCCTTTCTCAAAATGCCCCATGGAAGAAAGAGCTTCGATTTAGCATCAGAAAGGAACTTTCACTGCCATCTTGTCTCATTTCACAGATGGCTAATTAGAGAGAGGCCATATCTCGCCTCATTTAGGGGGGGTGGATTGGTGAATTAATTTGCCAAATGTCACAAAAGTGACCGTGGTGCTTTTACCACTGCACCAAGGAGCCCTCTATAAGCATGTGGTAATGGAAAATAAAAATGAACCATTCAATTCATCAAGCATTTTTTAAGCACCTACTACATTGTAGGCCCTGTGTTAAGTACTGGGGATAGAAAGACAGCAATTGAACAGATCTTACTCTCATGGAGCTTATATTCTATTATTTGTGAAAAAAAACAACCCCCTGAAGCAGGAAGGCCTCCATGCTGTGGATCTACTATGGGGGAGTTAATTAGAAAGATCTGGTGAAGGATAATACAAGGTGAGAAAGTCTGAATGAATCCAGATTTGGGCCAGTAATGAGAAGATGTGCACTGATGAGATCACAAGTCTATCAGATATGGAATCATTACAACTGTGATGATAACCTAAGCCATGCTGGAAGGTCTCCTTGTCCTGAGGCTCACTAGTCTCTTAACTCCTCGACCACAGGGTATGTAAATTCCTCAAGCATAGACCAGGGAAGGAGCAGGGATACTCTGGGGATATGAATGACCCCTGAGATCTAGAAGAGTCCTTCCTCGACCCCAGGCCACTTACCAGGGATGGAACCTTGGGCCTGAATGGTGACCAGGACAGAGGCTTCCTGGTGGCTGGAGCTGCCAACCACCCGGCACACATACTCTCCGGAGTCAGCTGGAGTCACTTGGTATAACTGTAGCCGGGAGCCATGGATCTGGTACCGGGATGAAGTAAGAAAGGATTAAGAAAGGTTCAAGATTTGGAGATGCCAGAAGGTGAGGTTTGGGATCAAAGATGAACAATTCATATCCTGTCACCTTCTGCATGCTAAGTGTCCACCCTTCTGGGGACCCTCTGACCTAGATCATTCCTCTAACCCTTCTTACCCTCTGACCCTCTGATCATCCTGGCTGTCCATACCTATATTTTTTTTTTTGTCTTTTTGGAGGAGAAGGTGAGACAATTGGGATTAAGTGACTTGCCCAAAGTCACACAGCTAGTAAGTATTAAATGTCTGAGACCGGATTTGAACTTAGGTCCTCCTGACTCCAGGGCCGGTGCTCTATTCACTGTGCCACCTAGCTGCCCCTATATCTATCTTGATATTAGATAAAAAGTATTCAATGACTTCTTACCAAATATGATTTACATTCCTCTATCTGGCATTTCAGTCTCCCACAATATGGCAGCACCCTACCTACCTTTCCAGCCTTATTTCCTCTCACTTGCCTTCACGTGTGCTATGTTACAGCCAAATTGGTCTCCAAACATTCCCCGTGTTTTCCCACCTCTGTATCTTGTCTATGCTCCCTATAGTTGGAACATCCTCTCTTCTTGGTCTACAGAATGCCTCCCTTCTCACTCTCTTCTCAACTCTCTATGACCTTGCTTCTGCCTCATCATTTGCCTAAAACTCCTCTCCCCAAAGTTACCAATGATTTCTTAATTGCTAAAGCTGATGACTCTTCTCATTCCTTTTCCTTCTTGACCCTTCGACAGCATCTGTACTGTTGTCACCTCCTCCTCCTCCTGTATATTCTCTTCTCCCTGACCTTTCAGGGTAATGTTCTCTCCTGCTTCTCCTACTTGTCTGACTGCCTTTTCCTAGGCTCTTTGGCTATATCTTTCTACAGGTCATTCCCACTAACCACAGGGCACCCAAGGCTCTCTTCTGGACCTCCTTCTTCTAGACTATTTCTTTTTTTAATATTTTCTTAAAATTTTAACATTAATTTTAAAAAACTTCAGTTCCTAATTCTTCCCCTACCTCCAATCTCTCCCTTACCCATTAAGAAGACAAGCAGTATAGTACTCATGGTACATATGAAATCATGCAAAACATATTTCCACATTATTCATGTTGGCGGGGGGAAAGGAATGAAAATAAAGGAAGTGAAAAAACTCAGAGTCCATCAGCTCTCCCTGGAGGCAGAGAGCCTGTCTCATCACAGGCCCTTTGGAATTGTCATAGATCACTGCACTGATCGGAGTAGCCAAGGCTCTCACTCTTCTATACTATTTCATTAAGTGATCCCATCAGCATCCATGAGCTTAACCATCTCTATTCAGATGGCTCTTAGATCTGTACATCCAGCCCCAGTGTCTCTACTGAGCTATATTCCAAGTGCCTCTTAGACAGCTGGAACTGGTGGGCCTATGATGTTGTTGTTCAATTGTTTTCCAATTCTGTCCCACTTTCTGTGACCCCATTGGGGGTTTTCTTGGCAAAGATACTGGAGTGGTTTGCCATTTCCTTCTCCAGCTCATTTTGCAGATGAGGAAACTAAGACAAACAGAGTTAAATGACTAAACCAGGGCCACACAGCTAGTAAGTGTCTGAGACCAGATTTGAACTCACAAAGATGAGTCTTCCTGACTCTAGGCTCCACGCTCTATGCACTATGGCACCATCTAGCTGCATCTCAAAAGTAACAGGTCTAAAACAGAACTCATTATCTTTCTCCCAAACCCCTCCCTCTCACCTTCCAGACTTTTTTCCCAATTCACCTAAGCTCACAGCCTCAGTTTCCTCAACTCCTCACTCTCAGTGACCCCACCTAGCCAATCTGTTGCCACATCATGTCATTTCTACCTTCAATTCACTCACAAAGCCAGTTCCCCATCTCTAGCTGGAATCGTCTCTCCCAGGACTACCATAAGGACCTCCTAATAAGGTCCTCCTGCCTCAAATCTCTCCCCATTCCAAATCCATCCTCCACTCAGCTGCCAAAGTGATTTTCCTAAAACATATAACTGATCACATCTCTTTAGTTCAAGACTTCAGGGGCTCCCTCTTATCCCCAGAATTAAATAAAGAATTCTCTGATGGGTGGATTAAATTATAAAGTTCTCTGTCCTTTAAAGCCCTGGCTCCAACCTGTCTTTTGAGCCTTTTTGTCTATATATGGCTATATGTACCAACTTGCTTTTATGTGAACATAACACTGCATCTCCCATCACTCTGCCTTTCCCCGGGCTGTCTCTCACGACTGGAATACTCTCTCTCTTTCTCATTGCTTCTTACTTTCCCAGGCCTCCTTCAGAACTCTCAGCTGCTAGCGCCTTCCCCTCTGAGTTTTCCCTCTATCTAATCTATACATATCTCGCATGCACCTAGTAATTTACAGGCCACCTCCCTCATTGGAATACAAGCCCCTTGAAGGTAGGGATTATTTTTTTGCTTTTGTTCCAGGTGCCTACTATGGTGCTGGCACACAGTAGGCACTTTAATTGATTAACTATCAACTAATTGATTACTGATTAGCTAATTGGTTTACTGACTACCCTCTAAAGATAATTCAAATCCCACCTCCTTTAAGGAGAGTTTTTCCTCTGATTCCCTTGGTCAGTAAAAACCTTTCCTTTCCAACTCCCATAACACTTATTTCTATGCTCTTCTGAAATGTTATTGTTGTCTTTTTTTCTCCTGCTTGACCACAAATTCAAGGAGGGTAGGAGTGATGTCTTCTCCATCTCTGCACCTTCCCTTGGGCCTAACATAATGTTTGGTATACACCTGATGCTTAATAAGTGTTTATTGAAAGAATGGATGAATGAGGCCACAAATCTTAAGGATGGCAAAGAGAACTATATGTCCAAATCTTCAGAGCAGCAGGTTTTGTGGGAGCAACAAACTGGAAATAAAGAGGCTGCCCATCGATTAGGAATGTCTCAACAAATTGTGGCCTACAAATATAATGGAATATAATTATACTATAGGACAAAACAAATACAAGGAATTTAGAAAGACATGGGAAGATTCATGGGGATTAACAGAATGAAATCAGAAGAAAAATACGCACAATGAATACAAGAATTTAACCAAAACCAACACTAAAAGGCAGGTGAGTTCTGCTTCACTGTAATGTTTCAGAGGATGAAACACATTTTCCTTCTCTGTAGAGGTGGGGAACCATGGGCAAAGAATACTGTATACACTGTCATTGCGTTTGTGGATTTTTTTAAACTGTTATTTCTTCGTTGCAAGGAAATGTTATGATGTAAAAAAAAGGCATTTGTAAAGCAACAAATTATGAATGAATGAAAATCTGACCTGCCTAGAGGGCACCTTCCATGAGAAGGTCCCAGATTTAGAAGGGTGGCAATGTCTCTATTAGACAGGAGGTCCTGGGGATGAGAGAGATCCCAGTCACAGGATTCTCATCGTTAGGTCATAGGATAATATATTTTGAGCTGCAAGTGAGTTTGGAGGTTATCTCTGTGCCAGTCCTCTCATTTTAGACACAAGGTAATTTGACTCAGAGAAGTACTCAGGCACTTGCCCAGGATCACTCAGATGTTAATTGCAGAGAGGAATTTGAACCCAGGATCATTGACCTCATAGGCAGTGTCTTCATGTTTTCTCATGACATGCAATCTTTCTCTCACTCTCCTTACCTGGTGCTTGGCCGGGAGGCTGCCCCCTCGCTTATACCATGAGACCTGGGCGTGAGCCTGACCGGTAACAATGCAGTTCAGATCCACGGTCTGTCCTTCGGCCACAGATGAAGAGGATGACTCAATCCTGATTGGAGGTGTGACACCCTGGGCTGGGGACACAGTGGACTGGTGGGACCTTGGCACAGCTTCTCTGTGCAGGGAGATGGGGAGACTGGGACAGGGGAGTGGGGCCCGCCAGACCTCTGTGTCCTAGTGGGGAGATGGAACTAGAAATGATGCAGTTTAGTGTAGTGGGATGAAAACTGGGAGTGGAACAGGAAGACCTGGGCTACCAGTGTGTTCTGAGGAAAATACATCACACTTCCTAGGCCTCAGTCCATTCATTTCCGAAATGGGAGCTCCACAGTTTTAAATCCCTTACAATGTCTCAGGCTAGAACTGGGGGCTAACTCAGAGATACATCAGTTACAGAAGGAGTGGGGATCTAAGGATGTCCCAAGCACATGCTGGAGAAGAGGAGAAGTTGGGGGAGGGCTTCATGGGGCCATATGGCCCTCAGCAGTTCCCTCCATGACCCTGGGACCCTCACCAGGGATGGAGCCTTCAGGCTCAATGGTGACAAGGACAGAGGCTTCCTGGGGGCTGGAACTGCCAATCACCCTGCACACATATTCTCCAGAGTCAGCTGGGGACACCTGATAGAGTCGTAGCCGGGAGCCATGGACCTGAGCAGGGGAAAATGAGAGAAAGTAGAAAAATGCCTTAAGAATTCTCAAGGCTAAGGCCAAGACATTCCCAGACTCTAGGGGACAGGAAGTGCCGCTTCTCAGCAGGGGGCATTTTAAAGGGATGTGGGGCCTCCTGACAATAAACTGGGTGGAGATTGATTCATATTGTTGATGAACGCACACACACACACACACACACACACACACACACACACACACACACTCACACACATACATTTCTCTCTCTCTCTCTCTCTCTCTCTCTCTCTAAATATATATATATAAATATATATATATATAAATATATATATATATATATATATATATATATATATATATATATATGCATATTCACTCAATATACACATTCCAGACATGGTCCATGCAGGAATTTATTTTTGCTTGATTGTGCATGATTGCTATAAGGGTTTTGTTTTTCCCTTTTTTCTAATGGGGGAAGGGAGGTAGGAGACGGAGAGACAGAGACAGAGAAAGAGCATTTTGCTAACTGAAAAAAAAGACATCAACAAGGAACTTGGGGAACCCATGATGGGGAGCAGAGAGCCCCTCCAGACCTGTCTCTCTCCCAGCCTGCCCTAGATGGACCCATACCTGGTGCCGGGCAGGGAGGGTGCCACCACGCTTGTACCACGTGACCTGGGCATGGGTTAGCCCTGTGATGACGCAGTTTAGATCTAGGGTCTGACCTTCAGCCACTGATGAGGAAGATGACTCAATCCTGATTGGGGGTATGATGTCCTGGGCTGGGGACACAAAGGAAAGGTTGGAGACCTAGTACAGGTTCTCTAACAGAGAGGCCAGGAAAGAACTATGGAGACAGTAGGATCTCACTGATGTCCTAGGGCAGACCCCAAGGACCACCCTTGAGGTTCATCAGCTTCTCACAGAGGGGAAAGGGTGGTGTGAGGATTCCCTAGACACCAACCAGAGAAGGTAGAGGTTCCAGGGCAGGATTTCACTGGCAATGCACCAAGTCCTGAGATCTCCCTGACCCTTGGCCCCTTACCTTGGACAGAGCCATGCAAAGAGCCCTCAGGTTCAATGGTGACAAGGACAGAGGCTTCATGGTGGCTAGAGCCGCTGACCACCCGGCACACATACTCTCCAGAGTCAGCAGGAGACACTTGATACAGTTGTAGCCGGGAGCCATGGACCTGATCCAAGACAATTCAATTCAGTTGGATTTAACAGGCTTTGATTAAGACCCAGAAGATACTAGGCACCATGCTAAGACACAAAAACAAAACGGTCCCCCCAGGAGATTATATTGTATTAGGTGAGGGGGAACAGGATCTAACCCACCCCCATCTCAAATACATACATACATACATGTATATGAATGTGTATATATACAGATATATATACATATGTGTGTGTATGCATGTATGTATATATATATATGTGTATATATATACATACATATATGTATATATATATACATATATATATATATATATACAGATGAAAAATAAAAACAAAGCAAATTGGGGGTTTGGTGAGCAGTAATAATTAGAGGAATCAGAAAGACTTCTTGAAAAAGTTGATCTTTAAGTTGAGTTTTGAAGGGAGCTAAAATGTGTGTAGGCATGGGGAAGCTAGGGCAAAGGTGTGGAGGTGGGAGATGGCAAGTTGTGTATGGGGAAGAGTAAGTTGGCCAATTTGGCTGCAGTATGGAGTAAGTGAAAGACAGGGATGTGGTCTGGAGTGAAAGGCTGTAAATGCCAAACAGAGGAATTTGTACTTGGTCCTAGAGGCAACGAGGAGCCATTTGGACTTCCTGAGCCCATGAGTGATGTCATGCTTTAGAAACACCACTTTGGTAGTGGTATGGATGGAGTAAAGAGGGGAGAGAAGAGGCCAGAGGCTACTGCAGTCATCCTGGCATCTTGATGAGAGTCTGATGAGGATGGAGAGAAGGAGATATACTCAGGAGATGTGGATAAGGGATGCAGGGTAAACTGAGCTTGAGCCAGGGATTCCTGAGGTTGAAGCCTCCATGCCCTCTGGCCTTCTGAATGCTATCTGCTTTTCAACCAGCCAGTGCCTCCTCAGTGCCCTCTGACCCAGCAAGGACACCTCCAACCCTTCTGGGTCTGTTGTCCCTCACAGGATCCATCATATGGTCTGGTTTCCCTATGTGTGCTCAGTCTGACCTGCCTAGTAGGCACTGAGCCATCCTCAGGGATTCAGGAAGTTAGGGGTGGGGGCTGTAAGCTTCCCTCCTGGTGATGTTGTAGGGATTGGGAGGGAGAACCAAGGGCAATAGAGAGCTCCCATATAATCTTCCCTTGACCTTTTCCAAGGCCATACCTGGTGCCTGGCTGGAAGGCTGCCTCCTCTCTTGTACCAAGTGACCTGTGCATGGGCCTGCCCAGCCACGACACAGTTTAGAACCAGAGTCTGTCCCTCAGCTACAGTAGAAGAAGAAGATTCGATCTTGATTGGAGGAGTGACACCCGGGGCTGGGGGAATGGACACAGAGAGTGGATTATCAGTTGCTCCAGGGGCTCAGTTATCCCAGACCAGCCCCCTGCCCCCTTTGCCTTGACTTACGGTAGGAGAAGCTGGAGCCCTGGCCTCCAGTGACTGTGACCGTCAGAGAGGCTTCCATGCCATTGGCTGCACGACACACATACTCACCAGCATCGGCCGGCGTGGCATGGAAGATGTACAGGCGGGAGCCACGAACCTGCAAAGACAGCCATGAGGAGGTATGGGACAGAAGGTCCTGAAGCTTCCTCTCCTATAGAACCTCAGTGATGGAAGGGCTCCCCAAGGACATCTGGTCCAGTCTTTCCCTGAACAGTCAACAGCTCAGTCAACAAGCATTTAATACAGGACAGACACTGTCCTAAGCCCTGGTGATTTTAATGAAAGGCAAAAACAACACCTGGCCTTGATGAGCTTATCATCTAGTGGGGGAGGTGTTTTCAAGGCTGAGTTACCAGCAAGAGGTCACCCAGCCCCCACTTACAGATTCCTAGACCTGACCCTAGCATGCAAGGCCTTCATTTACAATCCCCCACTCTGGCACCTACTGCCTGTGTGACCTTAGGTAAGCCACTTCCCTCAGACCTTAGCTTCCTCACTTCTAAATGTGGGCTTGTACCTGAGGACTACCTTTGGCCTCTTGATCTATGACACTAGCAAAGGAGAGCTGATTCCTCCTAAGGCCAACAATTCCGCACTGGGGCAGGGAAGAGTAGAGAGCTTTCTTTGTGCTTCTTGCCTACCCTGCCCCTAATCCTCTGAGAATTCCTCACTTTGATAATAATAATTATTATTATTTTGTCATATATAATAATTATTCTGCTACATATAATAATTATTATCGATAGCATTTGCACAGTACTTTAAGGTTTGAAAAGCTCTTTATAAATGTTATCTCATTTGATCTTTACAGCAACGTTGGGAGGGAGACACTATTATTTATCTTCCATTTACATATGGGAAACTGGGGAAAAAGAGGTTAAGTGACTTGTTCAAGGTCTCCCTGCTAGGGAGAATTTGAATCTAGGTCTCCCTGGCTCCAAGGCTGGGCTGAGCCACTCCCTGTTATTTCCTTTAAGGTTCAACTAAACGCCACCTCCAATAGGAAACCGTTTACTGATCCTTGCACTTAGGGTTCCTTCTTGCCTTAAATAATCATGGGGCTACTTTTTCTTTTTTTAACATGCTGTGCTTCTCAGTAGAGTGTGTAGTCCTTGAGGGTTGAGGCCACTTTTGTTTTGTCTTTGTATTACCACTGCTTGGTACAGAGCTTACCACCTTGTACACAGAAGGAACGTAATAATTGCTCATTGGATTGGAATGGGCCAGACACTCAGACTGAGAGCTGCGTCTAGGGCTTTCTTCATTTCCCCTCTTAAGGGTTCTTCCCCACCCCACTTGCCTATTAACCTCTGTTGTGGGATCCTGTACCTGGTGCCGGGCAGGGAGGCTGCCTCCTCGCTTGTACCAAGTGACCTGGGCATGGGCCTGCCCAGCAACCACACAGCTCAGGTCTACTGTCTGCCCTTCGGCCACTGTTGGGGATGAGGATTCGATCCGGACCGGTGCAGGGGTGGCTGGAGCTGCAGACACAGGGGTCACATGAGGACATCAGACCCAGAAGCAAAGGGAGGCAGTGAAGAGGAGACAAGGATGGGGAAATAAGGAGGCTAGAGAGAAATAAGCAGAGGGAAACTGCAAGAAAGCCAGCAGGAAAGGGACAGTGGAGGGCCAGGGGTGAAGCAGTAACCCAGAGGGTCAAGGGAAGCTGGGCCTCTGGGCTAGGCTCTCAGCAGCCAGGCAGCAGGATGCCTGCAGTCCTGGCCAGGGCCGGGGGGCCTCCTCCTTTGCTCCCCAGGCTGTTCACCTGGGATGGAGCCATCGCTGGAGCGGGAAGGTTGGACGGTGATGATGAGGGAGGCCTCGTGGGGACGGGAGTCTCGGACCACACGGCACACGTACTCCCCAGAATCAGCTGGGGTTACCTGGTACAGACGTAGCCAAGTTCCATGGTCCTGCACAAGGGGAAGGAGGGAGAGAGATGTAGGGCACGAGGGGAAAGAGATACCCTCCAGGCTGCTCCCAACCCCCTAGTGCCACCTGCTCAGCTCCCAAGGGCTGGAGAAGCTATATGTGAGTTGGGTCAGGAGTCCACAGCCCCGCTCTGGGCTCTGCCCCACCATGAGGACGCATGATCTCATGGGGAAAGCAATGCAGGTCACACCTGCAAGCCTTCCCTCACCAGCTGGTGGTGAGGACAGCAATGTGCAAAACTTACATATCCTAGAAATGGTAGCTTCCCTTGTGAAGGCTCCCGGTTAAGGAGCGTTGGGCAGGGGGGCTCCTCCCATAGTCAGGCTGATGGTGAGCTATGGGCTGGATGGGGAAGGCAGTGTGCCTCAGCAGAAGGAGCTGGGACGGGGAGGGGGTTTGCACCCGAGCACTACTTAACACAAGGTATCAGCACCTACATAGCACTTTACAACTACGATCTCATCCGATCTCTGCAACAACTCTGGGATGTAGGCCCTATTAATGTTCCCCTTTTACAGAGGAAGAAAACTGAGGCAGCAGAAATGAAATGATCTGTCCAGGTCATGCAGCTGGTTAGTGCCTATGGCAGGGATCTGAACTTGGGTCTTTCTGACTCCCAGTCCAGAGACTTAATTTCCTCGTGAGGGGATATGACCAAACGATCTCTAAATTCTGTTTCAGCTCAAAATCCTAAGGGTCCCTAAGAGCTCCGGATTCCGCCTCTGTCTGACATTCTTTTCCCATACCTGACGCCGGACGGGGAGGCTGCCCCCGCGCTTGTACCATGTGACCTGGGCATGGGCCTGCCCAGTGACCACACAGTTCAGATCCACAGTTTGTCCTTCAGTTATTTCTGTAGAGGAGACCTCAATCCTCATGGGGAAGCTGGTGCCAGAGCCTGAGGACAGACAGGCAGGTCAGGGAGCTGGGTATAGGCTCCTGGCACCCATCTCCAAGGCTCGGCTGGCAGTGCCACTGAGGGCATGGGCCCCAAGGATATACCAGAATGGGACAGCTGAGTGGCCATGGTGGCTGCAACTGAGGTAGGGAAAGCAGCTCAGAAACGTTGGGTCTAGGCAGCCTAGCTGCCCCTAGGGGCCTGCTTGGGTCCACCAAGAAGTTTCCCTCCCATGTTCCATCCTAACTCAACACCTTGTTCTCAGTCCTTTTTCTCAGAAATGCCTCCTTGCCAATGGGTTGTTACACCAATGGGTAATCTCCCTACTTTGAACATGCTTCCATCCTAAAACCTTTAGGGACTCCCTGATAAAGGGCCTACCAGATAAAATACTGGTTCTGGCATCTGAGGCCTTTTACAATCTGGTGCCACTCTACCTTTCAAGGACTATTTTATGTGACTACTTTCCCCAGATTTTGGAATCCATTCAACCTGGACTATCTGCTGTCCCTTATTCCCTTGCCCTCTCTTATCTCTGTCACTTTGCTCCCAACATGCCCCAGGCCTGCAATGGACTTCTGCCCCCATGGTGACGAGTGTGCACAGAAACCTTCCCCTTCATTGCAGACCCCGAGCAGAGACTACCTCCCACCTCTCCCATGAAGCTTTCTCTGACTTCGAATTTTTTCCCTAGCCCTCTGCTGGGGCAGCCCTGTCACCTCAGATATTTGTGTCTCTTCAGAGCAAGGGCAGAGTGACGGCTGTTTGAGCATCTTCCCCAGCTCTTTGTGTGAAAAGTCATTTAATAAATGTTTGTGAAGAATGAATGGCAAGGTAGGGCTTTAGCCAAGGCCTTTGCATATCAACTCAAAGATCCAAGCTACTTCACTTTATTTCCATGTAAGCAAGGCCAAACTCTCCATTCCTTCTAGGTCTTTTGGTCCACTCTCCCAGGGGTAGAAGAATTAGGGACCCCTCCAAACTCCCTGGGTTTACAGATCAGGGAATGTCTCTCAGGGCTAGGCAGACTCACAACGCAGAGAACCCATGGGTCCTGCAGCTTCTGGCTTGTCTCTAGCCTTGTCCAACATCATGGTCCCTCACCTTGTGAGTGGCTGGAGCCGGGGCTGCCACTATGGGAGACTGAGATATCAATGGAGGCTTCCTGGTGGCCCGAGGTGCCCTCAAACCGGCACACGTATGTGCCTGAGTCTGCTGGAGTCAGCTGATATAGCCGCAGTTGGGTGCCATGAACCTGAGTAGAGGGAATTAAGGGATAGGGTGGACGAGAAGGGTGAAAAGGGTGCCCCATGCCCTTTGCTCCCCAGTACCCCAGTACCCTTAGCTCTAGAATCTCAGAATGACCCCCTTTCTACATTCCCATTATGTCCCTCAATCCCCCAAATCATGGCTCCATCTCCCATCTCCACATGGCCAGAGGGATTTCGAGAAGTACCTGGTGCCGAGTAGGGAGGCTCCCACCACGCCTGTGCCATGTGACCTGGGCATGGGCATGACCAGTGACCACACAGTTCAGATCTACTGTCTGTCCTTCAGTCACTGATGTGGAAGAAGACTCGATCCTCATGGTGGGGACAGTGCCTGAGTCTGGAGGTTCAGAATGAGAATGGGAAGAACGTTAGGTCATTGAGAGGATCAACCAACCAGCCACCCAACAATTACTAAGTGTTACTTAATAGTCGATAGGACCTTTGCTGGGCACTGGGGGCATCAAGGGTCACCCAGTTCACTTATCCCCCCTTTTGAGGGGCAGCATAGTAGAGAGAGTGCCAGACAGAGTTAGGAAGACCTGAGTTCAGTTCTTACCTCAGACACTTCCTAGCCTTGGTTTCCACATCTGTAAAGTGGCCACCTACCTTAAAGAGTGGTTGTGTGGATCAGATGAGAGAAAAGAGGAAGCCCCCAAAGCATTGTATAAATGTGAGCTAGTGGGTTTTTTGTAGATGAGGAAATGGGAGGCAAAGTGCCAGATCAATAAGTGAACCAGCAAACATTTATTAATCACCCAGCATGCCCGAGGCACCATGCAAGGTGCTGGGGATGTAAGGGCAAAATTGCGATATTTCTTCCCTCAAGAAGCTTACATCCTATGGGGGGAGACCACACCTACGTATAAAAGGGAATAAGGCCAAAGGGATTGCCCAGGTAGCAGGGAGCAAGAGCCAGGGTGTGATCCCACGTGCTCCAACTCCAACTCCTAAGAAAGGGGGGTGAGGAGAGCTAAAGAAGGCCGAAATGGCCGGGTCCTCAGGGTGGCCCCTTCAGGGGAGCCCCTGCTTCTCTAGGCCCAGACCAGATCTCCCCGGAGCGTCTCAGCCCATACCTGGCACAATCACCACTTCCATGCGGGCCTGGACACTGCCAGTGAGGGTGTTAGAACTGCACACGTAGATTCCAGCATCAGCAGCTGTTGCGTCTGGGATGAAGAGCATGGTGTGCTCCACGCGTGCCTGCAAGATCCAAGCAATGAGTCGGGACCAGGCTAGGAGAAAGGGTGCGTCTGCAGAACATGTGCAGTGTCTGGGGTCCCAGTGGATTGATGAAGGAGGAAGGGGAGATGGGAATAGATTGGAGAATGTAGAAAAGAGGGAGATGAGGGGGAAGGAGAAGGTAGAGGATGGGAAAAGAGAGTTGGGGAGACAAGGGAGAGAAGAGAGGAAAAAGGGAGAAGGGGAGGAAGGAGATAAAAGGGGAGGAGGGTGAAAAAGGAGACAACAAGGAGGGGGAGAAGAGAGAGGAAAGAAAGAATGAAAGGACACCGAAGATAGTGGGTGGGTGTGCTGTAAGAACAGGTCTGTTTTAGACCAGGCTGTACAAGGTTGGGTCAGGCCGGGGGGTGGGGGAGGATAACCTGCAGCTTCGGGGCTGCATATGTCTTTGAGGGTGCACATTCCCCATCCCTAGGCAGGCAAAGCCGATTTTAAGAACGTGTCTTGGAGTCCTCACCTTGGCTGGTAAGGTTCCCCCTTCTTTAGTCCAGACGATCCTATGAGGTGGATTACCAGTCACCTGACAATTCAGCCTCACAATGTGGCCCTCCTGTACCTGGGTCTGCTCAGGGCGTGGCTGGACATCGGCTGGTCGAACCCCTGCCCAGAAGAGGCAGAGTGAGATCTACCTGGGGTGCCCTTCTCCCTGGACTCCATACTTTCATGTTGCTCATTCTCTGGGGCCTTTAGCATCTTCCCCCCCCATCCCCATCATTGCCCCAGATCCTTCCCCAACCCTTCCCCCTGCTTGCAACATCAAGGCAAGCCCCTGTTCACATCTCTGACTTTCTCTTCCCCCTCCTTGTGTTCTTTCCTCTCTTACCGTGCACATGGAGAACGGCTCTGGCTACGTGCTGTCCAGCACTATTGGAAGCACGGCATAGGTACTGGGCTTGGTCAGAGAGCTCAGTGGCTGGGAGGCGTAAGATACCACCATGGATCCAGGCCTTCCGGGGCATCTGACCCCCAGGACCTCCTGGGACCAAAGAAGGGGGTACTAGGTCAGTAACAGTCAGAGTCTGGCCCAAGTCCTCACCCTTAAGACCCTCATCCTACCCATGCAGAGGGAGGATCTATCACAAAGCTCTTCACCCCCTATTGCACATACTGTTATACTGGGTGGCTACGTTGGTGAGTTCTGTGATGTTAACTTACTTTCCTCTTTTTTATTATTATTTGTAATAAGGGATAGCTCTCTGGGTAGGGGTCAGGGAAGGAAATATTTAGAAGTAAAGAAAATTTAAAAACAAAAGAGAACAATAAAAATGTTTTAAACAAATTGACCAAAACCCTTCAAAGCTCCCCATCCTCTTGTCCTCAGCCTGAGGATTCAGACTAAGCCCTAGCTGTGCCAAGGGTCATAGGATTAAAGACAGGCTTGGAAGGAACCCCAGAGGTCATCCAGCCCAATCCTCTCATTTTACAGATGCGAGTACTGAGGTTAACGGGCTTACCCAGGATTTACACAAGTAGTAACTGGCAGAGAAGGAATTTGAAACCAGGTAATCTGACTCTCAATCTAATGTACCTTCCCTTGTACCAAGCTGTAGCCACGTGACTGCTAACAATGAAGGGAGCTAGCCAGCACAGAAGTCTCCAAACACTTTCCCACCTGACCACTCCAGACTGGGCGCTGGGTTCCCGGTGGCACTACAGCGGAACTCTGCCGGCTGGCCAGGTTGAACTGTGAGCTGCGGTGGGTAGATAGAAACCACAGGTGGCGATGGGCTCCCAGAGGCTGTTAATAGAGGAGGGGCAGATGAGTACAATCAGGACAGTGGTCCAAGGATAAGAGTGAAGAGAGAAATGCAACCACAACAGGGAATCTAACATGAAAGAAGGGCCAGAGAAAAGAGGAAATGGGAAAGAGGGGTGGTGGATGGGGACAGGCTATGGTTAGGGAGAAAGGAGACAGAGAAGTGAGAAGCCAGGATCTGCACCACCTCGCTGCCCCTAAAAGTTATCTCCAAGGCCACCTGGTCCAACCCCCTCATTTTACTGATGAGGAAGGTGATTGTCAGAAAAGGAAAGTAACTTGCCCAGGATAACACAGCTAGTAAGTAGCAGAGGTTGGAGCTTGGATCTTTGGACAAGTCTACTATATCAGAAGGTTGAGAATGAAGACAGTGGGAGAATAGGGACTGGACCTTGGGATGAGGGACCCAGAATTGGGGGGAGGGGGTTGTACCCTGGACATGCAGCATGGCAGTGCCCTGGTCCATGGCAAACATGTTGGAACCAGTGCACACATAGGTGCCTGCATCACTGGGCTGGACACCCCGGATGGTCAGGATGCCATTGAAGTCCATGGCTCGTGGAGGCAGCTTCCCATTATTGAGACGAGTCCACACCAGTGTGTAAGCTGGAGACTAGGAGAGGCAGAAAAGGACAGATGGGACCCACGAGACTTCTGGTTGCCTGCACATTATCTGTCCTCTCAACTTAGACCCAGTCTCTAAGAAGAGATGCCTCCCCCACCCCCGCCCACACCTTGCTCTTGGCCGTGCAGATGAAGGTGACATCAGCCCCGACTCGAACGCTCTGGCTTGTCTGCTCCTCCACGGTCACTGTGATGGCTTTGGTGGGGGCCTCTGTGCACACAGGAGGAGAGTTGTAATGACTGCCAGTTCTGGTTGAGCTCCCATAGCCAGCCCCAGCCCAGCTCCTGATGCCAGCCCTGGACCAGCTCCCAATGCCAGCCCTGGTCCAGCTCCCAATGCCAGCCCCAGCCCAGATCTAATCCCAGTCCCAAACCTCAGTCCTAGACCCAGACCCTTACCATGTCCCATAAACCACCCCCAGCCCACTACTAATCTCACGGCTCAACCCACTCCTAGCCTTTACCCTGATCCTGATCCAAACACCAACTCTGATCCTAATCCCAGTCCCTGACCCAGCCAAAACCCAGACCTTAACTCTAACTTTTAAAGAGAAAGAAGCCTGAATGAAGGGTGGAAGGGAAAGTGTCGAGAGCTACAGAAAGGTCAGCCATGAGCTATGGGAGCCATAGGACTGGAGAAAGGAAGGAAGAGAGGAAGCAGAAAGGGGCTGAGGGAGGCTCACCAGTAACCAGAAGCTCAGCCCTGCTGGTGTTGGCGTGGTAAAGGTTGCGGCAAGTACAGATGTAAACGCCTGCATCAGAAGGCTGGACACTGGGGAAGTGGAGCTCGGAGCCTGGAGGTGTGTTGGTGGGGATACTTAGACCAGCTTGGACAGACAGGCACTCCAAAAATTCCTAGCCCTCCCTCCTCCTGCCTCCGCAGGGCCTTCCACACTAGACAAGGCCCAGAGGCAGTAGGAACAGGTTGTGGGGAATTGGAAAACTGAAGATCCCTCCTACTCACTGCCTAGGAGGACATCCTGGGACATTCAGTACCTTGTTGACGCTGTTGGGCAGTGCTAGGAATAGACCGTCCATCTTCTCGAGTCCAGTAGTAGTAGTATGGGGGGCTCCCACTGACCTGGCATCGGAGGGAGTGGGAACCACCCTGGGGCACTGTGCTCCGGGCCGGGTGGACCTGAACTACCAACAGGGCCTGGTCTGCTGAAGAGAAGAAGTTCAGGGGGCTGATCAAGTTTCATGACACCCCCCCGCCAGACACACACATAAGCACCCTGCTTTGCCATCTGTCTCTAAACGTGAGGTCTGTGGGACCAAGAGAACTTAAAACCCAGAATGTCAAATCCGAGAGGGCCCTTAGAACCCGGAATGTTAGAGCTGGGAGGGCTCTTAGAACAGAGAGTGTCAGAGCTGGAAGGGCCTTAGAACCCAGAATGTTAGAGCTGGGAGGGCCCTTAGAACAGAGAGTGTCAGAGCTGGAAGGGCCTTAGAACACAGAATGTCAGAGCTGTGAGGGCTCTTAGAACAAAGAATGTCAGAGCTGGGAGGGCCCTTAGAACACAGAATGTCAGTTGAAAGGGCCCTTAGAACACAGAATATCAGTGCTGGGAGGGGTCTTAGAACCTAGAATGTCAGAGCTTAGAACAGAGTGTCAGAGCTGGAAGGGCCTCCAGAGCTGGGAGGGCCCTTAGAACACAGGATGTCAGGGCTCTGAGGGAATTTAGAATATAGAATGCTGGATCTGGAAGGGGCTTCAGAGCACAGGATGTCAGAGCTGGGAGGGAATTTAGAACATGGAATGTCAGAGCTGGGGTCCTTCCCATAGGTAAAATCTCTCCCCCAAGTCCTTCTCCCCTGGTTGCAGGACTCCTAACACCCTCACACTAATCACTATTCCCAGAACCCTTTCATTCCCTAGCCTGCTGCAGTTCTCTGTCTTCAGTCCTCCACTTACCTTGAGGCTGGCAGCGGCCTCCACGAACACTGGGGTTGCCCACATAGCCTGGGGCACACCTGCAGGAGACATGCCACCCTCATCAGGCTATCCTCTGGATTCCCAGAGGATCAGAGTTCAGCCTCCCACCCAGGGCTAGGCTGGAGCCACAGGAGTCTCTTTGGAGGAAAGAAGGACTGGGGGCAGGGAGCAGAAATAGCTCCAAAACAACTGACTCTCCCCAGACTCAGCTGGGTCAGGGGCTTGTTTCTACTCCAGGAGGATCTTTCAAACAACCTCCCCCCCAGCTTCTCATGTCCTTCCCCACTGCCTCTCATCCCACTCTCCTTCAGGCTATGCCTCTCCCTGACCCCAAGAACCCTGCCCCAAGCTGTACAAAGACTCACTGTTCGCAGTATTGGCCAGTGTAGCCTGGCTCACAGGCCGTGCAGCGGTACCCCCCAGACCCAAGGCTCTCACATGTCCGAGAAAACCTGCAGCCCAGGAGACAGAAGGCAGACTTAGGTGAGTCCCTTACCCTCTTGGGGACTCCTCTCATTTTCCCTTTCCTGAATGCCCCCTTGCCCCTCCCTTCTCCTAGGTGTCAATCATCCAGACTATGCCCACCCTCTGTGGTGTCCACTTGTCAGAAGGGATTCCTATTTAGCTTTGGCTGGGGTAGCCAACCACCCTGAGAGCTGGTCTGGTGATTCCCCATATCCCTTGGCACTGGGCAAGGTCAACCTACATGTTCTCAGGGTTGGTCAGGGGGCAAGCACAGGGCTGGCAGTCCTCAGGAGTCCCCGCGGTGGCATCGCCATAGTAACCAGGTGCACAGAGTTCACAGAATTCACCGGCCGTGTGGTGCAGGCATTGCTGAAGATTCAGGGGCATCACACTCTGGCTTGGTCTCCCCTCCTATCCTGTATCCCCACTGAGTCCTACTGACTGGCCACTAGTGGGTCACCCATGTACACCAAGGCCCCCCAGTGCATTCCTACATCTCCAGCCCCTCAGTGACTCTGCACTCAACCTTCCATGCTTACCTCCATTCGCTGATCTACACAGTGGCCCCCTATCCTTCACTGATTCCTAACAATGAACCTTTCTCTTACCCGCTAAGCTTGCCCTGACCCAAACCCCTAAATAACTCTTAAATACTGATCCCCTTTGCTCACCATACTTAGGAGGCCTGTCCCTTTGCTGAACTGCTCTCTAGGGTGGCTACTCCTCACTGATCCCCCCTCATAGAGTCCCTCCATGGATCTCCTTCCACATGGACCCTGCTATACTGACTATTCGCTAATCACTGACACCCTCAACTAACTGCTCCCCTAGTGGTACACACCACTCTTCACTGACCTTCCACACTGACCCCTTCCCCTCGCCACATAGACAGACACAAAATACATAGACACACATACACACAGATACACAGAGGTATCCTCTGAACTTCCTCCCTCCCATAACCCCTCTTACAGTCCCTGTTCCTCACCGAGCAGGCTCCTGTCTCTGGGTGGCAGGTCTCTGAGTGCCCATTGCATTCACAAAGCTCACAGTGGCCCAGGTAGAGGCCGCTCCCTGTTCGTGTGTAGCCAGAGGCACAGTCCTGGCAAAGGAGAAGGAAGGTCAGGGTTCAGTGCGACACTCCCGACCCTGACCCAAGGAGGTTCTGGGGGTAAGGGTGGAAGAATCGGAAGTCTCTAGAATCAGAGACTGCTTTCTTAAAAGGAAAAAAACCAAAGTGCTAAGACGTCAGAGTTGGTAGGGCCTTAAAATCCAGAATGTTAGAACTGAGAGGGCCCTTAGAACAAAGAATGTCAGGGTTGGGAGGGCCCTTAGAACACAGGATGTCAGAGCTGGGAGAGGCCTTAGAACACAGGATGTCAGAGCTGGGAGGGCCCTTAGAACACAGAATGTCAGAGCTGGGAGGGCCCTTAGAACACAGGATGTCAGAGCTGG
>CM053582.1:105608559-105631249 GCA_028627135.1 Pseudochirops cupreus
AAGAATGTCAGAGCTAGCGGGACATTAGAATAGAACGCTGAAGCTGGAAGTCCTTCTCTCACCTGCTGAGCGTGCCTCTGATCCCCTCCTGACCCTTCACTCATCCCCCCTCACAATGAACTCCCTACGCCGAGGATACACAAAGGAACGTACCTCTGGTGACTAGAGAGCAAGTTCAATTTGGTTATTTTATAGGTGAAAAAAGTTTGAGGTCTAGAGAGAAGTGACTTGCCCAAGGTCATACTGTACGTTAGTAACTTAAGTAATACCAGAAACCAGTCTCAGACATTCCTGAATGAAGGCTACAGCCTGAGTGCTTTCTCTCTTACCTGGCAGGAGAGGCCACGGTAGCCAGGTGGGCAGCGGCATTCCTCCACTTCCAGGGCACGGGGTCCAGCTGTAGGGCCAGGCAGAGCTCTCTCCATGCTGACAGCACCAATGCTGGCTGCCAGGGGGACTGAGGAAAAGGTAGCACGGACCAGGATCTCATCCAGGTCAGCCAGCACCATCAGCAAGTGCTCTCGAGTGGCTGGCTGTCCATCTAACCTCCTCCAGAATTGCTGGTTTGGGGGAAGAAGGACAGTGAGTGGAAGTAATGAAGTTTCTCCACCCTGCTTCTGTGACACCCCTCCCCCACCTCCAATCTGGCCCTTGTCTCCCTCGGCCAAGCAAAGACAAGTCTTAGATTATTAAATTAGGATGGCAGCTGGATTATGTCTGAGGCTGTGGAGAAATGGAGTCAAAGTTGGAAATTGATCAGGATGACATAGCATTGGGGTCAGTCAGGTCTCTTGTTACTAGAACTGGGGTCTGAGTTGGGTGTCACAATTCAGGTCAGAGTTGATCATGGTCATAGTCAGAATTGGAAATGTGGTCATGGCCTTGGTCAAAGTCATGCTCATGGTCTGGTCATGGTCTGACTATAGGATTATAGCCATGGTCAGAGTTAGGATTGTGGTCATAGTCAGAGTTGAGGACATGGCCATGGCCTTGGTCACAGTTGTAGTCATGATTATGGTCAGGATCAGAGCCAAGATCTTGGTTGACATCAGAGTTGACATCATGGTTGAACTCATAGCCAGGATTGATGTTGAGGTCAGAATCAACGTCAGAGCTGGGGTCTTGGTCCTAGTCAGACAAGGTCAGGCTGGTCCATTTGTACCTCTCTGAACACTATCTCGAAGCTCTTCGTTTCACGGCCTTGTAGCTCTGGTTGGGTGGCTACTAGAGTGATGTCATTCCCCTGTGGAGAGATGGTGAGAAAAGAAGAATAATCTCTCCTAAAACTATGGTGCTGGATAAGTTTTTACCTCCTCTATCTTTTTTCACTCTTACAAGGTTATTGGGCAAGTATGACTCCTCATTTAACAAATGAAAAAACGGAGGCCCAGAAAACAGAAGTGATTTGATCGAGTTCATACATGGGGTAAAATGGTAGAGCTGAGGAGTTTGTGACTCTCAGACCAGGCAACTATGAGATAGGGTAAGAGGCTCACAGTGGGCACACTGATACTGGCTGCTTTCCAATAATGCTAATCTCTAATTATCAGCCCTCTATGCTCTTCTGAAGAGAGAGCAGAAGATATCTCTGCCCGTAGCCTGCCAAGATGGCAGCATGACCCAGAAACCCATGCTACAGTACACACTGGGATAAGTATTACTGGAGTAGACAGGTACTGGGAGAAGAGACTCTAGCAGAGCCTAACCCTTTCCTCGTAGCCACCCACTCCCCTTCCCCACAATCCCTACTAGGCTTACCCACCCTTTCTCCCATGGCCTAATCCCAGGGAGAGCTCACCGTGATCTGCACATCAGGATCGGAGAGGGGGCTGCCCTGTGCTCCAGCTGTGTAGGAGAGAATGTACCGGAGCTTCCCACCATAGGCGTCCACCTGTGGGGAACCAAACCTGGGGTATCACTGCTCTGACCCTCCGACTCCTTTGCCTACCACCCCCACCCCAACTCTGGCTCCTCAGTCAGGGAGAACTGGGTAAGGGCACACAGGGTCTGGCTTGGGTGAAAGGGCAATGCTGCTTTTCTAAGCTCCTTCTCTTCCCCCAGTGAGGCTGAATCCTGAGGTAGGGTCAATGTCACAGGACACAGGGTGAATCTCCCCTCAGTGGGAAATTCAGTTGTTGGGATCAGTCCCAGTTAACCTTGGGGTCATGGTGAGGGTCAACCCTTCCTCATCTATTACCCCAATTACTATTAATCTAATCCATCTTAAGGCCCTCCTTAAAGCCTTCCATGATCCTCCCAGCCAGAAAGGATGGTCCTTTCCATAGCCACCCCATCCAAATGAAAACACGTAATCCAAATAATTCACATTTACATCAACTAATCTTACTCAATCACTTTACTAACCACCTGCTATGCCTGGGAGATGCAGACTATTTATTATTATTAAATTTTATTTTTTAAAATCTAGCACATTAAGCATACACTATTTGTGGGTCTGTAGTCTTCCTTAGCTCCATTAAGTCAGAATCTTGTCTTAATTACTTTGGTATCTCTCTCAGTATCAGTACTGCGTTCTCCACATTTTCAAAGAAACTGAACTTGTGATTTTGTAGGGGCCTCCTACTATGGAACATCCTCTCCACCCATGCAGGTTTGTACCTTCTCGAATTTTCAGCCTCAGTGAGTTGCAGGAGTGCCTTGGGCAAGGTCACATCACACAGAGCATTTGAACCCAGGTTTTCCTAACTCTGAAGTCACTTCTCTCTCCTCTAAGCCATGCTTCTCCTCTCTTTGCACAGAAGACTTTTTGTGAATGGCTTCTGAATAAACAAATGGCCCTTGGATGTCACCACAATCTACTCCCCGCCCCTTGTCTAAATCTTTCCCATCCTGCCCTTCTACTGTCTCCTCTGAGCTCCTCAGCCTAGGAGGATCTTTCCTTGCTCTGTGGGAATTCCTACAGGCCAGTCTGGTCTGTCCCACTCCCTGGTTGTCTAAGCATACAAGCACTGGTCCTGTTGGTTCAATTCAATCCAATTTCTATAATGGTGGTGGTGTGGTAGTGTGCGTGTGTGTGTGAGAGAGAGAAAGAGAGATAGAGAGAGAAAGAGAGAGAGAGAGAGTGTATATGTGTGAGCGTGCATGGGTGTGAGTGTGTGTGTGTGTGAGTGAGTGTGTGTGTGTCACTGTCCTTTTTTGAAAGTCTCCCTCACAGGAGGATGCACGGAATACCAAGTGACCAATCCATGACCTTCCATTTGACTTTAAGCTCTGAGGATGCCGACCCTGCCTTACTTATCACTTTCAAACTCACGTCACCAAGTGCCGGGCCTTGTATCCAACAGGGACCAGATAAAGAAATGCTTGATAATGATGACTATGATGGTGCTTGCTGGCCTTTTTTTTTTGATGGCGCTCTGAGCCCAGCAGGCCTTGTCTTCTCTCCATTCCTGCTATCTGTCATTGTGTCCCATGATGTCTTGGTTCCCCAGCTCTCAGGACCCACAGACCCCAACCTGTGCTACTGCTAACCAAGACCAACTGGGCTCCTTCTGCTGCTCCTTCGGCTCTTGGGTCCCTGGCCCCGGTACTATGGCCTAAGGATAGTCATTGGACATGAGACTTGGATGCTGCTGGAGATGGGAAGAGGCACACTGTGAGCTCCCCAGTCACCCCTCCATGTATCATGATGTCAGCCCCCTCTTCCCAGCTGGGAGCCAGAATGGCTTTTTCCCCCCAATGGTTACTTTGTTGGGGTCTGCCTGGATCTTTTCAAGGCACTGGCTCTCATTTTAGAAAGCCAACATTGATTTAATGGTGAATTTGGGTGTCTGAGCCAGGCCAGGCACAGGCTGGTGGTAACAGTAAAGGGATGCTGAAGGAGCCGTATCTTGAGGTCTCTGGGAGCTAGCCAGCAAAGGATGATGGCATAAGAAGTGGAGAGTAAGCCAGGAAGGAGGCATGAAACCCCAGGCTCTCCTGCAGGCTCCCCAGTTGTATTTTCCTCCCTCCTGGGCCCTTCCATCACGCACAGTCTAGCCTCTTTGCAAAGACCTTTTGAACCAGGGATCCATCCATCTCCCTGTCCTCCCCCAGCCCCCATTACCTTGTCCCCTAGGAAGATTCTAGGCAGCTGCCAATAATAGACTCTTTCAGGAAGCTGGGAGAAGGCCTTGTAAGCAAGAGAAAACTATGACAGAGGGTGGAAAGACCAGTGAGGGTCTGGGAAAGCAGGAAGGAAGGGAGAAGAATGGGGCAGGGCCATTACTGGATTAAGGGAGAGACCAAGAAGCCAAAAGGCGGGTCAGAAGAAAGTTATCACCATGAGCTCTCAAGGCTCAGACCTTTGGGACAAAGCCTAGACATAGTGGCAATTGTTTGTGAGACCCCAAGGAATGGTGAGAGGTGTCAGGGTGTCCCTGGGCTAGGGTCTGCTCACTAGGAGACCCCGTCTCAGCCCAGGCAGGAGATGGGATGGGGGGCAGAGAGCCAGAAGTTTTCTGACTATGCTGGTCGAGATGAGCCAGCCTGGGAGCATGGAACTAAACTGGCAATGGTGGAATGGAGTGGGGCAGTGCAGGGTGGGGAAGAGGGAGGAGCAGGGCTGGGCAGAGTCCCTGGGGACACACCTACCTGAGAGCCAGCTAGCCTGGCAGCGTTGTCAGAGCCAGGGGCTGGAGGGGAAGAGAGGGAAGCCACTTGAAAGGAAGAGGAAGAGGAAAAGGAAGAAGAAGAGGGAGGAGGAGCTGCCTTGAGGGAGGCCACAGCCTGAGGGTGACTGGGCCCTGCATGGCCTAGACCAAGGGGTGAGGGGGGAGCAGCAAAGCTGGAGAGGAGCTGCCAGATCTCGGCATCCATCCGCCTCTGAGCCTCGTCCACCTGGAAATGCAGGTGGGAAGGGAAAGAGATGGAGGGAATGGAGGGAGGGAGAGAAGGGAGGGAAAAGTGATGAGAAAGAAGGATGGTCAGCAGAATGGAGATGGGAAAGGAAGGGAGGGAGAGGAAGGAGGGAGGGATGGAGGAAAGAAGGAAGGAAGGAAGGAAGGAAGGAGAGGGAAGGAGAGGGAAGGAAGGAAGGAAGGAAGGAAGAAAGGAAGGAAGGAAGAAAAGAAACAAAAGAAACAGAGAAGATTGCAAGAATGAGTAAGACTTAGGAGATCTTTCCCTACTCCCACCCCCAACCCTATGGGTCTCCCCAGGCTGCCTTCTTAGTGCTCCCTCCAATGCTGAGCCTTAAGGTTATCCCAAGGCTCCCAGGGCAGAACGACCCTTGCTATGCTCACAGGGGACAGGGAGGCTCCAGGACCTCTGTCTGTTCCCATTCCTGACCCCCTGAGGTTGTGACTGTTTTGATTTTAGAGGGCATGTGTTGCTAACTGGGAGGGGGGATTGGTGACTATCCAAGGAAGACATGACTGCTGCCTAATGGGCAGAAAAGGGGAACCAGATGGGCAAAGGAGTGGGGAGACCTTCAAAAGTGGCTGTGGGAATGCCTACAATGGGCACCCAGGGATATGGGGAGGGGATGGGCCCAGAATTTGCTCCTCTGGTCCTCATAGCCTTCCTGTTCTGGGATATATTCCAAGGAGGTGGCATGAATGATCAGCCAACGATGGCACAAGCCAATGCTAGGATGGGAAAAGTGGGCACAGACTAGATCTGTTCCCTCAGTTCCAGAAGCACTTGCTTTTGCTCTGGTCTTTGGCATTCTCATTAGGGCCCTGGGCATTGCCAGGCTCAATGGTTACCTGGGGTGCCCGGGCTGCCCGGCCCCTGCCCACAGGGGGCCCCAGGATCTTCCCAGTTGCTACAGCCTCCCGCAGCTGCTCCTCTGAGAAGGATGTGCGGTTCTGATAGGATGGATGGTGGGTCAGATCTCTCCAAACCATGCCTTGGCACCAAAATCCTTGGGCAGTGCCAACCCTCCCCTAGGTGCCTGCCAGTGGGAAGTCCCCAATCTGTATCATGCCATGAGTCACAGTTTCTCATTTCTGAGCTTGGCACATGGAAAGTTAGCTCTAGGTGATTGGAAGGTCAGTGCCAATGACCTGGTAATGTGGGGTGGCACCAAGGTTACCTCCTCCTGCCAACCCACGGTTGGTATTAGAGCCCAAACCACAGAGTAGTTACAGGAAGGCTGTGGGAATACTCTTCTTGTGGCTTGGCCTGTGGGGCCCCTGCCTGACTATAGGCCTGGATGTGCCTGTAATGGACAAGCAGGGACTTGTGCCCAGGGTGTCACTGTATCCCCACTATGGGTACCACTCCTGGGCCACCACAGAGCATAGAATTCCATATTTCTTTGAATCTGCACTGCACACTGGGCTGAGGGGAACAGCAGGCACTCTAACTGCACACCAGGAACATGCCACACCACATTCTACGTGCCATACCTGATGTGCCCTCCGTAGCCGGGCAAAGAATGCTTCCCTCTGGCAGCACAGGGTACCAGGAGAAAGAGAGAAACAGGAGAAGTCCCGGAGATCACAGGAGACAGAGATATGAAGGGTAGAATGAAAAGAAGAGAAAGAGGCCAGAGAACAAAGGGACAAGGGTAGAGACATGGAGAATGGAGATGAAAGCAGAGACCAGGGGTAGACAGGATAGACAGAGATGAAGGAAGGGAGGCATCAAGGGACTGAGAGAAAGGACAGACAGAGACACGGATGGGGCCAGATAAGGAAGGAGACAAAGGGGACGAATGAATGGAGCAAAGAAGCCTTGGCCTAATCTGGGGAGGTGGCATTGATATGCGGCAAGCCCACTGGGAGGAAGAAAGTGAGAAGCCACTGTGGTATCGAGGATGGAGAACCGTGCAAGTCCCCAGAGCTTCACACCACCAAGAAGCATCCTCTACCCTTCCTTCTCTGCTTTCCTGACTCAGGTCCCATCCCAGCAATGTGCACAGCCTGCTGGCATTGCCCTTACCCAGCCCATGGCAGCTCCTTGGACTCAGGATACCCTAACATCACGACCTAAAGGCAAAACCCTTCCACTTCATCCTCTGCCCTCTCTGTCAGCTCCATTGCTGCCTTCGTCAACCTTATCATCACCCTTAGCATCATGGTCACAGGCCATTCTGGGTGGGGGGAACTGGGCTGGCCCCTGCTGCCCACCTCTGTGCCCTCACACCCTGTACCTTGTCTCCCTGGTAGAGCTCGGGGAGCTGCCAGTAGAATGATTCGTGGCCCAGCTGGGCAAAGTTGTTGAAGGACAGCTGGCTGCCCTCAGGCATTGGCTCTACCATGAACCCCCCGGCCACCTGGCTGCTTCGCTGCCGATTCACCAGCATGAAACCTTGGAAGTCACCAGGAGCAAAGGGGCTTGAGATCTAGCAGGAGAGTGAGTAGGATGGTGTCATTTTGGGCAGTGGGGCTAGGCACTAAGGAAAGAGTGGGGAAAGCATCAAAGTGGGCACCGAGAAGGGCTAAGGCTGAGGCTCTATGGGAATGGGCATTGGGGTAGATACTAAGACTTCTGGGACAGTGGACAGTGGAGATGATGTTGAGGTCCCCCCAGGAACAAGGGGCTGGCTCTGGTAACAGAGGGGAAGGGAGGGCACAGGCCGCTGTGGCCAGGGCGGTAGAGCTGGGGAGGCCATACCAGGTGGCGGCTGTAGGAGGAGCTGACACACTGCTGGGTGACACCCATACAGAAGCAGGGCAGGCAGCCTTCAGGATTGGTAGCATTCAGGAAGAAGTGATGAGGCCGGCAATAGCTGCAGGTGGGACCCTCCACCTTGGCCTGAGGGGGAAATGGGGCAGACATAGACAGACAAGAAGGTTAGCTGTCCGTTTTGGTTCCACCTCCCACCCCTTTCTCCTCTCCCTCTAGGCCTGAGTCAAGGTCCTGGAGTAAGTAGCTGGCCTCCCTTGGGGATTATAGGCACTTTGAGAAGGCCCTGGGCTTGGTAGACTCACAGAAGCTCTGTTAGAAGACTAACAGAGATTTAAAGATTACTCAGATGAAGAAGGTAGGATCATTCCCATTTTACAGATGAGGAAACTGAGGCCTAGAGAGATCTCATGGCTTGTCTACGGTCACATACCCTGTAGATGGCAGAGTCAGGACTCCAACCAACATCTTTAGACCCACATTCAGTGGCCTTTTTGACTTTTTATAAATTTCTCTTTTTTATTATGAACTTAACGTTCAGAACAAACACGAACATTTTAGTATATAAAGAACAGAAACGAGGATGGTGTATGAAACAGTTACACACAGTTTGCTTTTGGGGAACGTCAAAATGGAGGGGCAGTAGGGTATAGCGGATAGACGGCTGGCCTCAGAGTCGGGACGACTTGGCTTCCAATGCTGCTTCTGATACAAATGGCTCTCTGATCCTGGACAAGTCCCATAACTTTGGATCTTTTTATTTTCTTCTTTATATTTTTAAACGTTTTCCTGATGCCTGTTTCTAACTTTTCTGTGCATCGTTATCCCCCGTCCCCAGCTTCCCTCTCCCTCCCTCAAACAGAAGTCCTCCCTCCCAATACAAAGGTGTAAAATCAAGCCCCCAGACCTCTTGCCACCCCATACCACTACTCACCTTGCAACGACACTCCCCTGTGGCTTCACATTGGGTGCTGATGCTGCCCTCTGGGTCACATCTGCAGCCGTCAGGGCCAGGGCTGGGGCCAGGGCCAGGTACATCACCTGAAGAGAGAGATGGAAGGGAAAGTTATGGCTTTCCACCCTGCTCCGGACACTCCCACTGCTGCTCCTCCTACTGTGGACAGAATACAGGGCCCCACCCCCCATGGCTTCAGCCTATCCTGCCCCACAAACCCCACTCACTTCGGCAGGATTGGCCCAGGCTGGGATTGCCATGATAACCAGGAGCACACCTGGGGAAAACAACTCATTAGCGATGAAAGTTACAGCCCAGCTTCAAAATGCATCTGGGTCTCTCTCCATCTGTGATTTCATGGGGTCAGGGGTGTGCTGGAGGCAGCTCAAACCAGCTCAAAGAGAGACGACTATTAAATTTTCAGTGTGAGCATTTATACCTCAGAAATCGGAAAACGCTTGATTTATTGACAGAGATTTAGTGACAAAGAAAATGTTAACAATACAGACTAAAGCTAAAAGTATCTCCTGCCCACATTCTGCCCTCCCTCCCCAACTCTAGAATCAGTGGTTAAACGTTTTTCAGCACACTCCTGCAGAGGGGCCTCATAAGACAGATAATACAAGAATGACTATCCCCATTGCACAGATGAAGAAACTGAGATTGTAACCAGTGCTAGGATCACACAGAGAGTCCACATTTGAACTCAGTACTCCTGTCCCAAGCCCAGTGAGCATTCCAATGTGTAATAGGATCTCCATAGAACCATGGCCTGAAAGATTGCTTAGAAACTGTCTAATGGGGGGGGATTGGAACTCAAAAATTATTTTTAAAAAAGAGAATGGTAAAAATAGTTTTTACAGGTAATGGAGAAAAGAGTTAAAAATATTCTTTAGAAAAAAAAAAGGACCCATCTAATCCTACTGCCCTCTTTTTATAGGTGAAAAGCCTAAGGCTCCTACAGGCTCTCAAGATCATGTTTAAAAAATGACAGAACCAAGGTCTAGGTCAAACGTCAGTGGAGGCCTGCTCTTTGCCCATCCTTAATTCAAGTCTATAGAACTGACCTGAAAACCAGGACTCACCATGGGGAGGCAGGGGGGGTCCAGGGGAAACAGTCCAGGCTCTGGAGTGCCAGCCTCCCCTCTAAGGTTGGGACACATCACTCAACTTTTCCTAAATCTGTTTCTTCATCTAGAAACCAAGGGGCAGCTACGTGCCCTCTGAGGTCAGTCCTGTCTTATTCTAGATCTCTGCTCTTGTGACCTGCTGAGTGATGCCCTCTCCTCCCACTCTCCTCTGGCCTTGCCCTCCTCCTGGGGACATACCTCTCACAGTGACGGCCACTGTGCACTGGGGAGCAGGCATCGCAGGTGGGACTGCCGTCAGTGTCCAGGAAACAGGTGTGGATCCCCCTGTGGTTTGGGGAGAGGAAGCCAAGATGGAGAAGGGTCTGGGCTGCAGCCGACGCCAGAGGGAAAGGGAAGACTCTCAGGGAGCTAGAAGGCATCCTAGGATCTAACACTAATTCAGTGAATTAGCACTGAAAGGAGCCTGTGAGCACGGACCACTGCTACAAATGGTCATTGCAGAATGGTGGAAGGTAGGATTGGAAGGCACCTTTGGGGTTATCTAAGCTAGTGGGATCAAACCCAAACAGAAATGCACGTGGGAGTTTTGTGGGCTACAAGTACGATCCCTCATTCCAGCCCAATCCCCTCATTTTACAAAAGAAATGGAGGACTGGGGAGGGTGGGGACGTGACCAATGTCACACAGATAGTAAGGGTCAGAGTTGAGATTAGAATCCAGATCCAACTCCAAATCTACTCTTTCTATACCGTGCTAGAATGGGATGGAAGGAGAACAGGGAAAGCCAAGGATAATGAAACAAAGAGAAAAAATCCTGGCCCAGGGCATGGCCACGTACTGGTTGTTAGAGGGTAACCCGTAGCAGGGGCATGGCTGGCAGTCTTCAGAGGCACCTCTCTGGGCATCACCGTAGTATCCAGCTTGGCAGCGTTCACACTTGGCACCCTCCGTGTTGTGTTGGCAGCCCTAGAAAGAAGACATCAAGATCTTGGGTTCTTCTGGGTCAGTGGGGAAGCCTGGCCACTTGTCCCCCTCCCACTCCCTGTGTTCTCCATCCCAAGCTAGGGGCTATCTTTTGCTCATTCTCAAGTGAGGTGCCATAGGGATTAGAGCCCTGGGAGTCCTTGGCACATTGAAGAGACCTGGCAGGGGCATCATCAGGTCCTGGGCATCAGGTCAGGGGTCACTCCTGGGCAAGAGTCTCACCTGGCAAGCTCCAGTCTCTGGGTCACATATCACTGAGTGTCCGTGGCAGCTACAGAGCTCACAAGTGCCCAGGTAGAGGCCGCTGGAAGTACGAGTGTATCCCACATCACAGTACTGAGGGAGAAGGCAGGTCAGGGATGGGGATGGTTAGCAAAAGACCACCCTCCACCCCAGATCAGAACTTCTTCCCTGGGCTCAGCTGTTGGCGGGACTGCCCATCTCTAGGAACCACAAGTTGGGGAAGGGGGATTAAGCCCCCTGAAGGACAAGGAACAAAACCACAAAGAGCCAAGGAGGGCCAGGAGAGCTCTTGTGGCAGGGGATATAGGACTGAAGGAAAACTTAAGAGATCATCAGGACCCACCTCTTCATTTTACAGAGGGGGAAACTGAGGCCCAGAATGACTTGCCAGAGGTCCCACAGGCAGTAAGCACAAAGCTGGGATTGTAACCTACATGTTCCCTCCAGGAGCAGGGGAGTACAGGGATGGACTGGTGGTGGAGGTGGGGGTAGGGGTGGGTGTACACAGATGCCGGGGTTCACCTGGCAGGATGGTCCTTGGTAGCCAGGTGGGCAGACACACTGCTCCACCTCCACAGCCTGTTCCAATCCCGTGACCTGGGGCACTGCCACATCCATGCGCAGTCCAGAGAGCCTGACAAGGGGAGGAGTACATGGGGTCACGGGCTTCAGAGATCATCCAATTCAACCCTCACCCAGCCCCGCTTTATGGATTTGGACACTTAAGCATAGGTTTATACAGCTGAGAAAGTAGTAGAGCAAAGAGATGAATCCAGGTCCTCTGACTACAAATTCAAGCTCTTTCCCCTATAGCAGAGGCCCACCCACCATCCTCTAGCCCCCTCCGACCTCATTCTAGGTCATAGAATCAGAGATTTCAGAGGCCAAGGGGCCCTAAAGTCCAATTTGCTCATGTTGCAGATGAGGAAACTGAGGCCTAGGGAGGTAAAGTCATCTACCCAGGGTCACACAGCAAGTTTGCATAAGAGGCAGGATTGGAACCCAGGCTCTCTGACCCCAATTCTAAGGCCTTCTGAATGACAAGAGGCCCACCTTTTTCTATCCTGCCCCAACCTTACTATGATGCCCTTTGCACATCGACCCCAGAAACCACCCAGCTCACTATTTAGATTCTCCTGAGCCCCCACCATTGGCCCAAGCCTCCTCTGGTTGGTGCCCCAGGCCAGGTGCAAACCTCTGGCCAAGTACCTGCTCTCTGCCTGTCTCTCAGAGAAGGATGCTCGAATCATGATCACATCGATGCCCGCGAGGGCCATGAGCAGGTGCTCGCGAGTGGCCAGCTGCCCATCTGCCCTGCGCCAGGCATGCTGTTAACAAGGAAGCATAAATCCTGATGGTCTCCTAAGATGACCCAAGGATGCAGGACTAACCTGCCCCCGGTCCCTTTGAAGAGGGCAACTCATGCTGACCAGACACTGGGTGGGGAGGATGACTCTGGGGGCCCACTGGTCTGAAGAAGACACCTGGACACAGAACTCGACCCCTCTGGCCCCAGGGACCAGGGCTTACCTCTCGGAAGGGCACAGAGAAGGTGCTGGGCTGGCCTGGCACAGGCTCCCGCTGGGCATGGTGCTCAAGGGAGATGCCATTGCCTTGTAGCAGGACCAGCGGCTGCCCGTGCAGGGGTGGTGAGCCTGGCTGCGGCCGCTGGGTGAGAGTGAAGTGCAGTTCTCCTCCATAGGAGGTCACCTGGGCAGTGGAAGAAGGGGCTAGATTATGTGGCAGTCAGCTCCAAGGCCACATGCTGGAAAAGGAGCCCCGTCCAAGACAATGCCCCAGGAATGGCATGTAGAAGGCCTAGGTTCAAATGGTATTGTTAACTGGCTGGGAGACCTTGAATAAGTCTCTTCACTTTGCTATGCCTCAATTTCCTACTCTATAAATTCAGGGCAAAAGATTAGATGACTCTTTTTCCTTTCAGCACTGTCACTCCAGGTTGTAAGGGGCTTTCTAGATCTAATACTCTATATTCTAAGGGCCCTCCCAGCTCTGACATCCTATGTTCTAAGGGCCCTCCCAGCTCTGACCTTCCATGTTCTAAGGCCCCTCTCAGCTCTTATACTCTCTGTGGTCCACACTCACTGGTTTGCTTAATTTCATCTCTCACATGTGGGTCCTTTCCCTTGGTCATATTCAGCAGCACTGATCAGGTGCTCTCTGGCTAGGGCATAGTGTATAGAAGATGCTCCATGTGCTTTCACTTCTCTCTCCCATTGAATCCCCTCCTCCCGGGTGGTGCCACCCATGCACCTCCCCTCAGAACCATCGCACAGCTTCCTGCTCCATCCTCTGCCTCCTCCAAGTGCATCCTTCATCCTGCTACCATAGACATCTCCCTCTTGTAAAGGCCTGCTTCTGTTCCTTCTCTGCTCCCTGCTGCCCTGTGGGAAGTATAGTTCAAACTTCCCTCCTGGCACTCAGATCCCTCCCCAATCTGATACCACTCTGCCTTTCCAGCCTGCTCATACACTCTCCCTTCCACGGATCCCAGGCCTTAGCCAAAATGGACGCTCTCCAGCTCCCTGAACGTGCCTCAGCTCAGGCTCCTTCCTCTTCCTGGAATGCCTTCCCTCCTTCTTTCTAACTGTTGAATTCCCACTCTTTTTTTTTTCCTACATTTTAAATCTAACTTTTTAAATTAAAGTTTTGCTGATGGCTACTAATTTATATCACAATCATTTCTGAATATAACTCTTCTGCTTAAATCTAGTGAAACAGAATAAAAAACCAATCAACACAGGAATGACATTTGGCACATTCCATCCCCCTCCAGTGAAAGGAGGAAGGTAATTTCCTCCTTTCTCCTTTTCCCTCTCACCCCTTGTCTGCTCACCTTGTCTCCTTGAAATCTGGAGGGCAGGTTCCAGAAGTAGGGGCCAGGGAGCAGGCTGTGGAAGTCAGAGAAAGCCAGCTCTCCAGGTGCAGGGGAAGAGATGCCTTCACTTGTACTGTGATCACCTGCTGCATTGGACAGGCTGAACTGGGTGTGATCGCCAGCCTGGGAGGCCCCATGCACCTGGGAAAGAGAGGAAGAGAGAGTGTGGGCATGGGCTGAGGGAGGCAGGAGGCCCTGTGTACCCCAGTGCCCTGCTCAGCTTGAGTCCAGCCCTGGAGCCTCGGAAGGACCTGTAAAAGCTTGTGCCTACCCAGAGCTCACAATCACCTCCAAAGGACAAAAAGGCAGCGCTGCCTACACTTGTATTGTGATGTTTCCAAGACCTCTCTGTGAAAGGAGGCCTACCACAGATGTGGACCATAATCTTGGTGCCTTCTGACACAGTTTAATGGATTACAGGGATTGAAAAAAAAATCTTTATCCCCAGGAGTGCAGCCCTTGGGGACTTAGCTAGGTTGGTCTTGAGTTGACACATTCTGTCACAGACCTATACTTGAAGCTTTTCCAGTGGGATAGAACATTCCAGAGCTTTCCGGAGCTCCATGCCAAAAGGAAGAATCAAGCACATATTTTTTCAATAATAATAATTTTTTAAAATGGACTCAGGATCTGCTACGGCTAGAAAAAAATCATGCCTCCAGCAGCCAACTTATTGAAATTTCTGGCACTTGGAAAGGCTAGTCAGAGGATCATGGGTATGAGGTGAAAGGAGTCTCAGAGGTCATCAAACACAGCTGATTTTATAATTTACAAACTTACAAGATTTACACATTTCCTGATTTAACAGAATAGGAAACTGAGGCACAGGGCAGTGGGGTTTGCTGAAGGTCACACAGATAGTAGTTATGTGGCAGAGCCAGATTTCAGACACAGGTTGTCTGACTGCAAATGTGTTCCTGATAGTGAAAAAAAATCCGTCCTCTGCTAGCTGACATTGGCAAGCTGGGATCCAGGGTCATAGGAGAGCAGCTCTAGAGCTGGAAAGGACTCAAGAGGCCACGGAGTACAAGTCATTCCTATGACAGATAAGAACATAGAAATCCAGGCCAGGGGACCTCCTCAAGGTATTATGTGTCAGAGACATCATTCAAATCCAGGCCTCTTTAGACTGTGTCTCTCATGCACCTCAAACAACAGACACAGGGAGCACCTCCAAGCCTCAAGGTCTTCTCAGCTGCGTAATGCCTGCACTCAGCTGGCATGGTCTTTGCTGACTCAGGATGCCCTTGGTGCCATGATGAGGCATCCAAGAGCAGCATGTATATCATGCCAGAAACCCATCTTCCCATAGGAAGTTTATTTGGGGAAATGAATGCCCACTAGATTCATGGCTCCCTCGGGCAGACCCCCATCCTCTGTCTTTTCCCAGGAGGTAGGGAGGTAAATGCCCACCAGGCTTGCAGCTCCCTCAGGTAGGTGCCCATCCTCTGACCTTGTGGTCCAGCTCTGCCCTGCCCGCCTCTGAGCCTCCTCTTCCCATCCCCATCTCTGCCACATCCTGCTTCCCATGTACCTGGTCGCGGCTCCAGGAGGAGCTGGTGCAGTAGCGGCTCACGCCCATGCAGAAGCACTTGAGGCAGCCGTCTGGATTCTGGGCGCTCAGGTGGAAGGTGCCATCTGAGCACTCATTGCAGAGGCGGCCCACCACATTTGGCTGCAATGAAGGGAGCACAAAGTCAGCTCAGCTCAGGCGGGGTCCTCAGCCCCAGTGTGGCCCCAGGGGATTGGAGGCAGGCAGCCAGAGGAGAAGTAACCCCCTCCCAGGAAGGAGGCCGGTCCTGGGCCTTTTTAGAAGGTCTCTGAAGCTATGATGCCTTGGACCTAGAGCTATGGGGGCGTGAATTGGAGTGAGGGGTGAAGGTGGGGATGGAGGGAGAAATGCTGAGGATCATGGGGGGACAGGATCCAGAGCCTGAAGGAGTCTTGGAGAAGGGCTAATCCAAACCCCTTGTTTTACATATGGAGAAACCGACACCAGAAGGCAGGCAGCCTGCTCAAAGTTAAATAAGTAGCATGAATTCTATAAATCCTTCCCCCTTTCAGATAGATGGCTTCCATTTCCCTTCTCTATGACGTGCATAGGATTGTGAGTCCTGGAGGACCAATGCTGCTTTTGTCGTTCTTTGTATCCAGAGGACTTAGCATACTCTAAGCTAATAGATGCTTGTTGATTGGCCTACTGACGATGAACATCAGATCTAGCAACAATTTTTTTTTTAATAGAAAGGGGATATGATCAGAAGGAACACTGGACTTGGGAGGCGGGAGACCTAGGTTCCTATCCAGACTTCAAGACCAGTTAGCTATGTGACCCTGGGCAAGTTCCTTCTCTTTCCCAAGCCTCAGTTTCATAATCCATCAAGTGGGGATAATAACACACTGCTGATCTCATGGATGGTTGTGAAGAAAGAGCTCATTGTAACCAAGATTGGGAGGGAAGTGGAAAATTGGGAAAGAACTTTTACAACCAGTGTCTCTGATAAAGGTCTCATTTTTAAAATAGACACAGAATTGAGTAAAGTTTACAAGAATACAAGTCATTTCCCAATTGATAAATGGTCAAAGGATACGAACAGGCAGTTTTCAGAGGAAGAAATTAAAGATATCTATAAGCATGTGAAAAAATGCTTTAAATCACTATTGGTTAGAGAGATGCAAATCAAAACAACTCTGAGGTACCACACCTCACTGGTGAGATTGGCTAAGATAACAAAACAGGAAAATGATAAATGCTGGAAAAAATGTGGGAAAATTGGAACACTAATGCATTGTTGGTGGAGTGGTAAACTGATCCAACCATTCTGAAGAGCAATTTGGAACTATACCCAAATGGCTATAAAAAAGCGCATACCCTTTGACCCAACAATACCACTTCGAGGGCTATATCCCAAAGAGATAGTACAAATGGGAGGAGGACCCGTATGTACAAAAATATTTGTGGTGGCAGCTTTGTGGTTGCAAAGAATTGGAAATCAAGGGGATGCCCATCAATTGGGGAATGACTAAACAAGTTGTAGTATATGAATGTAATGGAATATTACTGTGCTAGAAGAACTGAGGAGCAGACGGACTTCTTGGAGAGATGTATATAAACTGATGTTGAGTAAGGAGAGCAGAACCAGGAGAACTTTGTACACAATCACAGACACATTGTAACCGTGATGACTGACTTTGACAGACTGGGCTCCTCTCAGCAATGCAAGGTTATAAGACAACTCCAAAGGACTCACGATGGAAAAGGCTATCCACATCCAGGGAAAGAATTATGGAGTCTGAAGGCAGAGTGAAGCAAACTACTTGCTCTCTCTCTTTTCTGTTTTGTTTTGTTTCTTCTTTATCATTGTTCACTCCATTGGTTATAATCCTTCTTTACAACCTGACTAACGTTTAATGTGAAGGTATTTGTAGAACCTATATCAGATTGCATGCCACCATGGGGGGGGGAGGGGGAGGAGAGGGAAGGGGAGAAAATTTGGAACTCAAGAGATTGTGGAATTGAATGTTGCAAACTAAAAGTAAATAAACACATTTTTAAAAAAAGAAAGAAAGCCCTTGTTAAAAATTTAAATACCTCCTGGGCATTGCCCACCTAGCAATGTGTAGTACCTTGACCCCTGCCTGGTACCCAACATACCTTGCAGCGGCAGGATTCCCCAGAGGTGCCAGTGCTCCCTCGTTCATCACAGCGCACAATTGCCTGGTCTGGGGAATAAGGTAGGGGGAGAACAACATGTTGGTAGGCCCCGGGCAGGGACAGTGTACACAATGATGGTAGAAAGAAGACTCACGACCAAAAGGGCATTAGCAGCACTCAGAGGGTCACGGGGCACTTGGGAGTGGCGAGTAGGAGAGGTGGCCTTGGAGAAATTTGAGTTTTATTAGGAACTAAAAAATTGGGAAGGGGTATGATTAAAAGCTGAGATTGGGAGACACCACTGGATGCTGGGGGTGCCAGGTAAAGGCATTGAGGGGACCTCTCAAGCCCAGTGGGAGTAAGAGCTAGTGAAAAGAGGTTGTAGAGAACCCCGGGCTGGCATTACTCACTGGTGATTGGTTTACATTTGCCATTAGGTTGAATAGGATTGCCTTCATAGCCAGGGGCACAGCTGAGGAGAGAGAAACCTGTGTCAGCAGCACTCAGAGTTATCTGAGGTGCTACATGACCCCAATTCTCCTCTGACCATGCCAATTGGACCCTACCCTCACATCCTGCCCTCACCTCTCACAGCGGCGCCCAGTGTACCCAGGGGCACAGGCATCACATGTGGCTTGGCCATCCGTGTCCAGGAAACAGGTGTCTGAGAACCTGTCAGTATCAGAGGGGAGTTGGCATAGGGCAGATTAGGAACTGAGAAATCAAGGGCGTAGGCATGGCAAATCAAGGGTAGGTGGGCATTGGACACTGCAGGTGAGGGAGCCTAAACACTGAGGGTGATGAACATTGGCACGGTGTAGCCAGTGGCTTTACCATGGTAGAGCCAGGTGCCAATTGTACATTGTCTGAAGTCAGATGTACTCACCATTCCCTAGGACACTGACCTTCTAGAGGCATCAATGTAGGGACAGGGGCAGGGCCGGCAGGCAGTGGGGGAGCCACGAGTGGCATCGCCAAAGAAGCCTGGTTTGCACTTGTTACACTGTGGTCCCTCTGTGTTATGCTGGCAGTTCTGGGATGGCAGCGGAGAGAGGGGCTCAGAACTCAGCCCCTCAAATTCTCCCAGAGAATAATCATAGACTTCCCAGGCTGGAAAGGAGCTAGTCCACCCACCCACTAGCACACAAAGCCACTCTGAATCTGCTTGAACACTTCCAGGGATGGGGAGCTCACTGCCTCCTATCTCTGTACTGTGGGATAGCTCTTTTTCCTGAGTCAAAGTCTCTTACTCTCTAGGGGATAAGCTTTTCCCCTCATGAACACTAGTCCTGGTTCTCCCTTCTGGGGCCACATGGAACAAGTTTTCTTCTGTCTCATGACACTCAGCCCTTCCTAAAATGTGGCTCCCAAAACTGACCAAAAGAGTCTAGATGGGGGCAGGACAGGGTCAGACCCTCATCTCCCTAACCCCATCCCTGTGGGACGGCCCACAGGCACCACTCACCAGACAGTGGCCGTACACAGGATCACAGGAGCTGGCGTGACCATGGCAGTTACACCCAGAGCAGGTGCCCAGATAGGGCCCATTGGGCACTCGGGTGAAGTGGGCATCACAGCTCTCGCAGGACAGGCCTGAGTAGCCGATGGGACATCTGGGGGTGAGGACAAAACAAAGCACCAGAGGTTTAGAGATGAGAGGATCTGTCTCAGCCAACCTGCTCAGCCCATTGAAGGATTAGTAACCTGGGATACCACAGTGTGGCAGCTAGAGGCCAAGCTTCAGGGACGAGATCTCCCTCTGATACTTATAACTGCATGACTGGGCAAATGACTTATCTCCTATGCCACAGACAGGGAGGGCTGAGATCAGTGTTGGTGGAGGGGAGTTCCCACGTCAAGATTTTCCTACATAGAAGAAATCTCAGATCCTTCCGATGCCAATTCATATTTCTAGAATTCCTTTTTTGTTATTTTTTGCTTTTTGGAGGTAATAGGGTTGAGCAACTGGCCTAGGGTCACACAGCTATTAACTGTCTGAGGCCAGATTTGAACACAGGTCCTCCTGGCTCCAGGGTCGATGATCTATCTACTGTACCACCTAGTTGCCCCTCTGTAATTCTTTTTTTGTTGTTCCTTTTTTTTAAAACTGGGGTTAAGTGACTTGCCCAAGGTTACACGGCTAGTTTGTTTTGTGTGTGTCAAGTGTCTGAGGCCAGATCTAAACTCAGGTCTCTCTGACTCCAGTGCTCCATTCACTGGGCTACCCAGCTGCCCCCTCTATAATTCTTTAATGTACAGAAAGCACTTTTCTCACAAGGACCAAAGAAATAGGTTCCTAGGATTTGAAGCCAAAAGGTAACCAAAGCCCAGAGAGGTGAATTGACCAACCCAAGGTCACACAGGGATTAAGTGGCAGAGTCATGCTTTGAACCCAGGCCTTCTTGATCTAAATTCAGGGCTCTTAGAAGCTGAGGAGATTCTCTGCTCTTGGAGGCTTCAAGGATGCCTGGGCACCAGCCCTCAGCCTTCCCCCTGCCCCGGCCCAGCTCCAGGGGGTCACCTGCACTCCTCAATGCTGTGGACACGTCCATGGGGGGTAGGGCTGATGGTTGTGGTGTCCATGGCAATGTCGCTCAGCCCCACGCTGGCCATCTTGTTGTTGTACACAGTCTGGATGAGCAGGCCCTCCAGGTTCTGCAGGGTCTGGAGCAACTGAGCCCTGGATACTGGCTGACCTGACTCATGGACCCAGTGTTCCTGTAAGTAAGGGTGGGAGGGAAAGGACTGCTTAGCTCCCTGGACCACCCTGGGCTCTCCTCCTGACTCCTTCTCCACCCTTCCCTTCCAGGCTCTCCCCCCACCCTCTCCAGTGCCCTTCCCCATGTTCAAATGCGGGCAGCTGCCTACAGTATAAGCAATGACCTTCTTATCCTGACATTCAAGGCCCCAAACAGGGGCCCACCTCCTCCAGGAAGCCTCCTCTGACAGAGTTTCTTCCCTCTTCAGTAAGAGTTCTTTTTATGTTTATCCTCTCCATTAGAACATGAGTTTAGTCTGGTATTCCCAGGGTGGAGTGAGGGGCCTCGCTCCAAGATTTGTTCACTCCCATCTGACTTGGTTTCCATGTTGGCCCCTTTTTACAGGGAGGAAGCCTGAGGCCCAGACAGGGGAGGTTACCTGGCTCCTTAGTGGTACAGTCAGGACTAGAACCTAGAACTCTCAGGATTCTTTCTCAGACCCCAAAGCTTGCGCTCTCTCTATCAGACTGCCCATGAACCCTGCACAGGCCATCACTCACCTCAGTGAACCGAATCTGACGCTGGTTCAGAACCCCAGGGTGGGTGGGCGTGTGGCCCCTAGAGAAGAGGCGGTGTCCACCCCCCACAAGCACCACGTCGGCCTTCTGCACAGGCTCCAAGAACCCCCGAGACACCTCATAGCGTATTTTATAGCGGAGGAAGCCTCCATAGGAGTCCACCTGCCTCAAGAAAGAAAGAGAGCCGTCCATGGGTCTCGCCCCTCTCTCCTGTGGCCCAGCCCCTGCCCATGGATACACAGGACCATGCTGCGATGGGGCTCTCAGAAGCGCCAGCCCCTCATTCCTCCAGAGTGTGCCTGTGGTGCAGTGCCTAGCCTCATCTCTCTGGGCCCCCCAGACCCCAACTCTGAGGTCCTGTTGAGTGCTCTGCTCCCTCAGGGTCTACCCCCACCCCCTTGTCTTAAAGGACCTGTGGGCATGGACAGTCATGTGTCACATCCCACAGTGAGCATCAGAATGCAGAAGACTGCTCTCGACTCAACAGAATGTAATGTATCTTTCTATCACACAAGTGCCTGGCATACAGCAGGCACTTAATCAATGCTTATAGAACTGAACTAGAACTGGAAGGTATCTTGGCGATCAGGGGCCCAGCTCCCTAAATTTGCTGCCTCTTTTGTGGTTATTCATTTTATTTTTATTGCTATCTTTTGTTCCGTCACCTTCATTTCCATATATGTCCCTGCCCCACCACCCAGACACCCCATGAAGCAAAGACTAAAAAGGAAAGAAGTGGGGGAGGGGAGGGGAGTGGTTCACCCAAGTCAACCACACATCCGTGTGCTAACAGTTTGTGCACTAGTCCAAACCCTGGGGCCCCTCACCCTGCAGGGAAAAGGGGCACAGGGCATTCTTAACTCCTCTCTGGTAACCCCCTTTATTGCACAAAAGAAGGAGATGCATGTACAGGATGGATGGTCCGTCCACAGTCACAATCTGAATCAGCCAGACCTCCAACCCAAGCCTTCTGACTCCCAAGTCCAAAGGCTCCCCATTATAACACGTTCCTCTGACTGGCCACACTCAGTTCCCTCTCTGAGTCTTCGGACCTGGGATGAGCCCATTACTTCCCAGTTTTAAGGGTACACAGAGTCTGCATTTAACAGACAGGTAGACTGAGAGACACAAATCCCTCCCACCTGCATCCAAGAGTGGGTGACCCGGCCCCCTCACCTTGTTCCCCAGGAACTGCTGGGGCAGGGCCCAGAAGGAATCGAGAATGAGAAAGCGGCGGGACAGGTCGACCAGCTGAAACTCCTGCTGTTGGGGGTCTACCTGGAGCTGGGTGGAAGACAGGGGTGGCATACCAGGCTGGGCGGGCATTGTCACATTCACCCCTGGTGAGGAGAGGAGATGATGCAGTGAGGGCTTTGGGCCCCGAGACTTACTCCTCCAGCTGCTCTGGACCCTGGCTGGCTGAGGCCTGAAAGCCACACGGCCTGCCGGCCCATATCATTCCCCTACTCAATCTCCAGGGACTCAAACATAAAATCTTCTGTCTGGCATTTAAAGCCCGTCCTAATGTAAAGCCTTCCTCCCTCTCCCTTCTTCCTCTTGGCTCTCCCTCCACATGCTATAGGACTTGGCTCGAATGGTCAACCTGGGGACTTTTCCCGGGTTGTCCCCTTCCCTGGAATGTTCTCCCTCCTCCCTCTGCCTCTTGGCTTCTCCCAAGACTCAGCTCCAATCCCCTTTCTGCAGAAGGCCTTTGCTGGTGCACCCCGCCCCCTCCAGCTACTGCCTTCCCTTCTGAGGTTAGCTCCCATTTACCCGGTCCATATCTTGGCTGTACGAGGCTGTTTGTATGACGTCTTCCCCATTAGAAGGGAAGCCCCTTAAGGGCAGAGACCTTGCTTTGGCCTTTCTTTGAATTCTCAGCTCAGGCCTGGCATATAGCAAACTTTTTTTTTTTTTACTTTTCTTTTTTTTTTCTTTTTTTATTAAATTCTTTATTAAATTTTTTTGAGTTACATCTTTTCTCCCCGTCTTTCCCCCGCCCACCACCCCAAAA
>CM053582.1:105631749-105696722 GCA_028627135.1 Pseudochirops cupreus
TGACTTCCGTAATCCTTCAAAAGGATAACCTTCCCATCTGTCATTTCACACATCCTCCCAACATTTCATTTCTACTTGATATATTTTTTTCAATATTTCCTTTTTTCTTATTGTAGACTTAGTATTAACAGATAAGAACATTTACTCATACAAAGAACAGAAAGGGAGGATTGTATTTGACACCATGAATCCCTGTTATGTGTCCAGTTTGGGTTGTTTTGGTTTTCTTTTTTTTTTTTTTAGCATATATTAAATTTAACACAGCAGATTCAACACTGCCCTGTTTGTCTGTGTCCTTTTCTGAACTTGGTTTTCCCCTTTTCTGTGTATATTTTTCAACGTTTCATTGACTCCCTTATTTTTTTTAAACTATGCACTATCCCCATTTGGTGCTGGGCTATGAAGGTGAAAAATGGTTCCTGCTCTCACAGCATGATGCAGGGTAGGACAGACACATCCACAGAAAGGGATGGTGCTAAGAAAATATGGAGGGAGGGAGAGAACACTTTCAGCTGAGGAAATCAGGGAAGGCTTCATGGAGGAGACACACCTCGAAGGAAGAGTGCAAGATGGCATCAAGTGAAGAAGAAAGCATGTTTGGGCATTGGGAGAGGGGACAGCACAGCCTGCGCAAATGCTTGGAGGTGGTAGAAGGCAGGATGATGTAGTCCAGTTTGACTAGAACAAGACTATGTGAAGGAAGAGTGGTGTTTTTTTGTTTTTGTTTTTGGAGGCAATTGGGGTTAAGTGACTTGCCCAGGGTCACATAGCTAGTAAGTATTGGAGGTTGGATTCGAACTCAGATCTTCCTGACTCCAGGGTTCATTCTCTATCTACTGTTCTAGTTGCTACCTAGTTGCTCCCTAGGAAATTTTTGAGATAGAGCCTTTAACTGCCTCAGAGTCATGGGGTCTGACTGTGGTTTCTGGATCCTATGGTCACTTGGATTTTAGGCTGAAATAAACAGAACGCTGGGAGAATGGAAGGAATTTCTAGAGCCAGGATTCTCTCTTCCCAGCCCAGCTCTAAGCTGTGAAAACTTCTGGGCAAGGAATCAAATAATAACTCCTATTTCAAGGGCCCTTTAAAACTTGACAAAGGGTATTCCTCCCCACCCCACCCCCAGGAGGGAAGTAGTTCAAGTACTGCTGTCTCCATTTTGCAGTTGTGCAAACTGAGATTCAGAGAGGTGAATTTCCTTGCCCCACATCACACTGGTTAAGTTTTAAAGTTGTGACTGATGCTCAGTTCTCCTGAACCCACATGTAGCTGGTGGTTTTTTGCATGCTCTTCCTTGTTTCTTGGGAGACTGCTCAAGGCCATCCCTGACCTGACCTCTTCCTCCTTTCTCTCTCTTGGAACTCTTGGGAGTAGGGATATGGGGGAGAATGGGCTGGGTTGGTCGGTGTAGTGGGTGGAAAGGGGTCAAAGCCATTTACTAAGGGGCCATCCCAGGAATGTGGTGGGTAGCAGGCCGGCAAGCCACAGGTCTCTGTCCTTTTGGCTCTTATGCCATCTCTCTTTGCCCTTGTCCCCCACTCCCACCCCTCCAAGGGGCACCCGCCTTGGAGCCGGCATCTTCTGAGGCCAAAGTGTAGCTGACAGAAACCCAGAAATATGTGTGGAACTCACAGGGCTGGGATCGGAGCTGCCGGCTCAAGCCTTGTCAATAGCCATGTTGAGAGGGGAGCAGGGAGCGGCCCATGGGCTGCTGGGGGCAGGATCCATAAAAACAGTTGGAACAAGGAGATGCTTTCAGCTCCAAGCTTGCTAGGCCTTTCAAGTCCCCCCATCCCCGGCATCTCACTCCTGTTCCCCCACTTCTGGCTGCCTGTCTATTGGAGAGCCTCTTCAGAAGCCTTCTGACTGGGCATGGTGGCTGCCTATGGGCTGGAGACCATGGGGTGCAAGGGAGAGAGCTCTTGGCTGGGACATTGGGGCCCTGGGCTCTGGTCTCAGTTCTGCCCCTTTTTCTTTCACCATGTCACCTCCAACTAGTCACTCTCTGACACCAGGCCTCATTTTTGTCTCCTCCATCAAACTGGAGGGGACTAGGTGGTTTCATAGACCTTCAACATCTAAAGTCGAGAGAGGACCCAGCTCTGATATTGGGGGTGGTAAATTCTAAGGCACCTTTCAGTTCTTCCATTCTGTGTTCTAAGGCAGCGCTGACTTAAAAAGCCACAAATTACACGATCCCAATTATACTGTATTTTTTATTTTGTTAAATATTTTCCAATTATTTGGGCCACTTGGGAGTGTTATGGACACCTCTATTCCAAGTCTCCTTCCAATTCTAACATTTTCTGTTTTAAAGGAGCTTCTAGCTCTGACATTTTATGTTCAAAGTCCCTACCAACTCTGATGACATATGCCCTAAGACCCTTCCCTGCTCTCTATTTCTGTGAGAATAGATTTTTAGCTCTTTGTGATGTCAGAGGAAACCCAGCGAGGTCACAGTAAGGCATCAGTATCCTCCCTCTCATTTCTCCTGAGCGTCTCATTCCAAGGCAAGCAGGGGTGCTGCCTTAACTAAGGTGGGGTTGTTGCAGCTTTGTCTCAGGGCAACAGAGTTTGACAAAAATGTAACATGTACAGCTGTTCTCCAGTAATATCCAACAATGAAACAAGTGAACTTAGCCATTGTTAATCACATCTATCTGTTAAGCCACTAGAGTAATTAATTGCCCCCTTCCCTCGACTGGATCTGTCTCGATTATTTTTTGCATTAATTGCAGTGTTTGTAGTATTACATTTAATAACTTTTGCATTTATTTGTGTTGGTATGAATTACAAAGTTGATAGGAGGGCATGGGTGGGTGGGGGGCGCACATGTACCCAGGGGGCTTGTTTCTGTTTTGGCCTATAGCCCTCTAAAAGAGAGGTGTCTAATAGCTGATGCCCATTTCTTGGCTTGCCAAGGATCAGTGTGCTCCCACATGGGGTCTCTGAAGGATTCTTGTTTATGGTGGATGCTGCCATAGGCTCAAGGATTAAGAAGAGGCTTGTGGTCTAATGTAGCCTAGTAATAATAACAATAATAGCCTTCACATAGCATTGTATATCTATAATCTGATTTTACAGATGGGGAAGCTGAGGCCAGGAGAGGCTAAGTCTCTGGTGAGTGAGGTCAGATTTGAATTTAGGTCTTTCTGATTGTTAGTCCAGCAGACCCCATCAGTTGGGTTACTTAACCATTTATGGAAAATACTGTGGACTTAAAATCAGAAGGCAGCTGAGCTGGTGCCTGGAGTCAGGAAGACCTGAGTTCAAATCCAGCCTCAGACATTTACCAGATGTGTGACCATGGACAAGTCACTGAACCTCTCAGGGTCTTAGTTACCTCATCTGTAAAATGGAGACAATAATAGCACCTTCTAATGTTGTCGTGAAGATCCAATGAGTTACCATATGCGAAGTGCTTTGCAAAGCTCAAAGTGCTATATAGATGCTAGGCATTAGGACATTGAGGACTGAATCCTAAAGGGAACCACTTATTAAGTGGGACTCAGGGAATTACATTTGGCCTTTGGAAACCTCAGCTTCCCTCTCTGTAAAGTGGGGGTGTTGTTTTGTGCTACTACCCACAAAGGATCATTGGGAAAAAAGTGTTTTTAAAACCAGATATTAGGGGTGGCTAGGTGTCGCAGTGAATAGAGCACTGGCCCTGGAGTCAGGAGGACCTGAGTTCATACCTGGCCTCAGACACTTAACACTTACTAGTTGTGTGACCTTGGGCAAGTCACTTAACCCCAACTGCCCTGCCCTCCCCCCTCCAAAAAGCAAACAAAACCAGATATTAATGATCATAAAAGCATTTTCAGTTCAATTCAGTTACCACTTATTAAGCACCTACTGTATTCCAGGCACTGTGCTAAACACAAATAAGAAAAAGAAAAACAGACACTGTCCTCAAGGGGCTTACAATCTAATGGGGGAAAGGCAGGACATGAAATGCTGCCAGCTAGAATTTATATAGTACTTTAAGATTTGCAGAAAGTTTTTACATGTAAGTTATCTTGTTTGAGGGGATGAGGGCTCTTGGGGAGACATAGTGGCTGTGCATATAGTGAAGGCTTTTGAATCAAAGGACCCAGGTTAGAATTCCTTACTAACTTTTGTAAACTTGGGCCAGACACTCTCTGGGTCTCAGTTTCCCCTTCTGTAAAAGGGATGGGCCTGGGTTAAATATTGGCCTCAAAATCCCTCCCAGTTCTCAATCTATAATCCCAAGATACAGGGCCTCGGGTATTTTATGAAGGTCCCTTACTTGTCTTTTATGGGAGTGCCAGGGGTGGTGACGCCCCACCCGAGGCCCTTCCTTTGGAATCAGGACAATGCAGGTGCTGCTCTGAAGGGAGGGCTTTCTGGGACATGTTTCAGGCACCATTCAGACACAGTGATATGATTAACTTCTGGCTCCCAGGGAGGCCAGATAGGTGGAGAAAAGTGCCTAGGCACAGAGAAAAACAGAAAGAGGCCTCCCCTCCCAGGGGAGTTTATAGAACAAAAAGTTCGTTTAAAGTTATTTAAACTCCAAATAGTTTATTTGGAGATAGGACCTTAAAGGTCATGGGTTTAGAGTATTCCTATATAGTATAGGATTGAGAACCATGTCACCTCTGATTGCCTCAGTTTCCTCAACTGTAGAATGGGAACAATAGTCGCACCTACCTCATAGTGAGGTGATATTTGTAAAGCTTAGCACAGTGCTTTGGCACACAGCAGGTACTTTATAAAATGCTTATTCCCTTCCCTTCCTTGTCGCCTTTCCTCCCTCTCAGGGGACTTTATAGAATCCTAAGATTTGGAGATGTGATGGTCCTTAGGGGTCATAGGCTTATAGTGTCATAGGATTCAGAGTTGGAGGAGCCATCAGGATCCTACCCCCTTGTTTTAAAGGTGGGGAAACAGAGGCCCAGAGAAGGGATGCTGTGCTATGAGTCACATAGCAAAATGCCAATGGGAACCAAAGTCTTTAGAGCCTGCCCAGATCCTATGGATGTCTGGATAGGCCAGGAGATCTCAGACCCTGTGCCTTGTCTCCACTGACTCTCTTTCTCAGCCTGAATTTCTAGGACAGCAGGCTGGATCACGTCAGTAATACTGGTGTGGTTCAGAGGTATCTAAAGCAAATGGGCGGGCTGGTGGTGGTATCCATAAGGATCCCTGCTGCTGTTGCTGCTGCTGCTGCTGCTGCTGCGTGACTTAGAAAACCTCAGATTGTTATCACATATGTTCTATCATTCTTTTTATTTGTTTCATGAAATATTTCCCAATTATATTTGAATCTGCTTCATCTCTGGTTGTAGGGGAAGGAGCACAGATTTGCGACAGGAGAGCTAGATTAGAGTTCCACCTTAGCTGAGTTAAATTTGGGCCTCCATTTCCTCATCTGTCGAATGAAGAGGTTGGACTTACAGACCTCCAAGGTCCCTTCCGGTTCACAGCATTGTAGGAGTTAATCAGTTTTGAGAGCATCTATTAAGTGCCTGCTGTGTTCCAGGCACTGGGCTTAGTGATTGACTCTAGACCCTTGCCCTCATGGTAAACATTTGCATTCTAATGAGAAAGACATACCATAGAAATATACCGTGGACAGGGGGGATCAGGAAAGGCTTCCTGCTGAAGGTGGCACCTGCCAAGAACTGGAGGTGAGGCAGGAGAAGGTTCTAGGCAAATAATCAGGGCAAAGTCTTGGAGGTGGGAGGTGGGAGGAGTTGGGGGGGGAGTGGAGTAGGGTGTGTAACAGCAAACAGACCAGGATGTCTGGAGCATAGAGGCTGCGTAGAATCATAGTTCGAATCCAGCCTCAGGCACTCACTAGCTAAACCCTATCTGCCTCAGTTTCCTCACAAGGATAGCGATAGTAGCAGGTTGTTGCTTTTCAATCATTTCAGTCATGTCTGACTCTTCATGACCTCATTTGGGGTTTTCTTTGCAAAGATACTTGAAGGGCTTTGCCATTTCCTTTTCAAGATCATTTTACAGATGAGGAAACTGAGGCAAACAGGATCTAACTAGTGAGTGTCTGAAGCTGGATTTGAACTCAGGTTCTCCTGACTCCAGGCCTAGCTGGCACTCTATCCACTGAGCCACCTAGCTGCAATCCACCTCCAAATGCTATTAGGAGAATCAAATGAGAGAAATTGGAGCTTTGAGAACTAAAGGGCCGTGTGTGGTTGGGAGCCCCAAGTGTTCCCAGGCTCACACGCCCTTTCCTCACCATGACCCTGTTAGAGGTTCAGAGAATGGAAGGTGTTTGTCTACAGCCACTCAGCTAAAAAGCTTCAGAGCTGGAATTACAGTCCCCATGCTCTTTGCCATGCATGGGCTTGTTCTCCTTACTGTTATCAGCATCACTAGGTCAGCTGAGACCTGACCTCTCCAGCTGTTACCCAGCTGGAGAACAGAGCTCCCCCTAATCTCTTCCTCCCTAAGGGTCTTGAAGGGGGGAGGGAGGCTGCCCTAGGGTGTGGTTTGAGAATGGCCTGAGGCTTAGGCCTTCTCCCAGCTGTATGCAGCTGGGAAGTTTGGGACAAGCTCATCAGATGGGCCAAGAGCATCCCCTGGGTGAGAAGAGGATGTTTCTCCTTCCAGGGATGGGGGATGCTGCCCGGGATCCTCATCCTACCCTTTCTAGACTCCCTCAATGGCAGTGTTGGCCAGGCATGGTGCTAGCAGAAGAACGAAGCCTGTCAATGGGGCCAGGGCTGGGGCCAACCTCAGGGGGCAGTACTTCATCTGCCTTCACACTCAGGAAGGCGGCTGTGCCTGCCAGGGAGGTTCATGGACGAGTGGAGGCAAAGCCTGGCGTCTAGCCCTGGCTGTAGCTCTGGGACCAAAGTGGGGGTGGGGGTGGTAGCAGGGGAACAGAGGGGAGAGGAAGCCACTGTGTCTTCCTCTTATCAACTCCCCTGCCCTACCCCTGAGCAGGGGGCAAGGATCAGTCGGATGCCCTCATTCCTCTTCCCAGAAAGCTACCCGGGCTTCCACTCAGCTGTTGCAGCTGCAGCCTTTGGACCCTTGCCCATCTGCCTGCCCCCCCCCCCCCATTCCAGTTTAGAGCTGGTTGGGAGGGTCAGAGTAGCCAGGATCAGAGATGCTGGGAGGAAGCTCCATGGAAGTCAGGAGACCTGGGTTCCAGTCCAGGCTTTACAACTTACTAGGTACCTTCCCTCCCCAGGCCTCAATTTCCCTACTTGTGAAATGGCATAATAAAAATCTACATGTGCTGATAGGAAGTTTGTGAAATTCTGCAGAGGTAATATGAGTAAAGGGTAAAATGCTATCTCTGTGTCAGCTGGGCTTCCACCAGCAGGTTCCCACCTTCCCTTCCAGACTCCCTTCTGCTTGTTATTCCCTGCTTTGCATTCTGCAGCTGGGCCACGTTTTCCTGAACTGATGCACTCCATGCTAGGTGGATCTCCCCTCTCCATACTTTGCAGAAGAGGTCCCCTGTGCCTGGGAAGCATCGCTACCTCTTAGCATCCTTAGCTTTCTTCAAGGCTTAGAACTTCCAGCTCTTCCACGAAGCCTTCCTTGATTTCCCATTTCCTTTAGGGCTCTCTCTCTCCCTCCTCAGATTAACCTGTTTTTTTTCTCTGTATACAATGTGGATCCTCCCAAGAGAAGGTAACTTCTTTAAGGCGGGGACTATATGTTTTTTATCTTTGCATCTTTACTTTGTTTCTACACAAAGGCAGTAGGCACTTTATAGATATCTGTGGAATTCAGTTCAATTCAATTCTGTGTCTGGGAAGTCATGAAACAGGTGATTTGGTAGAAAGAACTCTGGGCTTGGAGTCAGAGGTCCTAGATCAAGTTCCAGCTGTACTATGTGACTCTGGATAAGTCACTTTCCCTCTCTGAGCCTCTAGTACAATTAGGGTATAGGACTGGCTCAGTGGTTCTCAAACTTTTTGTTGCTTATAGCACAGTATATACTCTTTGTTGTTAGGAATTAGTATATTCCAGGGAGTTAGGAAACTGTCACATGCACATTCAAATGGCAGTCCTGCAATTCTTGATACATTTATTTGGGACAAATTTTAATTGGGACCCAATGCAGGTGGCACACCTTTGGAGAACCACTGGCTTCGGGGATCACTGAGGTTCCTTTTAGCTCTACCCCTAGGGACTGATAGTGCATGTTCCCCATCTTTTGGTCCTCAGTCGTGGGAGGTCAGAGCTGGAAGGGAACATCTTGTTCCACTCCATCATTTTATAGGCTCAGAGAGGTCCCATAACTTACCTGAGGTCACGCAGGCACTCTGCAGGGAGCTGGACTTCAGTGGGGGTCACTTGAGTCCCCTCAGCCCATCAATCCCACACTAAAGCCAGGCTGGAGCTCACTCTGGGCTCTTCCATCCCTGGTCTCCCAGTGCAGGCTGGACGGAGAGCCAATGAGGCTGTCTCCCAGGCACCACAGTCCGGCCTGCTGCCCAGGCTCTGCTGAGTCATACTTCTCTTTCTTTGGTATCTCTGTTTTTCAAATAGTTGAGAATGCGGCTCATATCTCCACTTAGCCACTGAGCTGAGCTGGACGGATTTAACATCTTTCCTCATCACTCCACCCTGGCCCCAATGGCCTTTATCACTTTAACAGTTTTTCTCTGCTTCCTTTTCATTCCCTTCCTCTGGCTCCCTACATCTGGAAGGAATGTTTCTTTCTAGAAGAATGGGGAAAGAGGCCTCTGCCCTGTTCTAGGTCCAGCCTTGGTGTGACCAAAAATTCACCACTCAATTTGAAGTCAGAGGACTGGGTTCAAATGCTAATTAGGAGAAATGGCAGGATTCATTTGGCTAATGATTTTCTCACAGCAGCCCTCTGAAGTTGGTAGGTAGGGCCAGTATTATTACCCCCATTTTACAGCTAGAGTTACTGAGGTCAGAGGGGCTCCAAGAAACTGGCCCATGACCCTATAGACAGTAGCTAGTAGAATCAGACCTCTAGTTCTGGTCTTCTCATGTCTAAGTTCAATGTTTTTTACCCTCCAAATATTTATTAGGTACCTTCTAGCACAAGAATGGGAAACCTGTGGCTTTGAGGCCACATGTAGTCCTCTAGGGCCACACTTCAGGACCTAGAGGGCCACATGTGGTCTCTAGGACACAGATTCCCCTCCCCTGTTCTAGTCAATTTAGCAAACATTCATTAAGCATTTATTATAGTCCAAGCACTTTGGAGGCAAAAACATCCCCAAAAACCTAGTCCCTGCTCACCAGGACTCTATAGTATGCCAGGGGTTAGAAATCATATACACAGAGAAGCCATAGAGGAGAAAGAGAGAGCCAGGCCCAGGAGCGATGGAATCAAGTCTATTGAACTGAGCCTTGATAAAAGCTGCAGATCCCGAGATGAGAACTCCCCTGCTCCCAAGCAGCTTTCAGGGGGTTATTAAAGTATTCTATTGATACTTTTTGGTATTTTTATGCCCCTGCCATGGAACTCACCCTCACCATAAGCAAAAACCTCCGAGTAAAACCAGTTCTCGTTGTTGCCCCAGTCGATAGTTTTTGCAACATTCTGCATTTGAGGGAAGGAAGATTAATTTCATCATCAGACTTCCGGAGCTGAGATTGGTCATTGCCTGATTCTGATTTGGGATGCCTTGGGCTGTGTCTTAAACCCAGCAGAAGCCATCATGTGAAAAACAGAAGGCAAGGTATCATAATATGACAACTTATGCAGTGTAAACCACAAGATTGATACAGACTGGCAGTGCAGCAAGCATTTATTAAGTGCCTACTATATGCCAGGAATTTGCTAGGTGCTGTTGATTCAAAAACAAGAAGGTAAACAGTCCCTGAAAGTTTATACTCTCTAGGGGCAGACCACATGTATTCTTACAATACAGTGATGTTTGAGGGAGAGAGAATGAGCACCTGGGGAGGTGAGTAAGGACTTCACATAGGAGGTGATACTTGAGATGGGCCTTGAAGGAAAGCAGGAAATTTTTAAAATTAATTTATTTGTTTTCTTGTTTACATCATTTATTTGAAAGCAGGGAATTTAAATCTGATATGAAGAAGGTGTGCATCCCAGGCCCAGGGAACAGCCAGGGCAAAGGCAAAGAGGTGGGAGATCAAGAGTGTGTGTGTGTGTGTGTGTGTGTGTGTGTGTGTGTGAGAGAGAGAGAGAGAGAGAGAGAGAGAGAGAGAGAGAGAGAGAGAGAGAGAGAGAGAGAAACAGCGAGAGAAAGAGAGAGACAGAGAGGGAGAGAGACAGAGACAGAAAGAGACAGAGAAAAAGAGAGAAGCAGAGAGAGAGGGAGGCAGAGAGACAGAGAGAAGAGAGGAGAGGTGTGTTTGTATGTGTGTGTGAGAGAGAGAAGAAAAGAGAAGAGAAGAGAAGAGAAGAGATGAGAAGAGAAGAGAAGAGAAGAGGAAGAAAGGAGAGAGAGGGAGAGAAAAGGAAAGAGACAGAGAGAGAGACAGAGAGAAGTTCAGCTTGGTTGGGCTACAGACAGAGGACAGAATAGTGTATAATGAGGCTGAATAGGGAGGTTGAGGCCAGATTGTGAATATCCTAAAACGCCAAGCAGAGGAATTACTGTTTGATCCTTAGGGCAATAGGAACCATTGGAGACTGACTACTCACTGAGTATGATGAAAGTGACACAGTTAGTTAGCCTGTACTTTTAGAAAAATCATTTTGACAGCTGTGGGGAAGAGTAGTAGTAGTGGAAAACCTGCGGCATTGATCCCAATCAGGAGGCCATCTCTTAGCACAGATGAGAGGTGGGAAGGGTCTGACCCAGAGATCTGCTTGTCCATGGAGAGAAGGCGACTGACTGATGTGAGGATATTATGGAGAAAAGACAAGACTTGTGGGGTGAGGGAGAGTGAGGAGTCCAGGGGGAATTAGGGTTGAGACCCCCAGGTGTCTGGAAGGATTGACCAAACCAAGAGCATGGGATTTGAGATGAGTTTGATATTCAATGTATGGAGTTGGAGATGTCTTCATGCAGTAGGAATTCTGAGGAGAGGGAGCTTGGGAAAGGGAGGATGGGGATCAGGAGGAGACAGGACTTTAACTGGGCCCTGAAGACTGACTAGACCCTGAACAGGTGGAAGGAGAACATTACTAGGAAGAATGGCATGCTAGAAGGCAGCCTGCTCTTCTCGCCCATCTAGGGGCTGCATTCAGTTGAATGTCTGGTTTCCCTTTTAAGCCGCCTGTTTTGCTGTCTTTACCCCCCATCCCACCCTATCCCATCTAAGATTTCTGCTGGGAGATTTTGTTTCTGTTGGGTGATAAATTGTATTTCTTCCTGGGTTTAGCTGCAAGCTTTCTTTAGGAGTTAAAAAGTATCAGTTTATTTTAAGTTCTGTCTTTATTTAGTCAGCATTGTACTAGGCCAAACTGAGATGTGTAAGCTCTTAAAGAATGTCCGAGCTGGAAAGACCCTGGGACGCAGGATGTCAGAACTGGGTGGGGCCTTCAAATGTATCTTAATTCTGCTCCCTTATGTTGCAGGTGAGATGGTTGAAGCCCATAGGGAAAGTGACTTGTTCAAGCTGTAATCTACAGAGTCCCCAGTAGAATCGGAACCCAAGTCTCTAGAGTCCTGGGCCAGAGCAATTTTCACTGCCTCAAGCTGTCAAAAAGGTGGCCCTGGAGCCGGGTGACCCAGGCCGGAATACCAGACAGCCCCATCCACCCATAAGTGATGTGCCCTTTTGGAGCCTCTGTTTCCTCATCTGTAAAATGAGAAGGCTGGGCCAGCTAGTCTGTAAGGATGCTGCTAGTTCTAGCATTCTCTGATTCTAGGGTAGGGTTTGAATAGATAGTCATGAGGAGTGTGTTTCGGGGGGAGGGGCCCTAGAGACGGTCTCCATTGTCTGTGGCCTGGCTACAGGGAGTGGGTCATTCCTGTCCATATTGTTGTCCTGTTTGTAAGCAGGAAGCCCTTAGGCTTGCTGCCGAAGTCATTAATGTTTGGGAAAAGAATCAGAGGAAACCATCAGGCATACACAGGTGACATCCTCTCTTGCTCAGTCCCAACCTCTTTGTACCAAGCTCCAAGCTAGGCACTGGAGACTGTGAACCCAAAGTGGGCTAGTCCCTTGCCCTCACTGAGCTAACACTTCGGCAAATTTTGCAAAGCACTTTAAATATGAGATCTCATTTGATCCTCACCATAATTATCTTTGGAAACTGAAGCAGACAGCTGTTACTTGTTCAGGGCAGGACTGATAGTGTCTGAGACAGGATTCAAATTCGGATCCTCCGTACAGCAGACCTGGCCCTCTCATCACCATAGTGCCCACCTGCTTCAGTGGAAGCCACAGGGCCTGGCATCTGATGGGATCTGAGGGGCAAAGTGAGCAGAAAGAGGGAAGGATCGTGCACCCTTACAAACCTGAGTGACTAGAAGGATAATGGTGACCTCAACAGGAAGAGGAAGACTTAGAAGAGGGGAAGACACCAAGGTCTGCTTTAACAAAAGAATTTGAATGGGCAGAACCTTGGCTGGGAGGCTCTGCTTAGCCACCAGCCTCGGGGACTACCTTCATTTTGATTATAAGTTGCCCCATCATGTTTCTTCCTTCCTAGCATGTGGTAAGTGGGTGGGTGAGCGGGTGGAGTTGGAATTAAAGTTAAGATTAGTAATTTTGAGCTTCCAGGGAGAGAGGGAAAAATCAAAGAAAACAAATACATTGAACTTGTCTGAAAATGTACCCTGAGTCTGTCCTCTGTCAGTCAGGAGGTAGGGGGGAGGCATAAACATGGGTCTTCTGAGGTCTTGGTTGGTCTTTGTGTTGATCAGTGTTCCTAAGTCTTTCCAAGTTGTCTGTCTTAACAGTGGTGGTGTTATTGTTGTATGAATGATCCTCCTGGTTCTGCTCAATTCCCTCTGCATCAGTTCATATAAATCTTCCCAGGCTTCCAGGAAACCATTCCTTTCTTCATTTTGTTAAGCACAATAATATTCCATTTATATTAATGTACACTAGGGATAGCTAGGTGATATAGTAGAAAGAACAGGGCCTTGGAATCAGAAGGATCTGAGTTCAAATCTGGCCTCAGACATTTACTTGTTATGTGACCCAGGGTAAGTCATTTAACTTGGATTGCCTCCCCCCCCCCAAAAAATGTCACTACATCAATATACCCTGACATTCTCCAATTGACAGGTATCCCTTTATTTTCCAGTTCTTTGCTACTACAAAAAGAACTGCTAAAATATCATATATATATATATATATATATACACATATAAATGACATTTTCTATAAGAATCTTTTTCAGTGAACAAATATCTTTTTCACTCTTTCCCACTGTCTTCCCATTTAAAAAAAAAGGAAGAACAAAACTCTTATGAAACATATGCATAAAGAGAATAAGCTCCTACATTGGTCATGTCCACAGTCTATTTCTCAGTCTGCCCCCTGAGTCTGGCGCCTTTGTCCAGAGGTGAGTGGCAGTTTTTATCATGGGCTTCTCTGGAATCATAGCTGGCCATTTTGTTGATCATTGTTTTTAAGTCTTTCAAAATTGTTTCAGACAGTTTTTTCAGAGTTTAGCTGAGATGGAGAGGAGAGGTATTGCTGGCTGGTGGGGTTTTGTTTGGATTGGAGATTATGAGTGAGGATGACAGTGGGAGTAGTTTTCTCTAGAAGTGGGAAGGGAATTTGATCAAGGGGATGTGCAGACGGGTTTGTTTTGGCAAGGCAGAAGGACCACCTCTCTATCCAACAGAAGAGAAGAGGACATAGGTGGGGAAGGCTTCCCAGTGGTTTCCAAGTCACATTCCACCTTTTCCATCATGGGACTTTTTTTCCAACAGTCATACCTATACTTCACACATTACTTCACCCCAACATTTCCCCTTCTAAGCTGGAAGTTGGTCCCTTGTGTTAGTTATCAACTGATTTGGGATGATTTGGGAGTCTACTGTAGCTCTAAAACCCTTCCCCCCGTCTCACTCCCCCCTCCAGGATGCATACCCAGCAAGATAAAAAAAAAATACCCACAGGGCTGTGGGATCTAAAAGTGTGAACTTAGATCTGGCTTACAACAGACCCTTGTCCACATTAAATGTTGGCTAAATGTTTTATGATACAAGCACTCATTGGGCCTCTACTGGGCATCCACTAAGCAAAGAAAAAGAGATGTTATAGGCATCATCAAGTTCTTAATGAGCTTACAAGCTATCCTGGGAGGTGGGGGGAAGAGAGGGTGAGGAAATCACTTTTACCTGGAAGAGAGAATCAGGGAAGGCTTCATAGAGGAGACAATGCTTGAGCTAAGCCTTAAAGGAAGGTTTGTCTTTCAGAAGATGGGAGATGAGGACAGGGAATCCATTTCATTTTTTAAAAATATATTTTAATATATATCTTATATCAATATATAACATATATCCTGTGTCAATATATATATAATGTCTGTCCTATATCAATATATAATTGATATCCTCACTATAAAATGGATAACCTATATCAATATATATGTAATGGATAGCCTATATCAATATCTATATAGTGGATATCCTATATTGATATAGAATGAATATTCTATATCAATATATATAATTGATATCCTATATCAATATATATCCTATATCCTATTGCTTACCATCTGAGGGAGAGGGGAAGAGAGGGAAGGAGGGAGAGAATTTGGAACTCAAAATTTTAAGAAACAAATGTTAAAAATTGTTTTTACATGGAATTAGGAAAACTAAAATATTATTTAAAATATATATTATTATTGATTTTGTTAACTATTTCCCAATTGTATGTTTAAAAAAAACCTTGAAAATAATTTTTAAAATTTTGAGTTCTAAATTTTCTCCCTTTCTTCACCTCCTCCTTCCCTTCTCTCTCTTTCTTGAGAAGGCAAGCTATCTGATATTGATTATCAGGGTTTAGATCCAGGGAACGGTGTATGCAAAGGGATGGAAGCAGAACGAAGAAGGATGGGAACAGAGAACAGTCCAGTCTGACTGGCAGGCTAGACCGTAGAGAAGAGACCAGAGACAAAGCAACACGACGCATTGTCATAATAGCTAATGCTCTAGGGTTGGCATTGCACATAACATGCATCTTCTCATGTGCTTCTCACAATGCCCTGTGAAGTAGGTGCTATCATTACTCCCATTTTACAGATGAGGAAAATGAAGGAGGCAGTAGTCCATCCATGCAGTGTTTAGGAGTCAGGAGACCTGGGCTATAGTCAGCTCCACTCTAATAGTAGTAAGAGCTTTGTTTAAATTTATGACAAGGATGATAACAGTTATAATAACTACGGCCCTGGCAGATTGTTGCCTTGGTCACATCACTTTCCATATCTGGTCCTCAGTTTCAGAGTCAGAAAGTCAGAGCTGGAAGCGACCATGGAGGTCATCTTATCCACACTGCACGAGCACCCCCATTTTACAGATGAGGAAATCCAAGGCTCAGAGAGGGGAGGCAGTTTGCCCAAGATCACACAGGCACAATGGAGTGGCAGGCCTGGGAGATGGTCGCAGGTCCTCTGACTCCAAACCCTGGGGCACTTCACACTGGCTCCATTAGGCTTTCCTTCTTTGGGAAGATAGCCAGAATGATGCCAGTCTTGTCCAACCATGGGGTTGTTGGGAGGATCTGATGAAATCATGACTCTGAAAGTGCTTGGAAAGCCTTCACTGGCAGCTGTTAGTAATAGTCGAGGCAAGGCCAGTGTTTGGAGAATGTTGGCAGCTGAAGGGTTAAGGAAAGGGTGGAGGTGGAGGACATCCAAGGAGAAGCTGTGATTAGCCTGAACCGGCTTTTTGTGCTTTGTAATTACTCACCCCTCCCCTTCTCCCCTTTGTCCCTACCCACCCTGTTTCCCCTTTGGTCCCCTCTGCTGAGGCTGCTGGGAGTTTGGAAAGGGTTAAGAGGGTCTCCCTCCCCCTCCCTGAGGAGGACAGGTGAGCAAAGGAATGTTTGATAAGATCAGAACCCTAAGCCTCCGATTCACCTCAGTGACTGAAGGGAATTTTCTGCAGGGAGGGAAGGGAGGCCACAGCCCCAGAGACCTCCCTCCCTGAGAATGGCTCAGGTGTGGCCTGGGGAAAACTCCAGGTGCCAGATTCAACCCTGGTCATGGTTCACTACCTCACGTGGGGCCTTCCACCTGCTCCCCCCACCCCCACCTGCTCCCCCCACCCACGCCTTCCACCCAACTGAGAGATTCCCCTCCAAGAGAGAACTAGAACCTTAGAACAGGAAAAGACATTAGAAGATTAGTAAAGCATGATGGAAAAGCTGACAGGAATGGACCCCTGGAGAGACCTGGGTTTGAATTATAGTCTAGATCAGCAATTCTCAACCTGTGGGTTATGTTCAATTTGTAACAATGAAAATACATCCTGCATATCAGATAGATTCATAACACTAGCAAAATTACAGTTATGAAGTAGCAATGAAAATAATTTTATGGTTGGGGGTCACCGCAACCTGAAGAACTGTATTAAAGGGTTGCGGCATTAGGAAGGTTGAGAACCACTGCACTGGATGCTTACTTTGTGACCCACTGGACTCTCTGAGCCTCGACCTACTCATCTGTAAAATGGGGATGATCATAACATCTAACTCCCCCAACTTGTAGGGATGGATTCAATAATGTATATAAAGTGCTTTGCAGACCTTCAAGGCTGTATTATTCTTATATGACAAAAAAATGAGGGTGTACAGTGCTAGGACCATTTCCACTGAGGCTGAGTTGCTTGATATCAACTCTCCTATCCCCTCACACCAGTGGACTCTGGAACACTGAGACTTGACTGCCTGGGAACTTTTATAAAGCCTTTACTTTGGGGGGGAGGGAAAGGGTGCCATTCATTCAGCCAGGCATTGACTGACTAAGTGTGCTTGAGTTGAGGTGGCTGTGATACAGCCCCAGCTCCAGGTCTCAAGCCCTGGGTTTGAATCTCAGCTCTTCAGTTTCCTCCATGTGTGACTTTGGCCGAGTCACTCAGACTTTCTCAGCCTCAGGTTTTCTCACCTATAAATGAAGTGAGTTGGCTATACTGGGTAATCTCTAACTTCCAAGATCAGTCTGGGTCAGTCCTGGGGTCCTACTCTCTAAAGGAGAAATCCTAAGCCCAGGGCTCTGCCTGGGAGGGAGCTGTACTGCAGGGGTGTCCAGATGGCGGGCTGGACACCTCCTACTTCCCCTTGAATTGTGTCACTTCAGGCCTCACCTCTAGGCCAGGTGTCTGAGCTACAGAGGCCCCCAGATGTGGCTGGAATTCTGTCTTCTCTTTGGGGAAGGCCCTGCTGTGGCCTCTGCCTGGGGTTAATGATTGCTGAGGGAAGCCGATGGTGAGAAAGGGGTGCTGGAGGAATTCTAGCTCTCCTGGATGGAGAGAGAGAGAGAGAGAGAGAGAGAGAGAGAGAGAGAGAGAGAGAGAGAGAGTGTGTGTGTGTGTGTGTGTGTGTGTGTGTGTGTGTGTGTGAGACATTCCTGTCCTCCTGACATTCTTGCCCTGGGAGGAAGCAGACAAAGCAGCTGAATTGGGGGATGGGACGAGGAGGGACTGACTATGTCAGGACAACTTTTGGTCCCATGGATGGACAGGTGGCAGGCCTCAGGTCTCATGATATTAGGTGAAATATGAATAGTTTTACAGTCATGAGCCTGTGTCTCTCCCCTCCAAATCCCACCTCCACCAGATCCCAGACTTGTGAGAAATACTCCGACAGGCCAGTGGCCAGCACACATCCCTCTTCTCCCTGTGTGCCTTGGACAGGTCATTCCCCTATTCAGAGAGTTTAAGCCACTTGTCCTTTTCTGGCTTCAGCTTCATCCTCTATAAAATGAGGGGGTTGGAATAAAAGCCCTTCCTTGTGAATCAGTCACAGCTGACATTTCTATTGTACCTTAAGGTCCCCAAAGTGCTTTCCATATGTTATGTGATCTGCCATCGAAGCTTTATACCACATGGCTAAAAATACTGGAATGTCACCCCAGATCACCAAAGCCTGTGTGCTAGGCACTGTTCTAAGCTGTAGGGAAACACAAGGAAAGGCATTGGGAGTGGGGGGGCATAGAGGTGGGTGGGGTGGAGTATTAAGTCTACAAAGTCAGAAGCAGATCCAGGAGGGGAATGAATGTTGGCTGTCCTGGGACCTCTCCAAAATGGAGGTCCTGGGAAGACCTCACCAATGGGAGGAGGGGGCTGACCTGCTGGAAGGCAATTCCATGGTGAAACTGATGCATGTTGGGGAAGTCTAGGGGGTCAGAAGCAGAGCCAGAAAGGGAACAAGCAAGCAGTTACTGAGCACCTACTGTGAGTTAGGCATTGTGATAGGTGCCAGGTGTACAAAGAAAAAAAAAATCCCTGCCCCCAAGGAGTTTACATTCTATCAGAGGAGACAGAGGCATCCTCTCTTGACATACAGATATGTAAGTGAAAGGTAATTTTTAGGAAGGAAGGCACCGGCAGCTGGCGGGGCGTGTGTCCTAAGAGGCCTCCCAGCCTTGACATTCTGTGCTCTGAGGCAGGAATTTTGCAGCTTTGTGGGTCTGGGGTGGCCTACAGCCCCTTCTCTGGATAACATTATTAGGGCGCTGGGGACTATCCCTCCTCAGACCTCCTCCCCAGGAAGGGCAGGCCAGGGAGTTGGGGAGATTGTTTATTTTGATAACATTAGGGTATTTTTCCCCCCCTTGGCAGCTGCTATTTTGAGAGAGCCTAGTGCTCGGACCGTGGTTAAATTAGGTAATGTTGATCTGGGAGGAATGTATTCAGCAGGCTAGGGTGAGGCAGAAAGGACTGAAGAGTGCCTTTGCTCTGTATAAAATTAAACTGCACTTAGAGGAAAACAAAAAGTACCAGGACAGCTGCTTTATAAGGAGATGAAGAGCGGCAGGCAGCTGGGCCCAGCAGGGAGGCTGTGGCCGGGTGGTTTGGTGTGGCTGTCCAAGGCCTCCAGGACAGCTCTCAGGGCTGACCCCTACCAGTCCTAGGGAGACCAGAGAATCATTCTCCATCCCTTCCCGGATGAGTCCCTCCCTCCCCCCTCCCCAGGAGATAAAGGAGGGAGGTGCTGACTCCCCACTGACAGGAGGGGCAAGAAGCACTTCAACCTACCATTAGGGAAGGGGTGTTGACATCTAAGTGATGATTAGTGCCCTGTAGCCCCTATCCTGAGAGGGAAGGGTGGAGTTGGGCTCCCAGTGTGGGTGATGAGGGCCTTTCTCTCTGACCCCAAAAAGGGCTGTCCTGGGAATCAGGCAGGGGCAGATTAAGGAATGAGGTATCCTTGCTTTAGCCCGAGGGCAGAATCCATTCCTCTCCTCTCCTCTCCCCTCCCTTCCCCTCTGTACTTTCTTAGACTGTTGCCTGGGCTTCTCAGAAGTTAAGTTAAGCCCTGGGTCACTCAGTCAGTATATGTCGGAGGCAGGATTTGAACTCAAGTCTTCCTGATTCTCATTTGGCTCTCTGCCCACCAAGTCACGCTGTCTCTTGTATTGGAGCAAGAGGAGTGGGTGGAGGATAGATGCCACTATGTGGTACTGGCCTAGAACAGTGGGGATAGGTGTGACAAAGCTCAGATTGACCTGAGCCTCGTAAGGAATGCTAAGGATACCCAAAAGGGTTCTCTTTTTTTTTTTAATCTATTTTGGAGAAAAGAGGAAGATCCAAGAAGAGATAAGGCCCTCACCCTGGGAAGGAGGATGGGGTAGACTTTGGATGGGAGAGGGCAGAAGAAAAATGATTCTGAGGCAGTTGGAACCTGGAAGAAATAAAGAGAGGGTAAGAGAGCGTTCAGTTGCCCCCAAAGAATTCAGGTCATAGACCCAGAACAACTCCATCCTAGGGCACTGAGAGAATTGGCAGATATCATTGTGGAGCTGCTATCAGTACCCTTTGAAGTGCCCTTGGAGAATAGGAGAGGTGCCATGAGATGGGAAAAGGGCAAACACTGTCTTCATTTTTTTTTTTGGAGGGGGGAAGGCAGGGCAATTGGGGTTAAGTGACTTGCCCAACCAAGGTCACATGGCTAGTAAGTGTTAAGTGTCTGAGGCCAGATTTGAACTCAGGTCCTCCTGACTTCAGGCCACTGTGCCACCTAGCCACCCCTTCTTCATTTTCAAAGTAGGCAAAGGAGCAGGCACAGAATGGACTATTATTAAAGGGAAGGTTACTGAAGATCCAGAAAAGGACACAGGGATCATGGAGAGTCAGCTTGGCTTTAGTAAGCATGAATCACACCCAGATTGACCTTATTTCCTTTTTTGGAATCATAGATTAGAACACAGTGAGAGTGCCATTAACTGAGAGTAGCTGGTGCCATCTCTGTGGATAAGAGGGAGCCACTTGTACCCAATACTACACACCTAGAATTAGAACTTGGGAGAACTTTAAGAGTCATCATCCAAGGAGGCATTATACTTGACCAACTGTCATTTCATCTTTTGATCAATGGTTTGGATAAAGGCACAGATACTTAATTTGGGGATGCCCCAAAGAGGAGAGTGGAGGATATATGCTAGATGACTAGCAGCTGGACAGAACAGTGGATTTTGGTTGTTGTTTAGTTTTTTTTCAGTCATGTTCAATTCTCTGTGACCCCATATATGAGGTTTTATTGGCCAAGATACTCCAGTGGTTTGCCATTTCCTTCTCCAGCTCATTTTACAGATGAGGAAACTGAGTCAAACAGGGTAAAGTGACTTGTCCAGGGTCACATAGCTAGGAAGTGTCTGAGGCCAGATGTGAACTCAGGAAGATGAGTCTTCCTGACTCCAGGTTGGACACTCTATCTACTTCCATACCTAACTGTCCCCTTCTCTCATTGGAGGCCTTCAAATAAAGGCTGATTGACTGCTTTGGGGAGATATGGTAGAAGAATTTCTTGATTAGGTCAGTGCTGGACAAGCTGCCCTCCAAATGCCAGATCTTACTTCTACCCACCCCGCCATCTCCCAGCAGTCTGTGTTCTGAGGTATCAGGGGCTAAGGACCTGCCTAACTTTAACATGGAATGGGGTCCAGGGATTCTGCTTTGTTCCCCTTTTATCCCCACAACAGCTGAGGCCAGGCAGCAGCTGGTATGGAATTCTTTCCACACTTTCTCCCCTGCCCTGTCCATAATTTTTCAAAATCTATGACCCTCCACCCCCTAAGGCAGGCAGGCAAGCAGGCCTGTCCTGGAATTCTGAGCCATTCTCCACCCACCCCACACCCTCCCTGGCCTCTGCTGCTCCACAGCTGGGGTACACAGGAATTCCCCCAACCTCATACTCCCAGTTTCCTGGAAGGGGATAGAGACAAGGGAGGAGGCTTGCCCCAGGAGAAGGCCCCATTCCCACAGGCCTCCTGAGCTCTAGCATGTCATGCCTTGGCCCTGGGCAGAGTGGAGATTAGGGATTGTTGTGACGGGGGTCAGTGGGCAGCCTGCCCGCCCCGCAGCATTAGTATCTGGGCGCCAAGCATGCTGTCTGAACTTGGCTCAGGTCCCCAGCCCTGGCACATTGCCCATGTGAGCAGGCCCTGTCTGGAACCTCTGATAACAAAGGAGACGATGTTTCACCTTCACCACCTTGGGCCAGTCCCTTCCTCCTTTCCTAGCCTTGGCCTTGAGCTCAACTGGTGGCGGAAACTGATGGGCCAGGCCAGGAAAGAGGGACCTTGGACACTGGCTCTGGAACTCAGGGTGGGGCCACCTGTACTCAGAGATGTCCTGGGGACCATCCTGGAAAGGGAGGGGGATGCTTCTGGCTGGGACAAGATGAATCAGTCAATAATTAGGGCAGTACCTACCACATATTAAGCACTTAATGAATATTTTATCAATTCTTCTTTAAATTTTTAATTGATATCTTTTATTTTTATATTACCTTCTTTTCCCTGAATGTATTCTTCCTCCCTCCCTCCTTCCTACTGAACCAACCCTTGTAACGGATTTTTTTTAAAAATAGGTAAAAATGAGTTTAAGAAAACTAACCAACCTGTAGATGAAGTCTGGCAAGTGTATACAATGTTTCACACCCATAGTTCACCACTTTTTCAGAGAAGGGCAGGAGGAGCATTTTCTCATCTCTTCTCGGGCCACATTCCATCATTATAGTCACGCAGCTTTCAGTTGTGTGATTTTTTGTTTGCTCTTTCCATTTTTGTAAAAAATTGTAAGCACTTCTAAAGTACCTACTATGTACTAGGCATGAGGATATGAAGACAAAATTGAAACAGAACCTGCTCCCAAGGAGCTTTCATTCTGGTGAGAAATAAATTATATCCATACAAGCGTATGAAAAATATGTAAGAGTGAAGACCAAGTACGTGTGGGGAAGGCACCAGAGGAGGGGGGGAGGTTAGAAAAGGCCTCTGTAGGAGGTGATGCTTGAGATAAGCTTTGAAGGAGGCTAGAGATTCCAAGTGGCAGATAAGGCAGCTCCTTCTCTGCTGAGGTTTTCTGAGCCACAGAGAAGCCAAGGTGATGTCAGCGGGAGAAACCAGAGCCCGGAGCTAGTGTACCTGACTTGGGGGTGACTGCTCCCTCTCCCTTTCTCCCCTTCACCATCTAAACTGGTTCTGTAGCATCAGTAACTAGTGCTGAACACAGAACAGGAGCTCAAGGAATTTTTTTATTATCTTATGATAAATAAAATGATAGGCAATAGGTCAAACTATAGGTTTCCTAAGGACCTTCACAGCTCTGACATTCTCTGTTCTAAGGGCCCTCCCAGCTCTGACATTCTCTGTTCTAAGGGCCCTCCCAGCTCTGACATTCTCTGTTCTAAGGGCCCTCCCAGCTCTGACATTCTCTATTCTAAGGGCCCTCCCAGCTCTCACATTCTCTGTTCTAAAGGCCCTCCCAGATCTCACATTCTGTGTTCTAAGGGTCCTCCCAGCTCTGACATTCTCTGTTCTAAAGGCCCTCCCAGCTCTCACATTCTCTGTTCTAAAGGCCCTCCCAGATCTCACATTCTGTGTTCTAAGGGTCCTCCCAGCTCTGACATTCTCTGTTCTAAAGGCCCTCCCAGCTCTCACATTCTGTGTTCTAAGGTCCCCCCCAGCTCTGACATCCTGTGTTCTAAGGGTCCTCCCAGCTCTGACATTCTCTGTTTGAAGGACCCTCTCAGCTCTGACATCCTGTATTCTAAGGCCCCTCCCATCTCTCTGACTTTCTGTGTTCTAAGTCCCCCCCCCACCCCAGTTCTGACATTCTGTATTCTAAGGGCCCTCCCAACTCTGACATTCTAGGTTCTAAGACTCCTCCTATCTCTGATATTCTTAGTTCTCAGGCTCCTCCCAGCACAGCATATGATTCTTTGGTTCATTAAATATTTGAGGACAGTTCAGTCTACTCTTGATTGTCCTTGGCAGGAGCCATTGAGTGGCTTCAGGTTCTTGGCAAAGATTTGTCACCCTCCTCCATCAGAGCAAGCTTCAGCCTCTGCTTGCAAACTCCCCTTCCCCACTGGCCTCTGAGGCTTGGGCCCAGGCTCCAAGAGCTGGGCTGTCAGACTCAGTGAGCCATCAGAACAGGATGTTCCTCCAGAGAGGGAGGCATTTCTAGTGGAAGTGATAGGCTTGGGGGGAATTTACTGTTTCCGGTAACCTGAATCCCAGAGGTGGAGTTTTCTTTCTCCAGACCCTCCACTGCCCTCCCATGCCCAGGCTCTTGCTGGGCCTGTCTGTCTCCAGTCTAAGGACCGGTGGGCACCAGCCCAGGGTCAAGAAGGTGGAAGCGAGAATTGCTGTGAGCCAAGGTGGCATTTCCCAGACAGGAAAAGATACTTGTGGGGCAGCTGGGTCCACTGGGGCTGAGCCTCCCCTCCTTCACAGCTTGCATAGCTTTAAAATTAATTTTTTTTAACTTTTCAGTGAATAAAAATCTATTTTCTTTCCTTTATTCTTTTAAGGGGAAAAAGACAAATCTTTTATATAACAAATAAAGAGTCAAACAAAGCAAATTCCATCACTTACCACTTTCCAAAAGAATGCCTTGTTCTGTACCCTGAAGCCATCCTTTCTCTTGGGAGGTGAATTATTGCTCATCTATCTTATGCTGCACGTTTAGAGGCCCAGGACACAAGACTTAGAAGTTAGGAGGACACAGAGGTCATTTAGGCCAACCCCCTTATTTTACAGCCTTGGAGAGAGTAAGTTATTTGCTTATGGTCACCCAGAGATTAAGGGGCCTAGTTAGGTTTTGAACCTTAGTCCTTTGACTTTGGTATAGTAGTTGAAGCACTCGTCTTGAACTCAGGAAGATCTGGGTTCAAATTCTGCCTCAGGCTCTTATTGACCCCAGACAACTCATTTAACTACTCTGTGCCTCAGTTTCCCCCTCTGTAAAATGAAGGGATTGAACTCAATTGCCTCCCACTTGGGATCCTTTCATTCCATGATTTGCATAGCTCAAGTCTAAAGCTTTTTCTATCATACCAAATTGTACACTGAAAACAGGGAGGGGACCTGTTGCCCTTTCTTCCTGGAATAATTCTCTATGGTCTGAAATGTGGTCATCAACTAGATGCAATGGGAGAAATTCTGGGTTTGGAGTCAGAGGTCACAAGTTTAAATCTCAGGTCTGTCCCTTGTGTCCTGTGTGACTGTGGCTAAGTGCCCCCCTTTTTTTCCTCTGTGCTCTAATTTCCTACTCCATACAATGAGGGGGTTGTACTGGAGGGCCACTAAGATATCTTCTAACTTAAACTAAATCTGTGATCCTATGATTTGCCAAGTCTTCCTGGAGAAGGTAGAGCAGAGCTGAGGTTTGAAATGTGAACAGAATCTGGATCCAGGAGAAACAAACAAGGAGCGAAGGCTTGAGCAGAATGGGGAGAGCGGGGAGTATACTGGGTTCCACAAAGTCTGGCTGAAGCACAGGATGGCTTCTGGGAAGCTGGAAATCTAATAAGCACAGCAGCTCCATTCCTTCAGTGCTATAAGGCAGTAGAGTCCAACTCTAATAGACATGGTTCCCTGCTGGCAACATGTTGACTTAGAAAATCACAAATTAGCATTATCTGTGTTGAATTGTATTTTTCTTTATTTTTGTTAAACATTTTCCCGTTACATTGTAGTTCTGCTGCTACTGTGAGTTTGATACTCTGTTTAAGCAGTCACAGTCCTTGGGAGGTAGGAGGAGATGGAAAGAAGGTACTACAATATGGAGAAGAGACTTGGAATCAGAAAGATCTGGGTTCAAGGATTATGTCAGATGCTTCTAGCTCTATTTCCCAAGGCAAGTCACTTGACCCTTCTGAGCCTTAATTTCCTTCTCTGCAAGGTGGGAATCACAGTAGCCCCTGCTCAGTCTTGTGATGCTCAAATGAGGTATATAAAGCTCTTTACATGTCTTAAAAGACTATATAAATGGGAGCTGTTATTCTTGTTGCTTATTATTCTTATTTGCCTCAATTTCCTCATCTATAAAATGAGCTAGAGAAGGAAATAGCAAACCACTCCAGTATCTTTGCCAAGAAAACCGCAAAGGGGCTCACAAATAGTCAGACATGACTAAAACAAACGAACAATAACTCTCTCTTCCTAATACAGTTAGTGTCATCTCCCTCTTTGCCCAGTGGTCCTAGCCTTTTCTCTGGAAGCCAGAAGACCAGAATCTCTCTTCTCCCTCAAGTTCTCACAAAAGCCACTTGGGGCAGTGATGGGGCACTCATTCTCCACCAGTAAGGAGAGTCCCTTATAAATGGACTTTGAGCTGTAGTTTAAATTACAAATGAATTAAGTCGAATTAACAAGCATATAGTTAGTGCTTCCCTGGGCCAGGCACTGTGCTAAGCACTGGGGCTACAAAGAAAGGCAAAAACAATCCCTGCCTTCAAGGGGCTCCCAGTCTAATGGGAGTCACAATGTGTAAATAGCCATGTGCACACAAGGTTCATACAGGATGAATTGGAGATAATCAACCAAGGGAAGGCACCAGCATTACAAGGGGACAGGAAGGACTTCCTGTGGAAGGTGGGATTTTAGCTTGAAGTTGAAAGAATCCAGGGAGGCCAATGAGGAGGGAGAGCGCTCCAGTCAGAGGAAATGCCCCAAGTGGAGGAGCAATGGAGTGTCTTGTGCTCAAAGGAACACTGAGGATGTTAGTGTCCTGGGACCACAGAGCCCTGCCAAGGGAGGAAAGTGTCCGAAGACGGTGTCTTGCATCTCGTTTGAACCTTGAAACAAGCCTATGAGGCACATGATGGAGATAGCATTGATTCCTTTTCATAGTGGGGGACTCATGACCACTGTGACTAAGTGAGGTTCAGTAACCTGGGCAAGGCACACTGCTAGCATTTGTTCAGAGGCAGAATTCAAACCCAGGTCTTTTAGAACACTTCTTCCTCCTGGCAAATTTTGAAGAGGAGCCCTGAGGCCAAAGACCATGCATATCTGAAGCCAGCTCCTAGGAAAGCCCTTGTTCACAACATCCCCTCCCTTCCTCTGATTCTAGGCCTTCATGGCAGCTATTTTGGGCAGTGCAGGTCGTGGGCATGGCTTCTTGGGTTATTTTGAGGATGCCCAGGGTAGATCTGTTTCAGAGGGAGCACAGAACCCAGCCCCACCCTTCTCTATCCATTACATTCAAACTTCTCAGCATCTCTCTGGTGTACAGAGAACTGGGTGAGGAGTGAACTGATTGGAGGAGAGGGCTACTGCCCACCAAACCATTCCAGTGGCCCCCACGGGCCTGATCTACTGCCTGGTTTGGCAGCAGACTCAGGAGGATAATTCTGATAGGCCTCTTTACCCCCTAGAAGGGCCTGTCAGGTATAGGCTGTGACACTAGGGTTGGGATGCCACAGACAGCTGGGAGGAAAAGAAGAGCAAGAAGATAGCCCAAGCTGGGCCCTCCTCCTCTCCTTCAACCCTGCTCACTCCAGCAACTAGATTTAGAACCCCTGAGCCATAAACTGTTAGAGTTGGAAAGGAACATGGAAAATAGAATGTCAGAGCTGGGAAGGACTTAGAATATGGAATGTCAGACCTGGGAGGGCTCTCAGAATATAGAATATCAGAGCTAGGAGGACCCATAGAACAGATTGTCTGAATTGGGTGGCACTTTGGGACACAGAATGTCAGAGCTGTAAAAGGCCTTAGAATATAGAATAGCAGAACTGAGAGGGCCTTAGAACACAGGATGGCAGAGTTGGAAAGACCTTAGAACACAGGATGTCAGGACTGGGAGTGCCCTTAGAACACAGGATGTCAGAGCTGGGAGGGGCCTTAGAATACAGAATGTCAGAGTTGAAAGGGACACTGAATTTTAGAACATGGCATGTTAAAGCTAGAAGGGGCCTTAAAGAACCCTTCCCTTCATTTTCTAGAAGAGGGAACTCAAGTCTCAGAGCAGAAAAATGATTTGCTCTGGGTTACTTAGTGACTCAGCATTAGAGCTCCTACTAGAACCCAGTTCACCTAACTCCAAACAGGGAGTTTTACTCACTTTTACAAAATGCTTTCGGCACTAAGCTCTAGGTGTTGTGCAGAGAAACAAAGAAGAATGTGACCCTTACACATAAGAAAAGATAACCCCCAAACAAACACCCAAGAGGCTGGGAAAGGATGAGGGAATAAGCATTTGTTAAACACCTAGTAAGTGCTAGGTACTTTATAAGTACTATCTCATTTGATCTCCACAACAACCCTAGGAGATAGGTACTGTCATTAATTCCATTTCACAGTTGAGGAAATTAAGGCTATCAGGGTTAAGTGACTTGCCCAGCAAGTAAGTGTCTGAGGTTGGATTTGAACTCAGATCTTCCTGAGCCCTCTCCACTGTGTCATCTAGCTAAATGAAGAGTAATCATGTATGATAAGGCAGGAAAGGTAGGTTCTGTGCTCACCACTCACCACTCACCACTCTACTCTACCTTTGGAGACCCTCCCCATCCTTGAATTGCTTTCCCTCCCCATTTGCTTCTTAACATCCATAGTTCCCTTCGAAGCTCAGCTCAGATGCCACCTTCTATAATGAGGTCTTTCCCTATTCTCCCCAGAAACTCCCCCATTCCCTTCTGTTTATTTTCTGCGTCTCTGTTGTATGTGCCTGTGCCTGCATGTGTTGTCCCCCTTGATAGAACGTATGCTCCTTGAGGTCAGGGACTGCTTTATTTTTGTCCCCTTCTCTCCATCCCCTGGCACTGTGCTTGGCATGTAATACATGTGTAGTATGTGTTTATTGCTGGATTGGCATCCTCCCAGCCAGCCCTGACTTTCTGGGTCACAAAAAGACTTGTGACAAAGTCTTTTCTGGCTCAGACATTCTGTGTTCTGAGGCCCCTTCCTCTATTTACCCTCCTGGAAGGCCTGATTCAATGACTGGTTTGGAGGTGAACTCTAATCTGGCAGCATGCCCCTGGGGGCTATACTGAGTAGGGGAAGGGCAAGGCTATGCCAGGCTTAGAGCAGCATGGAGCTGACCAGATGTCTGGTAGGGTCAGAGTAGAACCCAGCAGCACGTGGGCATTCTGGGCAATGGATGTGCTAGAAAGGAGGAGGGTCCTGCCTCTGGCAAGGGGCAGAGTTTCCTTATCTAAACACTGCCCTAGGCATGGGGCTCCAGGCCCAGGAGGCAGGGCTGGGGTGGCAGATGTGGGGGGTGAGCTGGAGTTTGGGGAGGATATAGGATGAAGCTTCATTAGTTCAGGTAGCAACAATGCCAGGAAGCCTGTGTTGGGGCCAAGGCTGCCTGTTCCCCAAGGGACCAGAGCTTGCCAGCTCTTTAAATACCCTCCCAGGCCTGTGTTCCCCAGAATAGTCTCCATTGTCCCGGCCTGCAGCTGGGAAATTGGGGATCCTGGGAGGGGCTGGCCACAGACAGGGAGTCCTGGGAGGGGATTGCCCTGTAGTGAAGGGGTGGAGGGGAGAGCCTGGGAGGAGATGGCCGCAGACACCCCTTTCTGGGTTTTAAGAGCCATTAACCTTTCACTGGGGCTGTTCAGAGAAGGCCCAGCTTTGAAATAGGGGAAGTAGGAGAGTGCGGCCCTAGGGTAGGAGGTTCTGGGAAGGTAGCTTTAGAAGGGGGATTGTGAATAGGGTGACCTCAGAACAGGGGTTCCCAACTTGGGGATACACTTGCCAAGAATTATGTTCTATTGAAATTAATCCGTTTTATTTGGTATGTGCCTATGTATGGTGTACTCTAGAAAGGATTCTTTTTAATACTGGAGAGCAGGGTATATACAAGAAGGTTTGCTGAAAACCAAGTAACACAGGGACTGAAAAAGGTTGGAAACCCCAGATGTGTAATGGAGGGACTGGTCCTGAAATGGGAGCTTTGGAGAAGGACCAGGGGTGGGGAAAAGGGTCATTGGAAAGGCCAACCCTTGTATGGGGGGGATACTAGAAGGGAGTGGCTTTGGAGTATGCAGGAGCCTGAGTGGGGCCATACCTAGAATCTCGTCTCCAGTTTAAGGCTCTAGATGACTTTGGTGCTAAGGGTGAGGTGGGCTCCTGGCATCTGGCTGTAAGGGAGATGAGATGTTCTGGGAGGGGCTGGTCTGAAGTGTAGCCATCTCCCTGAGGAACAGTGATCTCAGTTCTTTTGGTGCTTTGGGAAGCTTATATGGCAAGGGAAGCCCAGCAGACAAAAAGTCAAGGAGGGAGGGATGGAGGATGGGGAGAACCTGATGTCCGTGAGCAACGTGCTAGCGGACAGTGAGCCAAGGCCCAGGGACACAGACAGGCGTGTGTTGGGAGGTGAAGGTGCCTCTGTGTGAATGTGAATGTCCCCTGTTCTCAGGTCAGCCCATGGGCGGGCCCCTGGCTCCGTGGCCACCCGCATCCCTGTCCAGGACTGTTTCCCCTTCCCAGGCTCTCCAGCCAACCAGGCTATTTTTGGATTCCCGGCTGTTTCTTTTAGGTCCTGCTGCTGGGGGAGGGGCAAAGGGAAAGGTGGGATAGGAGACCTTCAATTATAGACTGTCAGAGCCGGGGGACCTGAGAACACACTGCCAGAGCTGGAGGGCAGGTACCAAAGAACACAGCATGTAAGAGCTGGGGGTGTCTTTTGAGCAAAAAATGTCAGAGCTGGGAATAGAATGTGACAGCTGGCAGGGCCCTTAGAGCCTAGAATGTTAGAAAATCAAGTGATAGGAGAGAACCCAGATAAGGATGGGGGTGGATGGAGAACGGCAGGCCTTCCCTCCCCCTCCAATCTTCTGTCACCCCCCTCTCCCAGCAGCCCCTGGTCCAGCCAACCCCATCATCTCTAAATAGGTCTTGGATTCTCCCCCTCCCAGATCTGTGCTTATTTTAACTCCATGTTATTCTCTGGGCCTGGACGGTCCTCTCTCCTCTGCTCCTCTTTACCTTCTACCTCCCCCCATTGTCTACCTGTCAGACCTCTGATTATTCAGCCTTCAAGGCTCAACCTAATTCTTACTTTTCTTGACCTAAAAGATGCTGGGGATTTTTTTTCAATCCCCCACTGCAAGGAACAGAGTGAGATCTCAGGAAGTGTTTGGATAAATGGGAGGGTGAGGGAAATGAGGGAAGGAATGAATGCTGCCTTTTCCAGGGAGGGAGCATCTTGCTATTATGGAAAAAAAAAAGAAGATAAAGCTTAGAGTCAGACTATCTGGCTGTGACCTTGGGCAAGTCACATTAGTCTTGATTTCCTCATCTGTCCAAGGGCTTGCTTGGATAAGACCTTGAGTCTCTGAGGTTCCTCTCAACTCTGACCTTCTGGGTTCTAAGAGCCCTCCCTGCTCTGATATCCTCTATTCTAAGGGCCCTCCCAGCTCTGACATCCTGTGTGCTAAGGGCCCTCCCAGCTCTGACATTCTGAGTTCTAAGGGCCCTCCCAGCTCTGACATCTTGTGTTCTAAGGCCCCTCCCAGCTCTGACATCCTGTGTTCTAAGGCCCCTCCCAGCTCTGACATTCAGTGATCTAAGGGCCCTTCTGGCTGTGATGCTGCAGTTCCCCAAGGACCTATGCTAGTCCCTGGCACCAGGACCAGCCACACCAGCAGACCATGCCAATGCTTCATCGTCCTTCCCCAGGGAGCCCAGCCATCACCAAACATTATCCTCTGGTTGCCACCAGGGCCAGCAGGCCTCCTGCAGCCTCTCATGTGTCTGCCAGCAGCCTGGTGGCCTATGCTCTTAATTTCCTGTATTCCCTGGGGTGGGTAGAGCTGCCGGGTATCACTGGGCTTATCTGCCTGGCCCTCTGGCAGTGCTAAACCACGTGGCAGCAGCCTCTTGAGAGGGTCCCATTCGCTCTCACCTGAGGCATTGAGAGAAGCAGAGGAGAGTAGTGTGAAGAATCTTGACCAAAGAGTGAAAAGAACAGGACACCTCTTAGAAAGACAGCTGATTCTGGCTCTTTCCATTGCATTGCACTGCCCGGGAAGCTCCGGGTATCCCAGGAAATAAATAGCAGAGCCATGCTAAAGATCCAGTTCTTTGTCTCCCAGCCCAGCCCAGTGTGGTGTTGGAGCACATGCAGCACTAGCCTTATATTCAGAATACCCAAGCCCGAAGTCTCCCCCACACACCAGCCTTGTTACAGCAGTTCTCAAACATTTTGGTCTGAGGACCCCTTTACACTCTTAAAAATGATTGAGGAACCCTCTAAGAGCTTTTGTTTAAGGTGAGCTTCATCTACTGGTATGTACCATGTCTTAGAATCGTTATGAAAATCATCTGACCTCATAGACCCCCACAATGGTCTTGGGGACTCCTGAGGATGCCTCCGCCACACTTTGAGAACCACTGCCTTAGTTCACAGAATGCAGTAGACTCTTCAATGCAGCCAAGAAGCATCTTGGAACTTTGCTTCTCAAAACCTCATTTTTTTTTTCTGTAAAATGGGAATGATATTTGCATGCACTGCATTAATCTGATCAGGGCATTGTGAGTTTAGGGCTCTGTACCATTCTCTTCCAGGACGCCCAGATTCTTGTCTAGGCCTGCTGTCCTCAGGTGTACCAAGCTGCTCCCAGCCTTAGTCCCTTAACCTAATTCTTTGGTCCAAGATGTCAAAGAGCCCCTGCCAGGAGGCCTGGCCAACCCCGGGCTCCGGAGGGACTCTTCTGCTACCTTGGGGGTTGGGCTGTGGGAAGATGGCCCTGTGCCAGTCTGGCACGGGCAGCCACCAGCTTGCCAAGGTCCAGCAGTCACCTCCTTTCCGGCCTGGACTCCCCTCTCAGGCAGCCGGTGGATTAAAGGCCTTTCATGCCTCCAGCTACTCCCTTTGTAGCTGCCCTGCCCCTCCCCCAGACAGTTTGCACAACAAAGTGCTGCCCTGACAGATTCCTGCCCCTTTGGCTGTCTGCTGCCCCCGGGCACCAGAGGGGCACTCTGAGGTGGTGTCACCTGCGAGGAGCCCTGGGGCTGAGCCTGAGCCAGGCTGAGATTCAAAGGTGGAGTAGGAAAGACTAGGCAGAGTGGTGCTGGGTAGAGGTAGACCTGGGGGAAGCTGGGCATAGAAGAGTGAAAGATCTGGAAAGAACTTTAGGAAATAGAATGTGAAAGCAGGAGGGCACTCAGAACCTAGGATGTCAGAGCTGGGAAGGCCCTTAGAACAGAGAATGTCAGAGCTGGGAGGGCCCTTAGAACACAGGATGTCAGAGCTGGGAGGGCCCTTAGAACACAGGATGTCAGAGCTGGGAGGGGCCTTAGAACACAGGATGTCAGAGCTGGGAAGGCCATTAGAACCCAGGATGTCAGAGCTGGGAAGGCTCTTAGAATGCAGGATGTCAGAGCTGGGAGGGCCCTTAAAGCACTGAATATCACAGTTGAAAGGGCCTTTACACTGTTGAATGGCAGAGCTGGGAGGGAAATTAGAAGCTGAGTGGAAAGAGCAATCACGTTGGAATCAGAGGGCCTGGGTTTTATTGTGATCTTACTGCTGCCTGTGTGCCCTTGATAAGTCACTTTTACTCTCCCAGACTCAGTTTCCTCATGAAGAAAATAAGTCTTTGAACTAGAAGACATCAAGGGCTCTTTCCAGCTTTGAAGGCTAGGATTTTGTGATCTTCCAGATAGAAGAGATTAGGCCTGGAAGTCCTCCCCTTTAGAAGGATTAGAAGGTTCCCCTCCCCCATGCCTAAGAAGCCCCCTTGCTGGGACTGGTCCCCAGTGCTGGTAGACAGGAGGCAGTGAAGGCTGATGGGGACAGTCTGAAGCAGGTCTAGAGGGACCTGAAGGCAGCCTTTGGGGGACTGAACCCTCCCCTCTGGGCATCTAGCCACCCTTCCCTAGCTCTTTTCTCTGGAATTCCAAAGGATGAGCTCATGCAGGCCCAGATGCTGGGAACAGGCCCTGACCCTTAGGGCCTTCTTGCCCGCTGTGTGGGCCGCATAGGTTGTGGGGAGGGATGCTGAGGTAATGAGGGTAGGACTTAGCCCTGTGGCCTGGGCTGGGCTGGGCTGGTGGTGGAGAGGACCTTTGGCTACTGGGGAGCCTGGCGTGCAGGCTTCAGAAGGCATTTGAGGAATGTCTCTATGCCAGGGGGTGGGGGTGAACCAAGGCCCTGAGGCTGGGCAGCCGCAAGGGCAGATGACTTGAGCTTTGGATGAGTGCCCCAGCCCAGCCCCTTGAAGTGCCTGAGGGGCTGAGCTCTCCCCCCAGCTGCAGCCCAGGGTCCAGAGCAGACCTGCATGGTTTTTAAAGGCCAGCAACCTCAGCCCAGGAGGCCCATCCTGAGAGCCAAACTCATCTCTATAGAGCCTTCTGTCTTAAAAAGTGCTTTTCTCATGCATCCTTGTGATGGTGTCAGTATGGAGAAGGAAACTGGGGCTTCCAATGGATGCTTGACTTTCCCAAGGTCCTGGAATCTTCCTGAAATCAGTGCTCAGATTTCCAACTAAGTCTCCTGAAGCACTGAATTTGGAGCCAGAGCTCTAGGATTCGAATCCTTATTCTACCTGCCGCTCACTCACTGGAAGAGTCTTAACCTCTCTGGGTTTTCCTTTCTTCCTCTGTAAAATAGACTCAGTGCCCTGCCAGATCCCTTGAAGCTCTCCATCTATAATCCTGGGGCCCTTTCCACCTCCTCATCCTTCACAGCTTCCTGGGCCCCAGCAGGTACCTGATCAAAGGTCTCCACAGCCATATTGCCAATGCCCAAATTGGGTATGGGACACCTCATGGTCACCATGGTAGCATGGGGAAGGCCATAGTGAAAAGATCTCTGGTTCTGCACTCAGAGGCTCTGGCTCCAAAACCTGGTTCTGTTATTTTTATGAAACTGTGTGACCCAAGGCAAGTCATTTTTCCTTGGTCTCAACTTTTCTTCTTCTGTAAAAGAAAGAAGTTTAATGAGATCTCCTCTAACTCCTTGCCCAATATAATGTCTCTGCATCCTGTGATTCCTTGGGGGAAGGGGGTACAGGGAGAGGGAAGGAGTTATCCCTAGCAGGACTTGGGGGACATGGAAAATCTTGGATCTGTTGCCTTCCTTCCTCCTTCTCCTGCTACCTAGCTCTAGAATCAAGGCATCCAAGACCTCCTTCTCCAACACCATTAAAACCAAGGGGGAGGTCAGAGTCTCTGGTCTGGCCTCACTTGAATGTTGCCAGCAGGATGTCCGCTCATGCTTGTTCCCAACACTTGGGTTGAGTCAGACACCCCATTGCTCCCCCAGGAGCCCAAAGAATCCCCTACTTCCCCCCTCCCTTTCCTCCTTCCTGGTTTCCCCCAGATCCTGGCAGCTGCCTGACCCTTCTAGGGTCCCCCATTGCTGCTTCATTCCCACCCAGCTGCCAAGGGAGCCAGCTGACCAAGCTGGCGTTTCTGAATAGCTAGTTCCTTTGGGAGGAAGCAGACGCCATTACCAACCGGAGACAGAGACCAGGAATCAGGAAGCCTGGGTTCTATTTCTGCCTCTGACCTTGGAGCCGGTTCCTGGCCTTTCTGGACCTCACCCCTATGTTTAGAACCTTGCCCCATGGGTCCAGGCTGAGCCCCGCTGATGAGGGGCAGAGATGGTGGCTTGATGGGAAGAGCTCTGGTCTTTGGGTTCAAAGACCCTGCTGCCAATTCTGCCTTGGTGAGTCATTTCCCCTGTTTCTTCATTTGTAAAATGGGAGGGATTAGACTAGATGGTCCCTAAGGCCCCCGTCCAACTCTAGATCTTACCACATGTAGTTTTAGATTCAAACTCTTACTGAGACATCTCCAATACTTTAGTAAAAAGAGCCTTGGATTGAGTCAGGAAACCTGGATTCTAATCCTGGCTCCTGTCCATTCATTGTGTAACCTTGGATAAATCACTTCTTCTGAGTCTTAGTTTTATCATTTGTAAAATGAGGGACCTGCTAGTCTAAATCTTGGTAATATCTAAGACTCTTCCCAGCTCCAATATTCTGTGTTCTAAGGGCTTTTGCAGCTCTGACATTCCATGTTCTAAGGTGCTCCCAGCTCTGACACTCTGTTCTAAGGACTCTCCCAGTTCTGATATTCTGTGTTGTAAGGGCCCTTCCAGCTCTGACATCCTGTGTTCTCAGGCCCCTCCCAGCTCTGACATCATGTGTTCTAAGGGCCCTCCCAGCTCTGACATCCTGTGTTCTAAGGCCTCACTTAGCTCTGACATCCCATGTTCTAAGGGCCCTCCCAGCTCTGACACTCTCTGTACTAAGGGCTCTCCAAGCTGTGACACCCTGTGTTCTAGGGGCCTTTCCAGCTCTGACATCCTGTGTTCTAAGGCCTCACTTAGCTCTGACATCCTGTGTTCTAAGGGACCTCCCAGCTCTGACATGCTGTGTTCTAAGGGCCCTCCCAGCTCTGACATTCAATGACTGCCACATAAAGGATGATCTGTGTGGCAGCTAGGTGTTTCTGTGAACAAAAAGCTGGACTTGAAATTGGGAAGGCTAGCTCTGACCTCAGACACTAGCTGTATTACTCTGGACAAGTCAATTAAACCTGCCTCAGTTTCCTCATATGTAAACTGTCCATAATAACCACTCCCCCTCCCAGGGCTCTTGTAATGGTAGAATGAGACACGGGTTTGTAAAGTGCCGCATGAGCCTGTGAGTGCTGGCTCTCCTCCAGCCTGAAGATTCAGAAAGCCCTGCTCTGGGGGCCTCACCTTTCTTCCCCCTAGAATTTCCAGTCTCATCCATTCCCTCGTTCCTCCTTCTCTCTGGCCTCTTTGTCCCTCTGGCCCCACCTTCCAGCTTCTGACTCCATTTTTCCTCCACCCTCCCCACCCCCCAGATGTGCAGTTCAGCCCCTTTGTTCTTTTCATCTTTTGCCTTTGAGCTCCTGGGCCAAATCTCCAAGACCGCCTGCTTGTCTCCTGGCTCCCAGCCTCCCCTGAGCTGACCCTGGATCTGGGGAGGGCATTCGGGTGGTTCCCCACTCCCCCTCTGGTTCCCCTCCTAGTTCTCTCCCCGTGTCCACCCTTGTAGCCTCTATAGATGGGACCTTTCCCTCCCTCCCAGATGTGTGTACTTCACAGTGCTCCAAGTTGAATTTCACTTTGCTATTTCCTGTCTTGTCCTCATTCTCTTCTGGTCCCCCAGTCCAATCCGAGTTAGGCACTGAGCCAGGCAGGCAAAGGGTAACTAGGGATTTCCTCACCTGGGACAGAGCCCAAGAATTGTGTGTGCCTGGGTATGCACTGCCAGCCTTACGTGGTGCTGACTAGGAAACCTGGATATTTGCACTCCTAGCTTCAAAATCAGCTTGAAGTGATTGCTTCCAGTCTGTCTTTGCCTAACTTGGCCATCTTGGACTATTTCAGTTACTCATTCCCCAACGCCAGGTTTATCCATCCCCCTACGGCTTCCTCCTCCTAACTTCCACTCCCTCTTTCCTTAAGACAAGAGCTCTCTTCTCCGGAAGCTCCAAGATGGGGCCCAGCTAGGTCTGGGCATGGAGACGGGTCTTATACCTTCATCTGGGTGCAGAGATACAGGGCGTATGCAAGCAAGGGCCTGAGTCCAGAGATGGGGCCCATGCCAGAGGGTTTTCTCAGGGTACCAAGGAAAGCGGTCCCACCTCTTGGAGCCTCGATGGCACATCTGGCCCCCAACTGACTCACACAGCAGCTGGGATCCTCCCCCCTGAACTGGGGAGTGGGGTGGAGGGAGGGGAACTCACAGATGCTGTTGTCAATGTTCCTGTGAATTTTCAATCTAATTCACTTAAGTGTCTGGAATGCATTTCCCTTGGGCTCCTGATTTGGATGTACAGTGGTAACAACTCCCCCCCCCCCCCTCCAAAAGAGGCAGTCAAGACAGAGCTGCTCCTGTGAACATAGTCCACAGCTGGGAAACATTCTTGTGTCCATTATCTTCCCATCCTTCCTAGGACTCCCATCCCTTCTGCCTTGAAGCTGCTAGGGGGCACCATAGTGCACAGAGCCCTGGGCCTAGAGTCAGGAAAACCTAAGTTCAAATGCAGCCTCAGACATTCACTAGCCTCATCCCCTCAGCCTCACTCTCCTCATCTGTAAAATGGGAAAAATAATAGTGCCTCCCTCCCAGGGTTGTTGGGAGCTAATAGTTGTAAATTGTAATTGTAAAAAGGGATTTAGGGGGTATCAAGGGAGAACTAGCACCTCTAGAGAGAGGGCAGTCAAGCCCTTTTCAGGGCTGCTCATCCATCCACCTTTCCCTCAGCTCTCACCTGTGGCTCCAAGAAGCTATAGCATGGGCAGTGGCCACACCCCAGGAAACACTGTGGGCAGAGGACTAAATCAGGCTGAGGGTAACTGAGGGATCTCAGACCCTTTGGGGAGTTAGCGGGATGTCTACAACAAGCATGTAAAGACATCCCCACTGCAGAATGTGCAGATGAGAACGGTTTGTACCAATGGCCCTGAAGGCAGCTGAAGCAGGTGCTGTGGAGGGCTCAGAGCTTGGTCACACATCAAAGGCGCCAAACTTATCCACTGGCCATTGCCAGCCGTTTTGATTTTTGTCCTGCCACTGGACTTTGATGACTCAGGAAGAAAGAGGGAGGCTGACAACTTGGTGCAGCTCTGCCTCACTTAAATCCAATTCACTCAAAAGTCCAGACATCACTCATGATGTGACTGGTCCTCTTCAAAAGTGAAGGCTGTCGGCCTCTACGACGGGGTGATGAGATGAGGCCTCTTTAAAAGCCTCCATGTCTCCAAATATTTCCGAGTCCAAAACGGAACCAAAAATACCTCCCTTCACCCCCCCAACTATAAACAGCAATTACAAAACTCTTAGCCCAGTACCCGGTACCTGCCAAGCCTATCTAAATGTTAGCTGTTATTATCATTTTCCCACCTTTGCTGCCAAGTGGACCCAGGAGAATAAAATGGAAATGGAGCTTTTCTTCTGATTTCTTCTGATATTGCTTCCTGGCTCCTTTCAGGATCCTAGGCAAGGTGCTACTGGGGCTGGTGGGGTCAGATATAAACTTATTCCAATGGCATATATGGGGAAACTGAGGCAGGAATTAGGGTGGGGAATAGAAGGGCATGTGAAGGTCTGTTCTAGCCCAGGAAAATACCAGCCTAGGAACAGGACAATGTGGGTTTGAGTCCTGTCCCTTCTAATTCAATTCAGCTAAGATTTATTCTACACTTAATATTGTACTGCAAGATACTTCACCTAGTAATTGTGTGACCTTAGGGAAGTCCGGTAACCTCTCAAAAAGTGAGTTTAGACATCTGTAAATGAGGATGAGAATTGATGCCCCATAAAAAACTAGCCAAGTGACCTTGGGCAAGTCACTTAACCCCAATTGCCCTACCTTCCCCCCTCCAAAAAAAAAATTGATGTCCCAAGCTCTATATTCAGGGGTTGTTGTGAGATACTAATTGATTTTAAAGGGGTGCTAGGTACAGCAGAAACAGCAGGAGCTCTGGAGTGGGAGGACCTGGATTCAAATCTTGCCTCTGATGCTTACAATCTAAGTGACCTTGGGCAAGTCATTTGATTTCCTCAGTTCCCTCCTCTGTAAGATGAAAGGGTTGGGGTTTAATAGCTTCTGAGGTGTCTTCCAGCCATTATTATAATCATTATTAATATTACTTCCATGAAAGTTCTTGAGGATTATACCAGAATATGTAATCAGTCGTTTCAAATAGAATAGTCAGTCAACAAACATTGGTCCGGTGCCTGCCGTATGCCAGGCCCTGTGCTAAGCACTTTACAAGTACGATCTCACGTGATCCTCACAACAACCTGGGAGGCAGGTGCTGTCATGATTCCCATTTGACAGTTGAGGAAACTGAGGCAGACAGAGGTCAAGTGACTTGCTTAGGGTCACACAGCTAGTAAGTATCTGGGCCTGGATTTAAACTCAGATCTTTTTGACTCCAGACCCAGTGTTCTATCCACTGCACCAACCAGTTGCCTGAAGCTGAGGAATTGCTTAATCAATCAATTGGGAGCATTAATTAAGCCCTTACTATGTGCCAGTCATTGTGCTAGGTACTAGGAATACAAAAGCAAAAATAAAACAATCCCTGCCCTCAAGAAGGTCACATTCTTTTAGGGAACACCACTTATACAAGTGTATAAAAGATTAATGGAAAGTAAATTTTGGGGAGGGAAGACTGTAGTAACTGAGGAGGGGAATCAGGAAAGGCTTCCTATAGAAAGTTACATTTGAGTTAGTTTTGATGGAAACAAGGAATTCTAAGAGGGAGAGATAGGGCACAGCCCAGGCAAAGATGTGGAGATGGGAAGTGGAGTGCTGCCTGAGACAACAGTGAGAAGGTCCATTTTGCTGGATTGTATAGGGTGGAAAAGGAAATAATGTGTCAAAAAAAAAGTCTGGAAGGGTAGGGTGGGACTAGCCTGTGTTTAGCTACTATAAGGTCTCTTTGCTGGAAGGTTGGACACTAGGTGATGAATTCTCTGGCTGCTCTGATAAGCACACGATTCTCAGTCCTGCACAGTCCCTTCCAGTTCCACAGGGATGGTGGCAGTGGTGGCCATGGAGAATGTAAAAGGGATCAAACCATCTACAGAGGTTAATTTAAGTACTGGTTTCCTTAAAGAGAAATGCTTGTCCAGTGACCCTACTAGAGGAAGCCAGCTGTACCCAATGGGACATTCTTGCTATGAATGAATCCAACTGATACAAACAAGCCCCGTTTAAATGCCTTAGAAAAACAAAGTAAAGAGTTGGCAGAGTTATAATCATTGTGTGCCCACAGGTCACCTCATTTCATGGGTAACCTGCTTGGTCATCTTGCCATGCTCATTTGTGTAAACAAACAAGCCAGCACAACTGTAGCTCAAGAAACCAATGGTGGGTGAAGAAGTATAATCCTCGACGTAGCATGGTGGATAGAATGCTGGACCTGGAGTCAAGGAGAACTGAGTTCAGATCCAGCCTCGGACACTCAGTCACTGTGTGACCCTGGGCAAGTCACTTAACCTCTTTATGCCTCAGTTTCCTCATCTGTAAAATGTGGATAATAATAGTACCTATCTTCCAGAGTTGTTGTGAGGATCAAGTAAGATTATAATCATACAGTGCTTAGCAAAGTGCCTGGCACATAACGTATACACATACACACACATATATGTGTGTATACACACACACACACACACATATATGTATGTATACACATACATACTAGCTTTTACCATTCTGTGATAAATTGTAATAGTATAAATTTAGAGCAAGAGGGGACCTAGCCAAACCCCCTCCTTTTAAAGAGGAGAAAACTTAAATTTGGAAAAAGAGTATTGGTTCCAGAAGTCAAAAGATCTGTGTTTAAATTCTGCTTCTGACACCCACTCCCTATAGGACCACAGAGAAGCTATTTAACCTCACTTGGCCTCAGTTTCCTAATCTGCAAAATGAGAGAATTGGACTGGAGAAGCGGCTGTTAGGTAATAACCCTTCCAACTCTAGGTCTGCAATCCTAATTCCAAATTAATTTCTCTCCAAAAATAAGGAAATATCCGAGCTGGGATTTGTACTCAGGTTTCCCATGGCTAGAGTCTACCGTCTCTTCCCTCACGCCAAGAGCAAGAGCACAATGAGGGGCTTGAAGCCAAGACATCACATACACTTCTAGACGGTGACTTCAGGGGAACATGGATCTGGGGGAGGACAAGAAACACTGATGTTGGAAAATATGCTTGGAGATCCAGGAATGAAAGGGACCGTAGACTTGGAGACTCTTCAAACATCTCACACCCCTGCACGATGAACACTTTCTTCCAGAAGAAAGTTGGAAGAAAATGTATGTGGCAAGGACTGAAAGACATCAGGAAAAAATGCACTTCCTTTGCCTTAACCAATGAGAAATGCCCAGACGGAGGAGTCATTTCAGAATCACCTGTCATTATGTGGTCAATATGTATGTAGTCACTCTTGGTATCATCACCAGATTAGAGCAAAGGTCAAAATAAATACCCAATCACAAGAAAGAAATAGAATGCAATGACAGTTTGCTATGGCATTAGTTCTGTCTGCACTGGGGTGACCCGACCTATTAAACTGTTGGTTCTGATAGATGAGAAAGGAGAAAGAAGACATTTAACTTTGGCCCTTTTGCTTAGAGGTGTTGATTGATGCAAAACAACTGAAAAGGTCAAAAGAAATTGCCCTCAGCTAGCAACCACTTAGGGAAGCTAAGGGGCACCATAGTACATAGAACGCAGGGCCTAGAGTCAGAAAGACCTGAGTTCAAATCGCACCTTAGACATTCACTAGCTGTGTGACCCTGGGCAAGTCACTAAACCCTGTTTGCCTCAGTTTCCTCATCTGTAAAATGAGCTGGAGAAAGAAATGGCAAACCATTCCATTGTCTTTGCCAAGAAAATTCCAAATGGGGTCATTGGACATGATTGAATGAGTGAACAACAAGAAGATTCAACAATTACCCATATGTCTGCTTTCTCACTTCTCTAAAATTTTTATGGAAATAGCCTAGGTATGCACCAGTGGTATCCTTGATGAAAATATTAGAAAGGAAAGGCAAGATTTCATAAATAATTTCCTTTAGCAGATCTTCACAGTCACATGACCAAGGTGAGAGATACAGAAGATATATGTTGCTTCTTAATTTTTAAAATGATTCAGTATGGGGTGGCTGGGTGGTACAGTGAATAGAGCACCAGCCCTGGAGTCAGGAGGACCTGAGTTCAAATGTGACCTCAGACACTTAACACTTACTTGCCATGTGACCTTAGGCAAGTCACTTAACCCCAATTGCCCTGCCCTTCCTCCCTCCAAAAAAAAAAAAGCGAAAAAATGTTTTTAAATGATTCAGTACAAGAAAATACAGACTTAAAGTCTCTTCTCAAAAAAGGCATGATACACAAAATGGTTAGACAAGACCATGTGCAATGTGCAGTGACGGACAATTTGTTCAGTGGCCTGCTAAATGTTAGCATTAAGCAGCGTGTGAAGCAAGGAGACATACATTCACCTAAAGCGTTCACCAGCATCATAGAGGATGTCCTGCACAAATCCCAAATGAAAGAATGGTTCCTCATAGATGATGAGATTCTCCAAATGCTCCTTTGCACAGATGACATTGTACCAATTCTACCAAGCCCAAGAATGCTACAAAATTTCCTTAGTGTAAACAACGATAGTGAGAAAGAAACTGGACTAAGCATCCATGTTGGAGAAACAAAGTGGATAAAAAATGCCTCTTGTCCCAACTGTAACATGTAGCTTGATGGGCAGCCTGCCAAATTAGTCCAGCAATGTGTTTATCTTGGACAGGTGATGCAAATCATGAACCAGGCCCAGAATTTGAGTAGGAGATTAGATTGGATTGAATTTGGGAATTCACATCATGCTATCAGTGATCCTCAAGCTGTTCGCTGCTCCAAAAGTCTGTCTTTGAAACATCTGTATTCCCCAGATGATGCTCTGTGGCCTGGAACACCATGACCTTGGAAGAATCCAAATGACAGCTAACCCAAAGGTCAATGAAAAGATGCATAGTGGGTGTGAGCATTGGTATTAAAAGGAGTGCAGAGTGGTCACATGGAAGGAGTTCTGGGTTTGGGTTCTGGGACCTAGATTTGAATCTTTGCACTGCCATTTCTTTGTACCCTTGAGTAAGTCACATAACTTCTCCTGGCCTCAGTTTCCTCTTCTGTAAAATGAGAGAGTTGGCAGAGAAGAGATTTTTAAAAATGCATTTCCCTTCCATCATGTAGAGGCGTGTGTGAGTAATGAAGTAATCCAAAACTAAACAATATCACTAAAATGTGGCTAAAATAAGATAAAAGTAAAGGCACTGGACTCAGTTCTCTCTAAAGTCCCTCCCAGCTCAAAGCCATAAGGTCCCAATGAGCTTAACAGAAGTTGTTGAGGATGCTTGTAACAGTCAAAAGGGGTGCATGAGACCCCACAGAGAGACCACTGAGTGACACTTTGGCAACCCCTGCCTGAGCTATTCAAAGAACCAAACCTGGAATGTATTGGGGGCTTCCTCCCTGGAGGATTTATGGAAAGATGCTGATGAGAATCCTGAGGTGAAAACTGATCCTAATGAGTTTAAGGAACTATCTGAATGTCTTTCTTGCTTAAGTTCATCATTTCTCTACAATTTCACCAGTATGAGCACTCCTCGCTTCCCCCCCCAACACCAAATGCTTCCATCAAGACATATGATAATCCCACTACGTCTTGGTATGTGATCTTTGTAAGCTCCTATGGCTTCCCGCAATTCATCCCCTGGTGAGCCCCCTTCTGGCAAGGAGGCTGCCTGCTGCATTTTGTTAGAATGTAAGCACCTTGAGGGCAGGCCCTAGCTTTAATTTTTGTCTTTGAAGCCCTCATCATGCCTTGCACATGGTAAGTGTTTACTAAAGCCTTGCTAAATTGGATTGTGGAATAATGAGTTTGCCTGATCCTGGGATGATAGGTACCTACTTAGTCCATTGCTCAGTTTGGTATAGGACCCAGCAGAACTCAAGCACCCTTGGCTTAGCTTCAGAGCAGATGCTCTGGTGAGGTATCAGGTGAGGAGTTTAGCAGATTATCTGCCTACTATTCCTTTCATCATTATCTGTAAAAATCTCTTTAATATTTCATATTTTGCAATCTGTTGTACAAAGGTGGATTAAAAAACTGTTTTTGGAATTGAAAAAATTATTAGGGTGTAAAGACGGCTAGATGGTGCCATAGTGGATAGAGCACTGGGCCTGGAATCAGGAAGACTCATCTTCTGAATTCAATGTAGCCTCAGACACTTGCTAACTGTGTGACCCTGGGCAAGTCACTTAACCCTGTTTACCTCAGTTTCCTCATCTATAAAATGAGCTGGAGAAGGAAATGACAAAACACTCCAAGAAAACCTCAAATGGAGTCATGAAGAGTCAGACACAACCAAAAACGAATGAACAACAACAACTTTAGGGTACGAGCTCTTTGAATGTAGGCTCATTGAAGTCACCCTTCTTGGTATAACTCCAGGGGCAGACTGGACAACAAGAATGACCTGAAGCAGCAATGATGGATATAACCTTAGATCTGGAGTCAAGAAGACCTGAGTTCAAATGTGACCTCAGACTCTTACTAGCTGTGTCACCCTGGACAACTCACTTAACCTCTGCCTCAGTTGCCCTCATCGGTAAAAAGGGGGACAATAGTAGCACTTACCTTGCAGGGTTGTCATGATGATCAAATGAGCCAATACTTATAAAAAGTATTTTACAAACCTTAGAGTACTATAAAAATACTATTAGTAATGATGATGGTGACATGTTGTTCTCCTATGATCTGGGGTATCTTCTATGGCCCTGTGGTTTTGAAAGCTTTTTATTCCATGCAAGCTGGAGATTATGAGGACGTGCTGTGGCAACACTTATTTAAAACATGCTTTGGTTTTTATAGATCAGGTTATGTTGGGGAGACTGTGGGCCACAACTTGGCTTGTACCCTCCTTCCAGCTTTATCCGCCGGTTGAGGTCTCAAGGATGTTTTGAGATCTGCTTTTGTAGTATGGGATTCGTCATCTCAGACAGCAGCTCTCAAAGACAGGAGGGACCTGGGTTCAGATTCTGCATCTGATACATTCTGGCTCTTTGACAAGGGGTCAGCTTTAAGAGGTGCCAAACACTCTTGACTCAGGCATCACCAGGAGTGCCCAAACCAGACTAAAATGTAATTGGGAAATATTTGACAAAATAAATGGAAATACAATAAGGCATAGATAATATAATATGTGGTTTTTAATAAGTCAATCTGCAGCCCATAAGAGGTCTTTCTGTGTAGTTTAGTGGCCTATTTCTATTTGAGTTTGACGTCATTGCATTGGCGGTGGTGGTCTGTTTTTGTAATGCAGGGATTTCTCATTGTTTGATTTCTAAGAAATAATAATCATTTGGTATACAGTAATGGCTACTTGATTGTGATTGTCTAGGTATTCAGTAGGTGCAATATTTTTCTACCTACAGTGATATATGGAACCCAGCCTCCTTGAGTATCAATAACTTTTTTCTAGTTCCTATTTCCAATGACCTGGTTTCGTATTGCTCTCATAAATCCTTTCCTTTATAAATGTTGTTATTAATAGGGTGTGTAGTGTAGTGGGTAGGGAGCCAGCCTCAGAGCCAAGAAGTCCTTGGTTTGGGTTCTGCTTCTGGCACATAGTAATTGGCTGTGTGACCCTGGGCAAATTCCTTAACCTCTCAGTGTGCTAGATATCTAAGTCTATAGGTTACAGTGATGCTGCCCACCTGCGGTGGTAGATGTTGTCTCCCATGAGAGTCTGCTGCACCTGTCCAGTCATCATTATTGTTGTTTTTCCTCCTTCACCCCCTTTCTTCACCCGTCCTGCCCATGGGCATTGTGCCCTAGTCAATAGCTTACTCATATGGATCCCTTGGAGGGTGTTATCAGGGAATTTTGTTGGGGTGAGGGAGGGCTAATCCTTGAAGGGAACATGAGGGGAAAGAACCTCCAGTCAGATTGTCTCTGAGTCCAGAAAGGGGAGGCCCCAGGATTTACACTTTGGTATCCTACAGGTGGTCCACAGTCGAACTGCATATGATGGACTGTCATTGCCTGAAGACGCGGAACAGAAGACGGCGGTGGTCCGTCCTCGATGGAACTATTCTGACCTCTCTGATGATGAAGACCTGCTGGCTGACGAGGCTTCAGGAGGTGAGAAGCTTGGGCCAAGGGCGGGATGGCTGGAGAAAGGACCAGGAACAAGGGACAGCACAGGGCCCCTCCACCCCAGGCTACTGCAACAGAACAGGGTCTCCCTTCCTGTCCAAGCCACCTGTTAGATTGATTGGCAGCATAGCATATTGAGCACTGCATTCAGGGACAGAGGAGACCTAGGTCAGATCCTGGCTTCATGGGTCACTTTGGAAAGGTCACTGGCTCTCTTGGGGGTTGGAGTAGATGATATTAGCAATAATAACTAGCATTTATGTGGCACTTTACAAAGACGATCTTCGATCCTCAGAACCCTGGAAGATCAGTGCTGTTATTATCCCCATGTTACAGATGAGGAAACTGAGGCAGGATCAGTTGCCCAGGATCACAGAGCTAGTAAGGGGAGCTATATTTGAACTCGGGGCTTCCTAACACCAGGCCCAGAGCTCTACCCCTCTGCCATCTCAATACCTCAAATCAGTGGTTCTCAACCTTCCTAATGCCATGACCCTTTAATACAGTTCCTCACGTTGTGGTGACCCCCAACCATAAAATTACTTTCGTTGCTACTTCATAACTGTAATTTTGCTACTGTTATGAATCGTAATGTAAATATCTGATATGCAGGATGTATTTTCATTGCTACAAATTGAACATAACCCACAGGTTGAAAACCGCTGCCTCAAATCATTTAATTCTGGGCCGCAATTTCTTGTCTGTGGCTATTCTCAGTTTTTCATTTTTTTTTCCCCTTGGTAAAGATACTGGAGTGGTTTGCTATTTCCTTCTCCAGCTCATTTTGCAGATGAGTAAACTGAGGCAGACAGGGTAAAGTGACTTGCCCAGGGTCACACAGCTAGGACGTGTCTGAGGTTGGATTTGAACTCAGGTCTTCCTGACTCCAGGTTCCACATTCTACCCACCATGCCACCCAGCTGCCCATTTTCTTATCTGTAAAATAAGGCAAATCTCTTATCCATTCTGGACTCTACTTCTTCTCTACAACATGACTTCGGATTAGATGACCTCTGACGTCCCTTCCAACAGCACCCCCAGAAGACACTTCTAGTATCTTTTATGTCTAATACCCGTGAATTCCTGCGGCTCCTTGTTGCCCCTGATGCTCTGCTTGGCATTCAAAGCCCCTCACCATGTACCCGCGTCCTACTTTTCCAGTCTTTTTCCACCTTACTCCCTGACACATATTATTCGATCCAGTGACAACAGCCTCCTGGCCATTCCTTGAACAAGACACTCCAGGCATTTCTCCATGCCTAGAACACTGTGACTTCTTCAAGCCTTAGCTGAAACCCCACCTTCAGCAAGAACCCTTCTGATCCCTCTTAATTCGCTCCTGGATTCACCTGTGCCTTTACTCTGAGGATCACCCCCAGTTTATTCTGCCCATGTCTTGTGTGCACACAGTTGTTTTTAAGCAGTTTCCCCCCTAGACTGGGAGCTCTTTGAGGGCAGGGACTGTCTTTTGCCTTTCTTTGCATCCACAGCTCTTGGCACAGTGCCTGGTATCTAGCAGGCACTTAATAAATGCTTATGGGCTGATTGCTTATTGACGGACCTTGTAACCTGTTAAGAGGAATTTAAGCCATTTCAAAAGGCCCTCTATTTTTTTTTCCATTTCTTTTTCTGGTCTGTGCTACCTCTGGGGGTAAGAAATCCCACAAATGAACTGCCCAAATTGGACAAGTTCTTACTCAAATGTGGGTATGCATGTATAATTTCCTCATTGTGGGAACTCCCTCCATCCATGTACAATGCAACCCATCTCTCATTTAGTAGAGAAGTCCCAGAGAGTTGCTTGAGGCATGTACAGGTTAAGTGACTTGCCCAGGGTCTTTCAGCAGAGTCAGAATTTAAACCCAGTTCTCCCTGGTTCCAAGTCCAACACTTGTCTTGTTCTGTCCCCAATTCTGGTCAGGTGTTTATGGGTAGGTGCCCCCTTTCAGCCTTGTCTTCCTCCAGCTGGAGCTGAGGGAAACCCAATCTTTTCTGCTGGTCCTTTGTACTCTTTCCCCATGGCCATCACCCCAGACCCATTGATTCCGTGGTGTTCCAAACTTCCTCTAGCTCTGGCGCATCTCCTGGAGGGTCAGCCCATAATCCTTTTCTCCCACCTCACCCCCGGCTGTCCTGGGTATTTAAAAGTATTTAAAGACCCTCTGATTAGGGCTTTGAAGTTGACCTTGTAAGAAACTCCCAGGACCTCCCCCTCAGAGTCAGTTAGATGATCTGTTAGATGCCTGTCCTGCCCTGACCCTGCTCTGCTCTGGAGGCCTCATTGGTTTCCTCCTTTAGGATGTTTGTGAGATCTCTTCTCAGAGGATATAGGCCTTCCTGCTCTATCCCAGCTCCGTACTCAGGCAGGGACTATTTGCCAGGCACCAAATGTTATATACTTGAATCTCGGAGAAAGTGCTAGATTTGGAGGCAGGAAAGGATGGCCTTCGAATCCTGCCTCACACGCTTACTTTCTGGGGGGCCTTGGTCAAATCACTTGATTTCCCCGAGACTCAGTTTCCCCAATTATAAACTGGCAATGTCTCACAGGGCTGTTATGAGTCTGCCCTGTCTCACAGGGCTGTTATGAGGCTGAAATCGAGTAATGGAAGCACTTTGTCAACCTTCAAGCACCATAGAGAGTTCAATGCTCAACAACCACAAAGGTGGTGTAGAGGAGTATAGCAGAAAGGGGACCTGGGTTCAAATCCTACTCTGATCCAATTGGCATCCTGGGATTTGTAGTGCAGAGAGATTCCCCCTGCGGATTGCACTTTGCTGCCTCTGTGACCTTGGGCAAGTTACTTAAATTCCCCAGGCCTCCGTTTCATCATTACAATAAGGAGGCTGGACTAGGTGACCTCTGAGGCCCCTTCCAGCTCCATGATATTGGAGGTGGAGGCAGTCGTGGCAAAGTGCATAAAGAGCTGCCTTCAGGGTCAGAGAAGGTCTGAGTTCCAGGCCCACCTCTGACCCTGCCTGGCGGGTGACCCCTCAAGCAGCTCTTTGAGGCTGTAAGAGGCTGAGCATGTAATGAATTGCATTCGTGGAGAACCATTCTTTACCTGGTGTTTACCAATGAAACTAAAGATGTGGTCCAGAAATCTACGGCAGAATGAGAGTGTGGTGAGCACATGTGGGTTTGGAGATGCAGGGTCAGATGGCAGCTTTGGTACTCACATAGTTGGGTGCAACCTCACAGATCATCCATTTCACAGAGGAGAAAATGAAGGCCCAGACTTGCCTCAGTGACTCACCTGAGACCAAACAGTTCATAAGTGTCAGAGACAGGATTCAAATCAACATCCTCCTGATCTCAACACTGACAACTCGAGGCTCTCTGTCCCTTTAGGGTTTACAAAGCACATTCCTTAAAACTCCCGGGGAGGAGGAGAATACAGAAATTACCACATCTGTTTCCCAGTTTTCAGGTTTTAAATCTATGATGCTCTCTAGTCTATGATGCTTGGAAGAATGAAGTGTTCCTGAGAATGCCATTTGGGGAGTTGTCCCCTCCTCCCCATGAAGGCCTTTTAAATAGGGTCCAGGCGCCTTTGGCTGGGATGTTGCCTTCATCTCCTTCTAACTGATGTCTTTGTTGGTTCCAGATGGCCTCGGCAGTGGGGACCTGGGAAGTGGAGACTTCCAGATGGGTAAGTTACCAAGAAGATAATTGGAGAAACCACCCCCCAACCCAACCCAGCCCAACCTTGCTTTCCCTTTCTGTCTTCCTTTTCTCCCAAGGGAAGTCCGAGAGGGCAAAACTTTTATAGGTCACCTAGGTCTTTCCTCCAGGTGGCCCTTGGAGTCAGGACCCTCCCCTGGGGAATGGACATGGCTGATAAGGGGTGATTGGCTAGAGGTGGAACTGACCTGAGGGGATGTTTTCTCCAGGAAGGGTTTGGTGACTGGGCACCTACTTCAGGCTGGTCTGAGGGAGACTGAGGTTCTGACCCAGGGCCTAGACCTAGAGATGAGGCAGGAGCTACAGTTCAAGATAGCTCTAAGTGCCAAGCAGAGGCCAAAGGCATGATGCTCAGTGCTGAAGGCTAAAAGGCCTGGTACTTCCCTGCATGGAGTAGCGAATCTTAAAAATGGGTGTGTGGAGTCAGGCTGGTCTTCTTAACCTGTTTTCATCTCCTCCTTGCATAAGGTCCCCTATCCAGAGAACGGGAATGTGGTTCTAAGGGCTCTCCCAGCTCTGACATTCTATGTTCTAAGACCCTTCCTGGCTCTAACATCCTATGTTCTATGGGCCCTCCCAGCTCTGACATTCTGTGATTTAAGATCCCTCCCAGCTCTGATATTCCATGTTCTTGGGCCCCCTTAAATCCTGTCAGCCTAAAAAGTCTTGACAAGCAACCAGCTCCATTCAACCTCTGGGCCTGGGGACAGAAGGGGAGTGTTTGCGTCAGCCCATCTTCCTTGCCCTAGGGAGACAGATAGGGGCCAAACCATCCATCTGTCTGTTCCTCACTCCTTGGCTCCACTCCCAAGGACTAAACCCTGAATTCCAGGCAATCAGAATGCCTAAGAGTCTGGATTAGGACAATAGGGAACAGAGAAAGGCCCAGCCAGGAGCTCTGGGGCACAGACCCTGTATCCACTCTGGGTCTCCACCTTATTCCCTGACTCCAAACCAGTCCAGGAACTCAGGTAGGGAACAACCCTTGAACAAGACCCCAGGAGCCACAGACATTTCCTGTCATTCCTGGGATGGGAGCCGTCTGACCGAAGGTTGTTCTGTGGTCAGGGTGCTGGGCACCTGGGCATGCAGCCAGGCAATGATGACAGAGTTGGGCCCATTCAGTGCCTGGTGGAGGGAACTCCCTTGAGGGGGGGGGCTAGCCTGGCTAGAAGCTCTCAATTCTGCTTCCTCACTGTCCTGGGGCCCTGAAGCAAGTGAGGGGCTTCCCAGTCTCAGTCTCAGTCTCAGTCTTGGTGTGGTTCACTGGATCATTCCATGGGTCCCCTCCCTTCATGTTTTAGATAAGAATTTGGGTATAAACACTGGCCTTCTGCCTCCTGAGGGTGGGGACTGGTGTTTAACAGGTCTCAGGACAGTCCAAAGGGTCATAATTAGGCTTAGGACCTCTCAGGGCTGGGCTACTTCCTTCTGGGACATAACTTCTGGGGAGAATGGACCTGACCACTGCCTCTGCCATCTTGTGACTCAAAAACCAGAAAGCGTTTGGTGCTGTAGATAGGATCACATGATAGTATTCTCCAGGAGCTGATGGGCAAAAGGGCCCTGGGGGTAAAGCAGTAGAGAAGCTGGGCTTTCCTAGTGCCCTGACTGGCTGGTCCTCTTCTGCCACAGAGTCTGTACTCTGGGGCCTCCAGCACCTCTACTTCTTAGCAAGAAGAGCCCAGGGAAGGGACTGCCCATCCCAGGCAGGCCCCTTCCTCCCACCCTCCCGGACCGTGCCCTTGCTCTCAGGCCCCGCTCTCAGGCCCCCTCCCTTCTGCCTTAGTCTCTCTTTCCTCACTTTTTCCCCCCAGAAATCTTCCTGGGAAAACAGCTGCAAAGAGCAGGAGCCAGGCCAGGGCGGAGGTGGTTTCGGGTGTGAGGGAAGGGGGTGGGAACCTCAAGTCCAGCTGGGGAACAGCCAGAGGCTGGAGCCAGAGATTGTGGGTGATTGTTTAGAGGAGGAGAAAGAGAATCTCCCCCCTGCCACCACCATCCTCCACACACCTGACAACTTCCACTGAGTCACAGCTCCCCTGGAGGTGGTCCTGCCTCCTCCCCATCCCCAGCCCCTGCACAGCTGGGGGCCAAACCACTCTTCCTTGCCTTCTCTCCATTGAGCCTCAGAAGGACCCCCCCCACCCCTCCTCACCCCAGCTCTACACATTCCCAGCCTACCCTGGCATGCTCTCCCCTTAGAGTCAGGATGTTCCCTCAATTCATTTCAATGAGCATTCGGAAGGAGCAATTCTCCTGGCCAGCAGCTGTGTGGCTGCAGGCCCCTCGGACACATCCTGCTGTGTGAATCTGGACAAGTCACCTCATTTGCAACATGCCAGGCAACCCTCTAAGCCTGCAAACTGCAGACCAGGCTCTGTCAACAGAGAACATTTCCTCACCGAGATCTCCTACCAGGTCCTAGGAATGTACTAGGCCCTTCCTGTGCTTTCCCTCTGTCTTCTCCTTATCTCTCTTTTCTGGAAGGATAGTTTTCTCATTAGAGATCTCTAAGCCCCTGCTGTAGCTCTGGACTTGATGGGGAGAGAGAGAGAGAGATGGAGACAGAGACGGAGAGACAGGAGAGGATCTTTGTTGTTTGTCCCTTCTGAGCCTAGAGGATCCTGGGTAGCAAGACAATTGTTCTTGCCCCTCCCTTTTCCTCTTCCCCCGCCTCCCCCATTTATCCCTTGGGTAGATCCCAGCCCTGATCCCAATCCCCTGCCCCACCTGAGTGATCCCCAGACTGAGTCCTTGAGTCTAACCTCATCATTTGACAGAAGAAATTGAGATGAGAGAGGGCAAGGTCAGGGACTCAAGCCCAGGTCTGTCTCCCAGTCCAACTTATTTTCCATAATACTCTGCTTCCTCCTGTCCCAAGTCCAAGAGGTCAGGGAGAGTGTATTTCCACCCTCCATTCTCTCCCTCCCCATGCTCCCTCTCTCAGGATTTAGGTCACAGATCAGAGTGGTTCAGCCTTTGTGCCCAGCTGGCATCATTTGTCAGTTGATAGCTGCAAGGGATAGGATAAGGAGCTTGGTCGGTTACTGGGAGCCGCTGCCATCAGCTTCACCTGCTTTTGTGGGGCAGGGAGTGTGGGCCCTGCTCTCCAGTCTGCAGGCCCCCCTGAGGTCTGCTTTCCAGCGTGGGTGTCACTGGATCCTCTTACAGGCCTGTCTCGTTTTCAGCTCCTCCTGGGGTGTCTGGGCTCAGCCCATCCAGGACACTACAAAAGAACACATCTCAGAGTTAGAAATAAGCAGGCCACCTCTGCCCCGTGCTGGCTGGGTGACCTCGGACCAGTCACTTTTGCTCTCTGTGCCCTAGGCACTCACAAGACTAAGCTGCAGCATCTGGGCATATCACTGCTGGTTCAGGAGGTTTCTCACTGGAGACACCCTGCCCAGATGAAGGTACAGGTCTTGGTAAGGGGAAGGGAAAAGGTACTTTGAGGGGTGCTGAAGATACAAAGACAGAAGTAGAGAGGCCATGTTGGGTAGGGCAAAGCACCGTGGCTTGGAAGCAGAACATCTGGGGTCTAGTCTTGGCCCTGCTGGGAAGCTCTGTTGGATCAGTGGATAAAGTGCCAGGCCTACAATCAGGGAGACACACTAGATGTGTGACCCTGGGCAAGTCACTTCACCCTGTTTTCTTCAGTTTCCTCATCTGTAAAATGAGTTGGAGAAGAAAATGACAAACGCATGAGCTATGTGACCCTGGGCAAGTCACTTAACCCTGTTTGCCTCAGTTTCCCCATATGTAAAATGATCTGGAGAAGGAAATGGCAAACTACCCCAGTATCTCTGCCCAGAAAACCCCAATTGAGGTCAAGGAGAGTCAGACATGCCTAAAGAACAACCTGATTCTTCTGTTTAAAAGCTGTGGAATCCAGGACAATGCATCTTCCTTCTTAGAACCTCAGTTTCCCCCTTTATCAGAGGGCTGGGCTGGCTGGTCTCAAGGGACCCTTCTGGCTTTGCATCTCTGAGTCAGTGCGTCCTAGGGAGTGGTTGTCCTTGTCCCAGAGGAGGAGATGATGAAGTAACCTCATCCTGGAGGTTTTCCTTCCCTACCCCCTTGCCCACTGCCCTTCTCAGCCCACAGTAAGAAAGGGGCTTTGTGGGGCCTGGATCCTCCCCTCCTCCACAGAGGGGAGCGGACACATTCCTGGGCAGGCAGACTGGGCAGTTCTGGGGAGGGCCAGTGGGGCAAGCGAGCGGTCTGACTGAATGGGCCTTTGTGCGGCCCGACAAGGGGGCCTCTGTGGCCCAGGCCTGGGGGCACTCTGCCTACGTGGCCTCCCCAGTGGCCCAACCTAGGGATGGGGGAGTTGGAACCCTAGTGACACTGGTTTAGGAATCAGAGAAGCCGAATAGCCCCTGTGCTGTTTATTCACTGTGTGACCTTGGGCAAGTCACTCTCCTCTGAATCTCATTTCTGGTTCCATGTAGGCAGGTTTGAATCAGCCTCTCCTTAACTCCCAACCCCCTGCCTGTTGGGGACCCAGGGCCAGGCTTCACTTTGGGCCTCATGGCCCCAGGCTTTGTTTGGCCCTTTCTCACTTGCCATACTTCCCTCTCTCTAGCCCAGAGGATCCTCAACCCAGGGTCTGTGAACTGGTTTTTTCCCCAAATATTCTAATAGATGTATTTCGCCATAAAATTGTTTTCCTTTGTGAGCCTGTAGATTTTAGCATTTGAAAATGTTATTCTGAGCCTTCACCAGAGAATACCCAAAAAGCCAGGCCGTCCTTGGCGTGGCCTGACTCTGAGTCCCTGGATGCATGGATGGTGGTGGCAGAGATGGGGCTACTGGCTGATTCTCCATCCTTTCTGTCACCAGAGATCTTGCTGCCCTGACAGAATGTGGTTATCCTGGGAGCTAGAGAAGCTAGCTCTGGGGCGGGAGGACCACGGGGAGAACATTCATCATCGTCGTCATCATTATGATAGAAAAATGTTTATTATTGGATTTATATCACTATTTTAAACTTTTTTTTTTTGCTTTTTGGAGGGGGGACAGGGCAATTGGGGTTAAGTGACTTGCCCAAGGTCACACAACTAGTGAGTGTTAAGTGTCTGAAGTCGCATTTGAACTCAGATCCTCCTGACTCCAGGGCCGGTGCTCTATTCACTGGGCCACCTGCCACCCCATTTATATCTCTTTTTAAGGTTTGTAGAACACTTTACATTTTATCTCAGCTGATGACAAATGTATTACGTACTTTAGACCTTCTACAGCACTTTGTGTATGCTGTCTCATTAGAACCTCACAATAAGCCTGTGAAGAAGATGTTAATATTATCTCCATTTTGTAAAAAAAAGAAATTCAGGCTGAGAGGGGTTAAGTGACTTGTTCAAGGTCACACAAATAGTAAATGTTAGACAGGATTTTTTTTTTCATTTTTATTTTTGGAAGCAATTGAGGTCAAGTGATTTGTCCAAGGTCACACAGCTAATAAGTGTCTGAAGCTAGATTTGAACTCAGGTCCTCCTGACTCTAGGACCAGTGCTCTATCCGTTGTGCCATCTAACTGCCTTCCATGGATCACAACTTTTGAGGTCCCCCATAATGACTTTGCCCAGGCCATGCTTGGCTGAGGCCCAATAGTGACCCTTTTCCTCCTGGTGAGACCCTAAGTTTGCACCCCGTCCTGGCTCAGCACCTGCCCTGTGACCTGGCTTAGCTCACGGCCTCTCTTTGGGCCATTCTTTCCTCATCTGTCAATGGAGTTGAACTGGATGTCTCTAAGATCTACTGGGTCCAAACTCTACCATTGCTGCATCTCTTTCCTCTCCCCAGTCTACTTTCGGGCCATGGTGAACTTCACACGCTCCATCGAGTACAGCCCTCAGCTGGAGGATGCAGGCTCCCGGGAGTTCCAGGACGTGTCTGAGGCTGTGGTGGATACGGTGAGGCCTTGGGGAGGCTGGGGGCGGGGGTGGTCCTGGAGGCAGAGCAGCGTTGTGGGAGGGCTAGTGAGAAGGAAGGTGGGCAATCACCTGCTCTTGATACCCTTCCCAGCATCAGAGAGCTTTGGGTGGGAGTAAGGAGGATGGGAGGGAAGAGGGTCCCAAGTTGAAAATGTGCAAGGAAATCAATGGTTCTGTGTCCCTCACCAGCTGGAGTCTGAATACCTGAAGATCCCCGGAGACCAAGTTGTCAGCGTAGTGTTCATCAAGTAAGAAGGGTCACCCTGGGCATGGATGGGGTATGGGAGGGAAGGGCATAAAGGCACAACTCCTAAATGCCTAGAGTATGGAGGGCCCTTGGAACACAGGATGTCAGAGCTGGGAGGGTCTTAGGACACAGAATGTGAGAGCTGGGAGGGGCCTTAGAACATGGAATATTAGAATTTGGTTGCTTGATGACAAAAGATCGGAAGAATTAATACAATTTATAGTTGGCAGAGGCCTTAGAGCATAGAATGTCAGTGCTCCAAAGGACTGCAGAAGTAATCTAGATAAATCGCTTTATATATGAAGAAACTGAATCCTTAGAAGTTAAAGGACTTCCCAGGGTGATACAACAATTTAGTGGCAGGACCAGAACCTAGAGAAGATGGTTGAGGGAAACCAGGAACATGAGTGGAGAGAAGAGAGTTCCAAGACAAGCAAATAGCAATCCTGGTTCAAGTCCTGGGAGCCCCATTGTGAAAAGAAGATAATTTTCTTTCAAAGAGAAGAAGGGAAGGAGTTAAATAACAGGCTCCATCCCTGTGCTCATCCCCCTTTGTCCCCTGCATTATGTCTTGAGCATCCAGTTTATTCATCTGCAAAATGATATGATTAGCCTGGTCCTTTCCACACCTTAGGACCTAAATTCTATAATTCTGGGAAATGGGGATTTATGTTGCTCCCACACTCTTAGAATGGAAAGAATATGGGATCTGGAGTCAAAATATTGGGTTCAAATCCTGCCTCTGCCACATGTGACTTATGGGACATTGAGCCTCAGTTTCCTCATCTGTAAAATGAGGGGGTTGGACTAGATGACCCCTAAGAGTTCTGATAGTGCCAGACTTGGAATCAGGAACACCTGATTTGAAGGACTGCCCCAGATTCTTTACAAGCTGTGTGTGACTCTGGGTAAATAAATCATTGAACCTCTTCCATTTTCTGTTTCTTCCCCTTTTAAAATGGAAGGTTTGAGTTGGGTAGCCTCCGTGGTCCTTTCTAGCTCTGATTCTCTCATCCTTTTCAGGCACTGCCCCCCAGAGACAGGATTTGAACTCAGGTCCTCCTGACCCCAGGTTTATTGCTCTTTCCCAGTTGCCTTCCATGGATTACAACTTTTGGGGTCCCCCGGACTCTTCTATCCCTAGATGACTGCTGGGCAGCCAGGTGGCACAGTGGATAGACTACTGGTCCTAAAGTCAGGAGAACCTGAATTCAAATCCAGGCTCAGGCACTAACTGTGAGATCCTGAGCAGGTCGCTTGACCCCAGTTGTCTCAGAAAGTTATCAGTTATCCCGTCCTCATCCAGAGGAAGCACCACCCTGAGGTTTGAGCACCTGCGTGAGCTCCTTGGAGACCTCCTCCCCTCACATTTTCATTTCCATTTTTATTATTTTGTTTTGGTTTTTGGCGAGGCAATCGGGGTTAAGTGACTTGCCCAGGATCAAACAGCTAATGAGCGTCAAGTGCCCGATTAGAACTCAGATCCTCAAGACTCTGGGACTGGTGCTCTATCTACTGTAGGCACTGCCTAGCTGCCCCATGTTTTCATTTTTAAAAGAAGGCTAGGCTCGGGCTCCCAAGGTGGAATTTGATACCTCCTTATATGTATGTAACATCCCTTTCCTTGCTGGGGCATCCTCTTGGTGCTTCTCACATCTGCTGGGTAAGTGCTGCCCACCCCCCAGAAGCCCTCCCAGCTGGGCAGAGAAAGGGAGAACAGAGAAGGGCCTTAGAGCCCCCTCCTCACCTTCTCCCCACCTCTGCCCTCAGGGAGGTGGATGGCTGGGTGTTTGTGGAGCTTGACGTGGGCTCAGAGGGGAACTCTGACGCCAGCCAGATCCAAGAAGTGCTTCACTCAGTGGTCGCCAGTGGCTCTATTGCTTCCTACATCACCTCCACGGCTGGCTTCCAGTTCAGACGCCTGGGAACAGGTAGGCAGGCTTCATCCCTGGGATGGGTGCTGTGGGCCCAGAGTGGTGGGAAAAAGAAGCAACCCTGGCCCTTGGCTATCCATGCTCTTGTCTCCTTGCTGGTATATTCCAGAAGGGAGATGGATAGACCCAGCTAGGTTACAAATCCTAGCTGGGTCTGTGCATTCTGGTCAGCCCAGCAGTGCTACACAAGGAAAGGATCTCTGTGGCCTGCCATGGACTCCCAGTTACCACACTCCCTCACACATGCTGGCGGCCCAGAGGCCAGTGAGCCTGGGTGGGAGGAAATCCCAGTCCCCCAGGAGGGCCAGTCACTGACCAACTCTTCCATTGCAGCAGAAACCCCGCCCCCTCCTGTTGCCATGGCTTCACCAGGTGAGACTGGCACCAGCGGATCCTATGGGCAGAGAGCGGGGTACCAGGGAGACACACTTCTTTGGCCTTTCCACCCCGTTGGGGGTCAGAAGTGCATGACACCCTCTCTCTCCCTTTGTTTGACCCTTGGGGTTTTGATCTGCCCAGGGGTCTCTGGCCCCTGTTGCAGGGGGTGGGGAAGGGGCTTGTATGCCATGTTTTGTGTCTATGTCGAGGGGCCTCGTGTGCTGTGTGGAGCATGGGCCTGGCATGGGCATTATCATGGGGAGTGGTAGCAGGGTGGGGCATGCGCTGTGTGTGTGCCTTATGTGCCCTGTGTGCTGTGTGGGCTGCTGTTGGGAGGTTTGGTGCCTCCCTAGGGCATTTCTTTTGGAAATTGAGTTGAGGTAAGCTGAGTCATTAATCCCAAGAAGCTGTTCTAGATCCACTCTGATCTTACCACTCTCATCACTGGTCCCTCCTTGCTGGTATATGCCAGAGAGGAAATGGGTACTAGGGACTAGGTTACAAACCCTAGCTGGGTACATTCATTCTGGGCACCTCAGGAGAGCTACCCAAGGGAAAGGTCCTGTGGTGCTGTGGGCTCCTGGCCACATACTCATCCACACCTCCTTTCTGCCTTCTTACCAGAAGGGCGTCACTGTACCCAAAACCTCCTCAGGACCAATGTGGCATCCATTTTATTTGCGCCAACCGTGCCTTATCACATATGACAGCACCATCTCTTTCCCTGACACCTCAGAATGCTGTTCATGGACAGTAATCATTGCCCTTTCTAATAATCTTGATGGGGAAGGGATCCCTCACCTGGGCCCTTTTCTCCCACACCTCAGCCCTAAGCTTTCCTTCATCTTTTAATAACATGTACACCTCAGGCTCTGTGTTATACCCATGCCCATGCTGTCCAGGTAATAACCAAGACTAGAGGTTATGCTGAGCCCTCTGACCACATCAGTCAGACTCATGGCCCCAAATGTGCTGCAGCAACTGGAGACCCCAGCGTTCCTTTCCCTGGCCATCTCTGGGATCCAGGATGAAAAGTGCCTGGTCCAGGGTTCACCCTTTTCTCTGTCTTCCACTCTCCCTTTCTGTGTGCCTCTCATCCAAACACATCTCCTCATGCAGCCCCTCACCTCCCCAAAACCTCATACTTGGGCATGAGAGATGGAATGGGTCCCTACTCCCCCCCAGGCAGGCATATTTGTGCTGAAAAGCCTAGGCTTACCCCAAAGAAACTAATTACTAAATGTTATTTCAGGTACTAGTGGATAGAGGAGAGATCTTTATAAGTTGGGAGAGGAAATTTTCTTAGCATACGTCACTGCCAGTGGCCTACTGCCTTGGGATGGAAGAAAAAGGGTGAAGAAGGAACAGAAATTGAAGGCGGAATATGGCAGAAAGTTTACTAGATTTGAGGTCAAAGGACCTGGGTTCAGATTCTGTCCTTTTACTTGTTAGCTGTGCAACCTTGGGCCAGGACCTTCACCTCTCTGGACCTCAGGTTCCCAAGGTCCTTTTTAGCTCTAATGTACTCCAAGAACCCACTCACCTCTACCATTCCATAGTCTGTCCTGTCCAGACTTCCTTCAAGTCTTAATCCTGCCATCCTAGGGCCCCTGCTCCATCTGTCCTCTCTGGGACCAAGACCTGGGGCCATAATGCCCTACACTGCTCACTAGGCCCACTCTCAGATGGCCAAGGGCAAGTCCAGTGCTATCCCTCCACACATTCATTCACTCACCCGATAGTTCCTTTATGCCTCATTACTCCCAGGTGCCCCATCAAGATAATATTTCTTCTCCCTACCTCAAAATACCGTAAGCATGGGAGCTTTATTCATATCGTTGTTGTTTCAGTGGGTTCAACCCTCTGTGTTGGCACACGGGATAAACCAGCCAGAGCTTCCACTCTCAAGGTCAATGTAGCAATTCCAAAGCACCCACTATGTCCTAGATTTTTGGAATGCAAATAGAAAATTGGGACCACCTCTGTCTTCAACAGGTTTTTGTTTTACTAGGACACTGCAAGTTTCTCTAAGGAAACTGGGTTTTTTTAAAGACTTTTTAAAGATTTGATTTAAAATTAAAATTAAATTTAAAATTAAATTTTTAAGAATTGGCTTTTTTTTACTAGACTTGTGAGAAATTCCCTCTACTAAGGAACCTTCTCTTGGAATCTAGAGGGTTGACTGGGGGCATGCCCTGCGTCATATAGCCAGGATGAGTCAGAGGTGAGACTGGAACTCAGGTCTTTCTGACCCCAAGGCCATCTCTTTGTCCACCATGCCAAATATTGTCAAATATAATATATTGCCAAAGAAATACCTAATTTTGGTGTGGGGGCAGTAATGACTGGGGTGACGAGGAAAGACCTTAGGAAAAGGGAAGGTTCAAGAGGCAACAGTGAGGAAGGAGACAGGTCTAGGTATGGGAGATGAGTCCATACAAGGGCAGAAGAGGACTCTTGTATGGGGAACAGCATAATGCCTGGGATTGGAAGAAGTAACATGCAATCATCTGGGAAAGAGAAGCTGGAGCCAGATTGTACACAGCTTTCAATCCCAAGGGAGAAATGTTTACTTGGTCCCTGGGTAATGGGGAAGATTATATTGAGCAGGAAGTGACATGGTCAGAGCCAAGCTTTAGGACTCTCTCTGGCAGGTGTGCAGAGAATGGACTGGAGAGAGGAGAGACCTGAAGCAGGCTACTACCATAGAGGTTATGAGGGGCTGCCCCAGATGGGTCATCATGGAGGAAGAGGAAAGGGGAAATATGGGAGAGATGTTGCAGAGGGAAGATTGACAAGAGTTGGCAATTTATTCATATATAAGGGGTCAAAGATGACTCCTAGGTTGGGAACCTGGGCAACTGGAAGGACTGAGGAGCCCTTGACAGAAATAGAAAAGCTCGCAGGAGAGTTAGGTTGAAGGGGGAAGTTAGTGAGTTCTCTTTTGAACACTTTGAGTTTGAGATGCCTACACATCATCCAGAAGACAGCTGGTGATGCAGGCTCAAGAGGGAGATGAGGGGTAGGTGTCATTTGTAGAGAGATACTAGGTGAATCCATCCAGCAGACAAAACTGCTAAGATAGTATAAGGAAAACAAGAAGGCAGGGCCCAGGACAGAGCCCTGGGGGCTCACCATGCATAGGACTGTACATGGATGGTTCTTCTGCATTGAGACTGAGAAGGATGGGTTAGATAAGTAGGAGGAGAATCATAATGTAGTGATATGAAAACCCAAGGAGGAGAGGATTACCCAGGAGGTGGTCACTAGTGACAGATGCTACATTGACATCTAAGAGGCTAATAAGACAGAATCATTGATTGTGGTAAATATGAAAAGAATATGAACAGCCCAACAGGGCTTGAGAACTGGCATACCCTGGTGCCCAATAACCTAGGAAGGCTTGGTCTGCCTTCACAGGACAAGGACCTTTCCCCAAGTCCTTCACTTAACCATGGCCCAGCACTGCCTCATGCTCGGATACCTCTCTGCTCCCCAATTTTCTTAACTGCTTGGCCCTGACTGTCCGCCCCTCCTTCCCCAACAATTCCTATTTTCCTGTAGTGACACCCCCCTCCCGGCTCTGCACGGACAAAGAATTTGCCTGCCGAACCCACAATGAGTGTATAGCCCTAGAGTATCGCTGTGATCGGCGGCCAGACTGCAGGGACATGTCTGATGAGCTCGATTGTGGTGAGGGTCAAGGTGGTGGTGGGGAGGGTGGACACAGAGCAGAATCAGGTGGGGATGGGAGTGTGCCTGAGGGAGTATTCAGGTGTGGAGTAGTCAAGGTAATGGGTATGAGGAATGGACTGAAGGAGTAAGGGGTAGGCTGTTGAAAATGAGGAATGGGGTAGAAAAGACTGGGAAGGGTTGGTTAGATAGGTGAGGTAGAAGACCATGATGTAGGCATCAGGAGCAAGGACTCCTTTCTCTAGCCAATTCACTGATGTTTCTTCTCTCCATTATCCAATTACAGAGGAGTCCACTCCACCAGAACCCACAATACCACCCCCAAAGACCCCAGCCCCAACCATGCCGCAGATACCATGGACAGCACCTGCCCTGACCTACCTCCCAGCTGGCCCAGTAGGCCTACCCAAGCTCTGTGGACATCTTGAAGCCTCATGTACCAGCGGGCAATGCATCCCTAAAAATTATTTCTGTGATGGGCAAGAAGATTGTGAGGATGGCAGTGATGAGGAGAACTGTGGTGAGTGAGATGGAGCAGGCACTGAAGGGCAGATGTCCTCAGACCTCTCTCTTCTCCTCCTCCCAGTCCAAGTAGAAGACCTTTGGGGAGTGGGGAGATCACTTGCGGAAGCCCTTGGTTTTTGTCCTTCCAGATCCCTCCTTGCCCTGTGAGCCCAATGAATTCCAGTGCAGGGATGGACGCTGTGCCCTCAGGCTCTGGCGATGTGATGGGGACTTTGACTGTGAAGACCAGACTGATGAAGAAAACTGCCGTGAGTTCTCAACTGCCTAGTCAGCCCCTTCAGCTCGGGTCAGGAGGAGTCTACAAACCACCCCTAAGTTGGGGGAAGAAGAGAGCTTTGGGTTTTCTGTAGGAGAGCTTCCTCTTAGCCTCAGAATGCAGGCTAATCCAGAGGCTTCATTTATAATACCCCTATCATTTTTGTTTAGCTAGTATTACATAGGACATGGAAGAGCTGGGAGCCATCTCAGAACAGAGAATATGAAGTCATAGAATCAAAAGGGGCCTTAGAACGCAGGGTGTCAGAGTTGGGAGGATGCTTAGAACACGGAATATCAGAGATGGAAGGAACTTTAGAACAAAGAATGTTAGATCTGGGAGGGGCCTTAGAACACAGAATGCTAGGGCAAGGAGATAGCTTAAAATATTGGACATTAAAGCTTAGAGAATATTTAGAACATAGAATTTTGGAGCCAGAAAGAACCCTAGAACATAATTGATAGAACTGCTAGAGCAGGCCTGGAATCCAGGGTGATAGAGCTGGTGGAGCCTTCAAGATCATCTAGTCCGACGTTCTTATTTTGCAGATGAGTAGAGAGGGGCATCTTGAGCTCCCCAGGGTCATGCAGGGAATCTGGACCAGAGCTGAGTTTGGAGCACACATGCTCTCCTATCCAGTGCTCCACCCTTTCTCTACAACCAAATGGTCTAAACCAAGTAGTGTGGCTGCATTGAAAGGCACTCCCAAGGAGAGGAAAGCCATCCAGCTTTGGCATCCTACCTTTGCTACCTTCTCTTCCTCTTTCCCCTCTGAGGCTGGCACCAGCCCCATCCAGCCTCAGCAGAACTGCCCTCTCTTGCCAAACCTGCTCCCTGGCTAGCTCACACTTGCCTTGGGAGGGAGAGAATGAGATGCTTTGGCTCCAGAGATCTGCCCTTGGAATCCTCTGCCTGGCTACAGGCAACAATGGCCATGGCCATTTTGGGCAGAGGCTTAGTGTAACAAGAAGGAGGTGACAATGTCAGGAAACCAGGGTGTATCAACAGCTTTTTCCCTGCTTCCCACCTTACCTAAAGGAGCTGCCTCTGTAGGAGGACCCCTGCACCAACTGACATTTTTTTATGGGGCAAAATGTGTGTATGAGAGCAAGAGACTATGGGACATTGCCATACTTGTGTCTGAGACTGTGATTGTGTGTGACTGTGATATTGTCATGTTGTGTGACTGTGATATTGTCATGTTGTGTACCTGAGACTGTGTGGTTGTGTGTGACTGTGATGTTGTCATGTTCTGTGTCTAAGACTGTGTGATTCCATTTACTAACTGTGATATTGTCATGCTATGTTCTGAGACTGTGTGGTTGTGTGTGACTGACAGTGATACTGTCATGTTTTGTGTCTGAGACTCTATGGTTATGTATGACTATGAGATTATCATGTTGTATGTCTGAGACTATGATTGTGTGTGACTGTGACATTGTCATGTTTATCTGAGACTGTACGGTTGTGTGTGACTGATATTGTCATATGTGCCTAAGACTGATTGTGTGTGACTGATGTTGTCATGTTGTGTCTCAGACTATGATTGTGCATGATTGTGATGTTGTCATGTTGTGTATCTGAGATTGCAATTTTAACTGTGACATTCTTTGTAATACTGTGGGATGTTATCCAAGTCCCTGGGAGAGATGCAAAGTTAATTTCATACTTTTATTTATGGATGCAAAGTTTAGAGAACACAAGGGCTCCTGTCTTAATAGAATTTAGCAATCCATTAATCAGTAAGCAAGCATTGATTAAGCACTTCCTTTTTGCCGTGAGCTGTGTTATTGGAGGATCAAGTAGCTCACCCTCCAGGTAACCTGTAGGTGTCTCTCAGTACGTACTTGTGCATGTGGCATCCCCCCGGGGAGCTCCTGGAGGCCAGGGATTGTCTTTTGCCTTCTTTTGTATCCTCAGAGCTTTGCATGGTGCCTGGCATACACTAGGTGCTTAATAAGTGCATGTTGCTTGGCCAGCTGATACTATCACATGCTAAACACATTGGAGTTCTGCTGAACAAAGGGCTATGGGAGGCCTTGGGAAAGTACAAGAAAGTGGAGTGAAAGGAGGCCAGGAGGTGTGGCAACATCACACGGGGAAGGGCCTTGAGTGGCAGGAACAGGATTTGAGCCTTAGTGACCAGTTTCTGATTGGGAGAAGGACATGCCCAGATCTCTGCTTAAGGAAGTTAGTCTGGCAGAGGAAATTGGTTGGACTAATTTGGTAAAGGATTGGACTACATGACTATGAGATCCCTCCCACTTCTAAAATGCTCTGATTCTTGTGCCTGAGGGGGAGAGGCAGAGAGAGAAAGAGAAACGGAGACTGGGAGGG
>CM053582.1:105697222-105756668 GCA_028627135.1 Pseudochirops cupreus
TGTCCATCTACACAGACAAGTGTCTTCCTCTCAAAAGCAAAACAAGTGAGAAAGTTTCCAATCTGCCATAACATACAACTGAAAAGCTTCACCTTGAAAATGTAGCATTTGTCAGGTTACATTACTCCTTTTTAACTTTCACTATTTTTACACTGCTGCCAGAAGCTTTTTCAGCATTTGCTCTGAATTCAGTCTTCAGTGCATCTCTTACCGCTTTTGCACAGATCTGGGAATATCAGATATAGCTGCCCCTTTTGTTGCTTTTTAAGTCAATCATGGAACGTGGTTTCCGCACTAATAGAGTGATGTAGGCCGGGATCACGAATTCAATTCAATAAGCATTTAATAAATGTCGAGTTGAAATGAATTACAAAGCACGAAGCCGTGGTGGGCGCTGCACCGGGTAGTATAACTGCTTGCAGGGACTCAGAACGACAAGAGTGGATAGGGGATGGCAGGGGGTGGGAACGGGGGTGGGGGTGGCCAGAGGCTGTTGAGGCTCCAGCGGGGCAGGGGCAGCGGCAGCTGCAGGCCAGGCCAGGACCTAGACCCAGGCCCAGGTGCCGGCTGTGGCTTGTTGGAATCTCAGGCAAGACCCGGCCTCCCATGCCAGTCGAGGGAATCTGAAGAGAACTGGCTTTCCAACCATCCTCCAGAGCCTCAGACCAGTCGCCCAAACCACCCTGGGCCTACCTGAGTCTGGCCTGTCTCCAATACGCCACCATGGCTGCAAGGAAGGTATTTACTTTTAGTTTACAAAATTCAGTCCCACAATCCCTTGAGTATCAAATTTTCTCCCCTCCCCACTCCAACCATGGCAGCTTGCAATCAAGTATAGAATCTGCTAATACTTTCACATTGGACATTAGTCTGGTTGTATAGAAGGGTTATAACCAAAGGAGTGAACAATGGGCGAGAGGAAACAAAACCAAACATAGAAAAGAAAGAGAGCACGTAGTTTGCTTCAGTCCATTTAAACTCTGTTCTCTCTAGACCTTTCTCTGAATGTAGACGTCTCCTTCCATGCTGAGTCTTTTAGAGTTGTCTTACAACCTTGCGTTGCTGAGAAAAGTCCAGTTTATCAAAGTTGGTTGTCACACATATGTTGTGTCTGTCATTGTATATAAATTTCTCCTGGTTCTGGAGCAGATAATTTTTAAGGTACCTTTTCTTCCTCATTCCAGGAGATGAGCAGTATGGTCCCTAAAAAGGCTGGTCAGACTTCTGGGGGCTGCTGAATCGCACTTCTGCTTCAGTCTAGTGAGAAGGCGATCCTATAGCCTAGGCCACCTGTGGGCAGGGCTGTGACTACAGTTCCCAGTGTGTCCACACCTGCTGCTCTGTCACTTGTCTGTTCCCACAGGACTTTGAGATAAGTGAAAATGGTAAAATAGTATGGGTAATGTCTTTTGATTCATACATAAATTGGATTTAAGTGAGGCAGAGCCGCACAAAGTCATCTGCTTCATTCTCTCTTCCAGAACCATCAAAGTCCAGTGGCAGGACAAAAATCAAGATGACTGAGGATGACCCAGGCCACAAGGATGGCCTTGGTATCTGTGCTCCATAGCTCCTGCTTCAGCTGCCTTCATGGCTGTTGGAACAAATTGTTCTTATTGCCCCTGTTCCACCGGAGGAAGTCTTCATGCCTTTGGGGTAGGCACTCCTCTAACTCATCAAAAGATTTGAGTCCCACTGTTACCTTCAACCTGGTTTAGCCTGTCCGCCAAAAGGGTTTACTGGGCTGTGGGCACTGCCCATGCTACAGCTTTGTGGAGCCACAGGTGAGAGTTGGGTGAATCAGGTGAACACCAAAGGTGGATGAGCCGCCCTCACACCAGAGGTGCTAGGTTTCCTAAACACCCCATACACCCCAGTGAAGCAGGTTACCCACCTCCCAGCAGATAGTTATGGACTCAGGTTTTATAATGAGACATTTTGAACATGGAAAAAATTTAGGAAAAATTATATATATGTTAGAAAGGTCTCTTTTTCCTTTCCAAGGGAGGAGATAGAAGGGAACTGAAATTCATTTTTGTTTATTGAAGAAAAATAAATTAAATTTTAAAAAATACTTAGTGACTTCTTATCTTTCCTGTCTTAACTCTCCTCTCACACGCTGTGATCTAGCCTTGTTGGTCCATTTGCTATTTCTACAATCCTTCATCTCCCATCTCCATGTCTTTGCATTGGCTTTTCCCCACTCCTAGAATGCTCTCCCTCTTCATCTTTGCCTCTTAGTTTCTCTGACTTCTACTCTCTCTCTCTCTCTCTCTCTCTCTCTCTCTCTCTCTCTCTATATATATATATATATATATATATATTATATGTGATAGATTGATAGAGAGATGAGAGAAATGCATATTTGTGTATATATTGTGTATACACACGTGTATATGTGTCTATGTATACACACATGTATATGTGTCTATATATACACACACATATATCCCATTAATTCTGGAAATTTGGGTCTTCAGAAAGAGGCTGACTATTTCTAATACCATAACTCACAAGCCTCCATCTGTTGTGCTCCCCCTAATATCAATCAACCAGTTGGCATCAATTAGCTTTTACAAAAAGGTGTTTATTAAGAAGCTAGCAAGAAAAGAAGTTAGAAAAAACATCACCCAAAGCAAGGGCACACTCTCCCCTCTGTACTCATTCTCTGAGGAAGCATAAATTCCAAGGTGGTCAGGCACACCTGTAAAGAACATGTGGGACAGAGGGGTATGTCAAGAATCCTGGCCCTGGGAATGCTTCTCTCTCCTGCCAGAATCCCACCACTTTCACATCAGGGAATGGTCTCAGTAGCCATGTCGTGCGGGATTGAGTGTTTCTGTCAAGGGGTCAATTTGTTGCTGTGTTGGGTCAAGCAAGATCCCTTTTAGGACCGTCTCTTCACCAGACCCAGATGCTGCCACTACCATTGATGTCTGTGCTACCAATTCCATTTGCTGAGATGTGAGATGGTTCTTCTGACCTTTCAAAACTCACAAGGTGATAACCTGGATCATTCTCTCTCTGACTGCTCACCTAATAAAAAGGAAAACAAATGTAAAATTAACAAGCACGCTGAGCTTAGGGACACATGGAGGGTAGATGGGAGGTAGAGCAGCCTGGCCCTCCCCCACTCAACTGTTTACCACAACCTTCCTTACTCATAAGCCATCAGGCAAGAGAGTGAGCGATCATCCCATTCCATCTCTATAATGTTCTAAACTGTGGGCCTCATTGACTAATTTCCCCCATTATGATTTTTTTATTAATCCTTCTTAAAATGTAGTGCATAGGACTGAACAAAACACTTTAAATATGGTCTGATCAGAAATCAACAAAATTCAACAAACATTTATTAAGGACCTACTGTAGGCAGAGCATGTGCCCAGGGCTGAGAGATACTGAGATTGTACTAATGGATGGGTGGAATAAGAGTCTATTAAGTGCCTATTATGTAAGCTCTAGTATTGGGCTAAGGCAGAAAACAGGAAAAAGGAGTGATAAGGATTGAGACGTGGGAGAGGTCAGAGATGGAGAATCATGGAAAGTTTTGCTAAGACTGAAAGGTGGTAACTCCTTGTAGCTCCCCTGTAATCTGAGGATGCCTAGAGGACTTCTTTTGAGGTTTGGTGGTAGAGAAGGTTGGTACCAGGGATTGCAAGAGTGAACAGGGCAGCAGGTTGGGTGACAGGAGGTTAACAACCTGGGAAGGATGGTGAGATGGATCTCAGCCATGAGGCCCAAAGATTCGGAGTTTGTGATGATAGAGGAGCCCTAGGCAAGAAGTTTTGTGTGTGTGTGTGTGTGCGCATATACACATATTCATATATGTGTGTATCTAGTATATAAGTAGTATATATACATATGTATCACATAGTAGATGTTGGATTTGGAGTTATAGTGGGGAGAAAGGGGTGGATGTGTGTGATGTGGTTAGTCATATATGACTGGAGGTTTGAAATAGGGAGAGAATTGTATGGTTTGGGAGTTGTGTATGAAATTGTGATGAGAAGGAAGTTTTGTGTGTGAGAGGAGAGCTGTGATGGCATGTGGGTATTGGGTATGGAATTGTGAGGGGAAGGAGGTGGATATTTATGTGCAGAGAGTGTTGTGGTGGGACCTGAGGGAGACTGGGGGACTTTGATGGGGAAGAAGCTGTGAGTGTGTAGTCTTGGGGGAAAGAGTACCCTCCACAGGAGATGCACTTGTGGGAAGGAGAGGGAGTTTAGGATGGATGGTGGTAGAAAGGATAGAAAAGAGGGGAGAAGAGGAAAGGAGAGGACAAGATGAGGCTCAGCCTATGACCAAGCCCTCCTGGCACACTCACTTCACCAACCTTTTTCTATATTTTACTTGAAAATTGACTCTGAACTAGGGGGAGGAAGAGGGAAATGGAGAGGAAGGAAGTTGCTGAAGGGAGCTCAGGGAGAGGCTGTTTCTGCTTTCTGGTATCTGGTACAGCCCTGGACTGGGCTGCTCCCCTTCCTCCTCACCCTTGATGCTATGAGGAACCTGAGAACCATAGGATTTAGAACAAGAAAGGATCTTAGGGCTTGTCTACTTCAACTTCCTCACCCTACAGATGAGGAAATTAAGGCCCAGAGAAGGAAAGACATTCGCCCTGGGTCACACAGTCAGCTAGTGGCAGAGCTGGGTTTTGAAACCTGGTCCTCTGACTCCAAATGCAGCACCCTCTCTGGGATACTGCAGCTGACTTTTTTTCCATTTTAGCCCAAGTTCTCAGCCTCCCCCAAGTTCCAATGACCACTCCTGGACTGGACATAGAATTCTTTCTGGAAATAGCACAGCCATCCGCCAGGCTCCAGGAGGATTATTCCTGGAGGAATCTGCTATTTCTCTAGCTTCTCAGAAAGCTGAGTTGCCTCACATAGACAAGGAAAATTCCTCCTCCTACTTTCCCTGCTCGTTCCATTCAACTCAAGTCAATTCAACGAGCATTTATTAATTACCTGCTATGTGCCAAGTAATGTGCTGGGCGTGATAATTCAAAGATAAAATAAGAAGACACGTCTTCAAGGGACTTATTTTCTTTTTTAAAAAATTTATTTGTTTTCAGTTTTCAACATTCACTTCTCTAAGATTTTGAGTTCTAAATTTCCTCCCTCTCCCTCTGCCCTTCCCACCCCAAGACAGCATGCAATCTGATATAGGATGTACATATACAATATGTAATAGGATCTACATATAAATATATATACACGTATACACATACAGTCATATTAAACGTATTTCCACATTAGTCATGTTGTCAAGAAGAATTAGAACCAAAGGGAAAAGCCACGAGAAAGAAGAAACAAAAAAGAGAGAGAGAAAATAGTGCACTTTGATCTGCATTCAGACTCCATAATTCTTTCTTGGGAGGTAGAGAGCATTTTTTATCATGAGTCTTTTGGAATTGTCTTATATCCTTATATTGCTGAGAGGGGTTAAGTCTATCAAAGTTAGGCATCACACAATGCTGTTACTGTGTGCAATGTTCTCCTGGTTCTGCTCACTTCACTCAGCATCAGTTCATGTAAATCTTTCCAGGTTTTTCTGCCCTCTGCCTGTTCATCATTTCTTATAGCACAACAGTATTCCATCACACTAATATACCCCAACTTGTTCAACCATTCCCCAATTGATGGGCATCCTTTCTTTTTCTAATTCTTGGCCACCACAAAAAGAGCTGCTAGAAATAGTTTTGTACATGTGGGTCCTTTCCTTGTTTTTATGATCTCTTTGGGATACTGACTTAGAAGTGGTGTTGATGGGTTATTATATTATATAAAATGATGTGGTTCTGAGTATAACCTGAAGTGTATTATGGTCAAATCAGTATTATTGTTAGATGCTAAAGTAGGGTCTATTTAATTACATATGAGCTAAGATATTGACATACAATTTATCTTTTAAACACCTTATAAGCTGTCATATAATTTTTAAAAAATAAATTTATTGTCTGGATCCATTTAAATGCATGATGCAAATGTATGGTGAAAAGGAATGTTTTTAAAACAGCATTTTATATTTTTTGAATGTTATTTTGTACACAATTTTAAAAAATTATTGTTTCACATTGAAATTTTAAGGTATACAAGTTGTATTTTTGCATACATTTTGCTAATAGACAAATTTGCACATTTTATAGCCCTTTGGGCATAGTAAGGAACTTATTTTCTACTAAAGGGGACACAAATACACAGATCAGTAAACTGTTGGGTCAATAGGCATTTAAGTGTCTACTGCACACCAGGCAGTGTACTAAGTCAGAAGACAGTCCCTTCCCTTAAGGTGCTTACAATCTAATGGAGGAGATCATATGTAAACGACTCTGTTCTCAATACGATAAATAGGAAATAATCAACAGAGGGAAGGCACAGGTATTAAGAGGAGTCGGGGAAGGCTTCCTCTAGAAGGTGGGAGGTTAGATGAGACTTACAGGAAGCCAGGAGGCAAAGATGAAGAAACAGAACATTTCAGGAACGGGGACAGTCAGAGAGAATTCCCAGAAGCAAGAGACGGAATGTCTTGTTTGTGGAACAGCCAGGAGGCCAGAGTCATTGGATCAAAGAGTATGTGGGGTTGTGAAATGTATAAGACAACCAGAAAGGCAGTGATGGGGTGGGGTGGGGGAGCTGGAGGAGAATAAGTTATCAAGGTCTTTGAATACCAAACAGTGGATTTTGTATTTAATGGTGGAGGTGATAGGATACCATCGAGTTTATTGACATCTTTGTTATAGGAAAACCTTTGTCAGCAGAATGAAGGATGGATTGGAGCAGGGAGAGACCTGAGGCAGGCAGACTCACCAGCAAGCCATTGCGTTAGTCTAGGCGTGAGGAGACAAAGGCCCCCATCCAGAGCAGGGAAAGTGTCAGAGGAGAGAAAGGGATGTATTGGAGAGATGCTGCAGATGTTAACAGGCCTTGGCTACAGATAAGATATGATGGGAGAGGGGCTGGGTGAGAGAGAGGGAGGAGTCAAGAACGACATTTAGATTTTGAACCTGGGCACTGGAAAGATGGTGGTACCTTCCACAATCATTGGGAAATTAGAAGGGTTTAGGGGGAAAGTTAATGAGTTTAGTTTTGGATATATTGAGTTTAAGAGGTCTACTGGACATCCAGATCAAGGTGTCTGAAAGGCAACTGCAAATGTGAGATTAGAGGTCCACAGAGAAGTTGGGGCAGGAAAGGTAGATTTGAGAATTATCAGCCTAGAGATGTTTATTAAATCCATGAGAGTTGATAAGATCACCAAGTGAAGTAGTATGGAGGGAGAAGAGAAGAGGGCCCAGGGCAGAACCCTGAGGGACACCTATGGTTACAGTTCATGGTCTAGTTGAGGATTCAGCAAAGGAGACTGAGAAGGAGCAGTCAGAGAGGTAGGAGGAGAACTGAGAGTGAGAGTAAGAGAGGGAGAGACAGAAAGAGAGACAGAAACAGAGAGACAGAGAGAGGTGTCCTGAAAACCTAGAGAGAAGAGGGTATCAAGGGGCAGATGGTGTTGAAAGCTGCAGAAGGATGAGGATGGTACCATTAAGAAGAGAGTTGGAGGAGAAGTGGAGGTACCTGTGTAGACGGCCTTCTCAAGGAATTTGGCCATAAAAAGCAGAAGAAATATGGGATGACAGTTATCAGGGATGGAAAGATCAAGTGAGGGGGAAACATGGGCATGTTTGTAGGCAGTGGGGGATGAGCCAGTAGAGAGGAGATACTGAAGACGAGTGAGAGAGTGGAGGTGACAGAGGGGGAAATCTGTTGGAGAAGACAGAATGGAATAGGATCTCTTAAGCAGGTAGAGGGGTTGGCTGTAGTAAGGAATAAGACCACCGTACCATGTGAGACAAGGGTGAAAGAAGAGATAGTGGAAGAAGGTGTCTGAGTGGTAGATGATGAGGAAGAGGGGAGGAAAGAGAAATCAAGCTTTTCTATAATTTATGAGACACAGATCTCAACTGAGAGGGTGGAGGGAGGGGGAGCCATGAGAGGCTTGAGGAAGGATGAAAAGGTTTGGAAGAGCCGCTGTGGACAGTGAGAGAGTGAACTGATAAAAGAGGCAAAGGAAGGTTGCCTAGCAGCAGTGAGGGCCCATTTGAGATTATATAGCATAAATTTGTAGTGGACCCCCTCAAAAGGGTACAAAACAAATACAACATAACGTTGAGGGGTGGGAGAATCGGGAAAAGTCTCTTCTAGGAAGGAGCCCTTGAACAGAACTTTGAAGCAATGAGGGGCCCTAGGAGGTGGTGGAGACAAGGGTAAGCATTCCAGGCATGGAGGAGAGCATGTGCAAAACAGGCCAGTTTAACTGGAATGTGTGATACATGTGCACACATACAAATTCTCTCTAGTTCACTGTAACCTTTCTGAGGGCAAAGCCTGTTGGGGTTCTTCCAACCTTGTATTCTCAGCTCCTAGCACAGGGGCCTGACACAGTGTCAATGCTTAATAGAAGCTTGCTGGATTTCTTTGGGTATGGTCCAGAGTGGAACAGGAAGTCCAGAGGACCTGGATCAGCTTGAAGAACCACCCTCTCCCCTCAATCCCTCCAGTTCTAAAACCTACGAGTTTTGATCCCTCCCAAGCAGTCACTCACCTTCCACTGATAGAGGACTCTCTGTCTCCTGAAGCTGCCCATTCTATTGTAAGCAGTTCTAATTGTTGAGAAGGTTTTCCTTACATAGAGTAAAAAACTGCCTCTCTGCCACCTACTTGTTGCTTGTAGTTATGTCCTGATGGGGCCAGGGATCTGAGATAGAAAGAGACAGAGAGAGAGAGAGAGAGAGAGAGAGAGAGAGAGAGAGAGAGAGAGAGAAAGAGAGAGAGAGAGAGAAACAAAGAGAGAGAGAGAGAGACAAAGAGAGAGAGAGAGAACAAAAAGGGGAAGGGAGAGAAAAAGGAAAAAGGGAGTGAGAAAGAAAAGAGACGAGAGATAAGAGAAAAGAGGAGAGAGGAGAGAAAAAGAGAGATGAGAGGGAAGAGAGAGGAAGAGGACATGAATGAGAGAGAAGAAAAGAGGAGAGAAGGGAGAGAGAAAGGGGGGAGAGAGAGAGACAGAGAAAGAGAGAGATAGAGAGATAGAGACGAAAGAGAGAGAGAGAGAAAGTGAGAGAGAAGGAAAGAGGAGAGGGGGAGGGACAGAGAAGAGAAATGAGAGTGAAGAAAAGGGAAGAGAGAGAGAGAAGCCTTCATTTAAGCACTCATTATGTGGCAGTCACTGTGTTAAGTCCTGGGGATACAAATGCAAAGCTAGATAGTCTCTGTCTTCAAGAAACTTACATTCTGATGGAGGAAGCCGTCACATAAAACTGGAAAGAGGTAGAGGAAACCTGCAGAGGGGTAAGGTGCACAGTGAGGAAGGGAAGAAGGAGGAGAGCAAGAGGAGAGTCCAGAGAGTCAAGTTGTGGGCGAAATGGCACATAACTGGGGCCCCTCCTGAAATGGGGTTGGGGAAAGGAGAGGTAGAGGCAGGGGGAGGCCTCAGCTGGGACGTCAGGGTCTCAGGCCTGCCTGTTGCCTAAACAGAGACAGCAGGTCCTAGAGCAGTGGTTCTCAACCTTCCTAATGTTGTGACCCTTTAATACAGTTCCTCATGTTGTGGTGACCCCCAACCATAAAATTTATTTTCATTGCTACTTCATAACTGTAATTTTGCTACTGTTATGAATTGTAATGTAAATATCTGATATGCAGGATGTATTTTCATTGTTACAAATTGAACATAACCCACAGGTTGAGAACTGCTGTCCTAGAGGGAATCTAGGGGCTCCTATTTCCCAGCAGCTTGGGAATTATGAGGGGAGAGGTGTGGGGAAGAGGCTAATAGTATATTTTTGGGGAAATCCCCTCAAATGTGCATGTTTTGGCTGCACCTTCCTCTGGGAGGCTATGTGGTATAATGGAAGAGAGCTGGCCTCAAAGTCAGGCAGATGCAGGCTTAGATTCCTCCTCTGACATCACATTGACTGTGTGACCCTGAACAAGTCACTTGGAGATGCTACATTTCAGAGAAGGTGCCATGTAGATTGAAAATTCTTCCCTGAGAGATCACTTCACCAATGAAATCCCAGTTCCAGTCCCATCCCATCTGAAAAGAATTAGGGAGTCCTAATTGCTGGCCCCATTCCAGTGAAGCCGTAGTAGTACATGAAGGCTTATGGAGACAGAGGATGGGTTCACCCTTTTCTAAGTCTAAGTCTCCCTATCTTTGTTCAGTTGTTTTTTAGTTGTGTCTGAATCTGTGTGACCCCATTTAGGTATTTCTTGGCAGAGATACTGGAGTGGTTTGTCATTTCCTTCTCCAGTTCATTTTACAGATGAGGAAACTGAGACAAACAGGGTAAAGTGACTTGCTCAGGGTCACCTAGCTACTAAGAGTCTGAGGCCAGATTTGAACTCATAAAGATGAGTTTTCCTGACTCCAGACCCAGGGCTTTGTACACCACACCACCTGCTATCCCTCCCCATCTTACCCAGGCTGGAAATACAGCAGCTACTCCCAGAATTGATCCCACTACTGATTGCCTTGGGAGCTTTGACCTGCTCTGTTTCTGACTTGGATAAGTTTTTAGGCAAACCCGATGGCCTCCCCAGCTCCTGGGGGCTCATGATATTAATGTCAAAATTAGTACAGCTCTGGATTCCTGAGCTCAGGAAATTGGCCTCAGCCTCTCTAGTGGTGGGGACCACAGGGAGCACCTCCACCAAGGTTGGGCTCAAATTCCAGCTTTACATTTCCTACCTGGGTGATGTTGGGCCTTGGTACCTACAAAGTGAGGAAAATTCAATTTGACAAATACTTACCAAGCCCCTACACAGACATGGTGCTAGGTGTGAGGATATAAAGAGAAAAATGAAACAGTCCCTGCCTTCAAGGAGTTTGCAAGCTACTGATCAGTACAAGTACACGGGTAATCATGGGTGCTCACTGGATAGAGAGCTGGGCCTAGAGTCAAGAAGCCTGAGTTCAAATCCAGCTTTAAAACTTAACAAGATGGGATGGCTAGGTGGCACAGTCAGGAGGACCTGAGTTCAAATTCCGCCTCAGACACTTAACACAAAAATCAGCTGTGTGACCTTGGGCAAGTCACTTGACCCCAATTGCCCTACCTTCTCCCCTCCAAAAAGCAAAACAAATTTTAAAAAAGGCAAAAATTTAATGAGAGATGTGATTTTGGACAAGTCACTTAACCACTGTCTTCCTCAGTTTCCTCAACTGTAAAATGAAGGTAATAACAGCACCTGCCTTCCAGGGTTATCCAGAAGTAAATTAGATATTTGTAAGGCACTTAATACGTACTTGTTTTTGTCTTTTCTTCCTCATAGAAGGTTAAGGAGTAATTGGGGCAAAGGGGATCCCAGAGCTTGGGGAATATTGGGGAAGGGAACCAGCACAGGCTGGATAGAAGCCTTCGGGGAAAGGGTGAGTTCATGGTGGATCATCTAGGAGAAGATGAGTGCAGAGAGAAGAGAAAAGAGCCTAGGACAGTGTTGGAGACACCCATGCTTAATGCGGGTGGGATGTGGATGATTGACTGACAAAGGAGACTGAGAAGGAGCAGAGAGGACCACCCCCCAAGGAGAACCAGGAGACAGCCAGGTTATGAAAACCTGGGAGGAGAGCGTCTGGGTTGCTGAGCAGTCCTGAATGCTGTAGAGAGGTCAAGGAGGATGAGAATGAAGAAAGGCCATTAGATTTGGCAACTAAGAGTTCACCCAGCTATGTGGCTTCTAAGGTCCTTTCCAGGCCTGACATTCTGTGACCCAAGGTCTCTTTCAACTCTGGCATTCTATGCTCCAAAGTCCCTTTCGGCTCTGAATCTGTAATCCTATGAAGTGGGCAGCCTACTGGGGCCAAGCCTCTCCCACATGGGTCCCTGCCAAGGCCAGATCCATTGTGCCCATCAGCGGGACCAGTGGGGAGGGTTTGGGTGGGAGCTCCTGGAATCTGTGGATACTAGAGGATTGACTTTGTGTCTGGGAAGGCTCCAGATGGGAGGGGCTGCCCCTCACCCCCTACCCCCTGTCCTTACCCGCCCTACTGAGCCTGGGAGAGAGCTGGGCTTTGGTCCCAACCTCTGCCCAGCCTGGGTCCGTTCCCAGCTTTACTCCCTTTAATGACTGCCAAACCAACAGTAAATCATAGCTGTGCCGAAGGCCTCCCTTCCCTCCTCTTCCACACCCCCACCTCCTCTTTGCCTTCCATATTTTTCCACCCTTTTTCTTTTCCTCCCCTCCCCCCTCATAGTACTTGGTGTACTTAGGTATTTGTATCATGGGGTATTAGGGGTGGAGATGACCCACAAGGCCATCCAGCACAACGCCTCATGTTACAGAGAAGGAAGTCGAGGTCCAGAGAGTAAGGTGACTTACCTGTCCAAGCTCTCATACAGGTAGGAAGGAACAGAACTGAAATGTGACTCCAGATTGTCTAAATTCCCAGCCCCTCCCACAGCAGCCCCCTGCAAAAGTCACCCAGCAGGTTGGTAGCCGAGAGCGATTGGTACCCAGATCTCCCGGTACTACGCCCAGTGGGCACTGGCTTAGTGCAATGCCGGGCTCACACTAGGCACTTTATAAATGTTTGTTGACTGAACGATTGGTGTTTCTTCTCCTGTCTCTTCTTCCTAACCCCATTCTACCCTCTCCTCCTTATCTCCCCTTTCTTTCTTCCTCCCTTCTTCCCTCTCCACATTCTCCCACTCTCTCTCCTTCCCCCCCCACATTTAACTTGCTTTCCCTTTCCCCCCTTTTGCGATATCTCTCCCCTTCTCCCTTTCCCCCTCTTCTCAGCTGCCATGAGATACGGCACGGTACAGTTGATGGGCATTAAACTTGGGGCCAGGAGGATCTGGGCGGTATGACCCTGAGCAAGTCACTTAACCTCTCTCGGCCTCAGTTCTTTTCATCTATAAAATTAAAGGTTTGGACTCAATGGAATGTAAGATCCCTTCGTCTATCTATGATCTTCTTTTTCTCTTTTCTCCTTCTTCCTTTCTGTGCCTCCACTCAACTCTTGGAGGCTGTTCCTGTGAAGAAGAAAGAGGCCCTGAAGGGCCACACCTAGTGATGTTCTCTGCTCAGTGTGCAGAAGGCTGGAGTAGAGTAGGGTAGGACCCCCAATGTGTGTGTGTGTGTGTGTGTGAGAGAGAGAGAGTGTGTGTGAGTGTCAGTGTGTGTGAGTGTGTGTGTGAGTGTGTGTGTGAGAGTGTGTGAGTGTGTGTGTATGAGTGTGTGTGTGAGTGTGAGTGTATGTGTGAGTGTGTGTGTGTGTGAGTGTGTGTGTGTGTGTGTGTGTGAGTGTGTGTGTGAGTGTGTATGTGAGTGTGTGTGTGCTTCTCATTCCCTTACCAAAGGTAGAAGGCTCATAGAAATAAATACAGAATTGTAGATTAAAAAGGGTCTCAGAGCTCATTTCATCCAATCATCTTGATTTTACAGGAAAGGAAACTGAGGTCCAGAATAGGGAGGTCATACTTATAGTGAACCTAGTTTATCTGAATCCCAAGCAAGTGTTCTTTGCCCACAATGCACCACTGCATACCCTCTCCATTGAGCTGCCTGAGCGTGGGAGCTAAAGCTTTTTGAAGGGAGTATGGGCTTTGGAGGCAGAAAAGCTGACGGGTAGTGTGAAACTGAACAAGGTACTTAACCGTGTGGGCCTCAGTTTCCTTAGCTGTAAAGTGAGTCTCTATCTAAGGAATCTCCAGCTCTAATGTTTTGTTTACTGAAGGTTTGCACATACTATATTTTAACATTCTATGTTCTTCTAAAGTTCTACCCTACTGTGACATTCTATGTTCTAAATTCCCTTTCAGCCCTAAGACCTCTGGTTGGATGTGTCCTGAAGGGGGCTGGTCTTTTCCTGTGGAGCACCAAGGCCCAGCTAGGAGCTGCCATGAGTACTTTTGATTCTCCCGCCCCAGATGGGGAAAGTGCAGGAGAGAAGGCGCCCGCGTCCAGACTTGGGCTGGCTGCTGAAGGCGTGGCTTACCTAGGCTCAGACACCATGCCGGCATGCCTGAGGGATTGAAATCTGTCCTGGGTTGGTTTCTGGCTCTGCCTCCTGCCCCTCCCCCTGCCCCAAGGCCCTGAGGCTACCACCCCAGCCCTGGCCTGGCTGTACAAAGACATGCTTAGCCCAGTGAGTCACCCCACAGATAAGAACCCTCAATTCACAGACCGCCAAGAAACAGCCTTTCCCCTAAAGCCTGTCTGCCGGGCACAAGCTGGGACAAATCGTTGCTTTGAGAGAGCTGGGGCAGACTCTTGCCTTGAAGCACTGATGCTGAGGGCCCAGGCAGTTGTCTTGGGGTTGGCTGGTTTCCATTCATAGCATGATGAGGTCTGGATGGCACCCTCAGATGGGCCACAATCTGGCTTTGAGACCTTGGGCATCTTGCTGAAGCTCTCTGAACCTCTTTCTCTTCTGGAAAATAAAGCAATTGGGATAAGTGGATGTTAAGGGCCCTCCCAGCTCTAACATTCCCAGGACTGACAGTCTACATTACCCAGGCCCTTACCAGCCATCACATTCACTCTTCAAAGACCTCCGTAAGTTCTGATAGTCTGTATCCCAAGGTTTCTTTCCAGCTCTGATATTTTCTGTTCTAAGATCCTGCCTGCTCTGATTGATGCTCGGTGTTCCAAAGCCCTTTCTAACTCACCAGTTTGGAAAAATTTCTAGACATGGAGTCAGGAAGACCAGAGTTCAAATCTGGCCTCAGATTGGAGGCCTCAGTCACTTACCCTCTATCTGCCTCAATTTCCTCATTAGCAATGATGATCACACCTCACTCACAGTGTTGTGAGGATCATCTGAGATAATACATGTAACTTGCTTTTGAAAACCTTAATGTACTACCTAGACACGAGGCATTATCATTACCCACCTAGAGAGAGTGATAGTCTCATATACCTTCCCCCCCAAAACCAACCTCCATCCACACTTCCCGCTTTCCAGCAGAGTGGAAATTAATTATACTGAGTTGACAATCTTCCTCCCTTGGGGCCGTGCTGGACACATCTCTCTCCCCTAGCCTTCACTTCCAATCAGTTGACAAGTCTTGTTGATTCTACTTCCACAAAATCTCTTCCATAAGTCCCCTGATCTCCACTCTCATAGACTTTTTAAGCCTCTTTGTTACCTTTTGCCTTGACTCTTGACTCCAAATTGGTCTCCTGGCTTCTGTTCTCTCCCCTGGTCAATCTATGCTCCACCCAGCTGCCAGAATAATCTAAGTCCTGGGACTGACCACTGACACCCTTCTACCCTTCCACAATACTGCCACTAGGATAAAATCTGAAATCCTCACCCTGGCTCTAAGCCCTTCTCTGATCTGGCCACCATCTACCTTTCCAGTTTTGCTTCATGTTACTCCCTTTCACATTCTCTCCTCATCCTCATCCAGAGAATCTAGCCCCTCCTCCCTCCTTGACTTTTAGAATCCCAAGTTTTCTAAGCATATCTGACATACTACCTCCTCCTCAAGGCCTGACCGAAGAAGGCCCATTTGGGGTGATTTCTTTCTTTTCTGTTGTTTCATATAAACTCTGTATCTGTATGTTGCCTTCTCCCATCAGAACATAGATTCATCGGGGACATAGGTTGTTTTGAGTTTTGCCTTCCAGTCACTAGCTACTTTGCCTTCGAGTCACTAGCTACGGTGCTTTGAACATAGCAGGCAATTAATAAATGTTTATTTAACTGAATTGAAAGGAGCCAGCACTGAGGAAAGGCCTGAGGGTTAGTGCCAGAGCTTGAACTAGGGTGGAAAGTGGCTTTCTCTCTTTCCCTCCTTCTCTTTCTATAAGTTCTAGAGGGCAGAAGACGGACTTTATTTATCTTTATATTTCCTTAAGCCCCAAGAATAGTGTCCAGAGGTTACATTAAAAAAGGTCATTATGCTTTTTTTTTTTAAAGGCCTCAGTTTCCTTCTCTGTAAAATCGGGAGATTCAGCTAGGTGATTTCTCAAGTCCATGTCCTCAACCTCGCTCTCATCTTGGACCCCTCACTCTTCCCATAGTCAGTCCATTGTCATATCTTATTGTTTCTGCCTTCACACCTCTTGCACAGCCTCCTTGTCTCCAGTTGCACAGGCCCTCCACCCCCCAATCCAGGCCCTCATCAGCCCTTGTCTAGACTATTACAATAACCTCCCAATCAGTGTACCATGTCTTTTCCCCACTCCAATTCATTCTCCACCCAGCTGCCAAGCTCATATTCCTAGAGCTCACTTCTGCTCTCCCCTTCTCAAGAAACTTCACTGGCTCCTAATTACATTTAGGATCAAATGTAAAAAGTCCCCTATTTTTCTTTTAAAGCCTTTCAGTATATTTTTGGGCAAGGAAATCAGGGTAGAGTGACTTGCCCAGGGTCCCACAGCTAGCAAGTATCAAGTGTAACATTTGAATTCAGGTCTTGCTGCCTCGAAGACCCATGCTCCCTCCAGTGTGCCACCTAGCTGCCACTTAAGGCCTTTTATAACCTTATTTTTCCTGCTGTTCCAGGTTTGTTACACTTGACTCTCTTCTCCATTCTCTGATCCATCTACAGTGGCCTACTTTCTCTTCCTCAAGTTGTTACTAAGTCTAATCTGACTCTCCATGAACCCATTTGGGGTTTTCTTGGCAAAGATACTGGAGATGCTTGCCATTTCCTTCTCCAGCTCATTCTACAGATGAGGAAACTGAGGCAGACAGGGTAAAGTGACTTGTCCAGGGTCACACGGCTAGTAAGTGTTTGAGGCCAGATTTGAACTCAGGAAGATGAATCTTCTTGACACTTGGCGCTCTATCTGAGCTGTTCCTGTATCTCACATACAACACTCCACATCCTGGCTGTTCCCCAAGCCAGGAACATCCTGTCCTCTCACCTCCGACTTTCATCATCTTTGACTTCAAACTCAGCTGAAATGCCTCCTTCTGCAGGAGGCCTTTCTCACTCTTCTCAGCTGCTGGGACCCTCCCCTTTAATCTTTGAGATGACCATCAATCTACTCAGTAGAGATTTTTAGCACCAAGTTACTTATATATGCTACCTCCCCCAAGGGCATGTAAGCTCTCTGAAGGCAGGGACTGATTCACTTTTATATCTCTTTCCCCAGTGCTTATCACAGGGCTAGCACTTAGCTAATAAAGGATTTAATAAATTTCAATAAAGGCTAGCTTAAAACTTTTTTCTTTCACAACATGCCTAATAAGGAAATGGGTGTTACATGTTACATTACACATATATAACCTATGTCAAATTGCTTACAGCCTTAGGGACCGGGGAGAGCAGGAAGGGAGGAAGAAAATTTGGAACTTAAAATCCTATAAAAAGCGAATGTTAAAATTGTCTTTACATGGAACTGGAAAAAAAATCAAATATTAAAAAATAGATTTCTTCGCCATCTTGGAGTGGGGTAAGGGGAGGGTGGGGGAGAAAATTTGGAACTTCAAATCTTATGGAAGTGAATGTTGAAAACTAAAAATAAACAAATATAAAACACCCCAAAAAACAAAAGAAAGAAAAGAAAAAAAGATTGCTTGACTCACTGATGTGTCCTCCGAGTCAGAGATTCCGTTTCTAGGTAAATACTCCAAGGAGGTCAGAGATAGAAACAAAGGCCCCATCTAAACCAAAATATTGATGATGATGCTTTTTGTGATTGGAAACAAAGTGAGTGTCAATCAAGTGGGAAATACCTGAACAAATTATGGCACCTGAGTGTAAATAATATTATTGTGAGGTGAAAAACAAAAGCTATAAAGAATTGGAAGACCCTGACGACCCAATGCTGAGTGAAGTAAGCAGAATCAGGAATAAGATACGTGCAATGACTTGAAGACGGCTGAAGAAAATGGATCTTTCTCCCTTTGCTACTGTGGCGGGCAAGCGTGGGCATTTTGTTCCAAGGGTTGGCTCATTGGAAAGGGAAGGGTTATATCTGGAAATGAATGTAATGTAAGAACAAAAACTCACCCAAAAAACCTTATTAAGAAATGGTTGTAGAATTGAAAGCCCATATGAGGTTACAAAGTAGAGCTGGGTTTTCTGAGCCCAGTTGAGGCAGAGGTGTCCTCGAAAGAGTTGGGTCAACAAGCGTTTGTTAAGTACTCTGGGGGTACAAAATGGCCCAATGAGGAAGACTACATAGCAAAGCCGTGTTCAAACAAGACGGGTCCAGGATAAGCCGGGGGCGATTTCCGAGGGACCACCCTAACACTGGGATTGGGAAGCAGGGCACTGGACTTGAAGCCTGGCTTCCCACTTACTGTTTGTGTGACCATTAGCCAGTCATTTAAGCTAGGATGCCAGTATTATAGATTTAGAGCTGGAAGGGACCTCAGAGGCCAATCAGTCTATAGTCTTCATCTCCAAAAGGAGGACAATAATACTCCCATAGGGCCATTGTGAAGAAAGTGCTTTGTCAGCCTTGAAATGCTATAGAAACATTGCTGTCATAGCTGCTCTCGTCAATCCGATCCCATACACGTTCCCAGGAGTGGGAGGCTGGGCCTGGGAGGCAGGATTCTACGATTCTCCTCTTGTCTGTTCCACTGACTCCAAACAGCACAGCCTTTCCATTTCTTCCCTTTGAGGTCTCTGGGACTGGCCCTGGGGTTCATTCCTGCCTCCAAGCATTTGGGGGTTAGAAGTGGCCGATGTAGGGGCATAAGAGTGGGGTATTGCTACCAGTCTTAGAAGAGGTAGATGAGGCCTGGTCTCATTCCGGAAAAGCTCAACCTCCTGCTTCCTGCCCTGGCAGCTCAGGGAGGGGCAGCCTGACCAGGGCCTGGCCCTGACCTCTGACCCGACAAGAGAGAACCAGGAAACAAATCTTGTTCAGCAGAAAACCTCCCTGGGCTTGGCAGAGTGCCTGCAGCCCCTAGAGGGGAGGGGTGGGGCGGGGTGGGGGGTACCCTCAGTAGAGCCCAGAGCAAAACTGTCAAGATCCTTTCTCTTCGGCCAGTATACCCACCTACCTCTGTGATCAAGCCAAACAGGTCTCAGCTTCTTGGAGAATTCATGAATGTTAGTGTCTGAGCTGGGAGAGCCTGGAGAACAACAGACTGGCTGAGCCAGAACGGGCTTTGGAATCACACTGTGAGAAGGGCTTTCAGGAATCATCTGATCCCACCCTTCATTTTAAAGATGAGGAAACAGTGAGGCAATGCTCACCTAGGTGGTAGATAGCAGAACTGGGACTCAAACCCATGTCCTAGAACTCCAAATCTAGCTCTTTCCAATCTCTTCTCACCCCCATCCTGTCCCTTTACCTTTGCATGGGCCTGGATTGCTCTTGTTCCTCACCTCTATCTTTTATAACATCCAGAGGGTGCAGTGAATAGAGCGCCCTGCCTGGAGTCAGAAAGACTCATCTTCCTGAATTCAAATGAGACCTTAGATAGTAAGGTCTGTGTGACCCTGGGCAAGTCACTTCACCCTGTTTGCCTCAGTTTCCTCATCTGTAAAATGAGCTGGAGAAAGAAATGGCAAATCACTCTGGTATCTCTGCCGAGAAACCCTAGAGGGGGTCACGGAAAGTTAGACAGGACTGAAAATATGACTAAATAACAAACAAGAAGTTTTCTTTAAGGCTCAGCTCAAGCACTGCCTTCTAAATTATGCTTTTCTGGGGCAGCTAGGTGGCACAGTGAATAGTGCACCGGCCCTGGAGTCAGGAGAACCTGAGTTCAAATCCAGCCTCACACTAAACACAAAACTAGCCATGTGACCTTGGCAAGTCACTTAACCCCAGTTGCCCCCTCCAAAAAGCAAAAAAAAAAAAAAAAAGTATGCTTTTCCTGATCCCTTCCCTTCCCCCCAGCTGGGTTTATCAGATGGAATCCTAGATTTGAATATAGAAGTGGGATTCCAGTCCTCCCTCAGATTCTTATTAGTTGTGTGACCTTGGACTAGTCACAGTCTTGCTCAGCTTCTATTTCCTCATTGTAAAATGGGGAGGACAAAAGTACTTGCTTTGCAGGGCTGTTGTGAGCCTGGCCAATGAGATCATTGTTAAGCCTTAAATCACGATATAAATGTTAACTATTGTTACTAGTATTACTACTCTGCATTAATTTTGTTAAAAATATTTATTTTGTACATACTGAGATATTTTCATGTTGTCTCCAGTGATAGAATATAAACTCCTTAAGGGCAGGAATTATTTCCCTTTTGTCTTTTGTAGAGTCAGTACAAAATACCATCAGTTATTATCAGGGTCCATCCACCGTTAGAGAACTGTCATAACCCCTGGGGGTGTCAGGGTGGAGAGAATGGGAAAATAGGCACAGTTCCAAAGCACTGTCTGTGAAATGGAGATGATGACATTTACAAAGCAGTGTAAAAAAACAAAGAAACCAAAAACCAATATGGGGGTCGAACAGGTCCTCCTTAGAGAAGATGAGTTTTTCCTTCCACTATCGTTGTCAGCATAGTTTAACTTACTAGCCCATTCTTTTTCTTAAAACAAGAAAATAAAGATACTTAAATTTAGCGGGGAAAAAAGATTTTTAAAAGAGAAATGGACATGCATGGAAGAGGAGAGAAGGCAGTCTGGGTTCCAGCCATGATAATGTTATAGTAATAATAATTAAAGGAGCAGGGGTGGGGATGAGCAAACCACAAGACAGTGGTTGGAAGGAGATGATGGAGAGGGGCTAGATGTCTGTGGGCTTCCCCTCATCCTCTGAGCCCGAGTGGCCCTTTGGCCCAAGGGACATCTCTTGGGAGGGACCATGCTTCCCTCTGGTCAGTTGGGGCTCGGGTTTTCAGAGTGGAAGATCAGATGAACAAATTCAAGTTCAGTGACTCCCGTAGGGTCACACAAGACCTGCCTCCCCTACCCACTGTCCTCTCCCAAGAGCCAGACAAGGCTCTATGTCAAAGGCTCAATGTCGAAGGGGTGCTCTGGGGGGTCCCCAACCCCAGGTCCTCAGTCACGCTGGTCTGGTCTCTACCTCTGCCCACCATGCCCAGCTTTGCTGTTCTCCCTGAGGACTTTCTTGTCTATCTCTTCCTCTTTCTCTCTCTCCTCCCTCTGTTCCGTTCCCGTCCCTCTCCCACTCTTCCTTCCTTTCCACTTATTGACTCAGGCCTGAAACTTCCTCCCTACCCTTTCCATTTCTATAGGCATGCACGCGCCCACGCCATCGACTGTTTGACCCAGCTAAAGGCCAAATGGGCACCACCCTCTCAACTTAGAAACAAATTCAAAGAGAGGCAGATGGGAGGAACAGAGGGCTTAGAGTTGGAGGGACCTTAGTGAGAGGGTTTACATAGGGGGAAACTGAGGAACAGCTAGAAATATAGACATGTAATGAAAATAATAGCATATATATCCACACATACATATCTACACGTATATCACTTTAAATTTTGCAAAGCCCCATTTCCTTTTGATTCTTGAAACAACTCTGAGGGAGGTGCTATTATTCTGGCACGGTGGGTAGAGGGAGCTGGACTTGGAATTGGGAAGACCTGAGTTCGAATCCAACAAAAGACACCTGCCAGCTCTGCGACCCTAAGCAAGTCACTTAGCTTCTTTTGCCTCAGTTTCTGCATCTGTAAATGGGAATAATAATAGTACCCACCTCTCTGGGTGGTTGTGAGAATCAAATGAGACAGTAATTGTCAAGAGTTGTTCAGTTGTCCAACTCTTTGTGAACCCATGAACCACAGCAAGCCAAGCAAGGATAATAGAGAGATTTACCATTTCTTTCTCAGTGGATTTAGACAAATAGAGACTAAGTGACTTGTGCAGGGTCATACAAATAGTAAGTGTCTGAGTCTGGATTTGATCTCAGGTCTTCCTGACTCCGGGTCTAGTGTTCCAGCCACTGAGACACATAATAAGTGCTTATATAATTGTTAGCAAATGTTACTATTCTTTGGTATTATTACTACCTATTTTACAGATCAGCAAACTGAGGCTGAGGGAAGGCAAGTGACTTGTCCAGGGTCAAGTATCTAGATAAGAGTAAGGGGCCAGGATTCAAACCCAGGTCTTCCTGAATCTAAGTTCCGCATTCTTATCTATTATGTCTCCCAGAGAGAGAGAGAGAGAGAGAGCAATGGACAGATGGACAGACAGACAGACAGACTCAGACATAGGTAAAGAGCTAGAGACAAATACACAGACGGGAGTATTCAGAGAGATGGGAAGATAGGGACAGACAGACAGACAGACAGACACACACACACACACACACACACACACACACACACACACACAAAGATAAAGAAACACAAATACCCACAAAGACACCCACCCACCCACCTAACCACACTGACTGGCGCATACCTGCACACACGGGCATATCTGCGCATAACAGAGACCGACCCGCAGATTCACCGAGAGAAAGACAAAGAACAAGTGAGTGGGTGGCGTGCAAAAGCACGAATAATTAACCCAACAAAGACAAGAGTGTGTATATTCAAAACACGAAGCCTACAGTCCCGCGGACGCTGGGGAGACACGCCAATGTGAGCGCACAGGTATACGGCTCTCTGCCGCCATCTGCTGGTGGCTCGAATGGTCACGTCCTGGACCCACGATGTACGTCTAGTATCCGTCTGGGCTCCCCGACCTGCCTGCTGTCCTTGGTGAGGGACCGGGGCTCCTCAGGCTCATATCACTGTTTCCTGAGCCAGGTGAAAGACTCAAGGTCAATGTCAGTCCTCCTTAATGCATGCTTAAATACACCCTGTATAAACAGTGTGCTCAGCAAACTCCAGCGGCAACCTGTCTTCTCTCAGAGCAGGTACAAATTTCTGTTTGAAAACTTAAGGTCCTTCACAACTCTGATTTTTCTAGCCTTGTTATATAGCTAGGTGGGCAGTGGACACGAGACCTGGAGTCTAGATAGTCCTCAGATAGTTACTGGCAGTGTGACCCTAGGCAAGTCACTTAACTTTTGTCAGCTTCAGTTTCCTCACTGGGATAATAACAGCAGGACTGTTGTGAGGATCAAATGAGATAATATTTGTAAAGTGCTTTGCAGATCTTAAGGTGCTTACATTCACACACTCATCAGTGCAGCCAGGCTGGCCTTCTCCCTCTCACACAGGACATCTCTGTACTTGACGCAGTCTGGTTTCTATGTCTGGAGTGCATTTCCTCCTCCAACTTTTGGAATCCCTTGCTGCTCAGTTTACCAATAACCTTCCAGGAGAGGTCATTTCTGATCTTCCTTTAGTCCCTCCTTCCAGCTGCTAGTGACCTTCCCCACCCCACCCCTTTGTCTTGTATCTATGTTGTACATACTTATTAATGTATGCATCATTATATCCCCCTACGGAGTAGAAACTTCCTGAGAACAGGGCTTAGTTATTTTATTTTTTTCTTTGTCTCCCTAACACCTAGCATAGTGGTTGGCACATTCTAGGTGTTTTTAGAAATTGTGTCCCTTGATTGGGCTTGGAGTCAGAATACCTGGGTTCCTTACTCTGTTGTGCAATACTAGACAAATCACTTCATTTCTCTGAAACTCAGTTTCCCCATCTGTGAAATGAGGATAATAGTATTTACACTGCCATCAACAAAATACTAAGAGAACTGGAGAGGAGGTTATAGTGTATCTACCGTGGAAGACTGATGGGATCACACAAGAGTGAGGACCATAAGAACAGACCTAGAGAGAACACTTTAGAGTTTGTGTAGACATCTCATTTGAGTCCCATAATATCCCTGTGAGATAGGTGCTATGGAAGTTGTTGTCTCCATTCTAAAAATGGTGAAATTGAGGCAACCAGCAGCAAATGCTGAATTCAAATTCAAGACTGCCTGATACCAGGCTCTTGTCTCTTTCTTGCTTTCTTTCTTTCTTTCTTTCTTTCTTTCTTTGCCTTTTTTTTGGAGGGGGAAGGTAGGGCAACTGGGGTTAAGTGACTTGCTCAGGGTCACACAGCTAGGTTTGTGTGTGTGTGTGTGTGTGTGTGTGTGTGTGTGTGTGTGTGTGTGTGTGTATGTATATGTGCATGTTAAATGTCTGAGATTGGATTTGAGCTCAGGTCCTGCTGACTCCAGGGCCAGTGCTCTAGTCACTGTGCCACCTAGCCACCCCCTTTTTCTTTCTTTCTTTCTTTCTTTCTTTCTTTCTTTCTTTCTTTCTCTCTCTCTCTCTCTCTCTCTCTCTCTCTCTCTCTCTCTCTCTCTCTTTCTTTCTTGGAGGGGAGAAGGTAGGGCAATTAGAGTTAAGTGACTTGCCCAAGGTTACATGGCTAGTTTTTTTGTTAAATGTCTGAGGTAGAATTTGAACTCAGGTCCTCCTAACTCCAGGGCCAGTGCTCTATTCACTGCACCACCTAGCTGCCCCTCGTCTTTAAAATTTTTTTTTAATTTTTATTTAAAGTTTTGAATTCCAAATTCTATCCCTTCCTCCCTCCATCCCCTCTCCCCTCCCTGAGATGATAAGCAATCAGATAAAAATTATACATTGCAATTATATAAAATTTTTCCTTGTTAGTCATTTTGTATAAGAAGGCTCAGATAAAAGAAAAAAAGAAAGAAAGAAAGAAAGTGAAAGATAGTATGCTTCAGTCTGTATTCAATCAATATCAGTTCTTTCTCTGGAAGCAGATAGTAAGCTTCATCATGAGTCCTTTGGAATTGTCTTGGATCATCGTATTGATGAGAATAGCTAAGTCATTCACAATTCTTCATCCAACAATATTGCTGTTACTGTGTACAGCATTCTCCTGGTTCTGTTCACTTCACTATACATCAGTGCATGTAAGTTTTCCAGGTCTTTCTGAAATCATCCTGCTTGTCATTTCTTACAGCACAATTATATTCCATTACAGTCATATAACACAATTTGTTTAGCCATTCTCCTAGTGAAAGGGCATTCCTTTGATTACCAATTCTTAGCCACTGCAAAAAGAACAGCTAGAAATATTTTTGTACAAACAGCCCTCCCTTTTATGGATGTCTTTGCAGTATAGACCTAGCAATGGTATTGCTGGATCAAAAGGTATGCACAGTTTGGTCCCCCTTTAGGCATAGTTCAAATCGCTCTCCAGAATGGTTGGATCAGTCCACAACTTCACCAACAGTGCATTAGTGTCCCAATTTTCCCACATTCCTCCAACATCCAACATTTTTCTTTTTATTGTTATTGTCATCACATTAGCCACTCTGATAAATGTGAGGTGGTACTTCAGAGTTGTTTTAATTTGTATTTCTCTGATCAATAGTGATTTAGAGCATTTTTTCATATGACTACAGATAGCTTTGATTTCTTTGTCTAAAAACTGCCAGGCCAGTAGTCTTAACCCTTAAATTCTTGGTCCTTCTCCAAGAGAAGAACATGTATTAGTGGAAGGCTGCCCCACAATGATAGGTTCATGGTGCCAGAGAGCCTCTACAGAGTATCTCTTAAGTCTTAAACTGCCTCAGACTTCTGGGACAGCCTGTATAATTAGTAAAATATTATAGAAATGTAAGCCTATTGACTCATGGGATTTTATAGCTGGAAAGGACTATAGGTGTTATCTAGTCTGACCATCCTACTATATAAATAAGGAAAGTGATCTTCATTCAAAGTCTTCCTTAAGTGGCTACTAAGTTTTTGTGAACTTGAAAATTGATAGCCCACTTTATTTTGTATTATTTTAATAAAGTTTAGTTAATTTATTGTGTATTAATGATCAATCCACTATGTATTGGTTGGACCCCTCTTTATGTGAGTTTGAGCTCCCTTAAGCCAGTAACTTCCTGATGTCAGCCAGCCCAGAAATATGACACCCTTAAGACTATCTTGTTTCATCAGAAATCTCCCAATATGAAGGAAGAGAAAAAAAAAAAAAGAAACGTAGGCAGAAACCTCTGGCAATCTTGGTTACTGCCCAAATACCTCTGGCTCCTTTTTAAGCCTTGCCAAGAAACCTCAGGGAAGGGGAATGCTTTTATTGCAGTAAAAGGAGGTATTTTGCTAGAGATTGCAGAAAGAAAAAGAGGAACTCACAGAATAAGAACAAAAATGAGACACTGGGACAACCCAAACAGAAAATTTACAGCAAGAGAATGTAGATATAACAATCTGTCTTGTCTATGTTTTCTGTTATTCTATGCTGCAAAGTGTTTCTGTGTGTTTGTTTTGTTCCATGTCCTGATGACTCAACCTAGCTTTTTCCTTCGGTTTGATCAGCCAACAAAAGAATGTAAAAAATGAAACTTTCCAAAATCTTTAGAAAAGACAAGTCTCCTTTTATCTCTATATCTCCAACCCTGGCCAAGTTGGAGATTGCAAAAGTGAAAGTTAGATATAATTAAAACACAATTTCTCTACTGAAAACTTCAAATTGTGGTTTGAATGTTTTTATGAGTATATCTAACTGCTAAAGTCTTATAGCAAGGGCAGCCAGTTGTACTTTTCAATCAACAGAACAATCCCCAAACAGTTTGTTTGTCAGTCTCCAAGTCTGAAGTTTTCTGGTGGAATAACTTTTAATTTTACTGTAATTTCTTTAAAAGTTACACTTTTAAAATGCACTTAAGGGGAATGACAAATTTATTGCAGGATAGAAGTGTGATTTTTTTTCTGATTAAAATGCAGAACAGGAAAATTTTAGACTACCTTCACTTTCCTCTCTCCAAAAGAATAAAATTAGATCAAGTTGGAATGTATTTACCCTTCCATTGATTACTACTTTTAAACAACTAAAAGTCAGACCTCAAGCAAGCCACGTTATTAGCCCTTACCTTAAGATTCCTAGATTATATGCCTCTGGAGACAATGAAAAGGCAAGTTTTATAGAAGCATTCAAACTGCCAAGGAAAGGTGAATTCCAAAGTGCTCCCAGGTTCCAGTTCAACCTTAGAGAGAGAGAGAGAAAATTGTTTCAAATCAGGAAGCAACTGAAAAATAAGTACAATTTAATAGTTTTCTTCGAAGAATATATATTATAATAGGTTAGGTTGAGAAAACAAAAGAAATGGTTTTAACTACTGAGTCATTTAAAAAGAAATGCAGAAAAACCCTTGAGCCATTGAGAAAATTATGGTTTCCATCAGACACTGGTTTGGTTGTTTTTTTGGTAGTGCAATTCCTGTTAACTCTAATAGATGAAATCAAAATTGTGTTTTTAATAAAAGCAAATACTTTAATTTTAAAAATTATTATACTATAAATCAAAAGATCCTTCTCATTCAAATCACTGTTGACCATTTGACAATGAGGCAAATTTAATTACAGATCAGAAAAGATGATAATCTGCTTTATTATTACAGTTACTAAAATTGATATAAAGTCTTTAGGAAAGGCTATATCAAGACTATATCAGTCTCTTGAAATGTCAAAGAATTTGGATAAGTATGGATAAGTACTGCTACTTAATTTATATTTAATCGTTTTAATTAGAATCAATGTGATGTTTAGAATTGCATTCCAGCAATTGTAGTCTCCTTGTCACTGTAAAAAAATTTTTTTATGTTTTTTTTTGGAGGGGGAAGGCAATTGAGCCTAAGTGACTTGCCCAAAGTCACACAGCTAGTAAGTGTGTCAAATGTCTAAGGCTGTATTTGAACTCAGGTCCTCCTGACTCCAGGGCTGGTGCTTTATTCGCTGCGCCACCTAGCTGCCTCTATTGTCACTTTTCAATTTGAGTTAATTTTTTAAACTACAGTTTAAGCTAATTGATAACAGCGGGCCCTGAAATGTAACATTGTGGCAGTTAATGGCCCTTGTGAAATTGCTAACATTGGTGATTATACAATCATGTATTTGATTTGGTTGAAATTTGTTCCAAAATTTAAATTAATATGCTCTCATGTGATATGCTTTTTTCTCTTAAAAGAATTATTGTAAATGCTTACAAAAATTTTTTTTTCTACTTAATAGTGTTTTGTTTTTTCCAATTACATGTAAAGGTAGTTTTCAACATTCACTTTTATAAGACTTTGATTTCCAATTTTTTTCCTCCCTCTCTCCTCCTTCCCCCCCCCCCAAGACAGCAAGTGATCTTATAAAGGGTATATATGTATAATCATATTAAACATATTTCTACATTAGTTATGTTGTCAAAGAAAAATCAGAATAAAAGGGAAAAGTCACAAGAAAGAAAAAAAAAGAAAATATTATGTTTTGATCCTCATTCAGACCCCATAGTTCTTTTTCTGGATGTGGATAGCATTTTCTATCATGAGCCTTTTGGAATTGTCTTAGATTATTGTATTGCTAAGACCTGAATCTATCAAAGTTGATCATACCTCAATGTTGTTGTTACTGTGTACAATGTTCTCCTGGTTCTGTTCAATTCACTCAGCATAAGTTCATGTAAGTTTTCCCAAGTTTTTCTGAAATCCACCTGCTCATCTTTTCTTATAGCACAATATTATTCTATTACATTCATATACCACAACTTGTTCAGTCATTCCCCAGTTGATGAATATTCACAAAAATATTTTGTGGTCTCTTCTTAAAAAATCCATACAGTGTTGGAAAATATTGCAAACTTTGTAAAGGGAGGAAGCAGTTAGATATGACTAGTGTAATCAATGATTTTTCTATGATATTATGTATTGCACATTTAAGTACCAGCACCAGAATAGAAGTTCCTTTTATACAATGCTATTAGACTACAAATTGAGAAAGGAAAACAGTTAAAATATGAAGAAAACTGTGGATAGTAATAATTACTTAATCTTGTAAGAGGAATAGCAGAGAATATTTTTTGAAGTTAATTTATTTGTTTTTAATTTTCAAAATTCACTTCCATAAGTTTTGAATTTTCTTCCCCTCCCTTCCCTCCTCCCTCTCAAGATGTCATGCAATCTGATATAGTCTCTATATATACATTCCTTTTAAACATATTTTCACATTAGTCATGTTCTATAGAAGAATTAGAATGAGGGAGGGACCATGAGAAAGGAAAAAAAAAACAAGACAAGACAAAAAAAGAAAATAGTATGCTTCAATCTGCATTCAGACTCCATAGTTCTTTCTCTGGATGTGAATAGCATTTTCCATCATAAGTCTTTTGTAGTTATCTTACAGTCTTGCATTGTTGAGAAGAGTTAAGTCTATCAAAGTTAGTCATTGTACAATGTTGTTGTTACTGTGTACAGTGTTGCCCTGGTTCTGCTCACTTCACTCTGCATTAGTTCATGTAAATCTCTCCAGGTTTTTCTGAAGTCTGCTTGCTCATCATTTCTTATGGAACAATGGTATCCGGTTACATCCATATACTGCAACTTGTTCAGCCATTCCCCAATTGATGGGCATCCCCTCAATTTCCCATTCTTGGCCACCACAAAAAGAGCTACTATAAATATTTTTGGATGTGTGGATCCTTTTCCCATTTGTATGATCTTTTGGAGGTACAGCCCTACAAGTGGTATTGCTGGGTCAAAGGGTATGCACATTTTTATAGCTCTTTGGGCATAGTTCCAAATATTAGCAGAGAATCTTTAAGGTACTAATATCTGTGATATTCCTGTGCCTTAAGTAGGCTCTGGCCAATCCAGTTGTCACTGACAAGTAAACTCCTTCATGAAATAAGTGTGTGAATGTTTTTTGTTTTTTTTTTAGCATAAAAGAGGTTAACTTTGAGAAGGAGACAAATAACTTCTACAGGTTTATCTGGCTTGCTACATGCTGTAAGACTCTGTGAGAGGAACTAATTCTTATCCAAAAAGAGGAACCTTAAACTTGACAGTTGTGCTAAGTGAGTTTTATCTCAGTTTTCTTGACTATCACTCATAAAAATTGTGATTGTTGTTGTCATGTCTGACTCTTCATGATCTCAGGTGGGGTTTTCCCAACATAGATATTGGAGTGATTTACCATTTCCTCCTCCAGCTCATTTTACAGATGAGGAAACTGAGGGAAGCAAGGTTAAATGACTTGCCCAATGTCATACAGCTAATAAATGTCTAAACTCAGGAAAGTGTCTTCCTTACTCCAGGCTGGGCACTCTATGCACTATGGCGCCACCTAGTGGCCCTGTGTGATTATAACCAATTCTACTGCCCCAAAGGCTTCAGTGAACAGTTAAATCCCTGAAATACATTAAACCTTTGTAAGTATTTCCAACAAGCAGCTGTTCCCAAAAGGATGAGGAAACATGTACTTTTACTTGGCCATTAGTTTTAACACGTGCAATTTTCACTATTCTACTTTGTGGAAATAATTCTCTTGGTCTTTGTTGAATCTGTCTTATTTATAAATAAAGTGAGACTGTGGGAGGTTTTGTTGGAATCTTAACAGAGAGATTCAGACAGCGCTTCCCTCTTCCCATAATTGTGAAGTGCTAACCACAGTGCCGGTCATGTGGAGAGCCTTATATAATAGTCACCCATTGTTAGCGACCTTCAGTTACTTTAAGGTTCTAAAATGAAAGGCCTTTTATGAAAAGCAATGTGGAAATGCGTTCAATTGAGTTAAATGTCACCCACATTGTAAGAAGTTTTGTTTCATGTTTTACAATATATGAGATTGTGTAAAATTTCTCTAAAGAATTGAGAAATACTGTTAGAGTGGCAACTTCCTTTTCTGTTCTATGTTCTGTCACATTACATGTGGGACTGTCCAGTTTTCTGACAAGCTGTGTTCCTTGTTAAATGTGGTATTGAATCTTTAAAATGGTTACAAGTTCCACTCGACTTTTAAATTCCTGAAACTTTCTCATCATCTGAGGTCATGAGATCTTACCATTCCTGCTGCTAAAAGTAAGACTGATGTCTTAAAAATGAAACCAAAGTGGGAAACCTTACGTGTCTGAAGAAATGTTTTATCTGAGAAAATATTTAACCATTCCTTGTGAAAAGAAGCTTTTTATTGAACTATCAAAGGCCTCATAACATGACAACAATAACCTAGCCCCAAGCTGTAAGTCAGTAAACTTTTGCTATTTGAGGAAAAGTCTCATGCGACTGTATTTTTCTGCTATCCTAAGTTTTGATTTGAGGTATGAGTGTTTCAGGGCAACTAAGTGGCACAGTGGATAGAGTACTCAGGAAAACCTGAGGTCAAATCTGTCCTCAGACATTTACTAGTCTTGTGGCCCTGGCCAAGTCACTTTACCCTATTTGCCTCAGTTTCCTCATCTGTAAAATGAGCTGGAGAAGAAAATGGTGAACTCCTCCAAGTATCTTTGCCAAGAAAACCCCAATATGGGGTCACAAAGAGTTGAGTACAACAGGAACCACTGAACAAGAACAACAGAAGTGCCTGACCTCTCACGAGGCCACTAGTTGACCCTTCAAGGGAAATGCCATGGGTCACTGCAGCCTGGGGACTGCTACGGGTGAATGTTTGTGGATGTCTGTCCCTGGGAAAACTGAGAGGATGACCTGGTGAAGGTAAAGATATGGTCCTCTTGACTTAGTCTCCTCATTTTGCTAAACAAGATCATTTTCTCATATAGGTATATCTGAGCCTGGCTGTGATACCCTGTGGCTCATGTGGAATCTTTCTAGTTTGACTATGACTTTCTGGATTGTTGACTATAACTCATACTAAAATCAAACAGAACTAGGGAACAGTCTTGATACCGCTGTATTCCTCCCTTTTTCCTCACATAGCAAATTCCTTTGGTAAGGGCAAGTGTACGATGATACTTCATTTTTTTTCATTATAATAAACATAAGAGATAAACATCATTGGCGACTTTTGACTGAATAATATATGCTGGTAAAGTACTACTACCAATAGAGAAGACACTTCACCTGATCTTCTGGGGTCTTTTTAATCCACTATGGTGATTTGTTTTCCCTACAATTGAGGGAGTATTTAGTTTATAGGAGATCAATACTACAGCATCTTTTCATTATGTTAATATGATTATAATATAATTATAGGTATATGTTTCCTCATTCTATCAATTATATCAAATATGGTTATATATTAACATTTATATGTTATATATTTATATGTTAATATGATTATAATTCCTCCAAAGGGGGAATGAATTAGAATTAGATTTTGATAAAGATAGATAAAAATAAATGAAGATTAATGTAAATTTTTTCAGAAAATACAACATTTTGAGGAGCAACAAGATATGTGGGGGCACACCACTGACTCTCAAATACAAATGATTGAACACATGAAAGTCTTATTTTACAAGTCATGCTCTCATACGTTTCTTTTTAGGATTGATAGAAATGTTTATATAAGATACAAGGCTTGGATAAAAAAGACCAAGACAATGTAGGACTTAAATTCTTGGAGTTTTAGGTGTGGGTTCTTAATTTGATGTTCCATAGTTCACTTCCTCAACTGGTTACTAAATTGTATTAAGATATATAGGTAGAAAGATATATTAGTATATATATATATTTTTTCAACATTCACTTTTATAAGATTTTGAGTTTCAATTTTTTTTCTCCCTCTCTCCTTCCCCTCCCCCCTCCCAAAGATGGCAAGCAATCTGATATAGGCTATTGTATTAGCAAGCACCCTAGCACACCCAGGATGGCCTGCTAGCACAGGTTCTTTGATCTGCTTTTAAAGGAAAGACTGCTCAAAGAGGAGTTAACAATCCTACTTTTAATTACATTCACTAGTTCAGGGGAAAAGTCAGCACCCTGAAGTTGGAGAAATACAAGCAGAGAAATTAACAGAAAGACCAACAGACAGGGCTCAACTGTCTGAGTAAAGCAATATTGCTATATGCTTTACATATATTACTGGATCAAGGGAGCACAGACATCTAAGCAACTGGGGGGCTCTGAACATACAGCTACTCAGAGTCTCGACAAAGAAATCATAAGATCCTTCTCATGAGTGAACCCCCCAAAGCAAAATTCCAGCCTCCCAGAATATATAACAAAGACCCAGCATCTGATTGACTGAGTACTGAGGAGCTTGAAAATCCTCGTGCCCCAGCACTGAACTGGAAATTCCTCATAGCCCAGAGCCTGATTAGCTCTGGGCCAGGGATCTATGTGCCTATTAATGGGCAGGGAAGATCTTCAAATTCCCTTACCATTTTAGTTATATACCTATGATCATATTAAACATATCTCCTCATTAGTTATGTTGTGAAAGAAGAATCAGAACAAATGGGAAAAACCATGAAAAAGAAAAAAACAAATAAAGAGAAAATAATATGCTTTGATCTACATTCAGACTCCATCGTTCTTTCTCTGGATATGAATAAAATTTTCCATAATGAGTCTTTTGGGATTGTTATCGTGATATATTTCCACGAAGGATTACAACAGGAACATCTAACAACTTCTGCAAGTGACCTTGACCCACACAAGCAGCCCTTCTATGAAGACCCCTCTTTCAGAGTTGCCATCAAATGAGACCTACTCCAGAATGAGACCAGGAGAAGTTGTTTGCATGTCTAAAAATCAAGTAGAGATAAAATGGACATTGGGAATGGGCTTCTAGGATACAAAGATACTTGAAGTTATTTATCATTATTGTATTATCTGGAATTCATGTAAATTCTTCCTTTCCCATGCACCACTGTCTCTGTAAGGCTAGCTTACCAAACAGGACTACTCCCAATGGAATTTGTCAACACAACGGCCATAGCAAGGCTTTAGCGCATAGAATGGGCTCCTCCCCAAAACACTCTTTGGTCATAGGAGCTTATTCCTGTCTAAGCACTTCAACGCACAGATGGAGAAGCCATGAGAGACTTACTGTCTTTTCCTGGGCCATTTGTAACAGTCAACCAGAACCAATAATAATCGAATAATAATCAAATAATTAATAATAATCAAATTTCTCATGGCTAGTCTCATATAAAATGTTGAACCTTGCAATTATTGCCTTCTATTGCCCCACTGCTAATTTAATTCCAATGGAAACTGATCATGCCTAATTATATCAATTTGGTTTATAGATGTTGATTCATCGGAGACATGTCTCCAAAGAATCAAAAGGGAGAATGTGAAGTTGAAAATTGATACCCCACTTCATTCTGTATTATTTTAATAAGGCTTGGTTAATTTATTATGTGTTAATGATTAATTTACTATGTATTGGTTGGCCCCCTCATTATGTGAGTTTGAGCTCCCTTAAGCCTATGACTTCTATGATTAATTATCGATTGAGAAATGTACCTAATAGGTATATCTAATCAGAATCAATATTTGTGAATCAAATTCAGACTTGATTTATTAGTAAAATTTGACAGACAGATTTATTAGTAAATATATTACTGTATAATGTATATGTAAATACATTACTGTAGTAAATACAGTAAATATTTATTAGTAAATATTTGTGAATCAAATTCAGACTTGATTTATTAGTAAAATTTGACAGATAGATTTATTAATAAAATTTGGAAAAGTTTATTGTCCTTATTTTTATGAGCTACAGCCCAACTACAAAATTCCAGTCTGTGAATTTTGCTGACCATGAGGGTAGATAAGTTAATCTGGTGATAAGATGGGCATGTCACAGGACTTTCCAGGGGATGGTAGTCAATCCTGTGTTTTTCTTGTTGCTCTGGGCTGTGGAAATCCTCTTTCTGAGTCAAGCTAACCATAGCCTACCCTCTATCTCTGGGTCAGACCAATCTCGGTCTGAGATGTAATTTGCATCATTGGACTATTTTTGGCACCCTATATAACCTGCTATCTTTTCAGTTGTTTAAAAGAACTGTTTTGACTGTCAGATGCATTGTTGGCTACTGAAAAGCCTTCAATCCCTTTTATTGGTATTTGCTAACCATACTAATAAATCGGTCATGCTAGGAACTTTGTGCCTCATTTTTTTCTTTATCTCAGCCCATTCAACTCAAGTTTGCTTGTCTAGTAGGGTTAAAGGATATGAGCTCTGAGGCTAGGAGGAAGTCTTAGTTCTTCTGCCTGTGTGGCCTTAGACAATAAACTTAATTATTCTGAGCCTCAGTCTTCTCCAATGTAAAATGAAGTGGGGATGGGGAACAAAACCAATGTCAATAACACTCGAAGGGAAATGGGTAAATGGGGAAAAAATCTTTACCTCAAGTTTCTCTGATAAATGTCTTGTATCCGATATAGGTAAGAAACTGATTCAAATTTTCAAGAGTAAGAGCCATTTCCCAATAGATAAATGGTTAAAAGATAAGAACAGGGATTTTTCAAAAGAAGAAATCTAAACTATCAGCAAGCATATAAAAAAATGCTCCAAATCACTAATAATTAGAGAAATAAAGAGGCCCTGAGGTTCCCCTTCATACCCATCAAAATGCAAAGGAAAATGAAAAATGTCAGAGGGGCTTCAGGGAAGCAGATTAGTCTAGCTGTTCTGGAAAGAAGCCTGAACCATGACGCAAATGTTTTTTGAAGTATTATTATATTTATTAAAAATGTATTTATTTATTTTTGCTTTAGAATATTCAGTTCCATAAGCTTTTGAGTTTAATATTTTCTCTTCCTCCTTCCCCTCTCCCCTCCCCAAGATGGCATACAATCTGATAGAGGCTCTACATATAGATTCATATTAAGCATATTATTACATTAGTATGACCCAAATACTACTGAACTATGTATATCCTTTGACCCAGTGATACTTCTGCTGGTCCCATACCACAAAAGGATCAAAGAAAGCAGAAAGGGGAAGGGAAAGGAAGGGAATAAACATTTACATAGTGCCTAGTATATGCCAGGCATTCAGCTGTGTTTTTATAAATGTTATTTCATTTGATCCTCATAGCAACCCTGGGAGGTAGGTGATAATTACTATCCTCATCTACCTTTGAAGAAACTATTATTTATGCAGGGTACATAGCTAGGAAGTGTCTGAGGCTGGATTTAAAATGCTCTATCCACTATGCTGCTGGCTATCTCTAGAAAAGGACCCGTTGGTATAAAAATATTTATAGAAGGTCTTTTTGTTATTGCAAAGAACTAGAACCCAAATTAGAAAATGGCTGAAGAAATTGTAGTACATTAATGTGATAGAATACTACTGCACCATAAGAAATAATGAAAGACATGGCTGGTTTCAGAGAAACCTGAGAAGACCTATATGAACTGATGAAGAGTGAAGAGAACAGAATCAGACAAACAATTTTTACAATAGTAACAATATAAAGAAAGACAACTTTTACAGATTTAAAAACTCTGACCAATACAGTTCTTACCAATGATGATCACAGAGGACTGATTGTGAAACATGCCACCTACCTCCTCACAGAGAAGAAATGGACCCAAGATGCAGAATAAGAGAGACATTTTTGGACATGGCCAATGTAGAGTTTGTTTTGGTTGACTATGCATTTTTTTACAAGGTCTTTATTTTCCTTTCTTTCTTTCTTTCTTTCTTTCTTTCTTCCTTCCTTCCTTTCTTTCTTTCTTTCTTCACAGTTTCAGCTACAATCCTTTTCTTTGTTAAACTGTGTACAAGGAAATGTTCATTTATTTAGTGTGAATTCTAAATAATTTTAGTAAAAATTCTAAATAAATAAAATGAGGGAGGGTGTTTTTAAATGATCTTTAATTTTTTTTTTTTTAGTGATCTCTAAAGTCCTTTCAAGATCTAACTTATAATATCTTAGGAACTTCATATATGCGGGGTCCTCAGTCACTGTCAACAGCAATCTTCATTTTCTGTCCCCCTTCCCTAGCTTCAAGCAGTCTCTGTGGATCATCTCCTACTGTCCCACTGTATACCACTCCACCTGCCCAACTGGGACAGGTGAGTTCAGAGTCTATTTTCCAGCTATTTTCCACTATATCCCTGGTTCAAAGAACTGTAGAAAAGAGGGTGGGACTTGGTGCCAGGCCCAAGGTTAGCAGCTTGGGCACTGAGGCAGCTGGCCCTGGAAGAGACTGACCAGGTGGCCTTGGTATAGAGCCTAGCTGTACAGTGTTCCAATCCCCTGGATCCTAACAATGGGTGATTTCTTATGTTTAAGGCTCCTGCAGACATCTGAACACAATGCTTTGACTGCTGCCCCCTTCTTTTTTGCCTGTGACTTTCCAAATTTCACCTATCTTATTCTTCCATATTTATCCCTATGCTGAGCTAAAGATGGAAAATTCTGAGTGTTGGACAAATTTAACTTGCATGATTTATCCTTTAGAGAACAGCTTTTCCTCCTAGGATCTCACAGAACATTTTGTTGGTTCCTCTGTAACACACTTGGCTTGTCCTCTTTTTTATTTTTTTCAAACCAAATCTTTGCTTTTATTGGTCCAAGGAGCTCCCAGTGAGAAACTTTCTCTTTATCAAGGAATCTTAGCCTTTTCTGTGACTTGTACCTATCTGACAGTCTAGTAAAGCCTATAGACTTCTCAGAATAATGTTTTAAAGTGCATAAAACAGAATGCACAAGAGTATAAAGGAAACCAGTTATACTATCAAAATACTTTAAAATATTTATTTTTTCCATCTGGAAAGACTTGCATGAATTGATGCAAAGGGAAGTGTGTAGAACCAGGAAAACATCATACATGTTAACAGCAATATTGTATGATAATCAACTGTGAATAACTTAGCTCTTCTCAGCAATCCAAAGATCCAAGACAATTCCAAAGGACTCATGATGAAAAATGCTATCCACATGCAGAGAAAGAACTGATGGAGTCTGAATGCAGAGCAAAGTGTACTATTTTTTGTTTTCTTCCTTTTTTATGTTGGTTTTTGTTGGTGTTCTGTGTTTTCTTTTACCACATGACTGGTATGGAAATGTGGTTTGCATGATTGCACATGTATACTCTGTATCAAATTGCTTACCCTCTGGGGTGAGGAGAGAAGAAGGGAAAGAATTTGGAACCCAAAATTTTTAAAGTGCAAATGTTAAAATTGTTTTTACATATGATTGGAAAAAATGAAACATTTTGAATAACTTTTTTTTTTACCAATTACATATAAAAATAATTTTGAGTTCCAAATCCCTTCCCTCCCTTCCCCCTTCCCAATTTTGTTTTTGAAGCAAGTTTACAGACTCAGCTTAAGAACTCCTGCTCTACATAATATGAAATTGCCTGGAGCACTTGGGAGGTTAAATGAGTGGTTTGGAAAGATGAACTGGACATTTTAAACCAATGCAAGGTTTATTGAGTTCACCAGCAAGGGTGGCTCTCCAGCTTGGGTAATCACATTATTTAAAGTGGGAGCAGCATTTTATAGAGCCTGGGGAGGCTGAGAGGAGCAGGGAGCGGGTATCTATCAGGCCACACATGGGAGAGCATAATGGAGGTCTGAATATGGATTGTGAGGCTTTGAATACACTTCGTGATTACCTGAACACCTACTAAGACACACAGAAAGATTAAGAAGCCTTGGAAATGCTACAATTGCCAAGTCTCCCCCCATCCCAATAATCTGATAACTCTGTTGTTTTCAACCACATGGAGCTGTCACCTGGGGTAATGAAAAAGTCCTTCTGAAAGGTCCTTCCAGATCTCTGAGAAGTTTTGGGTGGCTTTATCTATTCTCCTCAGAGGACATAAGCACCCTTATTGGAGGTGGACACATAGGACAATACATAGTCTACCCATGTGGATGAAGAGGACATCCAGAGAAGTGTGATATTCCAAGATTCTTGCACTGAGAGATTCAAAAGCCCCTCTACCACCTTTAGGCATTGGAATGATTGAAGGAGATGTAGACTGGAGTTTCCAGAGAAGCTTCAAATTCCAAAGAATGGGGACTTCTGAACTGAGGATTGCCAACACCCATAATCTCTACTAGAAACATTCATTGGTAGCACATTATCTGCCTCAGTAAGACTCAGGTACAGTAGCCTGGCAGGGTTGTAGGCACTTCTTATGAGGTTCAGGAGAAGTCTGAGATGGGCTGGGCAAGCTCAAATTATACATGGCATGATGTAACCTGGGACAAGCGGCACAAAGTATAGAGATTAACCCCATTGGCCTGCCCTTAATACACCCCCACATTTATTTGGGGTGTGCAGCACCCTAGCACATACCCATTTGTCTCCTGGTTGGACTGGATTCTGCTACTTAGCTTAACTGGTCCCTGCAGAGGTAAGATCTCAGGAGGGTGTAAGGTTGCAAAGGCCTGGGTACAGTTAGGGGAAAGGTGAGGCACAAGATCACGGTGCAAGATGAAACCCAAGTATCTACCAGGACATTGGGCAGGTTGGATCTTCTTTTGGAGGCCTTATAACCCAGGGAATGCAAGGCCACAGTATCCTCCAAGGAAAAGGTCCCCCTGAGTAAGTGTATGGGAAGGACAAATGAGGGTCATTGTGGGATGTTTCACCAGGGGTCCCTGGAGTACTTAGGAAGTCCAACTCAAATGGGCTTTCAAAGGACCTGGGGGCTTTCATTCTTCCAATGTCTGAGCTAATGGCAGGAGACACATACATATCCCAAGGGAGGGACCTATGATTTTCCATAGATGAGGGAGCGTTGGAAGGACTGACAGGAGGAGGCCAATACAAGAGGGTGCCATTCTTCTTTCTCCCTAGGACTGAATCTGTAACATGACTAACTTTTCTTCCCTTTTCTCTTCCTTAGACTTCTCTTGTTGCAATAGACCAGAAGACACGTGGAAGACTTTCTCCTGAGAGGCTTCAGTGAGACCAAGCAAACATTTCTGGCAGTCAGAATGCAAGGGCTCTCTGAGACCATTTATAAAACCTTCCTTTTCCTCCTCTGGATCTCAGAGACCATCTTAACCTGGAAAAAGAGTCTCTATGATGTTCTTCCTTCTGCTGGACACAATAGTTAATTTCACCCCAATCTACCTTATCAGAAAACATTTCCCTCAACCCTTCCAGGACCTTCTTGTGTGGCACCCCATGTTAGTCAGGTCAGGATGGGTGGGTGGGAGAGGTTCTTTGGGTCAGGTTGACTTTTCTTGGATCTGGGTCCAGAGATACTTGCCAATCAAGACCACCATTGGTTGGAATCTACCCAGGTTAACCTGTAGGCTTCAAATAAAGTTTTCAGTTTCTCAGTAAATTCTCCAGGCTTTTCTCACAATTTGGGGAAATCAGATCCCTAAGCATAGAATTCAGTGAAGGACTAGGGGACATAGACAAGTAGAGAAGGACCACCGAACTTAGGAAATTCCTCTAGGGTCATAAGGATCTCAGAAGTTTCTCGGGTGATTTTTTCCTCTGCCTTGTGCCTCAGGATGATTTTGGTTGACGTACACTCAACCACCTTCCAGCAAGGGGAAGGAGGGGGCTATTATGGAGCTCAAGGTGGGGGCAGTTTTTCTGGGAGAAGAGGAACAGACAAAGAGGGTGGAGAAGGCCACCATAAACTGAGGAGGCCCTCTAGGATTGGAGGAGGCAGTTCCTTTGACAGTTGAAGGATTATTGGATTTAAGGAACATAACTTCTTTCATTCACATCCCTGGAACTAACAATGGAATCACTCTTCTTTTTAGTGGCCATCTGGTATAAGTGTGTAGTTTTGGCAGATCCACAGAGGGTAACTAATTTGGGCAGGTCAAATGAGTCTTCTAAGAGTTCTAAGCCTTCAAAGCCTTCACCAGATCATCTGGTGTATAAAAATACCATATGTCTAGCTATTTGGTGTCTCTGTGCTATAAAGTTTAAACATTTTATCTGCAGGAGGCCCACAGTGGGCTTTTGAAAGCCCAGAACCCATAATGAAGACGAACAACAAAAACAATCAAGAACAGGTTCACAGTGTTAGTGCCCCTGGCATCAGAACTCAGGAGGTGAAATGCAACCCACCTCCCAGTCCTGGTCTGCACCTTATAAACTATGGAGTTGCCCGAGGAAATCTTGATGGTCCTTGGCAGCCAGGAATGTAACCTTTGCTTTTGCACCTTGCTCGACAATCCTGGGGCAGCTACTGGCTAGTGCCAGAACTAGTAATTGGGTCATAGATCTAATCCGGGAGTGGGGAATCTGCAGCTTTGAGGCCATGTGTGGCTCTCTTGATCTTCAAGTGCGGCCCTTGAAGTTTGGATTCAAAGGGCCACACTTGAGAACCTAGAGGGCCATATGTGGCCTTGAGGCCCCAGGTTCCCCAGTTCTGATCCATCCGCAGGAAAGCCTGTCAGAGGAGTTGGCAAGCCAGTGGCTCCAGATGTCCCTGCCTGGGGAACTGACTTATGAAACTAATATACCAACACTGACCACAAAAACACACAAAACACACCCAAGCGCTTGCTGCTGAAGTCATTCCAATTCTCTAGGGTTGGTCTCGGTTGCAATCATGGATGTTTCCAGTTTCCAATAGACTTCTAAAGAGACCCTAGGTTGATCAGGCCAAGGTGATTGTTATTTGTAAGTCAGGACTACACGGCCAATTCCTAACCTACGTGAATAAAATTACTCACCTGATTCCCGTTTCTGCAGGTGTGGGGAGAAGGTAAGCCAGAGCATCTGGGTCCTGACTCCAAAGTCGATCCAAGGCTCCACTTGCCTAGAAGCCCACCCCGTGACTAAGTTGCAGAGAGACTAGAATGACCAGATAAGCAGACCAGAAATTTTAAAGCAATGCAAGGTTTATTGAGGTGGCCCAGCAAGGGTTGGTTTCCTGCTTGGGCAGAGTCACATTTTTTTGGGGAAGGAGCAGCGTTTTTATAGGGTCTGCGGAGTTGGAGAGGAGTGGGGATAGGTGTCTAATGCCGATTGGTCCCGGCTCGAGGAATCTGGAGTAGACCTTAAGGCGTATTTGTTTGTCCATTAAAAAAAAACCAGGATATTGCAGTTAAACTGCTTTTGGAATCAGGGTGGAGAACAGGATGTAATTGACACCTTGTTCAGGGCTGCTTGTTCTTTCAAGTGGGCGCGATTTAGGGGGGATAATGGGATTCTAGCAGGTGACAGGATGATAGGGGTCAGGGCCCTCAGAAGGTCAGGATCAGAGGCTGGACTTGAATCAAGTCTTTCAGATTCTGAAGCTGGGTATGGCGAGCTGTCTTTAATTTTTCTAGGATAATAATATTAAGCATCTTTTACAGTGTATAAACTCAATAGTTTACCAAATGTTTTCACATTCATTAGCTTGTCTGATCCTTACACTATCCTGTACAATCCCCCCATTTTATAGATGAGGGAATTGAGTCTCAAAGAAGAGAATTAATTTGCTTAAGATCTTCATGAGGTGGTAAGTGGCAGAGCTGGGACTGGAACTAGGTTTCTGCCTAACTTCAACTCTTTTTTTTTGTCTTGTTTTTGGAGGGGAGAAGGCAGGGCAATTGGGGTTAAGTGACTTGCCGAAGGTTACACAGCGACTAAGTGTTAAGTGTCTGAGGCTGCATTTGAACTCAGGTCCTCCTGACTCCAGGGCTGGTGTTCTATTCACTGAGCCAACTAGCTGCCCCCCTAACTTCAATTCTAATGCTTTTTACACCCTGGTAGGTGGGGTGGGGGTGGGAGATGAGAGAGATGGTGAGGAGGGGAGCGGTTGCTGGGACTGGGGGAGGGTCTCAAGAAATGACCTGCCTCCTGACACACTGATGTACTTTTTGGTGGATCTCTGAAGCGGATTTCAACTTGGAATTATTCAAGAAAAATGACTATACTGCCCCTACCCCTTGGCCCAGCAATCCCACTACTACCTGGAGAAGGTCAAAGACAGAAATAAAGGTTGAACCGAATACCCATAACATTCTTGGTGGTAGTAAAGGACTGGAAACAAGCTGGTCATCCATCAATCAGTAAGCCTATATATATATATGTGTGTGTGTGTGTGTGTGTGTGTGTGTGTGTGAGATATATAGCATCTTTTATGTGCTAGGCACTGCCACTTGATCCATGAGTATAATAGAGCATCTTACGTGGTAAGAAATGATGACTCTTAGGTATTCAGAAAAATTTGAGCAGATTTGTATAAACTGATACTGAGGGAAGTAAGCAGAACTGAGAGAGCAATATAGACAATGATTATAGCAAGGTAAATGAAAAGATTGTTAAAAGGAAGTTTCATTCTGAGTAATGGGAGAAAAGAAGTGATAAACCCAGAGAAAATACAATGAACACATCTCCCCTTTCATGGCAGAGGTGGGAGCCTACTAGGACAGAATACTATTAACACTATCTGACATGATTGTGTATTAGATATTTTTGCTTAATTTTTTGGGAGTCGATCACAAGGGAGGGTTCAATACGGGTCAGGGTGAGAAGGGGCTGATATAAAGACAAAAGGCATCAATAAAATGCTTTTTAAACAAGAGTAATAATCTGACAAGGGGGAATGGCTAGGTAGTACAATAGAGTGCTAGGCCTGGAGTCAAGAAGATTCATCATCCTGAGTTCAAATCCAGTCTCAGAAACCTACTAGCTGTGTGACCCTGGGCAAGTCACTTAACCCTGTTTGCCTCAGTTTTCTCATCTATAAAATGGACTGGAGAAGGATATAGTAAACCACTCCAGTATCTCTGCCAACAAATTCCTAAAAGGGGTCATGAAGACTCAGATATTAATGAAAAACAAACACGACCCACCCTTCCCTCCCTTCTGCCCTGTCTTCTGTCTTTCTCTTTCTTCTGCCTCTACCTCCCTCCTCTTTCCCTAATAAAAATCACAGGTGCTCTGGATCCAGGGCTAGGGAACAGATCTGAGCCTCCAAGCTGATCAAACAAACCCAAGCATGTGTCCGATCTGATAGGAGAAGTGAGAAGGCCAAGCAATTTTCCTCCCACATGCGGATTTCATCACTATTTCTCGGTTTGCTTCATATTTTCCCCTCCACCTGTTTTATCGAGGACCTGTCTTCCCCATAGGCTGACAGAGTATGCCTCCCCATGATAAAATTTGATCAATTCCCTGCCCCGCCCCAAATGTCCCCCTCCTTGTACCTGAGGTTACATGATTAATGTTTCATAACACAAAGTTAAACACTACCCTCTCCAAAATATTTTCTTAAAACCGGAATAGCCCTTGGTTCTTTTTTTAGAGTATTTTATTTTTTCCCCCAGTTACATGGAAAAACAATTTTTAACATTTGTTTTTAAAACTTTGAATTCCAAATTCTCTCCTTTCCTCCCTCCCCTCTCTACCACCTGCCATTAAGAAGACAAGCAATTCTATATAGGTGATACATGTGTAGTCTTGCAAAACATATTCATAATAGCCATGTCGTGAAAGAAAACACAGACAAAAAAATTTCAAGAAAAATAAAGTTAGAACAAAGTATGCTTCGACCTGTACTCAGACACCATCAGTTTTTTGTCTGGTAACGGATGGCGTTTTTCATCACAAGTCTTTCAGAGTAGTCTTGGATCATTGTGTTGCTAGGAACAGCCAAGTCCTTCACAGTTGATCATCGCACAATATTGCCGCTACTTTGTATCAGCCCATGCAAGGCTTTCCAGGTTTTTCTGAGAGCATCCTGCTCATCATTTCTTATACAATACAATAGTAATCACATACCACAATTTGTTCAGCCATTCCCCAATTGATGGGCATCCCCTCAGCTTCCAATTCTTTGCCCTTTGCCCCCAGAAAAGAGATGCTATAAATATTTTTGTACATATTAGTCCTTTTCCTTTTTGCTTTTTTGGAGGGGGGAAGGCAGGGCAATGGGGGGTAAGTGACTTGCCCAAGGTCACACAGCTCGCAAGTGTTATGTGTCTGAGGTCAGATTTGAACTCAGGGCCTCCTGACTCCAGGGCTGGTGCTTTATTCACTGGGACACTTAGCCACCCCCTTTGCTTTTTTTTTAAATCTCTTTTGGGATACAGACCTAGTAGTTCTATTGCTAAATCAAAGGGTATGCATGGTTTTATAGCCCTTTGGGCATAGTTCCAAATTGCTCTACAAAATGGTTGACTCAGTTCACAACTCTACCAACAGTGCATTAATGCCTATTTTTCCCACATCCCTCCACCATTTGTCATTTACCTTTTCTGTCCTATTAGCCAATTTAATAGGTATGAGTTAGTACCTCAGAATCGTTTTGATTCGCATTTCTCCAATCAATAGTAAGTTATAGATAGCTTTACTTCATCTGAAAAACTGATCATATCTTTTGATCATTTATCAGTTGGAGAATTGGCCCTTGGTTCTGTACCTAAGTTCCCAGCACCTTAAAGATTCCAGGAACCACAGAATGCCAGAGCTGGAAGAGATCTCACAGAGAACCTAGCCCAATGGGGGTGACAGGATCATGGTTAGTAGCAGGAGTAACATCCCTGTTTGATGAGAAAACTGACAGGGAGACAGAGGGCAGGCGAGTCAAATAATTTGAAATCCCTGGAAGACGTCCAAAGGGTCCATGGATCTTGACTCCCTATTCCCTATCACCAGCTCAGTATCATTCTTTGTTGTTAATTTTAACAAAAATTTTTGAGTTCCAATTTTTCTCCCTTTTCCCAGCCCTCCCCCACCCATTGAGAAGGCAAGAAATATAATGTCCATTATACACGTGAAGTCTCACAAAGCATATTTCCACATTAGCCACATCGTGGAAAAAATAAGGAAAAGAAAGTTAAAAACCATATGCTTGGCTCTGCAGTCACAGCTCAGCAGCGCCCTCTCTGGCGGTGGAGAGCATGTCTCACCATGAGTCCTTTGCAGTTGTTGGGTGGCTTGTGGTATTGATCAGAGCTCAGCTCAGGATATTATGGGTCTCAAAGCCAAAGTCACCTGACCTCTGGGTGCCTGGGCCCTCTTTTGGGTGTTCCTGGGTATTCCCCCACCTGTTGCACCAACACTGGTCTCAGCTTCTCTGGCCTTGGCTAGCAGGTGATATTCTGGGAACATGTCCTCATCCCCACCCTGGTCTCCGTTAGGCAATCCACCAGGATACTTCACCTTCCTGCTTCAGCTGATATGGGGAATTCTATTTAAGGTCCCTGTTTTTCAGCCTCTTCCTCATTGCTGTTGAGACAGCCAGACAGAATGCTCAAGCTGGTGGTTACCCTTCTGCTTGTGGCCTCTGGTGAGACTCCTGACCCTGACTCCCTGACTCCTTCTGTGTTTCTGCTGTAGATGGTGCCCAGATGGGGCCCAGAGGGCCCTCAGAAAGTGCCTTCCTCTCTTGGGTCTAAAAAAGCATCTAATTTCTTGCTCCTTTGGTCATTGGAGATAACTGTGAGGATGAAATAGTTTAAGGGTGAGCAGCAAGGGGTGACAAATCAGCCTATCCTGTTTGAGCCAGTGGAAAGGATGATGAGTAAGCCTATTTTAAGAGCGGACCACCAGTGGATGGCAGGCATGCTCAGGGGAAGGTTGAGCCAGCAATGGCTGATGGGTATGTGCAGCCTAAGGCTGAGCCATTAGAGGGTGATGGCTATGACCAGTCTAAGGCTGAGCCATCAGAGAGTGATGGGTATGACCAGTCTAAGGCTGAACCATCAGAGGGTGATGGCTATGATCAGTCTAAGGCTGAGCCATCAGAGGGTGATGGGTATGTCCAGTCTAAGGTTAGAACAGTAGGGGGTGGGGTGATGAAGTTCAAAGTCTAGATAATGCAAGTCAGGAGAGTTCTGCCATTCCCATGGAAAAATCCAAGGGCAGCTGGGGAACCAGAAAGGGAGCAATGCCATAATTCTGCAGGATTATTTAAGGAGGGCAGGAAATAGAGAGCACAGGGGTATGGCAAAGTCCTGGGTGTGAGACCAGTTTTGTTTTGCAGACTATTAGAGAGTAGAGGAGGTTCAGTGGCTGGAGGGAGCCAGGTATCAATTCATGAGATCAGGGTGTATGGGGAGGATCATAGAGGGGGAAATGTCTGGGAGCTGGCCATTGGCTTCCCATTGCCTTCCCCAGGATAGTCCTCTCAGTGTGTTTGCTAGCGTTTGTCCTGGTCAAGGAACGTGCCATGGTTGTCGCCACCCTGCCCCACCCCAGCCCATACCACTGAACTGTCAGGTCAGATTTGGTCTTGCTGTAGGGCCAGGAAGGTGGCGAGATGGTCATAGTAATGATGTGAGGGCAGTGACAGGGAGGATTCAGTGACGAGGAAGGCGTGTTAATAATCATAGTTAATACTTATATAGCACCTATGACATGCCCGGCACTGGGTGTCTTTACAAATAGTATCTCATTTTATCCTTACAACGACCCTGGGAGGAAAGTGCTCTTATCATTCCCATTTCATGGATGAGGAAACTGAGGCTAGAAGAGGTCAATGACTTGTCAGGTAATATTAGTAATATTCCCAAGGCTTCTTTTGGTGTGTATCCCACCTCCTCCCTCAGACTGGGAGAACCCTGAAGGCAAAGAGTGGCCTTTCCTCAGTTTTCTCATCCCACAGCCCTAGTGCCCAAACTTAATCTACATTTTTGCCTGTCTTCCAGGCTGATATTCTGTTTGTCTGCTATTCTCTCTAGCCTCAGGCAACCATATCTCCCGTGTGGTGAATGGAGAGGATGCTGAGCCGTACAGCTGGCCCTGGCAGGTAAAGACAAATCACCCTGAGTATGGCCAAGATCTGCGCAGAGGTGACCTGAATCAGTGAAATGAAACGTTAAAAGAAAAAAATGTGTGCAGTGCCTATGGGCTCACAGCCCTCTGTGAGGTGGGGGGGTGGGAATACAGAGACAAAATACAAAAAGAGAGCCTGCCTTCAGGGAGCTTACATTCTTCTGGGTCAGACAGAGTGGACAGAGATAAGTGAATCCAAGTCATTTGAAGAGATGGTGACTCTCAGCTACTGGAGAGATCAGAGAAAGCTTTGGAAGGAAGAGGCATCTGCACATGTGCCTCAAGGGGAGACAAGGATTTTGAAGACTGGAAATGAGCTCTGCTGACGACTGGCATGGGAATGAACAGTCATTCATAGGCATTGAATACACCAATTGGTAGAGGAGATATTAGTATTTGGCATAGCATGGACACAATGGGGTACTTGGGCCTGGGCACTCTGGACAATGTTATCACTTGGTTTGTTGAGGTCAGGGATATGAAGACACACACAGCATAACACATACAAACACACACACACGGAATGTAATAGTGGCACATGAAGTATAACATTATCATATACATCATGGAACATTATCATGCTCAAACAGAGCGACACTGACCAGTGTCCAGGTGGGAGGGTGATGGAAGGTCTTCCTGGAGTGTCTCAAAGTATACCATAGCTACGAAGCTTGGGGGGCCCGGGTTGGGGTCAGGCTAAGCTCAGGCCTCTTCTTGTCTATGTCCCGCAGATCTCCCTTCAGTATCTGAGTAGTGGCTCCTATCACCACACCTGTGGGGGGACCCTCATTTCTGCTGACTGGGTCGTGACTGCTGCCCACTGCATTAGGTAAGATTCCTTTGGCTCCCCCCTTCCCCTGGCTCTGACCCTCCCATCCCTCATACCTTTAAGGCTCTCAAGGAAGCAAGCCTGGGAAAGTGAAAAGCGGGTTCAAATCCTGGTTCTGGTTCTTATGAGCTAATTGTCCATTTACTTCCCCTCTGGGGCCCAGTTTCTTTATTTGTGGAATGAGGAGGTTGAACTTGATAATCATGAGGGTAATAGATCTAGAATAGGGGTGGGGAACCTGTGATCTCAAGGCCACATGTGACCCTCTAGGTCAGTGGTTCTCAACCTTCCTAATGCCGTGACCCTTTAATACAGTTCCTCATGTTGTGGTGACCCCCAACCATAAAATTATTTTCGTTGCTACTTCATAACTGTAATTTTGCTACTGTTATGAATCATAATGTAAATAGCTGATATGCAGGTTGTATTTTCATTGTTACAAATTGAACATAACCCACAGGTTGAGAACCGCTGCTCTATGTCCTCATGAGTGACCCTTTGACTGAATCCAAACTTCACAGAACAAATCCCCTTAATAAAAGGATTTGTTCTGTAAAACTTGGACTCAGTCAAATGGTCACAACAAAAGTCCTAGGAGGCCATGTGTGTCCTCAAGGCTGAAGGTTCCCCACCCTGATCTAGAAGATTATATAACCCTGAATTTTCTCCTAGTCTAGGGTGGCACCTCTGGCGTGGGGTGGGGGTCTCTGCTGGCTCAGAGGTACCTGTGACAACCTGGGGCTTGAGGCTTCCCAGTGGAGCTAACCCTTAGCTTTGTCTTCTGGCTTCCCAGCACAAGTCGCAAATACCAAGTGGTTCTGGGAGAGTATGACATGTCCGTGGAGGAAGGGCCAGAGCAAGTGATTCCTATCAACTCTGGTGACCTCTTTGTTCATGAGAAATGGAACTCCAACAATGTGGCCGGTGGGTAAGTAGGATAGCCCCCCAGGGTAGAAAGACCTAAATTTGAATCCTGACTCAGATGCCCATTAGTAAGTCACTTTTATCTTCTTTCTGTCTCCTTATCTTTAAAATGATAATAATAGTGGATCCTACCTCACAAGAGTGAATCATAAGTAAAGCAATTTTCAGACCTACAAACACTATGTATATACTAGTTATCATAATGATGAAATAACACACAAGGGTCTCCCCCACTCCTACCACCCCCAGTTCATGCTTGGGGAGTTCAGTGTCCAAGGGAGATGCATACATGGCAAACCCTCAGAGGCAGAAAGGAGATGACACAAGCAGCCCTCAGGGCTGGTGTGGTCTTGGTGGATCAGGTCTCTACCTATGCCCTTAGAGGGAGGGCATTTTCCTTTCTTGGACTCAGTTTCCCCAGTGCTCACATTCTTCCTGGGTGCTGCCCAAGACCTGCACTGCCCTGTCTAAAGAATAGCCTATTTAGGGACAGGGGCCTGAGTCAGAGGAATCATAAGATCATGGGATTTTGAACTGGAAAACATTTTACATCCTAGGAGGCAAACATGATGGGGTGGAGAGAACATTGAATTTTGGAGTCAAAGATCCTGGGTTCAAATCCTTCCTTTGCTGCTTATTATCTGTGTGACTTTGAGCAAGTCACAGCATTTCTTTTGTCCTCAGTGAGATGTGGATGGTTTTGAAGTCTCTTCCAACTCTAGGTTTCTAAGCCTGCTCCAATCCCAGCACTGCGGCTCACAGCCTGTAGGGATCCTGGGAAAATCACTTTACCTCCTAAGCCTCATTGTGCTCATCTGTAAACAGAGAGGGGTGGACTAGAGCAGGGGTTCTTGATCTTTCTTGTGCTCTGGATCCATTGGGCGGTCTGGGGAAGCTCCCAGAACCCTTCTCTAAATCATTTTAAGTGCACAGGATCACAGAGGACATCAATGCCATTGAAATGCAGTTGTCCACATATCTGTTTAAAAGTTCAGGGACCCCCAGGGTAAGAACCCCTGGACTAGATGCCCTCAAGGCTCCTTTCACCTCCAGATTCATCAGTCACCAAGCATTCAGGAAGCACTGAGCATGGGCCAGGTGCCATGTTGGACTCTGGGGATGCAGAGACCAGAAGGAGATGATCCCTGCCCTCAGGGAGCTTACCTGTTATAGATGTACATAAAGAAGCCTAGAGAAATTACCTGTAAGATAAATGCAAGGCAGACTTTTGGAGAAGAAGGCTCAACCATCCAGGGAGGGCCATAAAGGTTGCAGGTGGAAGGTACCACCTGAGGAGGAGCTGGCAGGAAGGCCAAGAGATGGAGGTGAGGGGAGAGGGTGTGGGCAGAGGCCCAAAGAGCCCATGGTGCTAAATTGACTTCCCTGATCTCGGCCTCAGTCTGCTTCTCTCTAAAGTCAGGGTGATAATGGCATTCCCTACATCATGGGACTGTGAGAGTGATTTATAAGCCTCAGAGGGCTATGGAAAGGTCAGCTGTTTTAGGGGTAAGTGGGAAGAAGTCAGGAAGGAGGGTGATAACTGAGTTGCTATATCTGGGCAGGCTGCAGGGAGGAAGCCTGAGCTGATCCTTGAAAGAGGTAGGATTGAGAGGAAGGAGAAGAGGCTGGAAGGACAAAGGCCGGGAGGGAGGAAAAAAGTCTGGCTGTGGGAGGAATCCCAAAGTGGGTCTGCCCAGACGGGCTTCCTCCATGGCAGTGCCCATTGGGAAGAAATCCTCCTCTCTGGTCTTCTCTAAGCTTGTTTTCCCAATCTGTTTCAGGAATGACATTGCTCTTGTCAAGCTCTCTCAGAGTGCCGAGATCAATGACAAAGTCAAGCCGGCTGTCCTCCCCGCAGCTGGTGCCATCCTGGAAAATGACACACCCTGCTACATCACCGGCTGGGGCCGCCTCTACAGTATGGCTGGGCTCTGGCGGAGGGCTGGCAGGGGGCCCGAGTGGTGGTGGGGGGGTCCAGCAAGGCTGCTGGGGGATTAGGGAAGCTGCCCTGGGGAGAGAGAGGGGCGAACAACAGTGACAAGAATATCTAGCATTTATCTAGGCACAGTCCTCATGTGAGGAGCCCTGGGGAGAGCTGCCTTTGGGGAAAGTGGAGGCTTGTGGGAGCTGTTCAGTTGTATGGTCATGTCTGACTCTCCCAATCCCATGGACCACACTATACAGAGGGTTTTCTTGGCAAAGATACTGGACTGTTTGCCATTTCCTCCTCTGTAAAGAGGAAGGCCATAGAATAATAATAATATTAATACTTGACATCGATATAGCACTCTAAGATTTGCTAGACTTTGCGTGTATCATGATTCTAACAACAACCTGGAAAGTAAGTACTATTATTCTTCCCATTTTGTAGATGAGGAAACTGAGATAGAATATCTGAAGGACCATCCCAGGGTAAAGGAGTTTGAGTGATAAGATCATAGCTTCAAAGCTAGAAGGGGTCCTAGGGGCCTATCCACGTCATTTTACCAGTGAAGAAGTCCAGGCATACGTTAAGTGATTTGCCCAGGATCATACAGCTAATAAGTTTCTGAGGCAAGATCTGAACCTTGGTGTCCCTGGTCAGTTCTCTAAAGATGGTAACTATGAAGCTTGAAGGCAGAGGCTTATATTGGAGTTTACTCCCCCAGTCTTGACTTTTGAACTCTCAAACTCTCAGTTATGGGGGATTGATTGGTCTGGGTTGGGATCTGGGACTTTCCTGTTTCTCTGTCTCTGTCTCTCCCTCTTTCCTTCTCTCCTGTCTCTATGTCTCTTTCTCTTCTGTCTCTGTCTCTCTCTACATCGCTCTGATCCCCCAACCCCACCACCCCTACAGCTGGTGGACCCCTCCCCGACATACTACAAGAGGCTTTGCTCCCTGTGGTGGACTATGAACATTGCAGTAAGTGGACCTGGTGGGGCTCCACTGTGAAGACAACCATGGTGTGCGCTGGAGGGAGCACTCGCTCTGGCTGCAATGTGAGTGCTGGGCCTCTGTGGGAGGGGCATTCTTCCTGCTGGCTCTGGGTGGTCCCCCCTGGAGAGGGGGGATAGTGGGGAGCTTTGAATAAGAGGGTAGCTGTATTTGGGAATTCCCCCTCCTGAGTCCACTGGACCAGCCTTCCCAGGGGTCCACCCAACCCATCACCCCTGACTTAGGGCAGAGGAGGGCACCAGTGCTAGACCTTGGATCTGATCCAGCAACAGGCCTGACCTAAATCATTGCCATGTCCCCTTGGCATATCAAGAGAAGAATGCACCCCAGTTAGGATGAGGAAGGTGACAGTCCCAGCTGCTTTCTGTCTTTCCTTGTAGGACAGATAGCTGGTATCCTAGAAAGAGCATTGGGGTTGGAGGCCAACAACCTGGGTTTGCTTCCCAGAGCTGCCGTTTACTATCTGGGATATCTTGGGCAAACTATCTAAGGCCTCTGGACCACAGTTTCCTCATCCATAAAATGAGGGTCATGTGCTCTCTCTATATACTGTCCCCTCATCAGTCCCCATCAGGGGCACTGTTTTCAGTTCTAAGAATCATCCTTTCCCAGGGACATTGACAAGCTAGAGTCCATAGAAAGGAGAATAACACTGAGGGAAGCAGAGGCCATTGCACAGGGATATCAGTTAAAGAAGAAACTGGGGCCATTTAACCAGAAGAGAAAGGGAGGGGACGTGCCAGCCGTCTTCAGAGATGTAAGCGTCAACATGGAGAAGAGGGATTAGGTTTATTCTACTTGTCCCCAGAGGGAAGTTAATAATAAATTTAGGATTTAATTTATTTAAATGAAATAATCCAAATATTTAATTTAATAATAAATTTAGAGTTAGAGCTAGGGATCTCAGAGGCCTTTTAGGATGGTCCCTTCATTTTATAGATGAAGAACCTGAGGGCCCTAGAGGTGAAGTGATTTGCCCAAGCTCATAATAGGCAGAAAACAGCAGTCAGTCGACAAGTAATTAGGAAATGCCTACTGTAGTCCCTCTGCCAAGTTTTGGGGATACAAAGACAGGCATAAGACAAAAACTACCAAAACCCCAAAATTACTAACAGAATATCAGAAGTCAGATTTGAATCCAGGTCCTCTGACTTTGAAACCAGACTCATTGGAAGTCACCTAGGGGCACATTGAGAGAAGGACAAACTTTGTCATAGATTGGGCTGCCCCCAACAGAATGGCCTAAAGGCCTAAGAAAGGGGAGGGTTCTCCATTACTGGAAGTTTTCAAATAGAGACTGGACAGTTCATCTTAGAGGGGATTCCTTTTCTTTCATGAACTGAATTCTTACTCTGAGAACACTTCCAATTTTGAGATTTTGTGAAAAAATCACTGATCCCTGTGATACAGGGACCCCTAGCCTTCCTACTCCTCCCTCTAGACTCTTTGCCTTCTGTCACTTAAACAGATGAGTTTGGAAAATATTCAATTGCTCCTTATAGCCCAAAGGCAGTGAGGTTTAGGCCTGGGACATCCCCAGAAGCTCAGAGGTCACATCTTCAACAGTACAAGAATGGAGCTATCCTGCCATCACAACCTCTCTCTCTCTCTGCCTAATCACCCCCTCTGCACTGTGACTGTTTCAGGGTGACTCCGGAGGCCCCCTCAACTGCCCAGCTGATGATGGCAGCTGGGAGGTCCATGGTATCACCAGCTTCGTTTCTTCTCTTGGCTGTAACACCATAAGGAAGCCCACAGTCTTCACCCGGATCTCAGCCTTCACTGACTGGATTGAAAATGTAGGAACTGAGGGGAGGGGGCAATTAGCCAAAACCTGGGTCCCCTGCAGAGGATGGCATGGGAGGGGAGGGGTAAGAGAAGGATCACAGAACCTTAGAGTTAGAAAGCAATGTCATGTTATGGAAAAATCTGGCTAATAGAAAGACTTCAGTTAGGGCCTGGTGAAGTAAGTTAATTCAGAGAGGCTCGTCAGTCAGTTAGTCAATAAGCATTTATTAAGCTCCTCCTAGATGCCAAGCGCTGTGCTAAGTACTGGAAATACAAAGAAAAGGCCAAAAGTGGCCCCTGATTTCAGGAGCTCACATTCTAATGAGGGAGACATCCTGTACCTCACCATGTACAAACAAGATATAGACAGGGTGAATTGGAGAGAATCAGTAGAGGGAAGGCACTCACCTTAAGGAGGATCAGGAAAGACTTCCTGTAGGGGGTGAGATTTGAGCTGAGACTTGAGGGAAGGCAGGGAGATGGAGATGAGGAGGGAGGGCATTCTAGGCATGGTGGATAACCAGTGCAAATACCTGGAGTCGGGAGATGGGGGGGGTCTTAGATGAGGAATAGCAAGGAGACCAGGGTCACTGGATGGAAGAGTACATGGTGGGGGCTGGGCTGGAGTGTAAGGTGTTAGAAGACTGGAAAGGCAGGATAGGCCACCTGATTGGCTGCAGGATTGTGAATTTCTTGGCTATGACAGCCCTTGAAGCTATCGAAGGGCTGTGACCTGAGAATACTTACACAGGGGAAATTACTTACTTGAATACTGAAGTCAGAATGACCAGCATTTCTGTAGTCCTTCACATAGATTATCTTGCTTGATTCAAACAATAGCCTGGGGAGGTAGGTGTTCTTATCGTGCCCATTTCACAGATAAAGAAACTGGAGCTGAGGCAGACTAGGTGACTTGCCTAGGGTCACATGGCTAAGCAGGTGTCTAAGGCAGGATTGGAACAGAGGTCTTCCCTGACTCCAGGTCCCACACTCTGCCCACAGGGGCCACCTAAGCCCTTGACAAAGACTGCCTCAGTGTATCCTCACAACAATCCCATGGGGAAGATACACTAGCGATGATCAGACTTGTTGTGTGGGAGGAAAGTGGGGCTCAGAGGAATGGGTACTCAGCTGGTTAGAGGCAGAGGTGGGACATAGCTCTGCCCTCTCCTGACTCCACATTCTGTGCTCTAACCACTGCACTGCCTTGTTACCTTATCCCAAGAAATGACACACATTGAAAGTGGTTCAAAAAGGGCTTTACAGAAATTCCTGGATATGAGATCAATGATACAACACTATGGGGATATTTGGGGAGCAAGTTATATTGGCATGGATTTTAACTGGCAATACAAGGCATTTATGTTTTGTTTAGTCAAACTTTTTGGTCTCAGGACCCTTACCACTCTTAACAGTTCCCGGGGATCACAGTGAGCTTTGGTTTATGTGGGTTATACCTATCAATATTTACCATGTTAGGAATGAAAATCTTAATATTATTATGAAAATAGTTTTGATCTTGTGGACCCTCTAGAAGGGTCTTTGGGGGTCCCCAAACCCTATGTTGAGAACTGTTGTTAGAGGCTGTAGGGAGTCTTTGAAGGTTCTTGAGCAGAGGGAGAAGGCATCCTATTCCACAGTGCTTTGGCAGGGAGGGATGTGAGGCTGGCTGGCTGGACCACTGGGCTGACCCAGAAGACAACAGTTCAACATTGCCAAAGGAGGCCTGGGTTTAGTTGACTTGGGCCTCTTAGTATCTATATGGGTCTTTCACTTCTCTCGTTCTCATTTCCTTTACCTGTAAAATGGGGGGAAGGCTTGGAAGAGACATTTTTAAGGTACTTTCCCTCTCTAAATCCCATGCTCTCTTTACAGATCATAGCAAACAATTAGAGAGGACCCACGACCGGCTGGATGGAGCCCTTTAAACAGCAGAAATAAAAACAGCTTGTAAAGTTGGCTTTCTTTTTCTCTTTTTTGTTGTCCCCTGCCTCCCTGTACTTCTTCCTGTTTTACTCCTTCTGACCGTAAAAAGTCCAGGCTACTAGATGGAGCAGTGGATAGGACACTGAACTTGGAGTCAAAAAGACCTGAGTTCAAATCCAGCCTTAAACACTGATTAGTTGTGTGGCCCTGGGCAAGTCATTTAAATTTGTCTTCCTGTTTCCTCATCTGTAAAATGAAGATCTTAATATCACCTACCTGCCCAGGTTGTTGTGAGGATCAAATGAGGTAACTGTAAAGTGCTTACTTAGCACAGTGCCCTGTACACAGTAGGCACTTCATTGCCTTTCCCCTTCCCTGCTTCAGACTTCAATCTCCCTGAAGACTTGAGCCATCCCCAGGTGACCTGGCTCCTTGGAAATTGCTTGTGTTTATTTCTTAACACGTTGCCCTGCTCTAAAAGGCTTCCAACAATGTTGTGCCCCAGCTCTCCCTGCTCACTGGGACCAGAAATCAGCCTGATTTCATAGCTACCATTCGGGACAAGGGGAATGTCTGCTGAAGAGTGGGAGAAGTGCTTCCTCTGTACCTGGTGCCGGGCTGGGCTCTGGGGAGAGAGCAGTCATCTTTATAATAATAACACCACTTAACATCTACATAGCAGTTACTATGTGCCAAGCACATGACAATTACGATCTCACTTAATCCTCAAAACAACTCTGCAAGATAGGTGCTATTATTATCTCCATTTTGCAGATGAGGAAACCGAGGAAAAGAGGTTCAGTAACTATCCTAGGGTCAAGCAACTGGTAGACTTCTGAGGTTATATTTTAATGATTGGTGTTTGGTGTTCTCTCCAATGTGAACAAGTATAAGATATTAATTAATTCAGTCAGTCAACAAACATTTACTGAGCAACACACACATATAAAATATATTGTTGGGCATATATGTGTATATATCTATGGATACACACACACACACACACACACACACACACACACACCCTTCAGTGCTAAGGACAGGGTCTTTTATATATATATATATATTGTCCAGTTGTTTTTCTGTCTTCTCCAACATTTCATGACCCCTGCCCTAAGCACTGAAGGGTCCAGAAGGATGAATTGATAGATTCTCTGCCCTCAGGGACACAACTCACAGAATCTCAGAAATGGAAAAGATCTCAGACCAGCCAGTACCTGGATAAGAATCTCCTTTATAATGTACCCAATAATCTTATACAGCCTCTGCCGGAAGATTCTACTGAAAGGAAACCTACTACCTCCCAAGGGAATCCCCTTCCATCTTGGGACACCTCTGTTAGTGGTGCAAACCCTCTAGGCTTCCCTCCCATCTGGTATGTACAGGCAGGGTCCCCAGAGGAATGATGGCTGCTACTCTCAAGATTCTAGGAGTAAGCTTATGGGGAGCTATTCTCCTAGCACTGTAACTCACAAGCCCCTACCAGTGCACTTCCCTTTAACAATAAGCCAGTATGAACACTTCTTAGTAAAGGCATTTTTACTCAAATAGAGTAGCAGAAACAGCATTTAAAAGGAATTTATCCAAAGCATCCTCTCCTGCAACTGCACATAGAGTCTGTGGGGTGGGGACGAATGGGCATGAACTTACATTACACTGATAGAGAGGCTACACATAGCCAAGGCAGCTCACAGCTTGTGAATATAAGGTCTTGGCATCCTTTCTTTTGCTAGAGCAGAGATTCTAAACCCGGTGTCTGCAATTTATTTTTAAACATTTTGATAACATTTCAATTTAATTGGTATCATTTGTGATATTATGTATTTTATTTTATTCATTTAAAAAGATTACTCTGGGGCTTCACCGAACTGCCAAAGGGGTTCATGACACACAAAAAGGTTGAAAACCTCTGGTCTAGAGGGTGTAATGGGGTACAGGCTCTGGAAACCCCCTTGAACTCTCCTTGAATCTTTCCACTCGTTCTGGCATTTGCCTGAAGCCATAATCCCCTCAACTGGACTTTCATTATTGTTAAACCCGATTCTGTATTGCCCTTAACCTAGCCTAGGCCTTGATTATCTATTACCTCCAGATTACCCCCAGTTACTTCCCACCCTTGATCCTATCTAAACTCCATTCTGTTGGTTCCTGGTCACCAACCTCTAGTCACCCCAGCCTACTGGTCATTCCCATCAAGATCGTTCCCAGACTCTTCTGCCAAACACCCCAAACTGTCTGAACAACCCTAGATCCCTCCCACAGTCTTTCTGTGTATAAGGTCCATCTCAGCCTACATTAAGATGCTCAGATTCAATCTGGCCCACTTGCATTAGCAATGCAAATATTCAGAGTCCTTAAAAGTCTGGCCAACACAGCAGATCTTTAATAAACATTTTTTGTCTTTGGCTAAAAGACAAAAGGGTCTAAAGACTTGGGTCTAATTCATTCGGGCAGGACTCATGTGTCACTATTTCAGGGTCCCAGCACCCCAAACCTAACCTCAACAGGGGCACGTGAAATTTGCTGCAGGGCATGATGTAGGTAACAGATGAATTGCTCAGGTATCAGCTGGCCTGGCTTCTTGCAGAGAAAAGGATCTCTGCTGGGTGGGTCAGTCAGCTTCTAGGCTGGCTCCCCTTCCACCAGCTTTCCTAGGTTCCTTAATCTGTGGTCTGGGAGTTTACATTGCTCTTTTACATTTGTACTTTTCACATTGCACTGTGGAGCCTCAGTCCTTAGACCTGTCACCTCCAGGCTGGTGGGGGAAGAGGTCTTTCTTTTATTCACCAATTCGTCCTGGTGCAGAGGGAGATTTCCCTCAGTTTTGGACTCCACTTTTATTTACGGTGATCAACCAAGCTAAGCTTTCCAGGGTCTTATGCAAGTGAGTGACTGGGGACACAATTACAGTGGCAGTTTCTTCCCTGAGACAGGTTCATTGTCTCTCCTTGGCCTCCTCATCTGTTACTGGGCTACTCCAACCTCTGACTCTGGCTAAGATGGTGAGAGCTTTCTACCTGAAAGGGCCTCATCTTTACATTTCAATGTCTTTGCCTGTTTCAACCTTATTTAAGTATAACCTGGGGACACCCTTCCTTTGGGGGAATTTTTGCAAAAAAGATCACTGAAAGGAAAAGAGAAACTCACAGTAAGGGCTTAATAAATACTTGTTGACCCTACTAGGTCTGTATCCCAAAGAAACCATAAAAAAGGGGAAAGGATCCACATGTACAAAAATATTTTATAGCAGCTCTTTTTGTGGTGGTTAAGAATTAGGAATTGGGGCGATTAGGTGGGGCAGTGAATAGAGCACCAGCCCTGGAGTCAGGAGGACCTGAGTTCAAATCCAGCCTCAGACACTTAACACTTACTAGCCATGTGCCTTGGGCAAGTCACTTAACCCCAATTGCCCTGCCTTCCCCACCCCTGCAAAAAAAAAGCAAAAAAATAGAAAAGAAGGTTCAGTAGTACATTGTTGGACAGGTAGGTGATACAGTGGATAGAGTGCTGGGCCTAAGGTCAGGAAGGCTCTTCTTCCTGAGTTCAAATTTGACCTTAGACACTTCCTAGCTGCATGACTCTAGGCAAGTCACTTAACCCTGGTTGCCTCAGTTTCTTCATCTGTAAAATGAGCTAGAGAAGCAAAGGGCAAACCAGTCCACTCTCTTTGACAAGAAAACCCCTAATCAGCAGATGGAGAAAGAATCTCAAAAGCACTCTGAAGAGAATAATTCTGTCAAAATTAGAGTGGAGCAAATGCAAGCAAATGACTTCATGAGAAATCAAGATACTATCAAACAGATCCAAACAAATGAAAAAATAGAGG
>CM053582.1:105757168-105774092 GCA_028627135.1 Pseudochirops cupreus
ATAACAGGGATTCATGGTGTCAAATACAATCCTCCCTTTCTGTTCTTTGTATGAGTAAATGTTCTTATCTGTTAATACTAAGTCTACAATAAGAAAAAAGGAAATATTGAAAAAAATATATCAAGTAGAAATGAAATGTTGGGAGGATGTGTGAAATGACAGATGGGAAGGTTATCCTTTTGAAGGATTACGGAAGTCATGGCTTGCTTCTGCCAGTTGAGCCTCAGTTTCCTCATCTGTAAAATGGGCCTCATTAAGTAAGGCATTGTTATTAGACAACTCCTTTTCAACTTAGCTGAACCAATAGTAAGTAAGTACCTACTATGTCCAAAACAGAACTCACCATCTTTCCTCCCAAAACCCTTCTCTTCTTCCTAACCACAATCCTTCTGGTCACCCAAGTCCACAACCTCAACTCTTCCACACAACGGCCAATTCAACCTTCCATGGATTTCTAGGACACATCCCCTTTTCTCTACTCACAAGGCCATCACCCAAAGCTTAGGTCCTTGTCACTGCAAACAAGGGCTTCTCAATTGATCTCCCTACATCTAGCATCTCCCACGTCCTATCTGTCTTCTACTTGGCTGCCCAAAAGATATTCTCAAAGTACAGGGCTGACCATATCACTCCCCTGTTCAGAGACATCCCCACTGCCTTTAAGATAAAATTATAAACGATCCTATTTGCCTTTGAAAGCCCTTCCCAGCCAGGCTCCAGACTATCTTTCCATGTTACTGTCCATTAGGAGCTCCACATTCTGGCCAAATGGGTCTGCTTGCTGTACCCCATACATGATGTTATTGCCTGCCAATGTGTCTTTGCACAGGCTGTGCCCCATGCCTGGAATGTCCTCTCTCCCTCCTCACATTTGCCTCAGATTCCCTAGTTCCTATGGGAAGCCTTTCTTCCTAGTTGCTGATGTACTGCCCTCAGAAAGATCTTTGCATTTACTTGTCTGTGTTCACATAATTCCTCCCAGGTAGACAATAAGCTCCTTGAGGATAGGAATTTGTTCTGTTTTTGTCCCATTTTACCATGAAACCACCAAAGCCCAGGTCCCTGCCTTAGTACTCAGAACACTACACTGGGCCACATTCAAAAGGAAGAGGAAAAATATGGTGGCTCCATTCAGAGGGGTCAGAGCTGGAAGAAACAGGCTTCCTTTCTAGATATAGCTTGGACTAGATGGTTTACCAAAGTGCCTGGAGCACTGCTCTGGCTTAATAAATATTTACTGATTGAATGAATGAGCTAATGAATGAATGAATGAATGTCATGGGACCGGAATCTTAGACTTCTCTCTCAGGTCCTCCTGACAACTCTCTCCACACCAACCCCCATCTTGTTGGACTCTTTCTATTAGTCTCTAGGAACTGCCCCAATGCCTGGGTTTGGAAGAGATCCTTCAAGAAGATCCAGTCTAACAGACCTGGGAGCCTTTTTCTGATCTCACCTCCTGTTGCCCCACTGATGGGGGCTCACCCCAAGCAACCAAGAACAGTGGAAACTCTGCTGATCTGGGACTTAGGAGACTTACTACCATCCCATCTAATTGTGTTACCTTAGATAAGTCACTTCAACCTTCATTTTCTCTTCTATAAACTGAGGGGGTTGGACTAAGATGATCTTTAAAATCAGAGGATTTAGAGTTAGGTGGGATCTTAGAAGACAGAATGCCAGAGCTGGGAGGAAGTCAGAAAGGGAGGCTGAATAGCACAGTAAAAGGAACATTGCCTTTGAAGTCAGATGACCTGGGTTCAAATCCTACCTTGGGCATTTATTAAGGTTATGTGACCAAGTTACTTGAACTCTCTGGGCCTCAGTTTCCTCATCTGTTAAATGAATGGGGGTGGGGGTGTGTGGCCTCAAGGACCTCTAAGGTCCCTTCTAGTTACAATGCAGATTCAAATCTAGCCTCCCGACAGGTATTCTCTGAGTGAGCTGGTACAACTCAACCTCTCTTGCCTCAGTTTGGAGGGTTGAACTTAAGGAGCTCCAACCCTAAATCCATGCTCCTATAACCACCTAGGCTAATTAAGCCTTTCTTTTTCCAGATGAAGAAACTAAGACTCAGATTGGTGACCTTCTCCAAATCACATCTAACAGCTGGAAAGACTAGAATGAAAAGTCAGCTGTGTGACTTCCAACCCAGGGTGTTCTTTTCCCGGTCCCACACACTGCCCCTTTCTAGCTCCCCAATACTGAGCCCAGCCTCCTTGTCCCTCCTTCTAAACCTGCTCCCCCTTGGGGGCCATCCTAGCACAGGGAGCTCAGATCCCAACTTGCCCGGGCACAGACAAAGAACAAGCCCAGACCAGAGGCAGGCAGGGGACAGGCAGCTCCCCTGATATATATAACCAGCCCTTGCCCAGGGGAGTGGGCCACCAAGGACAGGAGGGAGGAGGGTCCTGCTCTGCCTGCTGTAAAGTCTGGGGTTCTCTGGTTCTTTCTAATTTCCTTCTGTTTTGCCCAAGTAAGGGGCATCACCCTCAGTTGACACTTCTGTAGCCCTTCCCAGCTTATAGAACCCTCTTCTTCTAATACCCCTGAGAGGGAGATAGCACAAGGATGATTAGGGGCCATGGAGAAAGAGCTCTAGACTTGGGAGAACTGGGCTGGATTCCCTTGATGTTTTCTGTGAAATGGGTCTGATTGGAAGGGTGGTGTAGTGGATAGAGCTGGCCTCATAGCCAGGGAGACTGGGTTCAACTCCTGCCTTTGATATACACTGCTTAGTTGATCCAGGTCAAGTTACTGAATGTTTAAGGGCTCTGGGCAACTCGATAAGGTCATGACCTTCATGGGTATGTGACGTTCCTTCATCTGAGAATTCTCCATATCAATAGAATCATAGGTCCAGGTCTCATACCAATCCCTAAAAGGGGAATAATACTTCCATTACCTATCACATAGGACTTTTGTGAAAGAATCATAGAAGCCTGGATCCAAGGCTGGAAGGGCCCTCAGAAACCATGCAGTTCAAACTCCTTATTTTACAGAGGAAGAAACTGAGGCCCAGAGAGTTAAAGTGACTTGGTCATATAACCTTAATAAATGTCTGAAGTAGCATTTGAACCCAGGTCCTTTGACTACAAAGACAATGCTCTTTCAATTGTATTACACTGCTTCTCTAATCACTCTGTAAATCTGGAAGTGCTATTCTCTGTTCCATTTTACAGAGGAGAAAATTGAGGCCCAAGAGGGGCTAAGAGAGTTAATATTTAAAGACAGAGCTGAGATTCAGCTGAGACTCCCATTCCTGTTCTCTTACTATGAAATCAATAAAGTCCATTTCACTGCTATAGTACCCAGAAAATACACTGGGCCACATCGGAAAGGAAGAGAAACAATATGGCAGCTCCATTGGTTCAGAGGAGTCAGAGTTAGAAGGAATGGACTTCACATTGAGATGTGGGTTGGCCTAGATGGCCACTGAAGTCCCTTCCAAATCTCAAATCCTTGGATTCTATTAAATCCGATAACTCCATTTTACAAAGGAAGAAACCTAGGTTCATTATTCATCCAAGGTAACAGAGGCAGAGTTAGAATTCAGTCTCGGACATGAATCCAAACTCAGGGTTCTTTCCACAAGACCAGGCTGCCTCTTCTAGAAATGGAAGATGGGAGTGTTTAACAACTAAACCATATCAAGGAAAGAAGAAGGAGGTCTGAGGCCCAACCTCTTCCCAGCAGTCCAACCTACAAGGAGACAGGAGGCCCCCAAAGCAGGAAGTGGGCTATCTCAGTCACTTCCCTCCTCATGTTTGGAAATGTTACAATCACATCTCCTCACCCCCAATCTCCCGGTCAGGCTGGCCACAAGAAATGAAGGGTCAAGACCTAGCCCAGAAACTACAAGCTCAGGAAAGCTCCCCCTCGCCAGGAAGGAAAGCACAGTGAGTCACACAGAACTCTCAGGACCTGGCTCCTCTCTTGCCACCTCCAAGAAGCCCACCAGGATATTTCTCCCCATTCTCAGCTCCCACAACACTTTTATCTTAACCACTCTTACGGATCATGGCCTGCGGCCGTCGCCCAAATGTGCTCAGTGGCCCTTTCACAAATGTTCACTGAGCAAATCTGTTCTGTTTCTGATGCTGGGGCCTGGCCTATGGTGGGCATTCAATAACTTTGCCGAACTGGCTGAATCACGGGGCTGGAAAAGAACAATTCAGATCATGTCTCTAAACCTTAAAGCGCAAGATTTGGTAACTGGTGATGAGCACACAAAGATGATAAGTAACAAAAGGAAGGGGAAGGAAGGAGAAAGGAAGTAGGGCATAGGAAGGACTGGAGGGAGTGAGGGAGAAGATATGTACAGAAGACTAATAACCACGGAGTACTTTAAAACAAAAAGACCATCTCTCATTCCTTATCTCCTATTTCAGTGAGGTAGGTACGGCAAGCAACATTATATCCACTTTACAGAAGTAGATATTGAGACTCAGAAACGTAAAATTATTTTTTTCCCTAGCTATGACATTTGTGACCTTGGGACAAATTATTCCTCCTTAATGGGCTTCAGTTTCCCTCTTGGTAAAAGAAAGAGGCTGACCTTTTTTATGACCTTTCAGTCATAAACCCTATGACACTAGAAATACCAGAGTCAGGGCTCACTCTCAGGTGTTCAGACTGCAAAACCAATGGACTCCTCCTAAGTACCTTGTCCCCAGAGAGGAAGGATCCAAGGCTGAGAAGTAACTCCCCTCCTCCACTCTGGAAAACTCCACAGGCCTCTCAGGAACAGAGTCTGCCATAGTAAGGAGCCCACTCACTCCCTTTTCCTTCCTGGGAGGAAATAAGACCCCAGTTGAGTTAGGGGGATGGTGGTAATAAAAAGTCGTCGGAAGGAGCGGAGAGGATGTGACTGGAGCAGACATCCTCTATGTGACCCAAAGGCTCCTGGTGGGATGTGAGTCTGGCTGAAAGCTGGAAGAAACATTTGGGGATCATTTAATCCAATCAGCTCAATTTATAGGGGAGCAAGTGAGAAAGCTGTGATTTAATCTAAGTCCTCCTCCAGTACCAAAACGGGAGGGGGGGGGGCCTCCCACTAAACCACCCTGCTTTGACATTCCCACCTGGAGTCCCCATGTAGAGACACACATACACACACACACTCCAGATACAACTTTGGGCTTGTGTTCCTCAACAAATTGAAGGTGTATAGGGGGAGGAAGGGAGGGATAAAAGGAAAGAAGCTAAACAGACTTTGTACAAGCTAGAGAGATTTCAGAGTCTTAGTGCTACTGCGACTTCCAGCTAGAGGAAGAAGCTGATTTATCATAGAACGGAGGATGTGGGAAGGCTGGGAGAGTCCCGAAAACACAGTGGTGGAGGACAAAGTACCTTTTGAACAGAGGACCTTAAAGGTGGGAGGAATCTTAGACTATACAATGTCAAAAGTGGAAGGAATTTAGGATCTCAAGCCAGAGGTGACTTCAGGAGTCACAGAATCCAGATGCCCCATTTTACAGATAAGAAACTGAAGTTCAGTGATTTGACCAAGACTAAATAAGGAATAAGAAGCAAAAGTTATTGGGACTCAAACCCTGGTTCTCTGACTCAAAATGTGTTTTTTTTTTGTAAATTTATTGATCTTTTGGTTTTCTATCACTTTCATTTCTAAACATTTCACTTCCCCACCCCCACCGCTCATCTAGTTATTTTTAAACACTCCAATAAGGTGCTGGAGGGGAGCCAGAAAGGCTAGGTGTGGGTGTGTCGGGGAAGAAGGTGTCCACGGGGCATGAAAGACGCAGGGGGTTTAGGGAGCCAGCCAAAAAAATGATTTCCTCAACAGAATAGTAACTCCCCTCTCAGTGATAGAGGTTGGATTACAGAAGGCAGTCTAAGCATTTTTACATTCCCATTTCACAGCCTCAGAGAAGTGACATCAGTCATCCAAATCATAAGAGGAGGTCTGGTTCAAACCATGCTCCCCTGTCCCAGGTCTACAGGCCAGGGAGCCAGGTTGGGGGGAGGGAGGACACAGCCATTCTAGTGAGATCTAGCAGGATAAGGGGTCTTCCACGGAGCTGCTGGGGGAAGGGGGTAGTTACAGAGTGACTAAGGCCCAGCTGAGCTGAGATTACCAATGGTGGGAGGGGATGAAGTCATTGGGAGATAGACTCAGTCACTAGGTAAACATTTGCTGGGTTAGAAAAATCTCGCTTCTGGCCAGGAGAGCTCCAGAGCTGGATGAGGGAGCATGAAAGCGGGATGCATGGCTCACTGTGGCAGGCCTGGCACATCTCCCCAGATTCCACCCACCCAACCTCGGGCCACCAACTCCTTGCCCACTGACCCCGCCCCAGCCTCCCCTCTTCCCTTGGAGTTCTTTCCAGTGCTCTAGGCCTCTTACCACCAACTACTTTCCAGGCTTCAGAATTAGAGACACTCCCTTCTATTTTCCTATGAATGGGACCAATGGTTCCTGTGTCCAGGGAATCAGCAGCTGGAATTAGGGCTCAGGATCTGGGGAATCTGCCTCCCTCCTCCCAACCCTCAGCAGCTTCTCAGGGCACTACCCTGGCAGAGGAGGAAGGATTTTCGAGTCTAGGTCTATTAAAAGCAGCAGATTTGCAGTCAGAGGGCCTGTGCTCGAAGCCTAAATTTGCCACTTACTATTATCCCTCACTCTAGGGAAGCCTCAATTTCCTCATCTGTAAAATGAAAGAGGTTGGACTAGATGAATCTTGAAGGTCCCTTTGCCTTTAAATCCTATGATCTTCCATCAAGGTCCTCAAATGGGCCCATCTGTAACTAAGCACTTGGTTAAGAGAGACTGTAACTAAAAAAAATCTACCCATCAAGGCAGGGGCCAACCTGGCAGAGAACCTCTCCATACATACTCAGCTAGGCTGGCCCTCCACTAACCATCACACTCCCAGTCCATTGCTGGACCCACAGACTTTGCAGGATTATCAGCCCTGGCAGAACTTGTGCTCCCCTTAGAACTTCTAGAACCTTCTAGAACCCAGGTTCACCTCCTCACTGGGTAGAGGAATCAGAAGAAGAAGTTTTAGTAGAGTTGGTCCTATGAGAGAGGTGCTGTGAAGGGCCCTAACCTTCCATCTCTTCTGGTCCAGAGGTTTCAAAATGAGCGCATTAAAATGGAATTGGGAAATGTTTAACAAAATAAAAGCATAAAACAGATAAAGTTGAATTGTGGTTTTTCTAAGTCAATCCACAGCCTGCAGGGATCCCTTGCTATTTCACTGCTCTGAGGCCACACACCCTCCCCCCCCCCCCATCATTTTGGTCATTTGACAGATGAGGAGACTTCAGCCTAGACAGGCAAAGCGACTTTAGGGCCTCCTCCAAATCCAGTACAATTAGTATCACAAAGATAAGCACAAGGCAGCATGGTGTAATGGTTAGAACATGGAGCCAAGAAGATAGATTGCCTCCTGCCTCAGATACCAGCTGTGTGAACCTGGGCAAGCCACATCTTGGTTTTCTCATCTGTAAAATGAGGGAGGATGGGCTTAAAAAGTATCTCAGGTACCTTCCAGCACTAGGGCTATAATCTTATGAATGCTCAGACAATCTACCTTAAAGGAATGTTTTGAGGAAATTACCTAGGCAACATCCAAGCAGGACACAAACATCCGTTATAGTTATCTGGTTATCTGCCGAGATTTCAGGAGACTTTTTTCCCCTATCTCTTTCAAGTCTCATGACAGTGATTTCTCTCTCTGACTTGAACCTTTCTGGGAGTAAATTTGCCCATGGGCGAAATGAGAGGTTTAGGCAATTTGGTCATTAAAGTTGGTTTCAAGTCTAACTACTTGGGATCAGTCCCCTTGCACAGGGGGTTAATGGTCTTGCACAAGGTTAGTTAGTTTCTTGTTCTGCGGTATAAGGTCCTTAAGGGCACAGTCAGATTGGATGAGTCAAATATACACTTATTAATGGAAAAGCAGCTGTTCACTGGGGCCCTTCACGGCAGGGTGCCTGCCCAGGGCCCTCCCTAGGGCTGAGACTCACAGCAGGCAGAGTCAGGAATGGAAGAGCTTAGGGTTGGACAAGTCCCCACCCCACACCCTGTCCCAGGCCTCTTTTTAACAGAGGCATCATAGAATGTAAGGGGACCACATGAGGGAAGGGACCACAGGGATCTAATCCAACACCCTTCAGTGTACCATTGAGGATAGGGCCACAAAAGTCAGTTTCAGCCAGTCTTGTTCCCAAATATGTAGCCTTAAGGCTTCCCACAGACCTCATCCTCTCCCCCCCCAAAAGAATCCCTCGGATTATTCTGGCCCAGACTACAGATCAAAAGAAGCTAGGAGGATATGGGTCCCCAGCCACTTTCCCAATATCTTGGAGATCATTGAGTAAACTGAGGCAAAGAGATGTGAAGTGACAGGCCCAGGGGGAGGGATCATCTCTGCTTGCCCTCCCCCATAAAAGCCCCCCACCTGTCTATTCTCTCTGTCGGAGGCAAACGCTTAGCCCCTCCACGTCATCCATGAGGTCCCAGAGTGGGTCCAGCCTCCCACCCGAGATGCCGGCTCCACCCACTCTCCCCACTAGAGGCGACTACTCCGCCCACTCTCCACGCGCGGGGACTGACCCCGCCCATTCTCTCTCGATTCTCTCTCCTCTCCACTCCCCTGAGGCCAGCCCAGTGCGTGGCATAGGCAGGTCACCCAGGGGTATACAGATTTCTAGTGTCTCCAGGGCGGCATGGACCCGGGCTCGGGCCTCTCATTCCCCGGCCTGAACAGCTCCCCTGGGCAACCCTTCCCCTCTAGGGTCCGGCCTCCTGGGGCGGGAGGGGGGGTGCACCGTCCTGGGGGGCCCCCGCCTTGCCCTGTGCCCTGAGGGACTCCAGCAGGAGCACTGCTGGTCCCCAGTCTACGGGGTTGATCTACCGAGAAGTCAACTCTTCTCTGGGCGCTCAAAGTTTCCCAAGTTCTTGGAGGACGCGGGCTCCGGCCTCTCCCTCTCTCCCCAGTCCCCGTGCCCTCTCCCCTCCAGCCCACCCTTTTGGTGGCCCAGGAGGTCCGGAGGCATCGCAGGGCCCCCGAGGACATCTGCTCCAGTGGGGAGGCGCGTGGCCAAGGTGCCGAGGCAGGAGCGCGGCCGACCGACCCACCGGAGCTCCGGATCCCCAGTCCCCAGCCCGTCCCTCCCAGTCCCCGGGCAGCTCCAGCCCGCTGGCCGCAGGGCCAACTTGCCCTCCGGGCACGTAAAGTTTCCAAAGTTGCAGGAGAAGCAGAGAAGGGAGGGAGGAAGGAAGGAATAAAGGGTGGGGAGGCATGGCAGGGGCGGACTCACGCTAAGGAGAGGACCCAGCAGCAGCAGCAGCGGCGGTAGCAGCCGTCCGGTCTGCACCGCCCGCGGCCCCATGTCTGCGGCCCGCTCGCCTCGGCTCCGCTGGGCTCGGGATCGGCGCGGCGCCCCGGCTCTCTGCCCCCCACTCCCAGCCCCCGCCTCCCCGGCTTTAGCCCCGCCTCCAGCCTCGGCCCCGCCTCCGGCCCGGCCCAGGCGGCTGGAGCCCGGGCCGAGCAGCCAACTTGGCCCTTTGTCTGGGCCCCCGATCCCCTCCGCCTCTCCAGCGGGGCAGCGGCCCAGGGCCGGCTCCCCGCCAAACCCGGCCTGGAGTCTGGGATGGGACAGGGGGCGGGGGCGCGGGGACACGGTAAGAGGACCTCGAGGACTGACTGAGTAAACTGATCCCGGCTCGGCTCGCCGAAACCTGCCCCGAAGGCAAGGAGCAGAGCGGGGGCCAGGGAAAGCGTAGAGTCAGACTCAGTCTGCAGCGAGGGGTGGAGGAAAGCGTCCCAATGGGTTCTTGCTGTGTAACCTTAGATAAGTCACTTAACTTCTCGAGGACTTAGTTCTCCCTCTGAAAAAGGAGGGGGTTGAACTTGAAATGCTGCAAGATCCCCGTCTCCCCATCTCGCTGAGGAAAGTACTTCCTGGACCCTCGAACAAGTTGGCACCTGACACAGTAAGTTAAGGACAGGAATCAAGCCTCGAATATACATTGGTACTACAACTGTCAGAGTATGCACTCCAAAAAACGCTTGGAGTTTGGAGTCCCAGGACCTGGATTCAGATCCTGTTTGCATAGTTTACTATCTGGACAACCTAAGTTCCCTTAAAATTCTTTATGCCTCTGTTTCCTCTCCTTCTAAAAGAGGAGTTTTGACCAGATGGCCTCTGAGGCCCTTTCCAGGTCTAAATCCACGATCCTATGAACTCATTTACATGCAAAATTGTCTGAGGCAGGAGTTCCGATCCCTATCCTGGTGACCTCACAGAGAGACAGAACTCCTCAGCTCACCCAGTCATCCATATAAATCAGAGCTCTGTTGAATTTATACTCAATCTTTAAAGTTTAATGCAAATGTCACCTCCTCCAGGAAGCCTTCCCCATCTTCCCATCATTTCAGATTCTTCCTTCTCCATAAAATGAGATTGGACTAGGTGATCTCTGGGTCTATTGGTTCTAAACCTATGATCCCAGAAACACACCAATCATGTAAATCACACACAGACAGAACACAATTGGTCCATAATTCCCCAAGAAATTCTTAGGCATATGAGTTCAAACAGGCGCAGCCCTTCTTTCCAGTTTGAACTCACTCTAAAATTCCCTTTTCCGCCTGAAATTTTCCAGGGTTGCACCAGGATTAGCGGCAGAAAGAAAACATTTTTTTGGGTGGGGGTTTGCTTTTTTTCTTTTTTAAACCTTGAGGAAAACCTTTTGAGTAATGAAATGGTGGGGTGGAGGGAGAGAAAAATGAAGTTTTCCATTGTTTCAGCAAAGAGTTGCTAGGTTTCCATAGACTCCAGGCTGGCTCTCCAGCCAGACGGGCGGGCAGGCAGGAAAGATGAATAGTGAACCAGGGGAAGTGCCCATCTGGGTGTGACATGGTCCATGGCATTCCAAGCCCAGCTCTCAGCCTGTGTGCCCAGCGTCGTCCAGGATTGGGATGTCTCCTTTTCTATCTCCTAGCCTCCTAAGAAGGCCCACATGAGACACATTGTAGCCACCAATAGCTTTCTGTGATCTTGGCTCACCTCATTATCAATTTTTTTTTTTTGCTTTTCTTTTTTTAGAGGAGGGAGGACAGGGCAGTTGGGGTTAAGTGACTTGCTAAGGTCACATGGCTAGTAAGTATTAAGTGTCTGAGGCCGAATTTAAACTCAGATCCTTCTGACTCCCGGGCCATTGCTCTATTCACTGCACCACCTAGCCGCCCGAAGACTCAACTCATTCTCAAAGTAGTAACCAATGCTCCACTGCCCCCTCCTCCCCCAACCTCAAACTAAGATCCTTGATAGAATTTTATAGCAATCTAATCCATTTCCCATTTTACAGGTAAGAAAATTGAAGCCAATCAAAATTAAGTAATGTACCCCAAATCACACAGGTAATAAGAATTAAAACTAAGATTGGGAGCTGTCCTCTAACTCCCAAGCCAATGCTCCTTCTACCATATACCACACCACCTCCTAGTCCTTGAGGGAGCATTTCAGCTTCACAGTTGGCACCAAATACTCCCCCTATCCCCACCCTAACTCCTCAGGGGGCTCTAAGGGACCAGATTCCATAGTATTTGGAAGGATTCTCACCTCCCACCCCAGGGCCAGTGAGGGTACCCAGGCCCAGAGAGAAGGGACGTTTAGGTCAGAGTTAGGGCCAGGGAGAAAGCTTGGGCATCTCAGTTCCATATACGGAAGAATGATCTACCCCAGTCTGAATGACAGCACAATAGACCAGTTTCTGTCCCCTGCCCATAGCAAGTCCTCAGCTCTTATCAGTAACATTGACACCACCACCCAAGTCCCTCAGACTTTGCTGTTTAAAAAGCATCATTTCAGTGGGGACCTTGGTTGGACTCTGTGGGATAGTCAGAGGAAGAGCCCAGATTCCTACTCTAAGAGAGCCCCCAGTCAGCTGGAGAAGACATAATTCCTGCTTTTGGGAACGTTGAATCTGAGGGTGAGGCTGGACCCTGCCCTTTAGGAGCCTCTAGCCTGAGAAGGAAGACAACCCCTGCCTACACCCAGTCTGGAGGTGGGGGCAACAGCTCTGCCCTTGCATGGAGAGTCACCAGTCGGAGGGAAATGCCACAGCCCCTGTCCTCAGGGAGACTGCCATCTGTGAACCGAGACTCAAAAAACAGAGGCTAATAAATGGAGAGGTGGAAGGAACCTTTAGTCCAACAGACTGAAAAGAACTTGGTTCTTCATTGTGAGCAGGATATTCAGCCCAGGGGCTGGGGAAGAGAGACTGATACAAGTAGACACAAGTTGATATAGATAACCCAAGTAGCAGAAATACTGACCTAATGCTCTCTAGAGCTATGGAGATAACAAAGTCCCAGCTTCCTGGACCACTGGGAGGGAGGAAGAGAAGATATCCGAGCTGGGTAAGAGGTAAAAGGAAGCTGAAGTGAGACCTGGGAGGGTGCCAGGAAGGACCTCCCCCAAATATCCCATACCCACCTCCTTCCAGACTGCCCCCAGAATTCCTCCATTATCGATTCTAACATGATACAGTAAAAATAGCTCTAACCCAAGGATAGGATGTCTGGCTCTGCCACTAATTCTCCAAGTGATCTTGAGCAAAATCACTGTCTCTCAGCATAACATGTCATTTTCCTCATCTGTAAAATGGTCATAAAAATACTCCACTACCTACTTCAGGGTTGTTGGAAGAAGTATAGCCTTAGAGAGCCTTAGAACTGTAAGCTATTAGTAATGTTAGCAATAAATGGTGATCGAATGAATGAATGATGAGGGAGTCTACTGAGGAGCAATTATTAAGCACCAGGTATTGTGCTAGAGACAAAAAATACAAAAGTGAGATAACCTCTGCCCTCAAGGAACTTGCATGGCACTTGTTCATTTGTTCAGGATCATTCAACTCCCCAATGATCCCATTTAAGGTTTTCTTGGCAAAGACATAGGTGAGGTTTTCCATTTCCTTCTCCAATTCATTTTACAGATGAGGAAACTGAGGCAAACAGGGTTAAGTGACTTGCCCAAGGTCACACAGCTACTAAGTGACTGAGGTCACATTTGAACTCAGGTTTTCCTGACTCCAGGCCCAGCACTCTATCCACCGTGCCCCCTGGCTGCACGAGGAGTAGACAAAACATTCATGGATAAGAAAATACACATTGAATAAATACATAGTGATGGGTGGCATGAATAAGTAGGGGAATCAGGAAGGACTTCTTGGAGATGTGGCCCTTGAGGTGAGCCTTGAAGGGAACTAGGACTTTTAAAAGGAAGAAATTAAAAAGGAGAGCTACTAGCATAGTTTCATTTTTTTTTTTTTTTGCTTTTTGGAGGGGAATTGGTTTTAAGTGACTTGCCCAGGGTCACATGGTTAGTGTGTCAAGTGTCTGAGGTCACATTTGAACTCAGGTCCTCCTGACTCCAGGGCCAAAGCTGTATTCACTGTGCCACCTAGCCACCCCATAGCAGCATAGTTTTCACTGTGTGTCTGTGTCTGTGTACATTTCCATCCTGGGAAGTCTTATGCATCATGTTACAGTTTAGGTACAGAGCACCACAAAGGACTGGGTGGTAGAGACTGTTATGAGCTAGAGTATTTTTGACAATACCTTTCAAGCCCTTCTTTATTTACTTGGGTATACCTTTGTAGGTGACAAAATAAATGGAGTCCAAAAGACCTGAGTTCAGATTTGGCTTCAGACACATACTAGATTGTGACCCTGGGTGAATCACTTGTTGGCTGTCTGCCTCAGTTCCCCCATCTGTAAAATGGGGCTAATAATAGCTCCTACATCTCAGAGTTGTTGTGAGGATCCAATGAGGTAATATTTGTAGGTGTTTTGCAAACTTTAAAAAGCACTAGGGTAAAATGCTAGCTATTACCTTTGTCAGAGTCCTGGAACTCCAATGGTGGCTTTTAGATATCCCCCCCTGGGCTTTGGTTAGATTAGATCCTAACTATCTGTGCAGTCACCAGACTCCCCTTTTCAACTACCTAACCATCCATCCTCCCGCTAAAGATTTCAGCTCCTTAATGTAAACAGATACACATTTTGCTCAATAATTTTCATTGTATACCTACATAGAGTTTTCTTTCTTCATTGTCTTCCTATATGTTTTCTTCCCTTCAGAAAGATTTCATTTTAGCAGAATGCCTGGTATTCAGAATTTTAAAATTTATTTATTTATTTTGCTTTTTGGAGGGAGGAAGGTAGGGCAATTGGGGTTGACTTGCCCAAGATCACACAGCTAGTTTTATGTTAAGTGTCCGAGGTCGGATTTGAACTCAGGTCCTCTGACTCCAGGGCTGGTAGCTCTCCATGGCACTCACTGTGCCATGTAGCTGCCCCTTGAATTTTAAAATTTAAAATAAAAAATTTATCCTAGAAAGTAATTTGTAATTTTCTAATCATCAGATCCAATGTTCTTTTTGTTTTTTTCTTAATATAGTAATTTTTTTTTCAGCATATGCTTAAATATTTTCTTTCTTTTAAAGAAATATTGAATGAGCCCTAGAACTAGGCTGGGGACCGTGGGTGGTCTTGGACCTAAGGGGGTATGTGTGGGGAGGGCAAAGTTCCTGGGCAACAATCGGGGAAAGGGAGATGGACAACAGGATCCTAGAACAATATTAAAGCATGACTTAGGAGATGTGGGATGGAACATTGGCTCCAACCCTAACTAGCTCTATGACTTTGGATATATCCTTAAAATGAGAGAAGATGAGCCAAGTCCCACTAAAGGGCTGGAAGAATTTGTGTAAACTCCTTTTTGAGTGAATTGGCCTCATTGTTGTTAGCAAGTCCCAAAAGGGAAAAACAGAACTGGTGACTGGGTCAACATCCAAGATGCTATAATTGACCTTGGAGGCGGGGGAGCAAGTCTTTTGGAATGTCCCACTTCACAAGCCTTGGAGTTCCCCTCATTGTCCAGTTGTTCCTGAGAAATTCCTGCCTTGATGGGAGAGATGAGGCCCCACGTCAGGCAGTACACCAAACATGGTTGTACCAGCAGAGCACAACACGTAACTCGCCCGTTTGCTCCTGCCCAATGCAGGCCGGCCTGGGACTCACTCCAGCATTCAGCCTGTGCACAGTCTGGGACATTGCCACTCACTTCCAATTTCATAGTCCCCATATAAGGCCTGAGGGAGAGTCCCTAGTTCTGCAACCAATTCCCCTTGTGACCCAGGGCAATTCCCCTTCTCCTTAGGGCCCCAGTTTATTTATTTTGCCTTTATCTGCCTCACTTTCCTCAACTGTGAAATGGGCATAATAATAGCACTTACCTTCCAGGGTTATTGTGAGGATCGAATGAAATAATATTTGTAAAGTGCTTATCATAGGTCTTGGTATATGGTAGGTCCTTAACAAATGCTTGGGGCAGCTAAGTGTTGCCATGGATAGAGCACAGGGCCTGGAGTCAGGAAGCTTCATCTCCTTGAGTTCAAATACGGCCTCAGACATTTAACAGCTGTGTGACACTGGGCAAGTCACTATACCTGTTAACCTCAGACTCCTTATCTGCAAAATGGGCTGGAGAAGGAAATGGCAAACCACTCCAGTATCTCTGCCAAGAAAACCCCAAAAGGGGCCACAAAGAGACTAACACAACTGGACTGTTGAACAGAAACAACATGAACACAGCTATTCTTAATGTGCACAAAGTACTTGTAAAACATAAGAATTAAAAAGTTGGTTTTTAGAAAATTCTCATCTGCATCATCCTGTCTCTTCACACACCCTTGCTTTACCTTTATCCCTTTCTTAACAGAATCTGAAATCACCAAACTCACCCTCAGGAAGTTCTCTCTACATTAGAAGTTAGTCAGATCTCAGAGTAATATTAGCATATCTAAAACCTATTGACATCCCAATTAGGATTATGTTGGACCCTGGCCAGTCTGGGTTCTCAATCCACATGTTTTTTGGGAAGAAGGACTGAGTGCTAAACTGTGAGGTGACTGTGGATAGAGGACCAGACTTCAAGTCTGGGAGACCTCAGTTCTCACATTCTGAGGCTTTGATTTCACCTTTGCAACAGGAAGTCACAGCCGATCTTCGCAGATAAATTCTTGAATTTTCCATATATATAATGTTCTGAATAATGGGCACATCCCTAAAATGAAATCTCTCTGAAAGGAAGAAATATATACAGGATGGCCTCAAAAGTTTTAGTGCTTTTTAAAGATATTGCTTTGGGGACTTTGGGGATGTTCTGAACTTATAGGTATCTACGTAAAAACATTTGTACAGAATTACCACATAGAGATCATTTTTCATTAGAGCATACGCTGGGAAGTTGAATGATCAGAGAGTTGAGGGGATGGATCTAGGGCAATGGTTCTCAACTTTCCTAATGCCAGGAACCTTTAATACTTATATGTGGGCGTATCTGCATGTGGGTGGACTTGCCTGGAGATGTTAGAGAAGTGGTGTCTTGGTTCCTAAGACCATCAGAAATATGTGTTCTCCAATGGTCTTAGGCGACCCCTGTGAAAGGGTTGTTCAACCCCCAAAGGGATCGCAACACACAGGTTGAGAATCGCTGGTCTAGGGGCTGGGCAGGAGCCAACCCTACCAGGATCAGGGGGAGGATCTCTGAAACTTGTCCTCAGAGAACCCGCTGACAAAGGCAATAAGGAAGACTTCAGAAAGCATTGTCCAAGATCTTACACATACTCTAACTTGTGACACAGAGTATTTACTGCCCAGTCTTCTGTTGTACTGTGCTCTTAAAACTCAGGCTCTTAACAACACAGTCCAATACGTGAGAATTTCCCCAGGGACACAAGACAAGGATGTCAAGGTAGTCAGTCTCCCCAAAGCAGCCTCCCTGGTTCTGCTGCCTTCCCTCTTGTCAAGGTGTTCAGATATAGAATTGAAAACAATCAATCAATCAATATTTAGTAAGCACCTACTGTGTGCTAGGC
>CM053582.1:105774592-105799088 GCA_028627135.1 Pseudochirops cupreus
GTGAAAGTATTTGCAGATCCTATACATGATTGCACGCCACCATGGGGGGGGGCGGGAAGAAGGGAGGGGAGAAAATCTGAAACTCAAGTGATTGTGGAACTGAATCTTGTAAATTAAAAGTAAATGAGTAAATAAAAAAAATTAAAAAAAAAAACACTAGACTAGGACCATTAACTTTCATGACTAACATTTCCCTTCCTTAGGTCAAGATATGTTGGGAATTTTTCAGAAACAGGAGTAACAGAGCACAAACACACACCTGTTTCTGAGCATAACCAGCCAAAGATATTCCAGTGTCCCTCATTCCCCCATTTAGTCTCCTTCCTTGGCCAGCCCTTCCTGGATAATGCCCTGCCTACCTCACAGAGTTATGGCAGTGTATACTTGGTATACACTAGTAATTCCTAGACACTGGACTTGGAAGGGAATAGGCTTGGATGGCAGCAGGTAAGTGAATGAGTCAGAATTTAAAAAGTGCCTATTAAGGATCAGATGGTTAAATGCTAAGGATACAAAAGCTACCAGGAACCAGCTGAAAAGCAGGAACTCAGTGACAAATTAGCCCTACTCCCCTCAACATCTCTACTGACATTTCTTCCAAACAACTAGCATGAAGAGGTCAGAGACCTTGGGGCAATGGCATGGCCAGGGCCAGGAAGTGACCCCTTGGCCAAGTACTGCATAAGAGTCAAGAAGAACTGAGTTTGAGAGCTGGGGAGCATGAAGATGGGAATAAGCATTTATTAAGTGTCTATTGTGTACCAGGCATTCTGCTAAGGGCTTTATAAATATTATCTCATTTGATCCTCACAATAACCCTGCAAGGTTGGTCCTATTATTATCCCCATTGGGGATAATAAAGGAAGTGAGGCAGGCAGAGATTAAGTGAGTTCCCAGGGTCACAAAGCTAAGAAATATCTGGGGCTGGACACGAACCCAGTTCTTCCCAACATTCTATACCTTGTACCAGCTAGCTGCCACCTGGTTCTCACATTAGCTGTATGACCCTGAAAAAGTCACTTTTTTGAAAGCATTCTCTCTTTCTAAAAAAACAAAGGCAGGGCAGCTAGGTAGTGTAATGAATAGAGCACCGGCCCTGGAGTCAGGAGGACCTGACTTCAAATCTGACCTCAGACACTTACCACTTATTAGCTGTGTGATCTTGGGCAAGTCAGTTAACTCCAACTGCCCTGCCTTCCCCCCCTCCAAAAAGCCACAAAAATAAATAAAATTTTAAAAATAAAAAGCAGGGGCCTTGTGAGAAAACTACTTTGTATGCCTTAAAAAGCTATAGAAATATAAATAATTGCCATATATCCAAAGAACTGCCTCCTCCCCAACCCCAAGTGGCTGCTTTGCTCACTCAGGGCCCTTTGAAAGTTTGCCAGAACCCCAGGGACCCAAGCAGCCTGTATGACACTGTTATAGGTCCCAAGCGTATTCAATGAGCAGGAGGGAATGGGACAACCAGGATATGGGGTGCTGGATATTGTACTGTTTCATGAGATACTGTTTGCTATAAAACAGCCAGACAGTCTCAGGAGCTGGAATGGCTCTGAGGCCAAGAGGCTGGCCTTTCTTCTCAGTCATATATCTCCAGGAGGGGAACAGGCCTGAGACATCTGAGATAATAAAGACCTGACTGTCTCATCACCACTGCTTCTCCCCTCTTCATCCCAGAAGTTTTAGGCTGCTGGGGCAGGAGGTGCTCGGCGGAGAAAGGAGGAAGAGAAGAATACTACTTACCCTTTCACCTGGGAAATGGAATGAAATGGGAAAGCATTTATTATGTGTTTGTTATTACTCACCAAGCACAGGGCTAAGCTCTGAGAAAACAAATAGAAAATTCAAACAGCATCTGTTCTCAAAAAGTTCACATTCTAATAAATAGAATTCATTTACAAGGGAAGTCATCCTTAGGGTAGTGCAATAGAACAGACGGCAAGGCCCACAGGGTGTCTTTGAGTACGTCGACAGAAGAGATGATAATGTCAGGGGGTCTGGTGGGCACAGTGGTAGGATTGCTAAGGCCCAATAATCCTTGGGTCCCTGTGACAGGGCCCTTGGTAAGGCTTGGTGGTCCTCTAACTTACCAAAAGGATTACAGTTAACTAGTGTCAGGCTCCCAGAAGCAGTAAGAACAATTATGTGTGTCTTGCATGGGCCCACAATCATTTGGAAGAAAATGACAATGATCAGTGAAGGTTGTATTCCGGTACCCTGAAGGTGTCTCCAAGGAGGTACTGTCTCTCTTAAATCCTTCATGATAACAGCAATTTACATTCACGTAGTACTTCACATTTTTACAAAGTTATCCTCATCATAATTTTCTGATGCATGGAATGATAGAACTGTTATCTCTCTCTTAAAGAAAAAGAAAAATGATCATGATTGCAAAGTGACTTCCCCAAGGGTCCCAGATCTAAGTACTCAAGAGTCCAGGGAAAGGGCCATTTTCTATCTATCAACAACAGCCATGAAAAGGCTTCTCGATTACTATAAATCATGCTCACAGTAGTAATCTCTAGTCAAGGGTTTGGAGTTGTAACAGGGCAGAAGTATGAACAGAGGAGGAAAGGGGAAAGAATCCCTTTTTTTCTGGGGCATTGTTTCATCCTGAAATGTTAGAGCTGAAAGGGCTTAGTGACCAACTAGGCCACCAACTTTTTTTTTTAGACCCAGAAACTGAGGCCCAGAGAAAGGAAGTAACTTGCCCAAAGTCATGTGGCTAGACTAGTTCGTGGTAGAGCCAGGACCCGAATCCAGGCTTTGTGATGCCCAGTTCAGTGCTTTCCATCACACCTTGTACCCTGAACAAAAGGTCAGTTGATTCGTCTGATTTCCCTGTCTTAGACTTCAGCACCACTACAGCCCTACACTCAAATGTGACTACACTCCTGTGACCAACACAGGACACCTCTCATCTCATGATGGACCGACCCTGAAGAAGATGGCCAGAAGAAAGGGGAAACCTGGTTGTCTTTTTTGCTGTTAAATCGCCATCTAGTGGTCTTGTTCAGTCAATACAAGATTGCTACAAGTGTCTAACTGGGGAAAGGGGAGATGTTTACTGAATGGAGTTTGAAAATTCTCATCTAAATATCTGATGGGAAGCTTCACCCATTTTCCACAAAGCGCAGCCTTACAGAATTACAGAATGCTGTAGCTAGAAGAGACCTTAGCAATCATCCTGCACCTAGTAGAATGTTTCCCACACACTGGGAATTTTGTTCATCAATTGCTGAGTTAATTCATTGCCCAGGCCAGTTTCTTCCATTTATTAAGACCCAGAAAGGGAGAATGACTTGCAAAAGTGCAGGCATGTATCTTTCTTACCATAAAAGGTCATTTTCAATCAATCAATACTTATTAAGCACCTATCGTTCCAGCCAAATTGTACTTTCTGCCCTTCATTGCCAAAATCAACAACCAACCCGCACCAGCACTGAACCCACAGTGCCCTACTGCTTGGTCCATGCATGTAACCTGCCTCTCCTTGCCTGTTGGCTTCCCATTCATCTTTTAAAACCCAATTCAAATGATATCTCCTCCAGAATCTTTCTGGGTCCTGCAAGACTGATATTACAAAAAGAAAATCCTTACCCCATGAACTTTATAGCGCTTTCTTTGAAATTCCCTAATGCCATGTTTCATAATTTAGCTGTTTCTTGTCCTCTTGCTAAAGTCCAAGAGGGGCAGGTATTCATCGTTTTTCATTTTTTTTTCCCCAAGGGGGAGAAGGCAAGGCAATTGGGGTTAAGTGACTTGCCCAAGGGCACACAGCTAGTTAAATGTCAAGTGTCTAAGGACAGATTTGAACTCAGGTCCTCCTGACTTCAGGGCTGGTGCTCTATTCACTGTGCCATCTAGCTTCCTCAGTATTCATAATTTTTAAGTTTTATATCCCTCTGTACCTAGCACAGTGTTCTACCCATTGTAAGGGCTTAAATGTTCAGTGTTGATGACTATAAATTGTAAAAGTAAATGAAAATTATACCTTTATCTGAAAATCCCAGAGTTCATAGAGTAATTTTTTCAAAACTGCTGATGTGGTCAAAACATTTACTGTATGCCCCTGGTAAGTCATTTAAGTTTTAGGTTTCCTCATCTGTAAAATAAGGTATTTTGTATGTAATTGTTATATGTAAATAACATCTACATCCAGAAGTATTTTGATAATGTCCAAATAAACAATGGGTTATAGTTTTATTGTTATTTTATTAATATTTTAAAGGTAATGATTTGCAAACCTTGGAGCTCACAGAAATGCGAGCAATTGCTATTCAGTCTGATGAGTCCTTAATCGTCCTCAGCCTCAGACTGGCCCCCAAAGTGGCCAAACTGCCAACACTTGCACCCTTCCAAAGAACACCAGACTTACTAGCCCACCCACTTAACAGCCTAATTGCCTTCCCGTCCTTTTTAAAGACTCAAAACCTACTTTAGCATCCAGGAAAGCAGCAGACTGAAAAGTAAAGCTATGTAAAGGATCTTAGAACACGGAATGTCAGAACATGGTATATAAGAGATGGAAGAAACAACAGAGATCTAGCCGAACTCCCAGCTTTGAAAGATGTGGAAATAAAGGTCCAAAGACAAATGTTAGAGGCACAGTCAGAACTAGAAGGCAAGTTGTCCAGAGCTTTTTACAGGAAGCCATAATGTTTTCCCTACTCTTTACTCTCTGCTGGCACACACACACTTGCCTTTCTCTTATCTGACCTGTCATAGAAGGGATATCAGTTTCTCATCTGGATCCCCTCTCTTGGCAACCTGTAGCCAGCACTCCATTTGAAAGTCTGAGTCCAGACTTAGCCAACGGCCTTCCCTGACTTCCCTTCCTACGTCCTTCAGGACATCAAGGTCTACTGCCCAACAGCAACACCCCAAAGAACATGCCCTTTGAGGGCATTATTACCCTCAGCTTTGGAACTGTGCCCTAGGTATAATCACTCCTAATGGGCAAAAGAATGAAAATTTACCTCAAGTCACTCTATATAAAAGGTGTTTCGTATTGTGTCTGGCCATGCAACCAGGACGCCATAGTCTGGACGTGCCCAGCGTTTTGTCATCTACCTAGTCCCACAGCACACGTAACAGCCCACGCTACTTTCCATCTCGTCTTTTTGGAACAATTATTGTTAATCGAGTATGGATGACCATTAATGCTGGAAAGGTCAGGAAAATCGATTGCCCAGTAGGATGCCTTCGCAATCTTGGCAATGTTCAAGATTAAAACTCTCTTCCTTGGCCACTATTCTATACACTCCTATCATACAAGTTCCCTAGAGGGCAGGGGTGATCTTGCTTCTGTATTTGCATTCCTGACACTCACTGGAGCCTGGTGTGTAATAGATAATTAATAAATGCTTGTTGACTTTTTAATTCCACCCCATTTTGATAAATCCCTGTATTTTTAAGATTTTCCAGATTTTGGGGCAACCAACCAATGTCTATGAAAGAGCAGCATATTCTGACTAGAACGGTTCTGTTCTCAGTCTGATGAATTGTGAAACATATAATTTGTTAGTCCTTTCCAGCAGTTTTTAGCTAGTCAAATATTTAGAAATAATTAATTCCTAAACAAATCTGTAAATATGTGCCCTTCATCATCCTTTGGATGTGAGAACATGAGAAGCTCATAAGGTTTATTTGGTTTGACAACCAGAGCTAGGAACACAATTGCCATGCCATAGGAAACAGAAAGGCATGGTAGATATCAATAAGCCCACAAACAGGGTGGAAGACTGGGGAAACCACTCCAGAAGCATAGGACAATAATAACTTGGAAAAAAATGGACAAATGGACAAAAAAAATGGAAAAAAATAGCCATCAGCTATCAGCAGACGCATCTGAAAAACAAGTATAAGAAAATGCAAAAAGCCATGGTACAAACCAAAAGGCAGTATGGTATAGTAGAAAGGGACAGGTCTGAGTCAGTAAGTCGGAGCACCTACTATGTGCTAGGCACTGGGCTAAACGCTGACCATACCAAAAAGGCCATTCCCTACAGCCAGTGAGTTCACAGTGTAATAAGGGAGATAACATGCAAACACGTACAAGATGAACTAGAAACAATCAACAGAGGGAAGCATTAGAATTAGGCTTTCTGTTGGAAGATGAAGTTGTCTTATTTGAGAAACAGCAAGAAAGCTAATGGGGTGCAACAGATAGAGTGCCCAGCCTGGAGTCAGGAAGACCTGAGTTCAAATTTTGCCTCAGACTCTTCCTAGCTGTATGACCTTGGGCAAGTCACATAACCCTGTTTGCCTCAGTTTGCTCATCTGAAAAATGAGCTAGAAAGACACAACTGAACTGACCAAACACCAACAAAAAAAGGAGGTTAAAATCACTGGACTGCAGAGTATGTAGGACTGAGAAAGGTATAAGATGACAAAAAGGGGGGAAAGGGGACATGTTATGAAGCCAGAAGATGTTATACATGATCCTAGAGGTGATAGGGAGCCACTGGGATTTACTAAGTAGACCTATATCTTAGGAAAATCACTTTGAAAGCTGAGTGGAGAATGTACTGAAAGTGAGATGAAGCAGGGAAATCAACCAGCAAATTATTGCAGTAATCCAGCATGAGATGATGATGATGATGGTCCACACTATAGCTATGACAATGTCAGAGGGAAGGAAACCTATTCTACAGATGTTGAGAAAGTAAAATAGACGGGCCTAGAAACCAAACTGGATAATGGGGGAAGGGGAGGCAGGGTAGAGTAAGACAGTGAAGAAGTAAACAGTGAAGAAGTAAGGAGTCTAGGATGCCTAGGTTGTGAGCCTGGGGGAGTGGGAGGATGCTGTTATCCTCAACAAAAGGAGGACAGAGTATAAGGGAAAAGAAAATGAGTTCAATTCAGAACATATGTGCTGTCAAACAATTTGAGAATTCCAATAGGCGACTAGAGTAAAGTCTTAAGCTTCTACACTAATTGTGTGTCACTGGACAAGTCATTTCACAGCACCAGTTTCCCCTATAAAATGGGGAATTTTTGTAATGCTCATTTCACTGTAGGAAATTGCAAATAAGGCAAGACTTACATCTTGAAAAGAGGGAGCCCAGTCAAAAAAGCTTATAGCTGGCAGGAACATCAGAAGTCATCTTGTTCAACATTCTCACCAAGAGATGAATCGACTCTATAACTTCCTTCAGAAAGACCATCATCAGATCACTAGATGTCATAACAACTTTGAAAATAACTTAATAAAAATTTACATCCAGCCATCTTATGGCTGCAATACATCCAGGTCACCCAAGGGAACATCAATCATTTCAGTTCTGAAACTTCCAACCTGAGGCCTACGGTGCTACCTGTGGTACACTCTAACTAGCTAGTCCTCACTATGCTTCATATACCCTATCTTACCTGACACAATGCATATATCCCACCCCACTACAGTTCTGGAACCATAATCAAATGAATCTTGAAACTGTTACTGGAAAGGATATGCCAGTACGCTCCCTTATAGCTCCAATCAGAACCCCTCTAATTTTCTAAAGCAAATTTTCTTTTCAGTCATTCTCTCCTTACTAGGTCCATCCACAATTGAGAAGAAAAACAAACCCTTGTTACAAACATTTATAGCCAAGCAAAACAAATTCTCATATTGTTTATAATTTTTTAAAAAGTCTCGATACATGGTCTGATTTCATCACCTCTTTATCAGGTGGTGGTACTATGTTTCATCTTGCGTCCTCTGGAGTTGTTGTGGCACAGGGCATAGAAAACTAGACTTAGAGATAGGAAAACTCGTCTCCGTGTTCAAACCCAGCCTTAGAAACTTACTAATTGGATGACCTTGGGCAAGTCACTTCACCCTGTCTGCCTCAGTTTCCTCATCTGTAAAATGAGGTGGAGAAGGAAACGACAAACCGCTTCAATATCTTTGCTGAGAAAACCCCAAATGGGTCATGAAGAGTTGAACACAACCAAAAAATAACTGAACATTGCGGTGAACAGAGTTCCTACAACCTTCCAAGGTGTTTGCTGTCATTGTATAATTTGCTCTCCTGGTCTCCCTGGTCACTTCATTCTGCATCAATCCATACAAGTCTCCCTAGGTTTTTCTGAAACAATCCTAGCGATCATTTCTTACCAACATGATAGAATTCCACTACATTCATATCCATCCATGACATCACAATTTATTTGGTCATTGATGGCTATTGATTCAGCTTCTGAAGTTTTTATTTAGTTGCTATATTCTTACGCACGAAGGACCTTTTCCTTGATTTTTTGAGGGTACTGATCTAGCAATGATATCTCTCAGTCAAATTATGCACCATTTAATAGCTCTTGGGGCATAGTCTTAAATTGTTTTCCAGAACTGATTTATCATTTCAAAGATTTACCAACACTGCATTAACATTCCAGCTTTGCTGTAGTTCCTCCAGCACCTGTAATTTCCTCTCCAGAACTTTGTCAATCTGATGGAAGGTAGAAATCAAGAACTGTTAATTTGCATCATTTCATTAGCATTTAGTAATTTTTTTTATTTGATAGCTTAGATTTCTAAGAAATATATATTCATACTTTTTTGACCACATGTGAATGGAAGAATTCTTATAAATCTGAAATCCATTTCCTATATAAAATGAGTTGAGGCTACTACTAGAGAAATTCATTTTCACTGGGTTTTCCCCACATTTACCTACTTCTCTTAGAATTTTATCTGCATCAGTTTGGTTTATGCAAATACTTTTTAATTTTATATAACCAAAATTGTCCATTTTTTCCTTCTGTGATCCTCTCTAGCTCATTTGCTCATGAAATCACCTGCTATACATACACCAGACAGAATTTCCTCCTTGCTCCTCTGTTAATGATGTCATGTTTTGTCTACATTATGTACCCACTTAGCACTTTTTTTCTTCTTGCTTTTTTGGAGGCAGGGAAGGCAGGGCAATTGGGGTTAAGCGACTTGCCCAAGTGTGACTGGCTAGTGTTAAGTGTCTGAGGCCAGACTTAAAGTCAGGTCCTCCCTGACTCAAGGGCCAGTGCTATATTCACTGTACCACCTAGCCGTCCCTAGGGCTTTTCTTATTATACAGAGTGAGATATTGGCCCATAACTACTTTGTACCAGACTATGTTTCAGTTTTTCCAATGGTTTTTGTTGAAGAGTTCTTTCCTCAAAAAATAGCTGGAATCTTTATCACACACTATTTGTACCTAATACAATCAATCTATTATTTAACCAGTAGCAAATCGTCTTGCTGATTACTACTTTATAACATAATCTGGTACTAGATCACTTCCTTCCCACTTTATTCATAAATTTCTTTGATATTCTTGATCTTTCTTTCTTCCAAGCGAATTTCGTTTTTTCTCGTTTTATAAATTTTTTTGTGGTTTGATTGGTATGGCCAATATAAGTAAATTTAGGTAGAATTGTCATTTTTTATTAGCAGTCTACCCAGTAATAATTAATATTCCTCCAATAATTTAGATGTCTATGTAAAAAAAAGTTTTCTAATTGTGCTCATAGTTATTGTGCCTTAGAAAGTAAGACTTTCAAATATTTTATGCTTTTGTATTTATTCCTGGATATTGTCAGTAACATACAGAAATGTTGGCAATCTGTGTGTATTTTCTATCCTGCAACTTTATTGAGTTGTGTTTCAATTAATTCTTTAGTTAACACTGGAGTTCTCTATCATCATAACATCAGCAAAAAGTGATTGTTTATTTGCCTACATATATTCCCTCAATTTTTTTCTTCTCTTACTACCACAGCTGGCATTTCTAGCACTATGTTAAATAGAAACGGTGACAATGGACAGCCTTGTTTTACCACTGCTTATTCTAAAGGCCTTTAGTTTATTGCTGTTGAAGATAATGCTGCCTCTTGGTTTTTAATAGTTGGTACATAACCACATTATGGGAAGATCCATTCATTCCTGTTTTTTAGTGTTTATAAGAAGGGGTGTTACATAGCTAGTTCAAGATTTTTAAAAATTCAATTTGACTTTCAGTTTCAAATTTTCACCCTCTTATCTTGCCCTCCCCCACTCACCGACAAGGCAAGAATTGAAACAATTAACAACTTCAGAAAAATTGCCAGATATAAAATAAACCCACACAAAGCATCAGCATTTCTGTACATTGCCAACAAAATTCAGCAGGAAGAGGTAGACAAATTCAATTTAAAATAATTGTAGACAGTAATTCTCCTTTCTACCTGCCAAGACACAAGAACTATGAACACAATTATACAAAAATAATCTAGTTGAATTGAGAAATATTGTTTGGGGATAAGCCTGGCCAATACAATAAAATGACTATTCAGTATTATATTAACCAAACTGACAAATTATATAGAGCTAGAAAAAATAATAAAATTCATCTGGAGGAATAAAAGGTCAAGCATATCAAGGGAACAAATGAAAAAAGTGGGAAAGAGGGGGCTTAGCAGTACCACATCTCACTATATTACAAAGCTAGTAAAATAGTTTATTAAAGATTAAGTAAGACATCGATCAGTGGAAGATTAGGTACTCGATATACAGAAGCAAATTAGCACACTAACCTTAGTAGGTCCTGTTCTTTACTTTTTTTTGCCTAAACAGCTTATGCTGTGTTGGAATTGGTTAAAGATTTTATAGAATCCTTTTATAAATCCATCTGGTCCTGAATTTTTTTTCTTTTGGGAATTCATTGATGCCTTGTCCATTTCTTCTTCTAAAAAAAAGGTTTAAGTACTCTATTTCCTGTCATTAACTGGAGCAATTTATATTTTTGCAAATATTCATCCATATTTTAGTCAGTTTTATAGGCAAATAAAGGTGGGCAAAATACTTCCTAATAATTGCTTTTATTTTTCATTGGTTGTAGTTCACAATTAATTTTAAGTGTGAAATTCAACTCAGCAGAAACTATTTTTAAAAAATTCAAGGGGGCATTTAATGTGTTCAAATTCAATTAATTTGATTTGTGTCATTAGTTTACATTTACCCATCACTTCAAGTACTGGAATTAGTTCTTCCTTAAGCTTTTTATGAATTCACATATAAATCAACCTAGTATTTAGGTTTGGTTTCGGGGGTGAGGGAAGTTTGCTAGCTCATTTATGGTTTACTTAATTTCTTTTTCTAAGGTTGAAGTTCTCTATTCCTATACTATTAACCCCGGCATTTTGTTTTTATAAATATTAAAACACTTAAGATTTTTAAATTTTATCAGCATGTAATAGGGTAAAAAAGTTCTCCGTTTCTTGATTGGTTGTCAACTTACCTGCAGTTTGATACTGATTACTTATCTTCTCTTTTTGAATCAAGTTAGATGCTTTATCACTTCTTCCCCCAACCAACCCACCCCCCAAAAAAAATCAACTCCTAGTCCTATTAATTCAATGACATTTTATTAAAATCACTTTTGAGTTGCAGAATTCCTATTTTGTTACTTGAGGGTGGAGGTTAATTTCTAGTTGTAGTAGCTTTTCAATGTACTTGATTTTCTAATTGTATTCCCACTCTGTTGATCTTCCTTTTACTGGTTGATTTAGATACACATTTTCCAAAATCTTGGCATATTCTCAATGTTTTCATTATCTTTAATGAAATTACTATGACTTGTTCTTTGGCCTATTCATTCCTTAGGATTGTTAGTCCCAAACCATATTTCAATTTTTGCTTCAAAAACCTACTGAATGTAATTTTTAAATATGTATTTAATGTATTTTAGAGATGTAGTTAATATCAGTTTTTCTGTTATTTGTTTAATAGCCTAACATATGGTCAGTTTTTATGAAGCACGAAACATATATATGTCCCTTTTCACTCCCATTAATCTCTAGGTCTATAATATCTAACTTCTGCAATTCTAGTCAGGTTCTTAATTTTTATTAGATTTATCTAGTTCTAAGGGGTAAACCAACATCCCCAAATATTAGTTTTATTGGGCTTTTTCTGCTTATAAAACTCATTTTAACTTTTTCTTTAGGAAATTTAGATGCTATGTCAATTGGTACATGTTTAGTATTTATAATAATCCATTGTCTATAGTTCAGTTAGTCATTTTAAGTCAAGTCCAACTCTTCATGACCCCATTTGGGATTTTCAGGGTAAAGATATTGATATGGTTTTCTATTTCCTTCTCCAGCTCATTTTACAGATGAGGAAATGGAGGCAGTGCTAAAGTGACTTGCCTAGGGTCGCACAGTGAACGGGGCCAAATCTGAACACAGGAAGATGCATCTTCCTGACGTTAGGCCCAGCATTCTTATCTATTACCTCACCTAGCTGCCAATTGTGCTATTTTTCTCATTTAATGAAGTCTCTTTTTGCTTTGTCTTGAGATCAAGATTGTTACCTACCTACCACATCATACCTATCAGATTGGCTAACATGGCAAAACAGCAAAATGATCAATGTTGGAGAGGATGTGAGAATGCTGGAAGACTGATTCATTGTTGGTGGAGCTGTGAACTGATCCAGCCATTCTGGAGACCAATTTGGAATTATGCCCAGGGGGTATAAAAATGTGCATACCCTTTGACCCAGCAATCTCACTTCTAGGTCTGTATCCCAAAGAGATCATAAAAATGAGAAAAGGACCCACATGTACAAAAATATGTATAGCAGCTCTTTCTGTGGTTGCAATGAATTGGAAATTGAAGGAATGACCGTCAATTGGGGAATGGCTGAACAAGTTGCGGTATATGAATGTAATGGAATACTACTGTGCTATAAGAAACGATGAGCAGGCAGAGAGCAGAACCAGGAGAACATTGTTACACAGTAACAGCCACATGGATTTTGATAGTTAGCCCTTCTCAGCAATGCAAAGACCCTAAAACAATTCCAAAGAACACATGATGGAAAATGTCAGTCACACTCAGAGGAAAAACTATGGGGTTGGAATGCTGAACAAAGCAGACAATTTTTTGGGTTTTTTTTCCTTTCTTTCTCATGGTTTTTCCCATTTGTTATAATTCTTCTGTGCAACATGACTAATATGAAAATGTGTGTAATAGGAAATGTATGTGTAGAGCCCATAACAGATTGCAAGCCATCCTGGATACGGAGGAGGAGAAAATTTAAAATTTATGAAAGAGATTGTTAAAAACTAAAAACAATTTAATAAAAAGATTGTTACCAACCTTTGACAATTCAACTGAAGTTTAAGAGATTTTGCTCCAGTCTATTATTTTTTTTTCATTTCCAATGTTTATTCCATTATATTTTTTCCAGTTTTGTTATCATCACTAGAGTAAACAATATTCTGTCAAGTAAAGTTTCTGACAGCTAGAAACCTTGTTTTTCATCTGGTTTTAGTAATAAAGTTTCCAATATTTTTATATTGTATATCACGTAAGGCCTTGTCCAGTCTATTATTTTAAATCTGTAGGCATATTTCTGTTTCACTTTTCTTACAAATAACACATTACTGGATTCTTTAATGAATTTTCTATCCTTAGTTTTGAATCACCACATTCACAATTATATGTACCTATTTCCTTCCAACGTTCCATATTTCCCACCTCCTCTCTAACTTTGCTTTACCTAAAATTAACCCTTCCCCTTAATCTGCCCCCTCTCTCACTTCTCCTTCTTTTTCCACTTTCTTGATGAGTAAAATATATTTCTATATCCAACTTCATTTGTGTTCTTTCCTCCTTTGACTAGTTCAGATCAGGCTGAGGTTCAAATATCACTGCCTCCTCCCTTTTTTGGAGACTTCTACTTGAGCACACCGATTACATGAGACAATTTTCCCCATCCTTTCCCTCCCTTCACTCCCTCCCCTACTTAAGGTATATATTATTCTTCATCTTCATTTCCTTTCTTTTAAGGTCATCAAAATATATCTTACTGTATATGTATAAAATTATTACATATATTTTACATGTATAAAATAGAATCGCTCCTAAGCCCTCTATTAAGACTCTCCTGATACCACACTAAGCGTAGAGTTCAAGAGGGTACATATCATTTCCCCCCATTTTAGAATACAGTTTGTCCTTTTTTAATTCTTATGATGGCTCTGATATGGTTACCATTTTGTTTCTCTTAAATCTTGTCTGTATTTAAAAGACTGCACTCAACTTTGACTTTTCACAGTTGTACTTCAAAGTTCTCTATTTTATTAAAGATGGATCCATGTTTTGTCCTGTAGGATTATACTGTCTTGTTGAGCAAATTATTCTTGGTTGCAAACCAAGATTTTTTTGCCTTCTGTAATAATATATTCCAAACCCTCTATTACTTTAGTAGTGGCTGCTAAATAATGTTATCCTGACTGTGGTTCCTCAATATTTAAATTTTCTAGTTGCTTATAGTATTTTTTCTTTGACCTGGAAGTTCTAGATTTTTATTATAATATTCCTGGAAGTTTTCAGTATGCAATTTCTTTTAGGTGGTAACTGATGGATTCTTTCTTTTTCTACTTTGCTCTCTAGGTCTAAGAGATCAGAAGGTTTTCTTTTATGTTTCTACAAATATGATTAGGCTACTTTTTTGATCATGGGTTTTGAGCAGTCTGATTCTTAAATGGCATTTTCAAGATCACTTGTTTTGCTATGAGACTTTAATTTTCTTCTATTTTTTTTTCAGTCTTTCTAATTTGACATTTCTTGTCTCATGGAGTCACTTGTTTCTATCTGGGCAATTCTAATTTTGAAATTTTCCCCCTTGTGTAAGGTTTTCTATCTCCTGTACCAAACCATTCTTTCCAATTCTTTATTCCATAATTTTCATTTCTTCTCCTTTTTGTTGTTGTTCTAGACCTCTTGGTTTTTAAAATCATTTTTAGTTCTTTTTTTAAACTTTTGCTTTAACCCATGCAGGAATTCTGGTTGAATTTGTGAGCAAGCTGTGCTTTTCTTTACGGTTTTGTTTGCAGGTATTTTTGAGTTGTTCTCTTTATGTAGGTTTATGTCCCCCTTCTAGATCAGTATACCAACTATGGTGCTATTCTTTTCTTGCTTGCTCTTCCCAACATTCTTACTGATTTTATATTAGGGCTGAGCTCTATGCACTTGAGGGGAATGCCTAACTGAGCTTCTGTCCTCTTAGTTCTTTCTGCTGCTTTCTTGGGGTACTAAGTGCAACTATTCTAGGATCTCAGGGACCGCTCAGACTGGTGACCTGCAAGCTTTCAGTGGTCCCAAGGTGTTGTAATCTAGGGAAAAGAATGATAACTGTCCTCCTGGTCTAAGTTTTAACTAACCCATGTTTGGGTGTGAACAACACCCCTATTTGGAAATTCCAGCTGACTGTGGCTGAATCTGGTCATTCTCAGTCAACGCTAAGTTTTACAGTTTCGGTGACAGCACCACAATCTCTCCTTCCGTGTGGGATTCCTGACAGGATTATTCCATTACAGGTTTTGGAACAGGTTAGAGCAGAGACCCTGCTCCTGGAATTAACACCACACAGCCTCTTGTGCTTTTGGACTTACTAGCTGAATACGTGGTTTAGGGCTGACAATCACTCCTAACCCCATGCCATGGGCACAGAAAGCTCCCTAAGTGTTTCCTAGATCTGCAAGCTATCTGAAACTAGATACTGAGTAAGAAAGCTGCCAACTGGCACCTGTCCTCACAACCTGCAAAAGGCTGTGATGCCCTGGCACGGGACTGGAACCTCTTCTTTCCCTTAGGCTGAGCCTTGGTCCACTTTCCCCTGGATGTTGGAATGCTCCTCCCGGGACATTCCTCATGGGCCTCCATTCCCAGTGTTCACACATGCCAAATTGGTCTGGATTTCTAAATAAATGGTTTACTTTTTTCTTAATCTGGTGCATTTTCTAAATATTTATGGCAGGCGTAGCAGGAGAGCTGGGAATTCCAGAAAAAGGAAGACAGGGATGGTAAGAATGAAGGTAACATGGTTTAGAAATGACTGAGAAGCACAGCAATGGTCTGGGTCTGGCTTTTCCACCTCCCTCTTATTGCTTTGCCTAAAAAGCATCTAGACTTAAAAGATAGGTGAAACATCCTGGCCCAACCTCCTAGTTAAGTCACCTGTCAAAGGTCACATAAGCACTATGTAAAAAAAAGTCAGGTTAAGGTTCAAACAGTGGAAACTCTTGATTCCAACTCTGTACATTATAATGCTGCCTTCCCAGAAAACATCTTGATGCCCTTAAGGTTATGTTTAACACCCTTAATTTACACATAAGGAAACCTAGTCCCAAAAAGACAAAATGACTAGCCTCTAAGTGTCAGAGTTAGAATATGACCCTGTAGTCCGAGTCCAAATGCTGGGTTCTTCCCACAGCACCTCAGCCCCATGTTATCCCTGTGTGCAATAATGTCTCATCTTCAAGAATCCGACAAAAACAAATATTAGGAGCACTCTACTTCTCAAATAGAAAAACAGTGCTCAAAGTGGCTCAGACTGTCAGTACTGACTATCCTGACGAGATTCACAAGCAAAGGCAGTTGCTGAGTGCTATAAGATTTCATTACGCCACTGGATTTTCTTACCTGACAGAATTTATTATTCTTAATCTTATAGCTACCATTTTGTAGTAATTTCTGACATTAGCACCGAGAGCTGCCTCAAGAAATAGCTTAACTCACAAATGCAGGCCACCTTTTTAGTCTCCATCTCTAACCAACTTCATTTGGATCTGGGAAGTTTGCTCCCAACTAAAGGGACATATCTGAAAAGCTGCTTGCAAAATCGAACTCTGCATGAAACGCTACTATCTTAATTGGGTAACAGAATTTAGAGTTGAAAGAAAGTTTCTCTTTACACTTATAAAACCGAGACCCAGAGAAACAAAGTGACTGAACAAGATTCGTACCCCAGAAGAAGCCTCAGAACATGAGTTCAATTCCTTATCTTCCAATTCCAAACCAATGCTCTTTACACTATACCACAAAGCCATCACACAGAAGGGCAATACATTCATACAGGAGGGAAAGCCTGCGAGGTAAACTAAGTTACCATGGTGAATGTTCACTATAGTGTTTATACATAAGAGAAAAGGAAATTTTCTGTGGAACTGAATTCAACGGCGACAGGTATCAGTGAATTCAAATGTGTGTTCCCATACTTTAAAAGAACTTACAAAAATGGAAGGCCCAATGTCACCTGTCCCACATAGCTCATGGCAAGAATACTGTGTTCAGTTCTGGGTGCTATTTTAGGAAGCATCAAAGAAAGCAAGTAAAATGGTAAGAGAGCTAAAGAACCACAACATATGAGGAAATGAAGATTTTTGGAATAAAGACTTGGGGATACTGGGTCAGCTGTGCTCAAGTATGTGAAGTGATTTCAGGTGAGAATGAGACTTTTGTTCTGGTCAGCCCTAGAAGGCAGAATTGGGGACAAGTAAAAGTTGTAGATACAGATTTTATCTGGATAAAAAGAAAAATTCACAATTAAAATAGACCTGAAATAGGAGATATGTCTCCAGAGGAGGTGAGTTAAGTAGATGCCCCCATTATAAGATGACTCTAAGCAGAGGCTGCACAACTACTTGAGAGATGGTTGCTTTTCTGTTAAGGGCTGGTATCAAGCAATACTTGAAGTCTCTTCCCAGCTATGAAATGCTATGATTCTCTGACAGAACTGAGTTCAAGAAACTGAAGCGAAAAAGGTGAAATGGCTTGGTCTATAGTCATGGAGTCAGTTAATCACAGAAACTCTGAGCTGAAAAAGACTATTCTTAATAAATTAACTAGTCCAACTCCTAAATTATAGATGAAGGTGTCATTTAGCTTCCTAAGTGTCATACTCCCAGAATGGATATAATCACATTTGCTTACTACTTACCCCACAGAGTTGGGAGGAGAGGTTTCAGCGTCACTGTTTTGAAAATCAGATCTGAACATTCACTTCCTCCAGGAAAAGCTTTTTTTCCTTATTAGCTCAATACTATGAATCTATCACTTCAGCACTTCTACAGTCATCCTTATCACTATTTATTAAATAAAGGCTAGTATGTAAGGTTTTCAATCAGGAACTACATTGAGCTCTTACAAAAAGTGACAAGTTTCTTTGTTTTTCTCTCAGTATCTTTATACATGCAATCGGAAGTGCTACTGTCTCCTGCATATAGCGCCCCCCATCCCCTTACACAAAACTCAGATTGGCTTTTTCAAGTCTTGGTTAAACTATTAGCTGAATGTTGTTGTGCTACTCATAGAATATATTGGACTGATACTCAGAACCCATGATATTTTCATGTTTTGTTTTGTTTTTTCCAGTTAGTAATGGCCTAATGTAAGCAACTCTGAAATCAATGGCAAATGAGACCTACTAGTATATCCAGCAGACCTGGCATTTTCCTGTCTCCCAGGGAGCAGCAAAGAAATTTAAAAGGCAAATGTTTTTATATGGAGATGCTCAGAGAAAATGTGACATCAAATAATTCTAGAGGTAAAGCCCTAAACCCCCTTTGGTCTCAGTTCCTTAGATGAAAAATAAGATTGGCTCGATAAGGGGTGTGGAACCTGTGGCAAAGGCCATATGTGGCCACCATCCCCACCCCTGGAGATGGTCCCTCCCACTTCTAATCACTGTATAATGACAGCATGTAGATAGTAGAAAGGAAACTGAACCTGGTTATCTGGATACCTAGCTTTGATATTCACTTGCTTTGTGTTCATATTATGGCATACCTAAATCTGTTTCCTCATTGGTAAAATGAAAATTCTTCTACTCCTGCTACATATTTCATAGAACTGTTCTAAATATTTGGTAAACTATTAACTGCTACCTAGATTGTTATGCTGTGCTTAGCATTTTCAAGGTCCTCCACAGAAGCAGCATATAATGACCAGGCATGAAATTAAAGACCCTCATAATCAAGAAATTTCAAAGTTCTTTAACACCAGGAAATATTTACCCAACATCTAATCTAAATCTCTCCTGCTACAACAGCAGAAAAGCCATCCCTACAGGACCTTATGTGTTCTCATTTAAATCTGATCTGAAATACAAGAGATATGATCACTGTCTATTGTTAATAATAATCACCTGTAAGGCTTTTTGACACTTCCCAAGACACCTCTCGGAACTACCTTCTTAAACTCTAGAAAAGCAGTGTATAATGTAAAGAACACCTGCAAGTCAAAATAAAGAGTTCGGGGTTAAAAGTTTGTTCATTTTTCAAAGCCCCAATGTCTTCATCTGCAAAGTGGAGGGTAACTAACACACTTAGGATATTATGATACAGTCTTCAAATCCTAACTTCACCTAAGTGACCTTAGATAAATCATTTATTTAACTTCAAATGCTGAATCTTCCACAGTAAAAGAAAAAGGCCAATTTAATCACCTTGAACTCATCAAAATCTGGGCTGGTCAATTCCCTAATCCATGCAGATCTGTCTTCCATTCCATTTCTTACAGCAAAATCACAGAAAGAATCTGTCACTAGTGGGTTTAGTAGGATCTGCATTGAATTCCCTGCAAAATAAAATGCTGCCCTGCTCTGCCTATTCCCAAGTAGGTACTTGAGATCATCCACATCAGACAGAACTACTGCAAGCTAAATAAGTGCTTGCCCCAGATGTCATCCCAAATACCCACGAGGACAGTGGCTAAGGGAGTAGAAAGTCAGGGGCCAGGTGAAAAGTAGTTTGAAGATTTGCAAGGGCTTGGTCTGAGCTTCTTCCTTTCTAGAAGCAGCTATGACTAGCTAAAAGACCCATTTAGGGTTTTCAAGTAGAAAAAATTCAGGAGATGACACTGAAAAACTGTAGACTTCAGCTCTAACCTCAGCAATAGTAGCCACATAGGAAAAAAAAATAGCTGCTCTGCATCTTTGTCAGTTAAACACCAAATGAGACAATGGTTAATGTTAAATGAGATTAATTATGGGGTCAGGCTAACAATGAGAAATAAAACCCACAACCCTGGAGAACTGGTTTAGTTTCTCTCCTCCCATACTAAGGACTGGATCAAAGTAGTTCTTGACACAAAATGCCACCATTTTAAAAAGTAAACAAGAGGAACTTCAGCTCCAAAACGCTAGGATTCCATAAAAATAGTCTGACTTAGAAATTCAATCAGAACTTCAGAGCAAAACTGTAAGCTAGCAGCTACTACTATTATCATTTTACAGATGAGAAAACTGAGGCTGAGAGAGGTTAAGTGACTTAAGCGAATCACAAACTAGCTAAGGATCTGAGGCTGGATATAAACTCAAGTGTTACTGACTCCCAAGTCCAAGCCTTCTGTTCACTATGGCACTTGGCTGCCTCAATATATTCATTTGTGAAATACAGATCTGAGAAGCTATAAAAACACAAAAATGCTTTGAAAAAACACTAATCCAAGGGATCATATACTGAGACAGCCCCAGAAAAGCCCTTATCCATGTTTCAGGGAGCCCAAATTAAGTACTCTGGCATTTAAGTTAGGGTGATCACAGGTCTTGAAAAGTTATACAGTCTTGACAAAGGACAATGAATGCTGAAATAAGAAATGAAAAGTTAAAACCACTTGCTGTAATAAAATATTTATATTCAGACTCACAGCCCAAATGAGTATGTGCCCACCTCAAAATGTTATAGAAAATTATACATCATCATTAGCAGTATCCAACATTACCGAATAAAAATCCAAGGAAGTGACTGCAAGTATTAGAATTAGTACTAAAGTTACAATTACCTAAGATATTGGAGTTGTTGGCTCCAGTTCTCACTCCCAAATCCCTTAGTAAGCAACTTTTAATTTGTTAGATCAAATATCCAAAATTTGACCAGTGCAAGTCAGTACTTTGCTCAGCTCTATCAGCCCCTTCTTTGAGCATAACCACTCCTAAGGGGACAGCTGTTACTTACCACTAGAGTATACAGGTTATATCCATTTTACCACCTATGTTCTTCACAGAATACTTAATAAATGTGAATAGCATGTTTGGAACACTGCCCACTAATTTGCAAGGCTGTTTCTGAATACTGTTCCCCCACTACTCAGGATTTTATAGGACCACTGGGTACATACCCACCCACTCCTTACTGGGGGGTTTGGCAGAGGTACCACTGTGAACTTTAAAATATTTCTCTGTATGTATTGCTAATTTATGCATGTATGTGCGTGTACACATTGATAACTTTATTTCATACTTAGTAGAGACTAATAATAAACAATAAAAATAGAGACTATACCAAGAGTCATCAATCTTGAAAACTAGAATTTATCTACCCCAGAAACTTGAAGCCTTACCTGGTAGGAATCCTGAGACAGCTAATATAACTCTCACCACTGCCCTTCACTATAGTCTGCTCAAAACATTCAACAGGCACCTATATCCTCCTTCCTCCAGATGCCAAGTGTACAGTAAAAAGAAGTAAACTTCCTCATCAAAAGGCTCCTCTATACAATATTTGCCAGTGTCTGAACATCAATGTATCTTTCCTCCCAAGCACTATCCTAACTTTCTTCCCCACATTTAGTTTTATCCCACTCTTCTTTTTCCCAATTCCTGGTACTTAACTGCTCTCCAATTGGACAACTGCCTAATGTTCTCTGGACTTAAACAATTAAAAAGATGATCCTGTGGATCTTCCCTTCCTCCTACCCCTGCCCTCACTCCATAGGCATTTGTTCCTCTCCTTCTTAGAAAGTCTCTACTGCATTTGGGAAATATGATCAGAACAGGTTTCAGGATAAAAATTTAACTTCATTCTGACTGGAATCAGGTCTTGGGCTCATAAGAAAAACATCCTAGCTGAAAAGAGGTGGAAGCCTGTGAGAGGAGGCCCAGTTGAGTCCTCCTAAATAACAAAGGATATAAACAAATGCCAGCTTACTAAGAGGTCCTAATGATCAGTTGCAGTTTTTTTTGGCTCTCAGGAACTATACCTCAAATGACAGCATATGAAAGGGGGAAGGCTCTCTTTGCCAGGGTTCACAGTCAATGGGCTCCATAGAAACAAAGTTAAAAAATAAAAACAAAGAAACAAGCCTCATGTGACACCTCTAGAAATGAAACAGATTAACAGTAAATGCTTATCTAAATTTTACTTTGAAAACAATTAAAAGCAGCAGGAGATAGCATGTATGCTGCAATTTACAGTTCTACAACGACAGGACTACATCTCTGGCAAACAATTAAAAACAATACTGAGGCACTTTAATATACCACACATTTGGCACCTGAAGTACCCTATATTCCATTCTCATCTTCATGATATCAGGTCCTCTCTGACAATAGGACAAGCAGCATTTTTGAGAAACTGTCAAAAAGAAAAACTTCAAGATGAAAGACAGAAAAGAACTTAAAGCTCAATCCCAAAAAAGGGACTCGGACAACACCAGACTCCTAAGACGCACGGGTGGATGCTTTTTCTATCTCTGGCAGCAACAGATCTCGCTCACTTACAAAGTATTTGCTAGTTTGGTCATGCAATAGGGTCCAGATGATATCAGGGCAGGTTTAGACAAACTGGATACCCTCAAATGTATCAGTCTATTCGAAGAAGAAAATAATGAAGAGACATTCCTAACTGGTTCATAAAATGGATTAAATCTCCTGAACATGGACATATTCCCACAACCAGTACAAGATTAGCCACTCTTAGATCATTTGTGAGCTTTGCACAAAGACCATCAGACTATCAAAACTAAAAGGGATCTTAGAAACCATCTAACTTCTCCAAGTTTATACTTCAATACAGGATTTGACAATTGAAATGGAGAAACTTGAGAAGTAGACCAAACAAGATACTAAAAAAAAAAAAAAATCACAGTAAAGAGATGATCTCCCTAAAGGAAGCAGAGTAGAAAAGAAGACGACAGCCATGCTGATAATTTCAAGCTGGACAGCAGGAGAAGAAGGAACCAGATATTCCTGCCTCAGAAGGGTCACTGACAGGGAACCCTCCCATCACCACCTCTACATTCTAACCAGAAATGGAAGCTGTTAAAGGCCAAGAGCAAACAAAAGCCTAGAACTGCCGCTACCTTCTGGTACCCTGCTGACAGAGCTGTAAAAGGGCAGAAGATTGCTACTCCATTCAGATATGTACTGGTTGGGCCTTACTAAGATAAGAGCTTTCTGTGGCTACTCAGATGTGAAGTGGGGCAGGAGGGGAGTCTTCTTACAAGACTGTGATACAGACTAGTTAAACCTTAAGAAAGGGAACTGCCCCATTTACATACAGAAGTCTGTCCTGTATGCAGATTCACAGTGATTTCCAAAAGCTTTAACAGATTTTTTTGTTTTACAGTTTTTACAGTAACTCCTTTCCTGATTCATTTACAGGACCTGAATACAATGATAAGAGATGTATTAACATTCCAGGAACCAGCACACAGAACATTTCTTTATCACAAACAAAAAGAGGCCATGGGAAGTCCCACTTTTTATTGAGGGAAAGGATTCTAGTAGTCAAAATGAACGTGAAAATGTCAAAATGAATGTGAAAAGGGAAGAAATTTTAAACACCAAAGAAAACAAACAATGTCAAGTGTCAGGAAAGGAAATACAAAAATGAAGCTTTAAAGTTTTGCCTCTTTTATTCAATGCTAAAAATTGGTGCCTGAGAGAGTCAAGTTCCCATATCTTTAAATAAGCTGAGAAGTGAGAGGCAGTGGAGAGGGGAGGAAATAACAACCCTCAGGCGGGTTTGTGAAGGTATTTTTGTTTGTTTAATACATCTGAAAAGAATGCATATACAAAGAATTGAGACATGAGAAAAGCATTGGTTCAACACTAACGAATCTACAAGAATTAGGATTTTGGGAAGATGAGTGAGAGTCCCTAATATTTAAAAAATTGGAAACTGCAAACCAATAGTTTTCTGATAAAATCCCTATTAACACTGGAGTCTTCAGTAAGACTTCTTCCCATGATTTTTATTATAGTAGAGCCACATCCTCTGGCTCTGGGGGTTTCTCATATGCAAAACACAGATAAAGGGGATTCCCCAGCTGGTCCCTATGGTATCACATCTCCCTCCCACCAAGCTTCTTAATGAAGTTGGCTCTCCATCCCAAGCTCTCTTGAAAATGATCAGAATCATTTTGTAAACCTTCATCTGCCAGCACCACTCCTTTGTTAACCTTTCTTCTCAACACACCAGGTTCATCAGCTGTGTTCCAAGAACCATAATAAACTGCACATCTTGGCTCAGTAGATTAGACCAGGAGTGGCAGGAAAACAAAATAACATCTTCTTTTAAAAATTCTAATCTAAACCCATCTGGTGTGGTTCCAAAGGTACAGGCTTTTTTCCTTTACTTATTGATGAATAAAGTTTGAACCTTAACTTCAAAAGCAGCAACTGGCAAATCTCCTCAATATCATAGTCAAAAATACAGTGCAACCCATAATAGGGGGAGGGAGAAGGGGCAATACATGCTTCACCCCACTTGGGATGGTTTCATTAAACACTGGACCTACGCAGAGTGGGGAACAAAAAGGCAACTTTCAAAAAGGAGTATAAGTTACTGAGGGGGGAACAATCCCTATACTCCTTCCTAAAGAGCACCAGGAGGGGAATATCTGTTTCCTGAACCAGATCTGGGAAGCAGAATCCAACCTCTTCCTTCCCCTCCAAACCACCCCCCTCAAAAAAAAA
>CM053582.1:105799588-105872044 GCA_028627135.1 Pseudochirops cupreus
AAAAGCCCCAAGTCAAACTAAATCTCGTCCGTGTCCCCTGCTCCCGTCCCCTCTGGGGAGTTTGAGAGATTTTATTTCTTAGCTGTCCTTTTTCCCAGAACTGGCAAAAACTGGGTTCCGAAGGAATGAAGAAGTAGAGATAAGGCGCCTAAAAAGCCCTTTGTGCATGTAAAAGGCCTAAGAGCTTTTAAAGGGAAGGGAGCAGTGGATCCCCACCCCCACTTCCCACTCAGCTGTCTCTCTGGGAAGAAAGGCAGGCCTCCTAGAAAAGGGATGGGGAAGAAGAGACCTCAACCTAGGGAGGAGAGCTGGAAGGCCATGGGCTCAAGCCCCCTCCTTTTACAGGGGAAGGAAACAGATGCTCAGGGACATGCAGTGACTTGGCCAGGGTCACACATTTCAGTATCAGAGGGAGAATGAGAACCCAGGGTTTCTTGATTCCTGGTCTAGTTCTCCATCCATTCTGCCTCCAAAATAGGGCACTGAAGATTGCACTTCCCATCCTTATCTCAGAGATGGGGGTATGTGAGTACAGAAAGAAAGCACCAAATAATGTCAGACCTGATTGATGTATTAGTCTAGCCAAACTTCTTTCTCTACCCTGTTTTTTAATATCTTTTTTTTTTTGGAGGAGGGAAGGCAAGGAAATTGGGGTTAAGTGACTTGCCCAAGGTCACACAGCTAGTTAAGTGTCAAGTGTCTGAGATCAAATTTGAACTCAGGTCCTCCTGATCCAGAGCTGGTGCTTTACTCACTTTGCCACATAGCTGCCCCTACCCTTTTACTGCTTATTATAAAGAGTATGGCTCTCTGGGAGGATAAGGGCAGAGGGATATATTGGGAAATGTGACGTAACTGCAGAAGAGATCAAATATTTTGTTTTAAAGAAAAGGACTAGGGGGAGTGGTGGTGTGGTTGAGCAGGTAGGTGGTACAGAGGACAGAGCACCAGCCTTGGGATCAGGAGGACCTAGTTCAAATCCAACCTTAGACACTCAGTAGCTGTGTGACCCTGAGCTTAACCCCAAAAAGAAGTTTGCCTCCCAAAAAGAAAGAAAAGGGCTGGGGGCAAGGAGATCATAGATAGATGGTATTTGATCTTAGAAGATTATTACATTTAACCAGATCATTTTACAGATGGGGAAACTGTTAGCCAGAAACAGAAATTACTTACAAAAGTAAGAAATAGAGTCACCAGTACTAGGAAACTGATACTGATGATAGAATGGTAGAATCAGAGCTAAAAGCCAGGAACCTGGATCCCCAATCAATTCCATAAGTATTCCATTAGAGATCATGCTTTTCCTGGGTAAGTTTTAGTGTAATGAGCTGGGCCTATAGGAAAAAGAAAGACCAATAAAAAGGACCCCATGTGGAAGTCGCGTATTTTCTGTATGACCTGGAACAGGTAACTCTCCCAGCCTTCAGGGTCCTCATCCATAAAATAAGAGGGAAAGAAGAGTTGGACTTTGAAGAACCTTCCAAGTTTATCCATGATCCCATAATCTACCCATGTCCATCTATCTAGTCTACCTATGCCTAGCAAGATCTCCCTTCTAGACATACCATGGGATTCTTGATCTGAAAGTAGAAGAGGCCTTAGGCCTCCCATACTCCAGCCTTTCACGTGAAGGAACTGAGGCCCAAAAAGTTACCCGAGGTCACACATATAATGAATCCAAGAAGGTCCAGAGGGAGGAGAACAGACAAAGCAATGTTCTTTTCTGGGATTGGTTCCCAACCCAGCCAGTGACTTGCTGGGGGGAACCTGGCCAAAGAGTCAGGTAAAGTCAACACACATGGGCTAAGTGACTGCTGTATAGCAGACACTGTGCTTAGGATACAAGGAAAGGTTCTTCCTTGGGCCCAATAGGGGTAGTGATGAAATACACCGCTCTGAATATCATCTGAGTCATCTGAAGGCTGTGATAATATCTTGAGACAGTTGTTTGCAAAATCAATATTAAAATGTTCTTTCCTACGTGTTTCAACGCACAGTACTGTAATTGGGCAATGCATGCTCGGTCTAGAAGGCATCACCTCCCTTCCCATAACTGTGAGATTCTTGTCTGTTCTATCAAAGACCTTCTCCAGAGGATCTATCTGATAGACTGGAGGCCTTCCTCTAGGTCCTGTTATCATTCCTGGCTGCTAGGGCATACTCTGTCCATCTGTTAGGCCTTTCTCCCATTACAAGGACTGGCTCACCTCCTTTACCAGTCATGTACCTCTGATGTCCTTTGGGCCCCATCCGTAGTTGGTCATAGTTGGAAAGATGCTTTAGCCTACTTGTGCCCACTATGAATGAATAAGTGAATGAATGAAAAAGCATTTATTAAGCACTTACTATGACAGTCAATATGCATTTATTAAGTATCTACTATGTACCCGGCATGATCCTAAATGGTCAGGATGCAAAGAAAGGCAAAAGACTCCTTACCCTGAAGGGCACAATCTAATGGGGGAGAAAACATGCAGATATCATTAATCAAACAAGCTATCTGCAGGATAAATAAATGACCAATAGAAGGCAGACACTAGAAAAATCAGGATTGGGCCTAGCTCTGTGTTAAAAGCTGGGGATGTGAATAAAAAAGTAAGACTTCTATGAATGAGCTCCCAACGCTGATGAGAGGTTTCCGCTACAGGTAAAATTGGAAAAGCCATTCTATATAAGGTCCTTAAGGTCCAATGACAAATAGATGGTAATGCTTCATCATTAGCATCATTGCAATGGGTGAAATCAGATCTTCTGAACCATTTGATAATGTCAGTGACTTTAGTGGGAAGAACTTTCTTCTGTGGGTCTGCAGGAACTGGGGCTTCTGAGTTTCCTGGAACCTAAGTTCCATAGCTTTTGGGGGCAAGTGGCCAGGTTCCCTCTCCACAGAAGTTATTCCCCTGAATGGTGGCTGGGATCAGGCTTGAAGAGGTGCTACAGTGCTACTATTCTCCAAATTCTTGGGCCCAGCCTCCGTTGCCTTTTGGGGTGTCTGCAACTCTGATTTCTCCAAGATTCAAAAGCCTATGGTATCAGCAAGAGATTTTAGCATAAAGTTCCCTTTAATCAGGGAAATAATAATGATGGAATTTCTTCTTTTATTCTCACTTCAACTTAACTAATCTTTTTTACATATAGCATATGGGAGGCACTATATGCTAGAGAGGTTAGGCAAGGAGAACGTTGAGGTGAAATACAAAAATATATATCATGTGTGTATATATTGAATGTGCCAAAAGTAAAACTGCATTGACTTTTATGACACCCTGTATATAAGACATCTGGTAATAGTTTATGGTAGCACTACAAATTTGGAATTGGAAGGGGCCGTTTGTTACAAAGTTTTTGTTTTGTTTTTCAAAGAGGGAGAGAAAATAAATATTTGTTAATTTTTTTAAAATACATTTAAATTTTTAAAAATAATCATTTGGAAGGGCCTTTGAAAGTCAGCACCTAGCCTGGAGTCAGAAAGACCTGATTTCAAACCCAGTCTCAAATGTTTTGTAGCTCTATGACCCTGGGCAAGCAGTTCACCCCTGTTTGCCTCAGTTTTCTCATCTGTAAAGTGGGGGTTGTTGTGAGGATCAAATTAGATGGGCAATAATTGTATAAACCTTACAGTATTGTAAGTGTTATATAAATGTTAGCTATTATTATTACTCACAATAAGAAAACGAAGGCCCTCACATAGAGTTGAAGTGATAGATCCAAAGTCACCTAAGTAGTAAATGGCAGAGGCTGGGTTCTTTCCATTGTCTTATGCTTCCTCTCACTCTCTACTCAAAAAATTTCTGTGGCTCCCTATTGCCCATAAAGTTCAGACTACTCAGCCTGCCATCCAAGGCCCTATTAATTAAATCTAATTTAATCTAATCTAATCTAATTGATTATATATAACATGGGAAACACTGGCACAAGACCACCCTCCATGGTGTACCCTCATCAGAGAAGGTGCTGTGCTCTATGAGCAAAACAGAATTGCAGTAGCATGAAAGAAACACGAGATGTGCAAGACTTTAAAGACTCCACCCCAAATGTTCACATGGACTATTTTGCACCTGACCTGTGGTAGAGTCTTCCGAGCTCTCATTGGACATTTGGACACACTGGAACTTGACTCTAGCATAGTGATGTCATTTTGGTCCTCTTTGAAAAGGAAGGACAACAACCAACAAACCACCAGATTATCCAGCCTTGTCTCATTCTGTTCACTTTTTTTTTTTAGGTAATCTAGGTTAAATGACTTGCCCAAGTCTAGTAAGTATCTGAGGCTAGTTTTGAACTCAGGTCCTCCTGACTCCAGGGCTGGTGCATTATCTACAATATCACCTAGCTGCCCCTCTATACACTTTGAAGTCCAGGTACAGCTGGTCATAGCCTGTCTGTCCCCCTTCTTGCCTAAATCTGGAAAGCTCTGCTTACAAATGACTAATTCAGTTACCCCCCTCTCCAGGAAGTCTTCCCAGATCCCTCCAGGATATAATGATCTCCACTTTACATAGACAGTGCCTGATTCAGGACCTTTCTAAGGCATTCAAAATGCTGCTGCTATCAACCAGTCAACAGGCATTTATAAAGCTCTTACTAGGAGAAGAGAAATAAAAGAGAATTTATTTATATAGTACCTGCTCTGTATCAGGCACTGTCCTAGGCGCTTTACAAATATTATCTTATTTGACCTCTGAACTTTCAGAATTTTCCAGGTAACTGGTCACTTTCCATCAGCAGCTCTCCTTGGTTTGGATTCCAGGGAACAGCATGCCCCACCCCAGATACCTGATCACATGAAGCCTCGTCATCATGCTAACTGACTCAGTTTGGGATGATCATCACCTCGCCTCCTCTGTGGTCTCTCCCCTCTAATTGGAGGGCTAGAGATGAAGCGCTGAACTCCTCCCAAATCCTTCCCTTATAGACTCTGAATCAGAACTTTCCATCAACAGCTCTACCTGGTCTGGGCTCCAAGGAACATCATGCGCTGAACCGGGCACTCCCTGGTGCCTCACCCCCTTCTTTTTCAGCTTCCTTTTATGTGTTATCTTCCACATTAGACTATAAGCTCTTTGAGGGCAAGAATTTTCTTTTTCTTATTTGTATCCCCAGGGCAGTACCTGACACATAGTAGGGACTTAATAGATGTTGATTGAATTGAATCTCACAACAACCAAGCAAAACTGGTACTATTTTTTATCCCCATTTATAGTTGGGGAAACTGAGGCAAACAGCAGCTGTGTAACTTGCCTGAAATGACCCAGCTAGAAAGTGCTAGAGATTGGATTTAAACTCAAGCCTTCCTGGCTCCAGATCTAGCACTCTGTCCCACTGTACCAGGTAATAACACCTTCCTAGGCCTTGAAAGTCCTCCTAGAACTACAGCCTTGAAGCTCTTCCCCGATATCTCTCAAGTGTCTACCCTCTTCATCATCCATCTCATACATAGGCAAGTTGTTTACAAGTGTAACCAGACTACAGGGCTGAGGATTCTCAGGGTACGAACTATATATAGTCAAGCAAATTATAGGTGTACTGCTTAGTTACAGAGCTCATTCAGCTTTGTGATCTTTGTCATAGATTTAGAACTGGAAGGCAATTTAAAGATCATTCAGTCAAGCCACATCATTTTCACAGACCGGGAGAACCCCTACCCCATTCTCTGAGTCCAAATGTTTACGAGCCAAGGGTCTTGGGCTCCCTGGCCCTCTGAGAAGGTAATGGACTAACGATAGCACCTCCCTTACAGGGTCCTTGTGAGGATACAGTGAGACAATATTGTATAGCCCTTTATAGATCTGAAATCAGTATATAAATGGTTAACTATTATTGTTGCAGGCTCCGGGAATGATTTTATCTGCATTGGTAGTGACCTAAACACAAGCTGTATTTGAATTAACTTAGCAGAGTTTCCAGAAGTAACTCTGGAGACAAAACAAGTCAAAAGGCTGTTATTTTGGAGCTGATCTCAAGATTGAACCCAGTTTCTGTAAGCCCAAAACTAGGAATGCCAGACTACATGTTATATATTAAATTAAGAGATTGAGTTTGCTCACTGACTCCGGGCAGTCAATACCTGAAACCATTTAAGGGAATCCACAAAGTCAATTATTTTCATAATAATCTTAACATGATAAAAATCAATAGATATCACCCACATAAACACAAGCTCTTTGGGGGATCCTCAATCATTTTAAAAGGGGTCTTGAGACCAAAAAGTTTGAGAATCATTGTCTTGATAATCTCTAAGGTAATGTCTAGGTCTGAAATTGTATGAATCTTTGTACCTTGAAGAGGTCACCATCCTTCTAGCCCTTATTTCTAGTTACTTGTTCACCAACCTATTCTCCCATTCTTCAGATTCTGTCTCTCTCTTACTTTCCCCTTAGGATCCAACTGCCTGCTGATTGTTTAATGGATGGCTAAACGACTTGTCTCTTATATGTCACCTTCTCTTCATTCCCACCCCTCCCCTCTCTTGGACAGCCCCTCATCCCAACCCATCTGGACTACTTGTTGTATTCTACTGAAGGTCTTCCTACCTCCATCCTCCCCTCCCCCTCATCCTCCAATCTATTCCTTCACACTACTAATGCTTAAGCATAGATCTGTTATGCTCAAAATCTTTCAGTGTTTCCCTAATGATTATTAAGTAAATGTCAGACTCCTTAGCATGGTACTCAAAGCCCATCATTATATGGTACCATTCAACCTTTCATACATAATCTCCTATTATACTCCATCATACCTACAATACTATAGGCCAGCGGTTCTTAAACTGTGGGTTGCGACCCCTTTGGGGGTCGAACAACCCTTTCACAGGGGTCACAGGGGTCGCCTAAGACCATCAGAAAACACATATTTCCAATGGTCTTAGGAACCAAGACACCACTCCTCTATCCATCTCCAGGTGGGTCCACCCACATGCAGATACGCCCACATATGAGTATTAAAGGGTCAAGACACTAGGAAGGTTGAGAACCATTGCTATAGACAAAAGAGATGACTCTCTTCCTCCTAAGTCTGCCTCTGCTCTTTGGCCTTAAGTCCTTTGGCCTTATACTTGATAGTAATAAGATCTGGGATTTCTTCCACAGATATGATAGTTTACCCTCTTCACCAATCAGGTTTCTAACTCAAGAAGCCTTTCCTGCTTTCCACCAGCTAAAAGTGATCTCTCCCACATCTGCTCCAACAGGTCTGTGTTTCTTTGATGTATTTCTACTAGGCATTGTTCTTAATGACATTAAACTCCTACTCCAACATCTCACTGGGATGTGAAGGTGAGTGTGAGTTCTGGAAGGTGATGCCACATGAGTACAAGCTCTGGCAGGTCTTACCAAGCAGGAAAGACTTTGTCTAATGGCCCCATGACAGACTTTATGTCTCATCACCAGAAGGTTAGCCGAGAGGGAATTTTTTTTTTTTTGCCACAGCAACAATTTTATGCTTTTATGTGGTGTGGAGCCCTTTACAAATATTATATCATTTTATCTTCGCGGCAACCCTGGGAGGTAGGTATAATAATTATCTTCATTATTCAGATGAGGAAAGATGAGGTAGACAGATTAAGTAACTTTGCAGGGGTCACACAGCAGAATCTGAAGCAGGCTTTCTTGTCTCCACGTCCAGCCCTTCAGCAGATGCATCACACAGCAACAATCTATGAAAAGTACCTGGAAAGGCACAGCAGAATTGCCATCTGTGTGGGCACTTTCATCTTAGGATGAAAGATTTAGAATTAGAAGGGACTATAAAGGCCTTCTAGTCCAACCCAATCATTTTACAGATGAGGAAATGGAGGTTCAGAAAAGCCAGACAGGCCAAGTCATTCACCCAAGATCCCACAGATAGAAAGGGTCCAAGACAGGATTCAAACTCAGACCTTCTGACTCGCAATCTAGCTCTCACCCTACTGTATGCATGTTGATCTTTACATGAAATCCATTTTTTTTTTTGGTGAGGCCAATTGGGGTTAAGTGACTTGCCCAGAGTCATACAACTAGTAAGTGCCTGTGTCTGAGGTCACATTTGAACTCAGGTCCTCTTAATTCCAGGATGGTTGCTCTATCCACCACGCCTGAGATCCTTAAACCATGAGAATGCATATGAACTGGCTAACAGCTTATTCAAACCCTTACCTATCCAGTTTGGGACCTGCCATATGGTCCAAGAAGTATCAACAAGGGTGTTAAACTCGGTTATGAAAAATTAAAATCACTCATGTTTATAGAGTAAACTTTAAAATTATACAATCTTACAAGGCAGGTAATGTAGGACACTGAGTAAAACAGAGGGAACTGGATGCTGGAGTCTACAGCAAACAATCACCCACCGTCTTTGAATACTTCAGTACTTTGGAATGTTACGAGTACTAGATGAAGAATTGCAAGATGTAGGTTTAAATCCTGGTGCTACCACTGGCTACCTGTGGGACTTTGGAGTACTTATAACCTTTCTGGCCTGGGTCACAGTTTTCTCATCTGTAAAGAGGAGATTGGGGGTAATTACCTCTAAAGTGCCTTCTAGTTTTAAAGGTTGGCTCCAATGCTTAATCAAAGAGATTGGTAGCAGTCATTTGGAGTCAGGACCCACATCTGTAAATCAGGTGCTCCAAGAATTTCTATTTGTATATAACCCCACCTCCCACTCTGTGAAGGGACTGATCTAACTTGTCTTTCCTCAAGGTCCTTCACCACGCTGGATGTCCTCCCCTGGATAACTGTCCTTCCTCCATCTTATCAAGATCCTCACTAAAACATTGTCCCCAGAATGGAACACAATATTCCCAATGTGTTCTGATCAGGCAACAGAATACATTGGAAGGAAGGTTGGATTTAGAGTGAAGGGACCTACATTCAGATCCCTTCTGATCCTTATGGGAGCACGGATCAAGAACTGAAGACCTCAGACTCCACCTAGTCTAATACCCTCATTTTACAAATGATTGAGGAAAACAAAATACAAAGAGGTTAAGTGATTTTTGTTGTTGTTGCTTAGTCATTTTAGTTGTGTCTAACTCTCTGTGACCCCATTTGGGGTTTTCTTGGCATGAGGAAGGTCTACCTTGGCTGCACAAGTGGTCACCATTCTTTGAGCTTTCATTCATAGCTACTTGTTCACCAACCTATTCTCCCATTCCTTATTCTGTCTCCTTACTTTTCCCTTAGAATCCAGCTGCCTGCTCACTGTTTAATGAATGGCTAAATAACTTCTCCCTTATATGTCACCTCCTCTTCATTCCCACCCTTCACCACTCTTGGACTGTCCCCTCATCCCAACCCATCTGGACTACTTGTGCGTATTCCTTGGTTGGCCATTTCATTCTCCAGATCATTTGATAGATGAGAGAAACTGAAGCAAACAGGGTCAAGTGACTTGCCTGGGGTCACACAGCTAGTAAGTGTCTGGAGCCAGATTTGGACACAGTTTTTTACTAAGTGATTTGCTCAGATTAATAAATGCTTGTTACCTTGATTTGACTTAGCCAGGGTCCCATAGCTAGTAATCGTCCAAGACAGGATTCAGACTCAGTTCTTCCTGGCTTCAAGTCCAATACTCTACCCACCCTTCCCTGTTGTATTCTCCACTTACTACCTGAGTGACTTTGGCGAGTCACAGCCTCCCTTAGCCTCAGATGCCTCCTCCCTAAAATAAGGGGGTTGGACTAGAGGACTCTTTTAGCTCTGGTTTTTAAGTATATCATAGCAGGAAAGTGGCTTAATCTGAAGTCAGAAATCTTGGGTTCCAATCCTTACTCTACAGTATATTATCTATGCAACCTGATGCCCATACTCTCTCTGGGCTTCAGATGCCTCATCTGTAACCTGAGGAGGTTGGATTAGATGGCTTCTAAGGGCCTTTCTGACTCTAAACCTGGAATCCTGAAAGCCAAGAGCTCTGTAAACCATGTCTCTCAATGTGACCTAAGCTCCTTATTAACAGGGTTCCATCCAACTTCCTGTCTCCTCCAGCTTTCCCTGGATTTCCTCTGATAGTATAGGTCTCAGGCCAAGACGACTTCAATATTCATCCGCTACTACTAATATTTTCCATTCAGTTCTTCCTTTCTGGCATGCCTGTAACAATTCACTTTGTTTTGAGTCCAAGTACCCCTAGAAAGGATGACAAGACAACCATGCTAGGTCAGAGGACCCTTGCTTAGGACTTTCAGGTCTAGTGATTAAGAATGGGTGGAAACTCCAGGGGTCATCTCCACCAGGCCCTCCAGGTCCAATCCTGATGCACTTACAATTTGGAGCTTATTCTTAATTGGCCCTTGGAATCCCGTGACCTAGACACCAAATTTCCACAGTCATATGTCTTACCTCACTTTGGGAATTTGCCTTGAAATAATTCCAAGAAGGTAGAGGAGAGATAAGGAGTGTATGGAGTTAGGGAAAGACAGAAAGTGATTAGTGGGGAAAGGGTTGAGAAGAAAGTTGGTGGTCATTACAGGGTGGTAGAAATCACTCAATCAAAAAGCCTACTGCATGCCAAGCTCTGAGCTAAGTGCTGGGGATATAGATACAACACTGAGAAAGTCCCTGTCCTTAAGTAGCTTATATACTAATAAGGGGATATAACATATATAGGATAGTAATGGCCGGCAAAGGGGGTTTTGATCAGTTTGGGCATTCTTAATTTGGGATCCAGAGAAGCCGTAGTTATATGTGAATTTCTACATTAAAAATGGCATATCACACACACACACACACACACACACATATGTATGTATATGATTTCCCTGTCTTCCTTTAAGTCTCTGTTAAAAATCTCATCTTTTACTGGAAGTCTTCCCCAATACCTCTTTATTCTAATGCCTTCACTCTGTTAATTATGTCCTGTTTATACTGATATGTAATTTACTTTGCATATATTTGTTTGTATGTTTTTGCCTCATTAGATATAAGCTCATTGAGGGCAGGGACTGGTTTTTGCTTCTTTTTGTATCCCCAGCATTTAGCACAATGACCAACATGTAGTAGGCACTTAATAAATATGTATTGATTCATTATTCTCTTTCAATATGATTGATTTCCTTTGTAATCCTATGTATTTTATGCCCTTAAAAACATTCAATCTGTTCCTGCCTACTAGTTCATTCTCATCTGCCTACAAACATGCCCCTGTGTCCCCCATCCTGAAAAAAAAAAACCTTCACCTGATCCTTCTGTCCTACTAACTATCATCCTATAAATCTTTTCTGCGCTTTGTAGTTAAAGTCCTGGATCAGGCCGTCTATAATAAGTGCCTCCACTTTCTCTTCTCTCACTCTCCTCTTAACCCAGCGGTTCTCAACCTGTGGGTTATGTTCAATTTGTAACAATGAAAATACATCCTGCATATCAGAGAGATTCATAACAGTAGCAAAATTACAGTTATGAAGAAGCAACAAAAATAATTTTATGGTTGGGGGTCACCACAACATGAGGAACTGTATTAAAGGCTCTAAGCATTAGGAAGAGTTGAGAACCACTGTACCCCTTACCATCTGGCTTCCAACTTTATTGTTACATCAAAACCTCTCTCTCCAAGGTTACTAATGATCTCTTAGTAGCCAAATCCAGCGGCCCTTTCTCTTCATTCTCAATTTCTCTGCGGCCTTTGACATTGTTGCCTAATCCCTCCCCCTTGATACTCTGTTGTATCTAGGTTTTTAGAATCTCTCTCTCTCTCTCTCTCTCTCTCTCTCTCTCTCTCTCTCTCTCTCTCTCTCTCTCTCTCGTGCATGCACTTGCTCTTTCCTGGTTCTCCTCCTACCTCCCTGACTGCTCCTTCTCAGTCTTCTTCACTAGATCCTCCTCCAGATCCCACCTTCTAAACATAAGTGTCCCTCAGGCTTCTGTCCTGGGTCCTCTGCTCTTCTCCCCCCCCCCCCCCATACTACTTCACTTTGTCAGCTCAACAGCTCCCAGAGATTTAATAATCATCTCTATGCTGATGGATGATTCTTAAATCTACCTATCCTTCCCTGACTTCTCTGCTGACCTACAACCTCTAATCTCCAACTGCCTTTCTGGCACCTCCAACTGAATGTCCATTAGACTTCTTAAATTCAATAGGTCCAATACAGTACTCATTATCTTTCCCCTAAACCATCTCCCCCTCCTACTTTCCCTGTTACTACAGAGGCCAAGACCATCTTCCCAGTCCCCCAGGTTCACAACCTAGGACTCATCTCAGATGCCTCCCCCTCCCTCCTCCCATAGCCAAGCTGTTGCCAGCACCTGTCAATTTTACCTTTGCACCATCTCCCCCTTCTCTCCTCTGACACTGCCCCTACCTTGGTGTAGACCCTCACCACGACCTCACACCTGAACTGTTGCAATAACTTCTGATGGGTCTGCCTGCCTCAAGTGTCTCCCCACCCCAATCCATCCTCCATCCAGTCACTACAATGCTTTTCCTAAAGCACAGATCTGACCAGATCACCACTCTCTTCAATAAACTCCAATGGCTCCCTATCACCTGCAAAATCTTCTTCTTGGCATTCAGAGCCCTTTGTAACCCAGACCCCTCCTACCTTGTCAGACTTCTTACACTTCCCTCCAGTGACGCTGGCCTCCTGGCTGTTTCACAAACCAGACCCTGCCTCTGCGATCCAGGCATTTTTCCTCACTGTCCCTCATGCCTGGAATACTTTCCTTCCTCATCTCCACCTACTGGTCTCCCTGGCTTCCTTTAAGGCCCAACTAAAATGATAACATTACAGAAAAAAGCTTTCCCGATCCCCCTTAATCCTCAAGTCTTTCCTCTTTTCATTATCTCCTTTTTATCCCTGTACATAGCTTGTTTTGTATGTATTTGCTTGTTGTCAGTGAGCTCCTTTGAGGGCAAGGACTGTCTTTCGCCTCTTTTTGTATCCCCAGCACTTAGCACTTTTAGCCTGGCACCCTAAATGCTTATTGATTGAATGATTGCTACCAGCGAGACCTCCTTTCTTTGTATTATTACTAATGATCTCTTAGTAGCCAAATCCAATGGCCCTTTCTCTCTCTTCTTTCTCAATTTCTCTGCAGCCTTTGACATTGTTGCCTAATCCCTCCCCCTTGGTACACTATCCTTTGTGCCACCTACCTACCCAGCTATTTTTTCAAAAAGAAGATACACAGTTTCTAACGTTTGACTACCAAGAAAAAAAAAAGATGCTCTAAATGTGTTAGTACATATACATCCATTTCTTCTTTGGGGTATAGGACTAGGAAATGTATGGATGACTCAAAAGGAATACACAGGTTAGGAAAATTTTGGGCATAGATCCAAAATGCTTTCCAGAATGGCTAGATTAGGGGCAGCCAGGTGGCACAATGAATAGAGCAGCAGCCCTGGAGTCAAGAGGCAACTTCTCTGGGCCTCACTTTCCTCATGAGTAAAAATAGATTGGGGGGGGCGGCTAGGTGGCACAGTGAATAGAGTGCTGGCCCTGGAGTCAGGAGGACCTGAGTTCAAATCCAGCATCAGACATTTAACACTTATTAGCTGTGTGACCTTGGGCAAGTCACTTAACCCTGATTGCCCTGCCTTTCCCCCCTTCAAAAGAAAAAAGAAAAAAAAAGTAAAAATAGGTGACACTAGATGGCATCTAAGCCACCTTGTGAACACAAATCCTTTGATTTCTAAGTACCATAGTGGAAAAACTGCTGAATCTGAGTGTGAATCCCAGCTCTACCATATGCTTTCTGTGTGACCTTGGACAAGTAAGTTCCCCTCTCCAGGCCTCAATTGCCTAATATGTAAAATGAAAAGGTTAGATTTAGGTGGCCTCTAAGTTCCCTTCCAGCCCTAGAGCCTGTGAACTATGAATTGATTGCTTACATCAGAAGTTGATCTCCCTGCTTGGGGAGACAGCACTTTTCAGTTTTAAAAAAAAACGGACAGACACAATGGATAATGTGTTAAAGGAGGACTTGGAGTCTGGAGAAAGGGGGCCAAGTAGTTGAGCTGGGTGACACCCCATAAAGATAGTTCTGGGGAATGGAAAGGGTGAACATTGTGTTCTCTGTGCTGGGAAACGGGACTCAGAAACTCCTGGAAAGGGCATCCACACCCAGCCTCACAAACGGTAAAGACACAATCCTTGGCAGGCCATACCTTGCTATTTAGACAGTCTTGAAATAGAGAAGAATGGAGTTGTTTTAAGGCTGTGATAGTTTCTGGGGAGAATCGGTATTTGAGAGTTGGGGCTGTTCTTCCCAGGCTGCAATTGGGTGTGAGGCTTCAGGCAGAGTAGCCAATGAGTTCACAGAGAGAAAGACAGGGTTACATTTAATTAGCAAAAATAACTTGTTGGGATGTTTTTAATTACGGTTGGTTTTTTTCCTGTGGTTGACAAAAATCAAACCCAGCAAGGTGGTATTGTGCATAGAGCACTGACTAGGTTCAGAAGCTGCATCAGATACCAGTACAAGACTCTGGGCAAGTCACTTCACTGTAGTCTGCCTCAGTTTCCTCATCTGTAAAATGGGGATAATACTAGCACCTCCCTCTCAAGGTTGTATCATGAGGATCAAATGAGATGATATTTATAAAATGCTTTGTAAAATTTTAAGTACTATAGAAATCTTAGCTATTATTATTTCCTCTACTTCCTGCTTCCCTCCCTACGACTGGGAAGGAAGAAAAAAACCCAAGAAAAAACCTCTCATTACAAATACACATAGTCAAGCAAAACAAATTCTGTTGTTGAGGTTTTTTGAAGATTAGAATCCAGCACAATAGGGCTGTAGAGAAGCTGATACTCTCAAATCAATATAATTCATAATAATAATAACTGGTATCTTCAAGAAAATTTTGTATTGCCAAGCACTTTATATATAATGTCCCATTTGCTCCTTCTGATGACCCTTTGAGGTATGATCAGTAGGTATTATTATCTCCATCTCAAAAACAACAAATGAGAAAAGTAGGGGAAGGGGAGGCTATGTCCATGGTCACAAAGCTATTGTCAAAGGTGAGATACGAACCCTGGCCTTCTCGACTCCAAGTCTAGTACAGAGAACTCAAATGACTTCTAAGTTTTTGTTTTCTCAAGTGCCATCTTAACTTCCTTTTGCAATATAATAACAATAAATATTTCTATAGTAATTTGAGGTTTGCCAAGCACATTACATATATCATCTGATTTGACTTGAATATGGTGAATCTACTTTCATTGATGGAAAAGTGAATAACATTTCTTAATTTTTTTTTTTTGCAATTTGGAGGGCAATTGGGGTTAAGTGACTTGCCCAAGGTCACACAGCTAGTTTGTGTGTTAAGTGTCTGAAGTCATATTTGAACTCAGGTCCTCCTGACTCCAGGGCCAGTGCTCTATTCACTGCGCCACCTAGCCACCCCTGTAAATAACATTTATTAACCACCTACTATGTATCAGTTATCATAGTAAGTGCTAGGGATACAATAATACAAAGAAAGGCTTATATGACAGACCCTTACTCATGAAGCTTAGAGGTAAATGGTGTAGACAACCTGCCAACAACTATACACAGACAAGATACGTACTTAACTAATTAGAGATAATCAAAAGAAGGAAGGCACTAACATTAATGGGGTTTTCTGACAACAAAGCTAGCAGTTTCTATAATTAGGTAGGATGGTCTGGGGCTCAGAGATTCCTAGAATGTGAGAGCTCAAATGGACATTTGGAGTTCCTGTAGTCCAGAGGGTCTTAACTCAGGGTCCATAGATTTGCTTTAAAAAAGTAATTTGAGGGTTAGCTAGGTGTCACAGTGAATAGAACAGTGACTCTGGAGTCAGGAGGACCTGAGTTCAAATGTTACCTCAGACACTCAACAATTACTAGCTCTGTGACTTTGGGCAAGTCACTTAAACCCAATTGCCTTGCCTTCACCCCCCAAAAAATACTTTGATGCAGGCATGTTAGTATAATAGGTTTCCTTTGTGACTGTATGTATTTTATCAATGTATTTCATTTTTAAAATAAATTATATTGATTTTTTTCAATATCACCTAAATTTCTCCCATATATCTTCTTCCCCTTCCAAAGAGCCACCCCTTGTTATGTTTGTTTGTTTTGCTTTTTTCATTTATTATTAACTTGCCCCTAACACTACCCATCTCCTACTGAGCAAATTAAAGGGAAAAAAATGAAGCCTTCAATATACAGATGCATAATCCAGCCAAACAATTCCCCACATTGGCCAGGTCTGAATATGTTTCTCTCTTCCTGCAGGTTGAGTTCATCACTTCTCTGACAGGAGATAAGTGGCATTTCATCTTCACTTATGGTGTTCATCAGAAGTCTAAAGTTTTTCTCTGTAATGTTATCATTATAGATATTATCCTCCTAGTTCTGCTTTCTTTGTAACAGTTCATAGACTTTCCCAGTTTCCTCTAAAACTGTCCATTTCATCATTTCTTATGGAACAATACTGTTTCCTTACATTTATCTGCCACAATTTGTTTAGCTTTTTTTCCAAAAAGAAGATACACTTAGTTTCTAACATTTGACTACCAAGAAAAAAAAAAGATGCTTTAAATGTGTTAGTACGTATAGATCCATTTCTTCTTTGGGGTGTAGGACTAGGAAATGTATGGATGACTCAAAAGGAATACACAGGTTAGGAACATTTTGGGCATAGATCCAAAATGCTTTCCAGAATGGCTAGATTAGGGGCAGCCAGATGGCACAATGAACAAAGCACCAGCCCTGGAGTCAGGAGGACCCGAGTTCAAATCCAACCTCAGACACTTAACACTTACTGGCCATGTGACCTTGGACAAGTCACTTAACCCCAATTGTCCTGCCTTCCCCCCTCCAAAAAAAAGCAAAATAATAATAATAATAAAGTATAATTAGATGAATTCTTAGAGATTCAAAGCACTTAAATAATTTTTTCATGTTTGTTGATAACTTGGATGGCTCCCTTTGAAAACTGCCTGTTCATATCTTTTGATCAATTATCTATTGGAAAATTACTGTTAGTCTTATACATTTGAATCTGTTTCTTATATAGCTTGAAAATGAGACTTTGATCAGAGAAAACTGTTGCAAAGATTTCTTCTCCAATTACCTGTTTCCTTTCTAATTTTTACTACATTAGATTTGTTTATGCAAAACCTTTTTTAGATTATCAAAAGTCCACTTTCTCTTGCATGATCCTGTTATTTTAATTATCACCTCTTCTCCTATTCATAGTTTCTAAAATTCATTCCTACTCCTCTCATTTGTTTATCACGTGATCTATTATATTTAACTTATGTATCCATTTGGTGGGTAGGTAAGTGGTACAAAGGATAGAGTGCCTGACCTGGAGTCAGGAAGACTCATCTTCCTGAGTTCAAATCTAGTCTCAGATACTTACTAGCTGTGTGACCCTGGGCAAGTCACTTAACCCTGTTTGCCTTAGTTTCCTCATGTATAAAATGATCTAGAGAAGTAAATGGCAAACCGCTCTAGTGTCTTTGCCAAGAAAACCCTAAATGGGATTACTAAGGTCAGATAGGACTGTAACAACCAAACAATAAAAACAAAAATTCATTTGGAGCTTATCTTGACATATGATGTGGGTGCTGATCTAAACCTAATCTCTGCCAGTCTGCTTTCCAGTTTTTCTCCAAATTTTTTTGATTAGTGAGTCCTCCTTTCCACAGCATCTACCCCACCTCCCTGCCCTAAACTGAGGTCTTTGGCTTTATGCTGCTGTGCTCATTTTTATATGTTGTGTATCTAATCTATTCACTTGATTAAACTGTCTTTAAAACCAATAACAGATCACCTTAATGATCTCTATTTTGAGATCTGGTACTGATAGACTCTCTTTCTTCCCACTTTTTTGCATTATTATCCTTGAGATTCTTGAACTTTGCCCCCTTCCATATGAATTTCATTATTGTTTTTCCTAAGCTCTATAGAATGTCCTCTTTATATTTTGATTGGTACAGAATTGGCTAAATATATTATTTTAGATAGTGTTGTCATTTTTATCATATTTACTTGACCTCCTCAGGAGCAATTTTTATTTCTCTGAAGTCTCTCTTTCTGTAAAAAATATTTAATAGTTGGATTCATATAGTTTCCTGAGTGAATCTTGATAGTATATGCTCAAATATTTTATAGCTTCTGTACTTATTTTTAGAGAAATTTCTTTTTATAACTCCTCTGGATGAGTTTTCTTGGTCTATATACAAGAAAATACTGGTGATTTGTGTGGATTTATTTTATATCTGGTAATTTTGCTAAAATTGTTGTTTCAATTAATTTTTAGTTTATTCTCTAGGGTTTTCTATATACATCATCACATCATCTGCAGAAAGTGTTAATGCTTACTTCTTTGGCATTGAATTTTGTCAAAAAGCCTTTTCACTATCTGTTGACAGAATTTTTAAAATACTATTGTCATAGTTTATTATATTTATAGATTTCTTTAGGTTGAACCAACCCTGAATTCATGGTATAAATCCAATCTAGTCATAGTGTATAGCTTTCTGATATGTTGCTTACCCTACTTGCTAACATCTTGTTTAAATTTTTGCATTGTTGGACATTAGGAGTATTATTCTATAGTTTTCTTTCTTTGCTCTGTTTCTCCCTGGTTTAGATATTAAGATAATATTTGTGTTATATAAAGATATTAGAAAAGTGCCTTTTTTCTTATTATTACAAATTATTTACATAGTATTAAAATTAATTGTTCTTCGAATGTTTCATAGTGCTGTCTTATGAATCCATCTGGTTCCAGAGGGTTTTTTTGTTTGTTTGTTTGGCTTTTGTCCTTTGGAGTTCATTTATGGGTTATTCAATTTCTTTTTCTGGTATTTGTTTAAGTAACCTATTTCCTCTTTTATTTATTTCAATATTTTATAATTACATAAGTATTTCATCTCCTATTTATCAATTTTGTTAGCATATGATTGGGCTAAATAATTTCTAATAATTTCCTCTTCTTTTTTATAAGTTCTTTTTTTAATTTGTTCTCTTCTTAGTTTTTCATCAGATTAGCTGACTTTATTAGGTTTTTTTAAAGCTCATAGTTTTATTTAGCAATTCAATAGTCCACTTGCTTTCACTTTTAAAAAATCCCTTCTTTAACAGAATTTCTACTTCAATACTTAGGGATTTTTGATTTATTGTGTGTTCATTTTCTTTAATTGCATGCCCAATTTATTGCTTTGTCTTTTGTTTATAAAAGTTTTTAAGGATAGAATTGTTCCCTCTTAGAATTGCTTTAGTTATAGCCCATTAGTTTTGGTGTGTTGTCTCATTATTGTCATTTTCTTTGATGAAATATTCTATTCTGTAATTTGTTCTCTGACCCACCAATTCTTTAGAATTAATTTATTTAATATCCAATTTTTAATTTTTTCTTTAAGAACTCTATTGAATATAATTTTTTTTATCATATCATGATTAGCGAATTTTATGCTTAGTATTTCTGCTTTTCTCCATTTTTTGGTGAGGTCATTTTGCTCCAATATATGGTTGATTTTTGTGAAGGTGCAATATGCAACTGAGAAGTATATATAAGTTCTTTTCTATTTTTATTAAGTAATTACCAGAGATCTATCATCTCAAAATTTTCTGAAGTTCTATTCAAGTACTTAACTTCTTGTTTGTCTTTTGGTTAGTTTTATCCATGTCTGAAAAATCTCCTACTATTATAGTTTTATTGTTTATTTCTCCCTCCAATTTGATTAACTTTTCTTTTAAGTAAGCTTTAATACCTATGTTATTTGATGTATATGTGCATTAAATATCAATGTTAATTCATTTTAATCGTGCCTTTAAGCATATGATATAATTTTATTGCTTATCTTGTCTTATTATGTCTGTAGCCTTTACTTGAAGCCTTATCTGAAATTACAATTGCTACCCCTGATATTTTGAGTTCAGCTAAAGCATAATAGATTACTCTCCAGCCCCTCATTTTAACTCTATGTGAATCTTTGTATTTCAAATGTGTTCCTTGTGAACAACATATTGCTGAATTCTACTTAATCCATTCTGCTACATTCTTTTGTTTTAGGAGTGAGTTCATTACATTCACACTCACAGTTATGATTGTTAATTGTGTATTGTCCTTTGAACTTTTTCCTCTCTTTGCTCCTACTCTCTCTCTTTACAATAAGAAGTTAGTAAAATAGAAGAAATTTGCCTGATCAAAAGCATATCTTGTGATTTAAAGAGAACAGCCTGCTTTCTCTCCATTGAAACTCTTCCCCTAACCCACCTTTGATCCCAGGTTTTTACTCTTTCTTTCTTTCCTTTTAATTCCTCATTCAGATTACTCTAACCTTTGAGTTGATTTTGCTTATGTCTATAGCCTTACCTATCCTGTCCTCTCTCTTAGACTCCCCTCTAGACTTCTTTTATCCTTGTACCCTCCTATTTCCTTTTGAGTTGAATTTATTTCTATACTGAAATGTCTATGCTGGGGGTGCTGGTGGCACATGTATGTGCGTCTGTGTGTGTGTGTGTGTGTACATGTGTAATTGTGTTCAACCTTTCTTTATCAAGATCAGATGAAAGTGAGGTTCACAGGACACTTGTTCCCCACAACCATTTCCTCCATGACTACTCTTCATCTTATGTACCTCTATTATGCAACAGTGATTTCCCCCCCCCTTGTTCCTTCTTTCTTTACCATTATAGTCTCCTCTCCCCCCTTTTAAATTTCTCTAAGATCATTAAAGCAAAACAAAACCACCCAGAGACCCTCTGCCATTTTTACCATTCTCTGTGATCCTTAAGAATTGATTGGTTGTTGTCCTCCATTCTCTAAGAGGAGTAAAATGACATCACAATGTTGGGATCCATCAAGGTACAGTGTGTCAGACTGGCTAATCAGGCCAATTTGCACTCAAAAGGCTCTACCACAGGTCAGACACAAGTAGTCCATATGAAAAATACATCTGAAAAGACATTTGTTCTCATTAACATATAAACAATCCATCTCAACATTTCTTATTGTTATTAAGTAGATTCAATCACGTCCAACTCTTCATGACCTTATATGGGGTTTTCTTAGCAAAGATACTAGAGTGGTTTGCCATTTCCTTCTCCAACTCATTTTATAGATGAGGAAACTGAGGCAAACGAGTTAAGTGACTTGCCCAGGGTCATACAGCTAGTAAGTCATCTGTGGCCACATTTGATCTCAGATCTTCCTAACTTCAGGCCTGGCATCTACCTGCCCCCATCTCAACATATTTCCTTTCAGCTAGACAGATATTTGTACCTTTCTACTTTTCTCTTGAAGCCTCCATTTTCATTTCAAAATATCTACTCATTTCTGTCTTTCTCATTAGAGAAATTCTCTACTTAGAAATTCTCTTTTTCACTAAGGACCCCCTTTTTTTCCCCTTAGGATTATACTTCATTTTTCTAGATAGGTTATCATTCATTGTAGTGTTTATCTTTTCCCTTTTGGCATCATATTCCAAGTTTTCCTTTTTTTTAATGTGCCAGTCTTATTGTGACTCCTTGGTACTTGAATTCTTTCTTTTTTCAGTATAGTATTTTTTTTCTTTGACCACAAAATTCTAGATTTTGGCTATTGTGAGAAATAATCATCTTACCAAGAATTCTACCTGGCCATTAGTGAATTTAGAAAAAAGAAAGATCTTTATTTTACATCATTTTGTTCAGGGGACCTAGCTTTTAACCCCTTATAAAAAGAAAAGGTAGCCTATTAGGTGCAGGCACACTTTTAGACAACCACAATGCCCTTTTTAAAATTTCTATCCCAAGTTACATTTCCCCATTGCATCTCACTGGTCAGAATTTTCAGGGTTCACAGCCTATCTGAAAACACCTAAACCCCACCCCTGCATGGGTCTACACCCCTGCTTGCATCTCTCATTTTCACATTTCAATTCCTTTTCACCCTCATTTTCTTTACACTTTATTTAATGAATGCATTTAAGTCTCCTCTCAGTTTGTCTGCATCAGATGTTATGATCTCCATAGCATGAGAAAGGAATTTCCTCAATTGCTAAGAGAATTGACAAAAGCTATGAGTTGAAGATTTGGCCTGGGATATCCATATCAAGAATCCCATTATCTAAAATTTAGACCAGGGTCACAAAGCTAGTAAATGGGTAAGCCTGGATTTGAACTTCTAAAGAGGAGTCTTCCTGACTCCAGATCCAGCATTCTATCCACCATGCCACGTGAAACCATTGGTTACAGCAAATGGAGAAGTTTTGAATGTTGTGGATAAGTTCACTTACCTTGGTAGTGTATTTTCCAGGGATGTACACACTGATGCACACATTGCCAGAGCTAGCTCACTGTTTGGGAGGCTCTGAAGGAAAGTGTGGGAGAGAAGAGGTATTAGACTGATTATCAAACTGAAGGTCTACAGAGCTGGGGTGCTGACCTCATTGTCATATGCCTTTGAAACCTGGACAGTCTACCAGCTCCATGTCAGGAAACTGAATCACTTCCATTTGAATTGTTTTAGGAAGATTCTGTAAATCACCTGTCAGGATAAGGTACCAGACACGAGGTCCTTACTTGAACTAAACTGCCAAGCATTCAAACTCCAATTCAGAGAGTGTGACTCTGATGGGCTGGCCACGTTGTTCAAATGCAAAATGTACTATTGCCAAAAAGACTGTTTTATGGAGAACTCACTCAGGGCAAGCGCTCACATGATAGTCTCTCTCAAGAACTTTGGAATTGCTTGTGTGACATGGGAGACACTGGCACAGGACTGCCCAGCATGGCGTGCCCACATCAGAGAAGATGCTGTGCTCTATGAACAAAGCAGAATTGAGACAGCTCAAAGGAAAAGCAGGATATGCAAATTTAGAGCCTCCATCCCAAACGTTCCCATGAACTATTTGTGCCCGACCTGTGGTAAAGCATTCCGAGCTTGTATTACTTTGATCAATCATGGTCAAACACATTGAAACTTGACTTTAGCACAGTGATGTCATTTCGGTCCTCTTCAAGAATGAAAGACAACAACTGATCAACCAACACATTCATTACCTAAGATCTCATCTGGGTTAATGGACCTCATTCTTAGTGAACCATACCTGGTCTGACAGTTTTGACACACAGGAAAAAGACCTTCTCAGAACAAAAGAGAAGTCTGATATGCTGATAAACAGGTGGCCTACATCCAACATCCACTAGGAGCAATTTTATCTCTTACATTAGCCATCAGTATGACTTCAAATTATGTTTCATGTAAGTTCTGTGGAAGCAAAATTCAATCATCCCTTACACTATGATGTTCCAGGAAGTTTTAATTTTGTAATTTCTTTTCAGGGGTGACCAGTGGATTCTCTCTATTTTCACTTTGCCTTCTGGTTCTAAGAGTTCTGGGCGGTTTTCACTTATGATTCCATAAAATATGGCAGCCACACTTTTTTTTACTTGTGATTTTCATATAGTCTAAAAATTCTTAGGTTATCTGTCCTTGATCTGTTTTCCTGGTCAGCTGCTTTTTGATATTACATTTCTTACATTCATCATCTGTTTGCTTGTTTAATCCTTTGATTTTAATATTGTCACATTGAGTCATTATTTTCTGTCCAACCCATTCTAATAATTTTTAGCGCATTCAGTTCTTAAATGAGGTTTTCCACCCTTTGTTCTAAAGCATTTCTATGCCTTCCTCTCTAGTTTTTCAAATCTGTATCTCTTTATTTCTTCCAGATACTCCTGAAGTCCTCCTGACCAGGATAATTTGTCCTTTGAGGCTTGACCTGGACTTGTGTGGTGGCTTTCATCCTTAGGGTTTACCATATGTACCTCTCAAACCAAGGTATGCAGAGGTGAGATTCAGAGTTTTCCTTGGTATCTAGGTCGGGGGCTTCCACTTGGTAGAAACTCCACAATTCATTGGCTTGGGCAGGGTCTGCCTGCTCCTAGACTAGGCCCCTACTGAAAGAGCCTCCTGAACCTCACCAGTGTCGTGCTGTCCCTGGGGACTCCCTCTTCCTTTCCCTCAGTTGCTGGGCTCATTTCCCCAGACCTCTGGGACTGCTCAGGCTGGATTTTGCCTAGGGCAGCAGTTAGGGCCAGACCACTAGTATTACAACAGACCTGCCTGGAGCCTCAGGGGCTGCCTTCTCTAGGCCCTACACAGACTCTAGATTATCTATCAGAGTTTATCCACCAGTCCCTGGGGCCTCTCTGGATTCCTGGGTTGGGTGGGGTATAGAGAGGAGTCCTATTTCTTTCCACAGTGGTACATTTCTAAACCCTGCTGGCATGTTTGCTGAGGATCTGGGGTCTTCTGTGTGCTAACACACTTTTGTTTTCCTACTGTGTGTTTATTTCATGTACTTAAAAACATTCCTCTGAGATGGGGAATGGTCCAATCATATCACCCTCCTCAACCCCACCCCCACTCAATAAACTCCAGTAGCTTCCAGTAGCAAATACAAAATGCACCATTGGGCACTCAAAGCCCTCCCTAACTTAGCCCCATTCTACCTTTCCTGTCTTCCTACACCTTACTCCCAACATGTACTCCAATCTAGGGACGCTGGCCTTCTAGCTGTTTCACAAACAAGACCCTCCATCTCTCAGCCCTGGAAACTTTCTCTGGCTGTCCCCCATGCTCTTCCTCCTTATCTCTAACTCCTGACCTCTCTAGCTTCCTTTAAGTCCCAACTAAAATCCTACCCAGTGCAGGAAGCCTTCCTCAACCCCAATCCCAGAGCCTTCCCTCTGTTCATTATTTCCTATCTATCCTGCAGATAGCTTGCTTTGTACATATCTCTTTACATGTTGTCTCTCCCATCAGATTTGAAAACTCTTTGATGGCAGAACCTGTCTTTTGCCTCTTTTTGTATTCTCAGCACCTAGCATGTGCCTGGAACACAGTAGGTATTTGTTAAATGGTTTTTGATTGATTGACTGATTGATTAAAGGGGTCTCTAGGTCCGCACCCCTGCTCCCACAGGAATCCAGGGCACAAAAGAAAGATTAAGACTCTCATTTAGCAGAAAAGGAAATTGAGAACAAGGATAGTACGGGGGTGGGGTTGGAGAAGTAACTTGCCCAACTTCATATAGTTTATCTCTCAAAATCCCCACCTTCCCTTAAATGTCAGGTTAAGGAGACCTTGCTGATCTTAATACTGTTGCTTCCCCATTCCTAGAATTGCTTTGTATATACAATACAAGACAGCTAGGTCTTAAAGCAGATAAAGTGCTACATTTAAAGTCAGAAGACCTGAGTTCAAATCTTCCCTCAACAAATTGAGGTTTCAAAAGACTGAGGCTGAAACATGCTGCCCACCTCTTGACAGAAGACTCAAGATGCAGAATGTGATATATTATTTGTGGCTGAGTCGGTCCAATTGTGTCTGACTCTTCCTGACCCCATCTGGGGTTTTCCTGGCAAAGATATTGGAGTGGTTGGCTATTTCCTTCTCCAGCTGACAGATGAGGAGACTGAGACAACCTGGATGAAGTGACTTGCCCAGGGTCACACAGCCAATAAGTGTCTGAGGCTGGATTTGAACTCAGGACAATGAGTCTTCCTGACTCCAGGAACCACTCAGCTGCCCTGACATATTTTTAGACATGGCCAATAAGGGAATTTGTTTTACCTGACTGCACATTTCCTACAAGGGTTGCTCCCCCCCTCCCCCGAAATCTGCCTGCTCATCATTTCTTATAGCACAATAGTATTCCATCACATTCATATATCACAACTTGTTTAGCCATTCCCCAATTGATGGGTATCCCCTTAATTTCCATTTTGATGGATCAAAGGCGGATGGTGGGAGATAGCTGTTTTTTGTTCACTGAAAATTTTAATTAGTCCCTCCACACCCTCAGCTCTACTCCCCCCAGAAATCTTCTCTCTGCCACTTACTAGCTATAGACTGGGCAAATTATTTAATCCCTGTTTGCCTTAGTTTCCTCATCTGTAAAATGGGGATAATAATAGCATCTACCTCCTGGAGTTGTTGTGAGGGTCAGATAAACTAATACAAGTAAAATGTTTTTTAAACTTCAAAGCACTACATAAAAGTGAGCTGTTATTATTATGTGTTCCTTATTTCCTTGATAGATTTTAAGTTTCTGAGGGCAGGGAGTTTTAAATGGGTATCTCAGACCTTAGCAGAGTGCCTATAACTTGGGAAGTGTTTAATAAAGTCTTGATTAGATTGAGTTCTAATTCAGGGATCTTTTCACTATATCTCAAAGGCTTTTCCAAACGTTCCCACTACACAGTACCCTCCCTCCGCAATTTTATAAAGTTTGAATATTTTGTAAAAGAGAAAAAAAACCATGGATCTACCTATGAGAATCTTTCTTTTTGTAGCAGCAGGCAGTCAACTAACATTTTTTGAAGCACCTCCTATGTGCCAGACACTGTGTTTGGGGGATGCAAAGAAAGGTAGAAGACAGAATCTGTATTCAAAGAGCTCACAGACTAGCAGAGGAGAAAACACCTGAATAATTGTGTACAAACAAGATGGATAGATATAGATAGAGGATATATTGGTCATGGTCTTGGTCTTGGAGGCAGTTGATGTTTGCAATGAGGGAAAAGCTTTGCATGAAAATAAAATTCTACATTATGGGAAGATGCTGATCTCTTCACTTTAGACTCAGTGTTTAGCACCCACTTCACCAACTTTCCCCTTCTCCCCCCAGCTAGGTCAATTTACATTTTAAAGGCATGTCCTCACCCTAAGGCTGTAGCCAGAAGTCTTGCCCAGCTTCCTGGATGATCAGAAGCCTTGGCCAACTTCCTCTCTCAGTTCTAGCTTCCTCCTCAGGCAAATGAGGGAGCTGGACTCTTAAGGTCCCTTCCAGCTCTTAATTCAATGATTTTGAGTGGGTTCTAGAAAAGAGCATCGACCTTGGTATCAGGAGGACCTGAGTCCAAGTCCCAGCTTTGTGACAGAAGCGTTGTCTTCATTTCTCTGGGCCTGGTTTTCTTCTGCATGCCCACCCTTTTAAGGTTATTGAGAGGTATGGTCCTGGCTTAGTGGGTAGAGTACCACCATGGGAACCAGGAAGCCCCTGGATCTAAGCCTCAGGTTGCTGGCATACACTGGTTGTTTGACCTTAGAGAAAATCACTTAATTTCCCAGTTCTCTAAGAATAGAAACTGGGACACCTTGCCCGTTTGAGCTGCTAGAGAGAGGAAGTCACTTTTACTGTGAAATCAGAGGTCAGGACCAAAAGGGCTAGATGGATCTAAATTATTATCCAGGATTTCTAGACAAGATCTTGGGATTTTGTGCTTGAAAGGACCTGAGAGGGCATATCCTTCATCTGACAGATGAGAAACCAAAGACCCCAAAGGGGAAATGATTTGGCCAAGATTACACAGGTATTAAGTTGAAAATGGGAATTAAAACTAACAAAAAGATAAATATAGTGATTATTGGACATTTCTAAGTAGATGTCCTTAGAGGCATCTTAAACGCACACACAGTAAAAATTTTCAGTACAAAACAGAACTTACTGTCTTTTCCCAAACCTTCCCATTGTCCCAACTTCCCCATTTCTGTTAAGGGGACTGCCACCTTTCCAGACACCCAGGCTCTCAACCTCAGCATCATTCTTTTCTCCCTCAGGCCACATAGACAGCCAATTGCCAAATCTCATGAACTCCACCTCCATAATATCTGTAATCTGAATCCCTTTATCTCTACCCCATACCATCTTTATTCAGGTCCTCATCACCTCTTGTCCTAAATTCTCAAATTCTGTGTCTCAAATTTTCTCTCTCTTTAACTCTGACTTTAGGAATCCCTGGTCTTCTTTAGGACTCAGTTCAGTTATCACCTTCTTCATATATGCATATATGTATATGTGTGTACATATATACTTATTTATTCTTTTTTAGTTTTCAGCATTCATTTTTATAAGATTGTGAGTTCTAAATTTTTCTCTCTCCACCTCCCCAAGACAGCATGCAATCTGATATAGGCTATACATGTACAATCATATTAGACATATTTTCACATTAATCAAGTTAGGAAAGAAGAATCAGAACAAAAGGGGAAAAAACACCAGAAAGAAAAAACAAAACAAAAAGAAAATAGTATGCTTTAATCTGCATTCAGACTCCATGGTTCTTTCTCTGGATATGGATAGCATTTTCCATCATGAGTCTTTTGGAACTGTCCTGGATCATTGCATTACGGAGAAGAGTTAAATCTACCAATGTCAATCATCACATCACACAATGTTGCTGTAAAATGTTCTCCTGGTTCTGCTCACTTCACTCAGCATCAGTTCATATAAGTCTTTCCAGGTTTTTTGAAGTCTGCCTGCTCATCATTTCTTACAGCACAAAAGTGTTCCATTACATTGATATACCCCAACTTGTTTAGCCATTCCTCAATTGATGGGCATCCTCTCAATTTCCAATTCTTTGCCATCACAAAAAGAGCTGCTATAAATGTTTTTGTACATGTGGGTCATTTTCCCATTTTTATGATTTCTTTGGGATACAGACCTAAAACTGGCAGGAGGCTTTTCACAATCTCTCTAATTGCTAGTGTCTTCTCCTCCATCAAAGTTACCTTGCTGTCTCTTCCATGTTGGAATGTAAGCATCCTGAGGGCGGAGACTGCTTCCATTAGCACCTATGAACCTTACACAGTGCATCACACACATTGAGCACTTACTAATGCTTTGCTTGCTTAATTAGAATATGAATCCAATACAAAAACCCTGTGAAATAAGGAGAGATGGCTTCGAGCTGTGCATATCAGGGAAGGCCTCATAGAAGAGGTGAGTTTGGGGCTGGACCTTAAAGGATGACCAGAATGTCACCAGGCGCAGGTGGGGTGGTGGCAGAGTATTCCAAGGGTAGGGCTCAGCATGAGCAGTATCAAAAAAAAAAAAGTAAGAAAAAAACACAGAATGTCTTTAAGAGACAGATTGGCTAGAGCACAGAGTATACGACCAGTAGAGGGGAATAAGACTGGGAAGGTAGAAACAGGATTAGAATGTGGAAAGTCTTGAAGGCTCGATTAAGGAGTTTGTACTTTAGGATGTATTGAGTAAACACATGAAATCAGGGAAAATAACATAAGCCCAGAGCACAACCAAATCCTCACATACCCCAGGGGATCTCTCTGATCTTGGCCATGATGAATGTCCCCTAATTCAGATCACAGCCCATCCCAGGTCATTCTGGCCCATGAGGTCTTCTCCTAAATCAAGAGCCTTTCTAGAATGCTCTTGAGATTCTTAGACAGCAATACAGCAGAGGCACTGTTCCACTGGCTATGTGAAAGATGGATCTGCCAGCCTTCATTACAGAGCTTGAAAGAAAGAGGAGATTCGAGGTAAGAGATGTACTGGCAGAGTCTAATACCCCTGATACACATAGAATGATTACATGGCGGAAAGGCTAAGAACTGACTAGAAACATATGGAAGAAAGAAGGAAACAAGCATTTATTAAGTACTTACTATAGGCTAGGTCCTGGGCTTAGGCACTTCACAAATATCTCATTTGATCCTCACAAGAACCCTGGGAGGGAGGTGCTACTATTATCCCCATTTGGGGAGTTGAGGAAACTGAGGCAAACAGATATTAAGTGACTTGCCCAGGGTCACCTAGGAAACGTCTTACATTGGGTCTGAAGTCTCTATCCACTGAATCATTTTGCTGCCTCAAGGTACAGAAAACATAGAAGAGTGTGAAATAGGAGCAGAAGGGCATGAGAGAAAGAGATATTGATAGCCATGATGCCCAAATATACAGGTTTCAATCAATAATTGCCCACATGTCCTGTGGGCTGGAGCTCCAAAATTAGCTCACACCTAGAGACTGCTGTTTTGGCCAGATTCTGAGGATGTGGAGGAGACCTCCTTATACACAGAGCCATGACTGGGCTCAGTCTTATGCTTGATCAAGAACCCAAGAGTCACACCAAACCTTAAGAGCTAAATGCAAAAATTAGCATTATGGCCAGGCCAGTATGGTTCCAAGAAACAATGGGTTTAACTTGTGACCGGAGGATTAGCAAAGGGCCTTTAACCAGACATCATGGAAACATCAGATGGAGAGGCATAGAAGAAAGGGAGGAATAGGACCTAGAATCATAGAACATTAAGGAGGAGAGAAACCTTGACCCAAATGTAGCAGGAATATGTGGAAAAGATTCATTCCAGAAAGAATTCAAGTAGTTTTTTTCCTCCCATGCACAAGATAGATGGAGTTCTAGGGTGCATGAAAATTCTGGGAGCAGGGATAACTGGGAGAGAGAAGAGGCACAAAAGGGGGTTCCCAATAGTGAAAAGAAAAGATGGGAGCAACAACTTCCTGGAAAGTACTGAGGGGTTCCAGAGCCTTGCCAAAGGCTGCAGACACCATAAGGATCTGGATGCACCATGACTGGATCTAGCATGATTGTGCAGCTAGATGTTGGAGGGAGCCAAAACTCCAGAAGAGCGCAGACAAGCAGAGAGGCTTCAGTACTACTCTTCAGTGAGCTGTCCCTCAACTATCAGTGCTGTGAGATTATCATTGTTGCTTTTCCTTCGGATTCTGATGAACTTCCCATGTACTGCCCCCCCCTTTTTTCTTTTGAAGGAAGTAGGAAGAAAAAGCACTATTACATTTCTTTTTTGAAAATTCCTTTTCTTATATTTATCCATTTTTCATTCATTTATTTTTAGCATTCTATTTTTAAATGTTGAGTTCTAAATTCTTTCCCGCCTTCCCACTCTTCCCCCACCCATTGAGAAGACAAGCAACAAGATACCCATTATTCATGAGAAGTCATGCAAAGCATGTTTTCATATTAGATATTTTGGAGGGGGAAGGCAAGGAAAATAAAGAATGAAAAACATGTGCTTCATTCAGCACTCAGAGGTCATCAGTTCTCTCTCTGGAGGTGGAGAGCATTTTTCGTTATGGGTTTATTTTTTTTGTTTTTTTATCATTTTGTCCCAATTGAAATGAGAGTAAACTGAAGTACAAAGTTCTGAGCCTGTTCAATTTATTGGTAAGGCCAGTTACCAATAAAAGGAGTCTTCATTCCCCAGCAAACCAAAAGACCTCAAATGAGGTCTTTTTTTCCACACTTTTCTATGTTTTCTCTACCTTAAGGCAGCAAAATGGTTCAGTGACTAGAGACTTCAGTTCAGACCCAACCTAAGACGTTTCCAAGTGGGTGACCCTGGGCAAGTCACTTAATCTGTTTGCGTCAGTTTCCTCAACTCCTCAAATGGGGATAATTGCGGCACCTTCCTCCCAGGGTTATTGTGAGGATCAAATGAGGCAGATAATTTTTACAGACAAAGGGAGCATGCCAAAGCAAGAAGGCAGCCTCATAAATAGGGAAATTTGGAATGCAGGGCTGGCAACAACCCCTCCTTCCATCTTCTCACTATGGAATAGTCATTGGTGGTGTCCACCTGTGTGGCTAGCTAGTGTCACAGTGATAACAGTCCTTCCTTAAAGGACAGCTAGTCTTGCAGAGATAACAGACCAGACTCTCTGGCATCCACTTGCATCCTTCAGAGATAACAGATTTCCTTAAGAAAAGAATAGAACAGTGATTAGCAGGAAAATTCAACTTCTAAACCTAATTAATTTAGAGAAGAAAGCTGAATTTACGAACTAATATACTTAGAAACAAAGAATTGTGACTTAGTATACAAAATGTTAGGAGTGATACAGAATAGAATTAGTTACAAAAATGGAGACAGTATCAATTTGATTTTCTTAATGGAACTGATCAGAGTAGCTAAGTTTTTCACGGTTGATCATTGTTACTATATTGTAGTTACTGTGTACAGTGTTCTGGTTCTGCTCACTTTACTTTGCATTATGTCTTCCCAGGTTTTTCTGAAACCATTCCTCTAGTCATTTCTTATAGCACACACTATTACTTTTCTAAGGGCTAGGATACTAGTCCCTCTTCTATTCTTTTTATTTAATTTTTTTGGGAAGCTGGGGCTAAGTGACTTACTCAGGGTCACACAGCTAGTAAGATTTGAACTCAGGTCCTCCTGAGTCAAGGACTGGTGTTCTATCCACTGTGTTGCCTAGCTACCCCTACCTCTGTATTCTTTATGTGCCTTTTTAAAAACATGTCCTAAGTTTTGTGTCTTATGCTCACAGGGGAATTGAGTATCCATAGAAGAGTAACAAATGAGTCAGATTCTGATGTTCCCAGGGAGCCTTCTACGTGGAATCACAAGCCAAAGAATATTAAAGTTTAGGAATCTTCAAGATTAAACCTAGCCTTTGTGGGTCCAGGGAACCAGTAATGGGCTATGGGTTACATATAAAACATTAAAGGTGGGAAGAAACCTGAGAAATCATTTGGTTCAAGGGTTTTCAAGCTTTTTGGTGTTTTTGACTCCTTTGGCTGTCTGGTGAAACCTCAGAACCCCTTTTCAGAATAATGTTTTTAAATTAATAAAATGCAAATGATTACAAAGGAAATCAATCATACTGAAATGGTTATCAATTTTTAAAAATTTCATGGATATTACATTAAGAACCCTTGACTATTTTCTAGTTCAATACTCTCATTTTATAGACGAGGAAAATAAAACCTAAAGAGGTGAAAAAAATTTGCCCTAAATAGCGTAGCTTGTCACTGGGAGATCTAGAACTAGTACCAGCTATCTCAGATTAGATCTCTCTCTACTAATATAATCCTTAGTGAAATTTTAAACTGTTTTTAAACTATTAATTCTTATACTTCCTTGAGGTTTTTATATATATTCTTTTCTTATTTTTTGTTTTTAACTATTTTTAATTAGAGGTAAAAACAAATTTTAACATTTGTTTTTTTAAAATGGTGAGTTCCCAATTCTCTCCCTCCTTCTTTCCCCTTCCCTTTCTTTGAGAAGGCAAGCCATTAGATATAGTTTATACATGTTCAATATGCAAATTATATGTATTATTGTCTAATGAACATGTCAAGAAAAAATGTACCTTTCTTCCTTTCTTTGAACACATGGGGCAGGGGCAATATGAATGTGGAACATTGTGTATTGATATGTGGGTTAGTTTTGGTGAAGTGCTCCCTCCACCTCTTTTATGAGGGATTACTCACTGGGCAGGGGAGGAAGGAAGTATTTGGAAATGAAGGAGGAGTAGGTAAAGGAGGAGACTCAAACTCAGGAAGACCTGGATTCAAGTTCTACTTTAACTTTATTCATTTTAGTTTTAGTTTTACATTCTCTTCCTCCCTCAACTCACTCCCCTATCCATTGAGAGGGCAAGAAATGCACAAATTCTACTTCAAATTCTAGCTCTGTGACATATATTTATGTGACACATAACTTCACTGTGCCTCTGTTTCCTCATTTGTAAAATGAGAGAGTTGGACACAATAATCTCTAAAGTCCCTGCCAAATCCAAATCTTCGATCCTAAAAAGATCAATAAAAAAGGAAATATAGTTTTCATTTTAATGTTTTATTTGGAAACCTCCTTCATATTTTGTCTACTTGTATTTGATGAGAACAGTTTCAGTGAAGTCCTCTTCTGATAATTCCTTGTCACCAAAGGATCACAAATTCTGACATGTTCCACCACACTGGAAAAGTTTGAATGCAGGCCCATGTACAGACTGCATTGGCTATATGAGACTTTCAGCCCCATCAGGTTCAGTTCGATTCAACATGCCCTTGTTGAAGTGATGTTATATAAATGTCATGGAATATTGTTGTGCCATAAGAAACTAAGGCAATGGTTCCAGAGAAACCTGGGAACACTTGTATGAACTGATGCAGAGTGAAACAAGCAGAACCAAGAGAACAATTTATACAATGACAATAATATCATGAAAGTAATCAACTTGGTAACTTATCGATTCAACAGTCAAAATTCCAGAGGGTTCATGTGGAAACATGTAACTAACCTCCTAATTGAGAACTGAAAGAGAGACAGAGACAAAGAGAGAAAAGGGAGAGAGAGAAAGAGAGAAAGAGAGAGAGAGAGAAAGAAAGAAAGAGAGATTTTTGACAGGGCCAATGAGGGAATTTTGTTTTGCTTTCTCAGTGGGGAAGGAAAGAAGACAGATCTTCATGAAAACAAAATAAAAATCTGTCGAATTAAACACTTGTTCAGTGCTTCCTATGTGCCAGACAGAGTGTTGCCTACTAGGGATACAAAGGGGAAAAAAATGGAAAAGACCCTGCTCTCAAGTAACTGACATTGTGCCACAGGAATACAACATGTGCACACAGAAGTAGAAGCATCCGGTGACACAATGGATAGAGAACACTGGGCCTAGAGTCAGGAAAACCTGATTTCAAACCCAGCCTCAGACACTTCCTAGATGTGTGACCCTGGACAAGTCACTTAGCCTGTGTTGGCCCCAGTTTTCCCAGCCATTAAATGTGAATAATAATAGCACCTACTGCCCAGGGTTTTTGTGAGGATGAAATGAAATAAAGCACTTGGCACAGTGCATAGCACATAGTAGGTGCTGTATAAAAGCACTGTCACCTGGGGGAAGAGCGGCTGGATCAGGGAGGGTTTCATGGAGGAAATGGGGCCTGAGCTGAGCATGACTGGTATTCTAATGTGGAAATATGATATGTAATATGATTGTACACGTATGGCCTACATCATATCATATGCCATCTTGGGGAGGGGGGAGGAAAGAGAGGTGGGAAAATTTAGAACTCAGTATCTTGTAAAAGTGAATATTGATGGGGTGGCTAAGTGACACAGTGAATAGAGCAGTGACCCTGGAGTCAGTAGGACCTGAGTTCAAATCCAGCCTCAGACACTTAACACTTACTAGCCATGTGACCTTGGACAAGTCACTTAACCCCAACTGCCCTGCCTTCACCCCTCCAAAAAGCAAACAAACAAAAAAAGTGAATGTTGAAAAATAAAAACAAACAAACAAATAAATAAAAGACTGGCATTCTGAGGCAGAAGTGAAGAAATAGCATGTTGTAAACAGAGGGAAGGGTTGGTGGGATTAAACAAAGACCAGAGATGGAATGTGGAGTTCAGAGGACAGCTAGGATTAGGTGACAAATTCTATGGCCATGGTAATCCCTTAAATTTATAATAATTAAAAGGAGAGGCAAACAAATAAATGCATGAAAAAGAAACTACCCAGGAATAAGAAGAAAGCATTATTTTTTAAAATTTAATTTAATATTTCCCCCAATTACATGTGAAAACAATTTTAATATTCTTTTTTTCAAATTTTGAGTTCCAATTTCTCTCCCTTCTCTCCTCCCCCAGACCCCCTTATTGGGAAGGCAAGCAATTTGAAATAGGTTATATATGTGTAGTCATAGAAAGCATTATTTTCTCGAACTTCTTCCATTCATTTTTCCCTAGCCAACAAAACTTTAGGAACTGTTTAAGGGAGGAATGGAGGTTTGTATCAAAAGGAAAAAATGAGATAGCCATAAATGTAAGTCATAGGCCTTAGATCTGGAAAGAACTTAGATAATATCTAACCATTTTGCGGATGAGAAAACTGAGGCCCCAGTTTCTGAGGTGTGGTGACTTGTCCAATATGACATGAGAACAGAGTAGAGATTTGAACTCAGATTTCCTGACTCTAAATCTGGTGTTCTTTCCACAATCCCTCATTGTTTCTGGAGTTCAACTCTGAGCAATGGGTTCTAGAAATAGGAAGGAAGAGGACAGGGATGGGGAGCAGACACACACATCACCAGAAGCTGGCACTAGGTGTGGGAACCAGGAGAACCGGGAGCCAGTCTAATCAGTTTCTGAATTCCAGGGGTGGAGGGATCCATTTTTATGTTTCCAGGAGCCAAGTCCTCATCCTAACTCCTTATTGACCTGGACTCACTGTAGTATGGTTCATAGGGTCCTGAGGCACCAGGGCAAGGACAGAGAAAAAAATCAATAAGGGTAAGACATTTCATGGGGGGATGCAAAAAACAAACGATCTAAAAATTAGAAGACCTTGATTTAAACTATGCCTCTGGTTTTGTTACTTACAGATTGTGTGATCCTGAGTAAATCAATCTCTGGCCTTCAATTTCCCCCTCATAAGAGCATTAGACCATATCCGATGCTCTGTGGTAAGATCCCTTCCTGTTCTCAGAACATTTTTTTTTCTTCTGAGGCAGCTGGGTGGCTCAGTGGATAGATTGCTGAGCCTAGAGTCAGGAACACCTGAAGTCAAATCCAGCCTCAAAAACTTATTAGCTGTATGATCCTGGGAAAGCCACTTAGCCTTTATCTGCCTCAGTTTCCTCATCTGTAAAATGGGGATAACAGCTCCTACCTTTCAGATTTGTTATGAGAATCAGATGAGATAATATCAGTAAATGGCTTGGTATAGTTTCTGGAATACAGTAGGTGCTTAATAAATGTTTGTTCCTTTCCCTTTCCCTACCCCAACATTCTAACGTCTTACAGCTCTACATCTTATAATCCTATTGCAAAGTGTTTCTCCTTCAGAGAGCTGGGTATTTGTAAATGTTTCATAGAAGGGTAGCATGATGGCTAGAACATCACATTAGTCTCATTTCACAGTTGACGAAATTGAAGCAAACAGGGTTAAGTGACTTGCCCAGGGTAACACAGCTGGGAAGTGTCTAAGCCCAGATATAAACTCTATCCATTGCACCACCTAGCAACCAGAACCTCTTATTACCTCTAAGATATAGGTGAGGTCAACACATTTCATTAGGGTATGAATCCAAGTAACTTTTTTTTCCCAATTAAAAAAAAATTGATTTGTAAAGCATTTTTAAAAATTTAATCTTTTAAATTAGAAAAAATGAGGTGGCACAGTGTTGCCTTTGAAATCAGGAAGACCTGAGTTTCAATCTAGTCTCAGACTTCGTAGTCCTTCAATAAATTCACAGAGCCAGTCATTTAACCTTTGCTTCAGTTTTCTCATCTATAAAATGGGGTTAATAATAGCTCTTACCTCCCAGGGCTGTCATGAAGATAAAATGAAATAATATTTGTAAAGTGCTTTACAAACCTTAAAATACTATACAAATGATAGCTAGTATTATTGTTACTGTTAAATTACTTTTTTCAATGACCAAATATATGTTTTTCTCCTTTTTCCAGGAAAAAAAAAATCTTGTAGCCAATCTATATAAGCAAGCAGAGCAAATTTCCAAAAATGTATGTCTCATTCTGTACTTCTGGGTCAGGAAGTGGGTGCCATTTCTCATCACGAGTCCTCTGGAATCAAGATTTGATCACTGTACTGTTTAGAGTTCTGAAGTCTTTTCAAATTGTTCATTTTTACAATGTCTCCAGACCCCTTTCAATTCTTCAGAATTATTGAAGACCATCCCCGCCTTAAAGAACTTGGATCTATGTGGGTTATATCTATCAATGCTTGCCATGTTAGAAATGAAAACATCTCAGTGTTATTCTGAACATAGTTTTGGCTCGAAAGACCCCCTGAAAGGGTCAGTGTTCCCTGCACAATGCTTTGAGAATTGCTGTATTCACTGCCCCAGCTGGAGTCTAGGATGAGTTCATGTGGGCTTGAGTAATCTACCTGAACCTTTGGTAACCTGCTTGGAATGGGAGGAGGGGGATTCCAAGAGATTTTTGTGGAGGCAACTCTCAGTGGCAGAGTGGATTTAATGCTGGGCCTGGAATCAGGAAGACCTGAGTTCAAATCTAGCCTGAGATGTTTACTAGCTGGGAGGTGCTCGAGGTAACTGCCTTAGACTAAATCACAGAGAAGATGAAGATCTTCATCAGTGGAGAGATTCTCCCATCAGGGACTTCTCGAAGCCAGAGGTGGGGAACCTGGGGCCTTGAGGCCATATGTGGCCCTCTAGGTCAAGTGCAGCCCTTAGGCTGAATCCAGACTTTGTGAAGGTGGAAGGTTCCCCACTCCTGCCCTAAAACAGACCCCATCCATTCGGCCTTTATTCTGAAGCATCCATTGTCCTATAACAATTTATACAGAGTGGCTTAAAGGGGCAAACAACTTTACATACATTATCTCATTTGAACTTCTCCACAAGGTTTAGATAGTACTGTACAACAGGTATTATACCCATTTTCTAGATGAGGAGACTGAGTCTCAGAGAGTGACTTTTCCAAGATCACACAACTGATTTCAGGAGCAGGATTATGAACTCAGGACCAGAACCCGGGTTAGGGTTAGAGTTACAGCTTACTGGTATTGGCCTAGTAGGGTGTGATAATACACAGCATTTATACAGCACTTTATGGTTGGCAAAGTACTTCTCTTTCTTCATTTGGTCATCACACCTCAGAAGTTTAAGAAACTGAGGTTTCAGAAGTTATGTGACTTGCCCACAGTCATAGTAAAATGTCTAAGGCAGAATTTGGACTCAGGTTTCATCTCAAAGTCCAGTTCTAGTCACTAAACTATCTCTAAACTCCAGGACACCTGAACTCTTTTCTTATTTAAACTTATTTAAACTTCCCCTAGAACCAATCAGTGCACATACGAGGTGCTTAATAACAGTAGCTAGCACATAGTAAATATTGGCTGTCTTTGTTAGCTATTAAAGGACCTCTCCTAGAGGAAGGCATCACTTTGAAATGTAATTAATATAGAACAAAATTTTGGCATTTGTTAAGGAATGGTGAAAGGTAGAACAGAAATTAAGAACGCCTGTCCTGCCTGGCCTCTTCTGCCTTCCAACACTGCCCCGTAAAGACACCTGGATTGTAATGGTCTCCATTACTTGTCTAAAAAGTATAGGGGCAGAGGGAAGGTCACCAGATGGAAATAATCCAAGGCCTGATTAAATTTTCAACAAATTCCCTTAATTAGAACAATTTGGTTCCTAGAGTAGCTGACAACCAGGGCCCCTTAAATCCCACCTTTTACTGGAAGCTTTCCCCAGCCCCTCCTAATTCTAACACCTTCTTTCTCTTAATTATCTCCTATTTATCCTGCACATGGCTGACTTTGTATATAATTGTTTGCATGCAATCTCCCTCATTAGACTGTTAGCTCCTTGAGGGCAGTGACTATCTTCTGACACTTTTTTTTGTTTTCCCCAGGGTTTAGCATATGGCAGATGCTTAAAAAATGTTCGACTGACCCACCTTGGTAAAATTAATCGTCAAGACTATTCCTGTCTCTACCAACTCACAAAGTAGCAGCAGAGTCCCAATCTTTAAGTCTACCCACCCCACCACCCAATATTATTTCACCTTTCCCAAGCATTTAGCAATAAGCACCTACCCAGACAATCACCACAATACCAGTCTTACTCAAATTTTAATATGGTGTCTGAAATCCAAGTAAAGGTGCATTCAGCAAATTAAAAAAAAAATTAAACTGTCCAAGAAAAGCATCAAGTAATAGCTTACATCTACAAGTTCTCTGGCATCAGCAGGGACCCGACTAATTTTGTGACAGCATGGTACATTTTTGGGGGGAGGCCATTTTAACCAGTTATTCAAACGTTCGTCTTCTATCTCTGGAGTAGGGGTTGGACTTCCTCAGTTGAGCTGGCCAGGAACGGTTCCTGCACAAACAATCCTATAATCTGTTCCTTTGTATGGTCCATCCACCTTTGGGAGAGCTGTCTGAGATGTTTGAACAGCTGCTGGGACCCAGCGGCATCCTTGTACTGGAAGCATCTAAATCTCTGCTTCAAGTTCTCCTCTTGAGCCTCCTCATGCTGGAGGTTCTCAGGGTTGGTGGTGTCCTGGTCCTGGATGGAATCCTCCTCTTCATTCGCCAGCAGGGGCTCAACTTCTTCCAGTTCCAATAGAGCCTGGAGGGGTCCAGCCATTGGCTTTGGCATCACCAGATGGGGAGATAGCTTTGCTTGCCCGTCCTGGTTTTCTTCCCCAATCTCTAAGGAAGGCCTTTCTCCCTCCTCTCAAGAACCAAGGAAAGAGAAACTCCCAGGAGTCTATTGAGAGGCAATAAGATAAAACAGGGTTAGCAGAATATAGAAGAGCAGACAGACCACCCAATTCAATTCTCCTGGAGTTGGCCCCACCACCTCACTCCATTAACCTCCCTAATTTGGAAAAAAAAATCCTATTAAAGCCCCAGGAAATTCATTCTCTCTCTCTCTCTCTCTCTCTCTCTCTCTCTCTCTCTCTCTCTCTCTCTCTCTCTCTGCTTTCCTTGGGCTGGCCTCCTTTTAATAGTCTTCTTAAAATCGAGAAATTCTACTTCCAGAATCACAGCAATTTGAGTTGGCAGGGACCTTGGTGGTCATGCAGACTAATTCATACAAGTAAGGGATCCTCAGACATCTTCTTAGGCTTTCTCAAACAGTTTTCAGAAAACTAAGAAATGAATTTCCACTGAGTGGAAAAGGTATATAGAGAGCTGAGAGAGTTGATGTTTGGGCTATGACGGGAGATACTGTGTGGCACAGACCTGGAGTCAGGAAGACCTGAGTTCTGTGATCTAAGCTCAAACACTAGCTATGTGATCCTGGGCAAGTCACTTAACCTCTATCTGCCTGACTGTGAAATGGGGCTAATGCCAGTAACTACTTCCTAGGGATATTTGTGAGGATCAAATGAGATTTATAAAGTGCCTAATAGGAGTTCAGATGCTTATTCCCCTCCTCTCAAAAGATAGAAAGTGCATAAGGTATCTGGATATTTCAGATCCTTCCACTCATTTCTCTGCCCCACTTTCCATTCCAACACATTAATGATCTGTAACAGCCACCAGACTGAGAGTTCTCCAAGGCACTCACAAAACCAGTCTCAGAGAGGAAGGCAGTCAGTGATGAGGAAAGTTTGCTGTCCATTATCACCATTATCTAAACCTTTCACTGTCAAAGAAACAGCCAATCCATAATGGCAGAGGAAAGAAACTTTCCACTACCCTCCATATCATGAGAGTCTCTGCTTAGGCTTCAGGGACATGATCCTCAAGAATAAGTAGTTGAGAGAATGACAAAGCATAGAAATGAGTGCTAGGATCTCCCCCAAACTCTCCCAGTACCTGCCCAAATTAAGGGAAGCTTAGGGCAACAGGGGCAAAGAAGAGGTCAGTGAGACCCAGTTTCCCATCAAACATCCTCTACTTACCCCCAAAGTCACAAAGTTTTGTCCTACTCAAACACTCACACCATCAGACTACTGTCAGTACCATGTCATTGAACCCCAATATAACCTTCAAAAAAAGGTTTCCCATCCCCAAACTTCTCCAGGGTTTGGGGGAATCCTGCCTTTAGAAATCAAACAGAAAACCTACGAAAAGGTTGCCTAGTTCCAGACTTCTGCTAGACCTGTGAATTCTTAAGAATCCTGGATCTGTAACTTGGTCTTCCAGATCTGGGGAGAGAATGCAGTGAGGCTGAGTAGAAGAAGCTCCAGGTTAGGTGTCTTTCTCTCCTCCCTTGATATAGGAGGTGGGGAGAGAAGCACCTCCCAGGAGAGGAGGAGAAAGGGGAAGGGACCCCAAGGGGATTGGGAGATTAGAACAAGAATAAAGAATGGGTCCTTTAGACTGGGGAGTTTTATCATAACAAAGACTTTCCCCCTAAATACTCCCTGCCCCTAATCCGGGAAGAGGCCAAGAGAAGGCACTTTCACTAGATGACTAGGAGTAGTGGCTATCAATAGAAATAATAGCCACCATGGAAATTACACCCAAAATGTTAAATAAATTTGCTAATTTAAGCTTCTGGATGCCTCAGGTAAGTTAGAAGGAGCCTAAGACGTAACTCAGTATGTCCCAAATTGAAATAATATAGTTATCCCTTCCATGTTGCAACTTTTCCAAAAAAATTTTCTGTATATCACGGGTCTGCATAAGAAATTAAATGGGCATTTTCTGGGAGTTTTGAGGAAGACATAGACAACACAAGAAAGCTAGTAGATGGGGTGGCTAGTGAATAGAGCACCAGCCCTGGAGTCAGGAGGACCTGAGTTCAAATACAGCCTCAGACACTTAACACAAAACTAGCCATGTAACCTTGGGCAAGTCACTTAACCCTAATTGCCCTACCTTCCCCTCTCCAAAAAAGCAAAAAAAAGCTAGCAGATGACAGAAATGCAACATATGTATACACACACATATATACATATATAGTATTGTATGATACCAATACCCCATAGAAGAAAAAGGAAACAATTTGTCCTGTGCATATCTTGTTTGTTCATAGTTGTTTGCATCTTGTCTCCCCCATTGGTCTGTGGTCCTCGAGAATAGGGCTTGTCTTTGTCTCTTTCCCCCCTCCCTCCCTTAGCAAAGTGCCCAGTATATAGAAGGTACTTAATAAATGCTAGTTGATTGACCAACAGACTGAAATCCGTTTCTCCAAGGACACCAGTACTGGAAAGTCACCCAGGTTCACAATCATAGAGCCAGTTTTCAGTTCTTCCTTCTCCTTCACCTGGGGCCTATAGAGCCAATCATTTGCTATGTTTTGTTAATTCCACCCTCTAATTGTAGCTCTCATCTCTTTTGTTCCCTGGAATATCTAGTTCTAGTATTCCTTGTTGTTGTCATCGTCTGCATGACTTCAGTGAGATTGAAAATGGCATCAAGGTCAGCTACAATACTGATTATAAAATATTTAACTTGAAAAGGTTACAAGCCAAGACTAAAGTGGAGGGAGAGTTGCTGCTCGACTTTTTGTTCCAAGATGATTGTACACTCAATGGCCTCTAAAGCTAATATACAACAAGGTGTGGATTGAGTCTCTGCTGCTTGTGCTAATTTTGGCCCAACAATTAACAACAAGAAAACACGGATTCTCTGTCAGCCAGTCGGATGGACAAACTGTACTTTGACTCCAACATTGTGAAGTCATTTTGGTCCTCCTTGAGAATGAAGAACAACAACCAATTGGTCTGGATTTTAGTCTACTGAATACTCATTCTACAGAATGTAGATTACTATATTCTCAGAATATCTTTAAATGAATAAAACAAAATATGTAGGATTACAAAGAAAACCAATTATGTTGAAACATAGTTATGAAAACATTAAAAAATAAAATGGAAAACCCCAAGTGAATAAGCATGTACAAGGTACATTGCTAAGTAAGCCTTAGGGATTCAAAGAATAGTTTAAAAACAGTTCCTGACCTCAAGGAGTTCAGAATCAAGTGGGGATGTCATATAGTCGTGTACAAACAAGACGCAGGATAAACTCGAGATAATGGATGAGGAAAGACACTAGCAATAAGGGGTCTAGGAAAAGCTTCTTGTAGATTGTGGGGTCTTAGCTGGGACTTGAAGGAAGCCAGAGGAGCAAAGAGGCAGAGATGAGGAACTAGAGTGTGCCAGGCATGGAGGGTAGAATAGGAGAAAATGTCTGGCGCCAGGAGATGGATTTTCTGGTTGGGGGAACAGCCAAGAGGCCGTTGTCACTGGGTCACAGAGCGTGTGAAAGGGAATTAAGGTGAAAGAAGACTGAACTGGTAGGAAGAGCCCCTTCCACTTTTTATCAACCTAACCTCCATACAGCTATCTTTCTAAATCACAACTCTGAATAGGGTATTTTAACAAGGTATTTTAATCCCTTCACACTTTCACTGAGGGCTGCTGACAAGATCACCTACTACAAATCACCAGTGCTTCATCAATAATGATTTCATATTATTTCCCTACTAGGGTACTCCCTTCCAATCTAGTTGTTTACCCTATAGAATATCCCATCTCAGCATTCCATACCTTTACAAAGTCTGGCCCAAGTATGGAAGGCGTTCCCCCACCCCACCTAGAATCCGCAAGGAGTCATTCAAGCCAGGTTCTGGTACCTTTCCTGATTCCCTCAAATCATCAACCAACTGACATTTATTAAAGCACTTGCTATGCACTGGCCTCCCTCCTTTAAATTACTTTGTATTCCAGAGGCAATTTACTAGAATGGGCAGAGACAATTAACCCCTCCCAAGCAACTCGTAGACCTCCAAAGAGCTGCAGATGAGAGCAGAGTTGGAGGTTTCCTGCCAACCAGGAAGAAATCACAAGCCCCTCAAAGTGGAAGGATTTATTTCCTCCTCTGACTTGTCTCTCTTAGCCAAGGCAGTATTGTTCTTTATTGCTTAAAAGCTATTAAGGGAGGAAGTGTTTCAAATACAGTTTTAGGGTTATGAAGTAGGCTTCTCTCTGAATCACAGCAAGGTCGAACTTTTTATAATCTTTTGGGAAGAAAAGACAGTTAGGAGACTGAAGAGTCAGTCCTTGAGGCTTAGCAACCCAATGGTTAACCAATGTTAAGGGTTTGGTATATGCAGAGAAAAGTCTTTTTAGATATTATCATATTATCAGAAGAACTGATTATATTAAAAATTTCCAAGGAAAAGACAAATTTCCTTCCCTATTCTTTTAGGGTAGCAACATCTGGCTTCCCCAAGGCCCTTTGCAAGTCAGATCAAGCTCTCTGGTATCTTTCTTCCCACAGTAGATGGAAAGTACCTACAGGGTAACACAATTTGTACTTAATAGAATGCTTGCGATGTTTCTGATTTGTCATCGAAAGGTCCTCTGACCTTTCCAACACCTTACTCTTTCTTTCATCTCCAAGACACCAACCAACTTGTAATTTCTCAAATACAGAGAGGCTACGTCTCCCAGCTCCTTTCTCTTGCACTGGGTGGTCTCCAAGCCTGGACTGTTTTCCATCTTAGTTTCCTTGGCATATTTCAAGATTCAGCTCAAATCCTACCTTCTGCAGGAGGCTTTTTTCAGTCCCCCAAGCTGCTAACGCTTCCCCTCAGAGACTACTTTCCTTCTACTCTGAATTTATTTTGTCTGTGCCTGGTTATTTAGGTGTTATATCCTTCATTAGAATGAAAGCTCCTGGAGGGCAGGGTTGGTTTTTTTTTTTATTACCCTTTTAAAAATATGCTCAGTACTTTGCATAGTGCTCAGCACTAGCTATGAGATTAATGGTTGTGGATTGGATTTAACATAAATATCAATCAACAACCATTTATTAAGTACCTGTAGTAGGAGCCAGGCACACTGGGAATACTAAGAAAGACACTGGCAGCTGTGGGGGCTGGTCCAGGGCTCCCACCAGAAGCAAGGCAGAAGAAGGAAGAGTCAGGGTTTAAGGGGTGGAGCATTCCAAGCCCAAGCCTGGGGAGGAACCAGTGCAAAGTCTTACAGGTGGGAGATTGGAGTGTGGTGGATAGGGAAATGCTGAGGGTCAGTGTTCCCAGAAGATAGACTGTGGAGAAGAGAGTCAAATATAAGAAGGCTGGAAAGTAAGGCTAGGGTCAGGTTGTGAAGGGTTTTAAAAGTCAAGCATTTGATCCTAGGAAAATAAGAAAAATAAAATAAAAAAAAAAAAAGAAAAGAAAAACATGGCCAAATCTGTTTTAGGAAAATCCCTTTGGAAACGCATCAAATCGTCAGATTTCCATAGGTAGTAATCATTGATGTGGGCGGGGGCCTTAGAAGGGACTTAGTCCAATCTCTTCCATATTCCAAATGAGAGAATTGAGGCCCGTTCATTCCTTCGATAAACATTTATTAAGCACTTACTAAGTGCTAAGCATTGTGATAAGATCAGGGGAATTAAAAAAAAAAGAGGGCCAGAGAACTGAGATGATTTGTTTAAGATTACTTTGAATACTCCAGTCAGGGGACATATTTAGAAAGTTCGTTTCATACACAGTCCCCCGGGGAAGTCCAGCTCCATCACAGTGACCAGCTTTTCTCACGAGAACAGTCATCATTTTGAGGAAGAAGAAACGGAAGCTTTAGAGGGGATGAGGATTGACCCCTGATCACATAGACTCAGCCCAGGTCTCCAGACTCCCAGCCTGGGGGCGTCTTCTCAGCCTCGACCCCCACCCTGGGGCTCTCCAGATAAGCATAGAGACCACGTCTTTCCGATGGGCTCTGTCCAATGCATCTCAGAACCAGAGCTCCCCGGCTTGGGGAGCGGAACAGATGGACCCCCAGAGACCTACAGACTACAGTCCCCAAGGAGGAATTGGCTGAGGCAGAACAGGAGGAGGAAAGGGGAGAGGGCTGTCATCTCTTGGGGCAGTAGGGCTCGGGGCAAGATAAGAAAGAGGGACCAGAGCTGGACCCCTCCCAACCTCCAAATCATAGGATCATAGATCTAGAGCTAGAAGTGCCTGGTTCGTGGTAGGTGCTTACTAACTTTATTGATCGATTATTGGATGGAAGTTCAGAAGCCACCTAGTCCGATTCCAACACCGCCATCCCAATTTTAGAGATACGGAAACGATGCCCCAGAGAGAACGTGAATTTCCCAGTCATGGTTTTAGATATTATTGAGATCACAGTTATTCGCAAAGCCCTTTATCGATTGTTGTTATGACACTGAACTCAAACTGGTCTTTCAAACAGAAAGACCTCTATTCAAATCAGTGTCAATTAACAACAATAAACGCCTGTATTCAAACATCAGTCTAGAACCAAAAAGAATCACGGGGGCCTTCGAGTTACAGAAGAGGCTTGAGGGGGGCGGGGTTAAGTGACTAACCCTAGGTCACACAGTTAACCAGGAAATTCTAGACTTCTAGGTAAGGAGGCCATACACCCCGCCAGGGTCACGGGGGTGGGGGCGGCACAAGAACTGTAAAGCAGAGATCTTGGATCTGAGAGAGGCCGGCAGAATTCAGTGTAATTAAATGACTTGTCCAAGGTCACATGCAACTAGAGAGAGCGCGAGAAGCGAGACTGGAATCCACGCCTCCGGACTCTGGGGCCCGACCCTTTCCGCCGTACAGCAATAGACAGTGATACTCAGAAAGGTAGGGGCTGCTTCGGGGTCCCACACCGCACCTGTAGCCTCCCGAGAGGGAAAGGGAGCCGAGCGGGGGATAAGAGAGGAGGGAGCTCGAGCAGTCTGCCGATACCTGCCTGGGAGTGAGCGGGGGTCTGGGCCAGAACAGGCACGGAGAGGGCGGGGAAGGGCAAAGGGAGTAGCTGGCTTCTTACTAAACCGGGATTCCTGAGCGCAACTCTGGGCTGAAAGTCGAGGCTAATAATTGGGAAAGGGGTGGGGGCGAAGGAGAGGAGGGTGACCCGTCTCTTAGGACCACCCAACGACTCAGCCATTGGCTGACGTTCTTTGATTTTAAGCTTGTAGTCTCCCAGAAGTGATTTTACAAGGCAAAAGCCGGATGTCAATGAATGAATGAATGAACATTCATTAAGCTCTCACTGTGCTAAACGCTAGGGAAGCTCCTGGCGTCTCTTGGGCATAAGTTTCTGAAAAGGTGAGCTCCCCTCACCAGAAACTCCCTATAGTGAAGAACTTAGATCTGGGAAAACAACACAGGAACGAACGAACAAAACCAAGCCAACCATGCCAGAGGCGGTAGGGATCCATTAAAGGCTTTCCAGCGCGGGAGCGCTAGGTGATTTAAGAGAATCTGTGTGGAATATGGATTGGATGAGAAAGAGATTGGGAAGCAAGGACACAAATTAGGATATAACTTATGATGGACAGAAAGAGACAAATTCCAGAGATTTTCTTAGGTAAGATACAAGACGTTAATGTGGTGCTTGAAGGAATAGGAAAATGTCAGGGCATCTCAGAAGTTGTGAACCTGGTTGACTGGGACAAAGATGGTGCCCTCTACAGAAATGGGAAATTATGGAGGAAGGATGTTCTTGGAGGATGGGGGTAGGGGAAGAGATTATGAGCTCTGGGATGGGGGTACTGAGTTTAAAAGGCCTGCCAAACATCCAGGTAGAAATGTCCAACAGATGAGAGATGCCGACTTCAGGAGAGAGATTTGAGCTAGCTACATGGATGGATTTGGGAATCTTCTGCATAGAGAGGATAATTTAACTCTTTAGAGCAGACAAGGAGGCTGAGGACAGAACCTTGGGGATGGCCTACTTAGTAGCACGATGGTAATCCAGCAAAGGAGACTGAGAAGGGGGTGATCCAAGAGGTAAGAGAACCAGGAGAGGGCAATGTTGATGGTAGAACATTCGTGCAGCATTTTACAGTGTAAAAAACATTTTTGTATTTATGAGCCCATCAGATCCTCTCAATAGGAAAAAAACATTCTCATTTTACAGATGAGAAAACAAAGGCTCACAGAGTTTGTTGGGTGTCACACAACCATGACCCTTTTGTGCCTCTTTGGCTTTGCTATTAGACCTATGCTTATGTATCTGGCCCTAGAAAGTATCTCAGAAACTGAGTTCAATCCTCTCATTTTACAGATGGACAAACTGAGGCTCAGAGAAGTTAGTGGCTTGTCCAAGAGCTTACAGGTAGTAAGCTTCAGGACCTGAACACAGGTCATCGGATTGCTCTTTCCACTATGCAACACAGCCCAGTGGTCAATGAGCGGAAAAAAATAAATGAAGATCAAGGTGGTCAGTTAGTGGCAAATCCAGCCCTTTCTTTAGAGGTGAGGTTGAAGGTATGGTGAACCCATTTCTAGTGAAGGAAAGGTGAGGCGGTGAAAAGAGAGAGGACTGAGTCTGGGCATCATCTGACCCCAGCTCTACCCCTTATTACCCTGAGCAAGTAAATTAGCTTCTCTGGGCTTCAGTTTTTTCATCTGTAAAATTTTGGGATGAGACTAGATGACCTCTAAGGTCACCCAATTGGTCAAGCACCTAAAGACATTAGATTGTAAACTCCTTGAGGGCAAGGACTCTCTTTTGCCTTTTTTTTGTATCCCCAGAGATTAGTAAAGTACTTGGCACGTAGTAGGTGCTTAGTCAGTATTTTTTGTTGTTTTTTCAGTCATGTCCAACCTTTTGTGAGCCCATTTAGGGTTTTCTTGGCAAAGACACTGGAATAGTTTGGTTTGTCATTTTCTTCTGCTGCTCACTTGACAGATGGGGAACTGAGGCAAACAGGGTGAAGTGACTTGCTCAGGGACTCACAGCTAGTAAATGTCTGACGGCAGATTTGAACTCAGGAAGATGAGTCTTCCTGACTCTAGCCCCACTGCACTACATTATTTTTTTTCTTTTAAGTTTACTTTTTAGTCATTTTTCAGTTGTGTCAGATTCTTTGTGACCCCATTTGGTAAAGATAATGAAGTGGTTTGCCATTTCCTTCTCCAGCTCATTTTACAGATGAGAAACTGAGGCAAACGGTTAAGTGACTTGTCCAGGGTCATACAGCTAGTAAGTGTCTGAGGAAGGATTTGAACTCAGGTCTCCGACTCTAAGCCCAGCAGTATCCAACTGTTCCACCTAGCTGCCCTAATAAATCTTTATTGAACCAAATTGAAACCCTCTGCTGACCTCCAGTGGTCATATGGTGTCAGAGCACTATTCCAAAGCAAGGACTTCGCCCCGGGACAAGCCTCATATTTAGACCAGAACTCCCTGAAAGTCAGATGCTACCCTCGCAAGCCCCACCTTCAGCTCTCCTGTCCATTGGTTTAATTTTGGGTACCTCAGTGGAAACTGCCTTCGGAACGTATTCATCAATTCCAGTGAAAGATTTGCATGGGGATTCAAACAGGTCCTGTATAACTATCAATTCATTCAACATTTATTAAATGCTTAATTTATGCAGGGCACAATGGGCTACATGAATTTTTACTATAGAATAGAATGTCAGAGCTCTGGGGGAGCTTATAGCACAATATGCTGGAGCTAGAAATAGGTTTAGTAACAGTATCAGAGCCTTTGTTTTCTAAGTTTCTTCCTATTGAGAGAATCTGATGGGCTCATAAATATGAAAATGTTTTTTACACCATAAAATGCCGCACGAATGTTCTGCCATCAACATTGCCCTCTCCTGGTTCTCTGACCTCTTGGATCGCCCCTTCTCAGTCTCCTTTGCTAGGTTACCATCCTACTACTAAGTAGGGCATCCCCATCTGACAAAGAATGTCAGAGCTGGAACAGACTGAGTTTGGAATATAGAACATCAAAGCTGAAAACCCAAGTGGAGTCTGAACAACGAAATCCTAAATAATAAACAGGTCAAAGAACAAATCATAGAAACAATAATTAAATGGAAGAAAATGATGAAATAAATACCAGCATTTCTGGGATTAGGCTAACGCAGTTCTCAGGAGAAAAACTGCATCTCTTACAAACACATATTAACAAAACAAACCGGAGGGGATTAATTAATAATAGTCATTAAAAAAATTAGAACAAATGAACAAGCCTAAAGAAAGCACAAAAATGAGATATTCACAATGAGAGGAGAAATGATAGATAGAAATGACAAATAAAATTAAAGGTTTTTTTTTAACTAACAAAATGATAAAGCTTTACTTAACCTGATCAGAACAAAGAGGGCAGAAAATGAAGTCAGTTAAATAACAAATGAACAAAGCAAAATTGTAACAAACCCAGAAGAAATAAAAAAATGTGTTAGAACCTACTATGCTGCATCATGTGCTAACGAAACAGAGAACACAAAAGAAGTAGAGAAATAACTTCTAAAATGTAATGTACTAGTCTTGTCTGACTCTTCATGACCTCTGCCCTATGCACTGAAGGACCCAAAGGGATGAATATGACAAGGTCTCTGCCCTCAGGGACACAATTCACAGAATCTCAGAAGCACAGACCAGCCAGTACCTGGATAAGAATCTCCCTTGTAATGCACCCAATAATGCTTATACAGCCTCTGCTGGATGATTTCTACTGAAAGGAAATCTATTACCTCCCAAGTGCATCCCTTTCCACCTTAGGACAGCTAATTGTTAGTGATGCATAACCTCTGGGCTCCCACCCCCATCTTGTATGTATGGGCGGGGTCCCCAGAGGAATGATGGCTACTACTCTCAATATTCTAGGGGTAGCCTTGTGGGCAGTGATTCTCCGAGTCACAAGTCCCCACCAGTGCACTTCCTTTTAACAATCAGCCAGTATACTCACTTCTTAGTAAAGACATTTTTACTCAAATGGCATAGAAGAAACAGCACTTAAAAAGAATTTACCCAAAACATCCTCTCCTGCAGCTACACATAGAGTCTGTGGGGTGGGGAAGAATAGGCACGAACTTACATTACACACATAGTGAGGCACATATATCCAAGGCAGCTCACAACTTTGGAACTATAAGGCCTTGGTATCCTTTCTTTTGCTAGAGTGGAGATTCTAAGCCAGGTGTCTGCAATTTTTTAAACAAATATTTTGATAACATGTTTCAATTTAATTGGTATCCTTTGTGATATTATGTATTTCATTTTATTCATTTAAAAAGATTATTCTGAGGAGGCTGCACCAAACTGCCAAGGAGTTCATGACACACAAAAAGGTTGAGAAGCCCTAGGTTCTAGAAGGTGCACATGAATTTTGCTGCTGGGCATGATGTGGTTAGTGGATGAATTGCTCAGGATCAACTGGGCTAGTTTCTTGCAGGGCAAGGGATCTCAACTGGATGGGTCAGTCAGCTTCTAGGCTGGGTCCCCAACCATCAGATTTCCTAGGTTCAGTAGTCAGTCTGTGGTATAGCTGGGAGTTGCATTGCTCTTTTCCAGTCTAATGTTACAGGGCACTTTTTGGGGCATGGGTAATGACCTTTACGCTATGATTGGCAGAGGTCTCTCCTATTTGACTCCCTCAGAACCTCAGTCCTGAGACCTGTCACCTCGAGGCAGGTTATTAGAAAGGTCTTCTCCTATTCAATAATTCTTCCTGTGGAAGAGGGAGATTTCCCTCAATTTTGGACTCCATTTTTATTTATGATGATCAGCCAAGTTAAACTTCCCAGATTCCTATTGGGTCTTATGCAAATGAGTGACTGGGGACACAATTATAGTGACAGTTTCTGCCCTGAGACAAGTTCATTGTCTCTCCTCGGCTCCACCAGTTGTAATTGGGTTACTCTAACCTCTGACCCTGGCTAAGATGGTGAGAGCTTTTTACCTGAAAGGGCCTCATCTTTACATTTCAATGTCTCTGCCTCTTTCAACCTTACTTAAGTCTAACTTGGGTGCAGAATGAAGTAAACTACTTGCTCTCTCTCTTTTTTTATTTTGTTTTGTTTCTTCTTTCTCATTGTTCACTCCATTGGTTATAATCCTTCTTTACAACTTGACTGATGTTTAATGTCAACTCCACCAACTCCACCAACAATGCATTAGTGTTCCAAACCAAAAGTAAACAAATACTTTTTTTTTTAAAGTCTAACTTGGGGACACCCTTCCTTTGGGTGAATTTTTTAAAATTTAAATTTATTTACTTTTCGTTTACAACATTTAGTTCCACAATCCCTTGAGTATCAAATTTTCTCCCTCTCTCTCCTCTTCTCTTTCCCCCCATGGCTGCATGCAATCAAATATAGGATCTACAAATACCTTCACATTAAACATTAGTCAAGTTGTAAAGAAAGATTATAACCAAAGGAGTGAACAGTGAGAAAAAAGAAACAAAACAAAAGAAAAAAAAAGAGAGCAGGTAGTTTGCTTCAAACTGCATTCAGACTCTATAGTTCTTTCTCTGGATGTGGATATCTCTTTCATTATGAGTCTTTTGGAATGGTCTTATAACCTTGCATTGCTGAGAGGAGCCCAGTGTATCAAAGTCAGTAATCACAGATACGATGTGTCTGTAATTGTGTACAAAATTCTCCTGGTTCTGCTCTTCTTACTCAACAACAGTTTATATGTCTCTCCAGGTTATTATGAAGTCTGTCTGCTCCTCATTTCTTTTTTTTTTTTTTGAAAGGAGCTAAGAGATATGCTCCTGCTTTAATTTTATTCTTTAATTTTTTTGTCTTTATTAATTTGTTTGTTTACTTTTAGTTTACAAGATTCAGTTCCACAGTCCCTTGAGTTTCAAATCTGCTCTCCTCTTTCCCCCCATCACCCCATGGTGGCATGCAATCAAGTATAGGATCTGCAAATACTTTCCCATTAGACATTAGTCAGGTTATAAAGAAGGATTATAGGGGCGGCTAGGTGGCGCAATGAATAGAGCACCAGCCATGGAGTCAGGAGGACCTGAGTTCAAATCCAGCCTCAGACACTTAACACAAAACTAACCGTGTGACCTTGGGCAAGTCACTCAACCCCAATTGCCCTACCTTCCCCCTCCAGAAAGCAAAAAAAAAAAAAAGGATTATAACAGATGGAATGAACAATGGAAAAGAGAAAACAAAACCAAACAAAAGAAAGAGAGCAGGTAGTTTGCTTCAATCTGCATTCAAACTCTGTTCTTTCTAGATCTTTCTCTGAATGTAGACATCTCCTTCCATCCTGAGTCTTTTAGAGTTGTCTTATAACCTTGTGTTGCTGAGAATAGTCCAGTTTATCAAGGTTGGTCTTCACACATATGATGTGTCTGTGATTGTGTACAAATTTCTCCTGGTTCTGCTCTTCTCATTCAGCATCAGCTTGTTTAAGTTTCTCCAGGTTATTATGAATACCGTCTCCTCCTCATTTCTTATAACACAATGGTATTCCATTACATTCTGATACCACAACTTGTTTAGCCATTCCCCAAGGTATCCCCTTGATTTCCAATTCTTTGCCACCACAAAAAGAGCTGCTGTAAATAATTTTGTACATGCAGGTCATTTTCCTACTTCTGTGATCTCTTTGGGATACAACCCTAGAAGTGGCATTGCTGGGTCAAAGGGTCTGCACTTATTTATAGCCCTTTGGGCATAGTTCCATATTGCTCTCCAGAATGGTTTAATCAGTTCACAACTCCACCAACAATGCATTAGTGTTCCAGTTTTTCCACATCCTCTCCAGCATTTATCATTTTCCTGTTTTGTCATCTTAGCCAATCTGACAGGTGAGATGTGGTCTTTGGGTGAATTTTTGCAAAAAAAAAAGTCATTGAAAGTAAAAAGGAAACCCCCAGTAAGTGTTTGGTAAATGCTTGTTGAATTGAAGGAATTTGGGCTCACTAAATATTTATTCAGCCTCTGCTGTGTGTAGGGTCATGGGCTGACATGCTAAGGGAGACTGAAAGATTAGATAAGACTCAAGCATCATACACAATGAGTACTCTGAGTTCCAGTAAAATTCTATGAGTTGGAATGAGAAAAAGAGATTATAACCAGCTGGGAAATGAAGGAAGACTTCCTGGAGGAAGGGTCATTGGCCCACTTTGAAGTCCTGGGGCCTCTTAGAGATCTCTTCAGCTCCCATTGATTCAACTACCATCTCCTGCAGGTCTACATGTGCATCCCTCACCTCTTTCCTAATCTCCAGTTCTGGGTCACCCACTACCTTTTGGACATTTCAAATGGGATGTCCCATAAGTTTCTCAAATGAGACATGTCTAAAGCAGAACTCCTCATCTCCTCTTTCCCCCAAACCCTCCTTCTTTCCCAACTTTCTTGTCCCTGTTAAGGGTATCAGCATCTTCCCAATCACCCAGGCTTACAGTCTCTGGGTCACCCTGGGCTCCTCTTTCAAACTTACGCCAGAAATGTAACATTGTCAAATATTGTTGGCTCTGCCTTCAGGATGTCTCTCTTCTCATACCATCCTGTTTCAGGTCTTTATTTCCTCTCACTTGGACTATTGCAAGAACCTCTTCATTGCTCTTCCTGTTTCAAGTCTCTCCCTGCTCTAGACTATGTCTGTTCAGTGGCAAAAGTGATCTTACCAAAGTGCGGGTCTGACCATGTTATTCTGCTCAATGAACTCCATTGGCTCCTCACCATCTTCAGAATCAAATGGAAATTCCTCTATTTGACATTTAAAGGCCTTTATAGTCTGCCCCCTTGTTACCTTTCCAGTCTTCTCACTCTTCCCCTCCCACTGAACTCTATGATGCAGCAATACTGGACTCCCTGTTTACTGTTCTGAACACAGGACCCTCCATTTCCAGGCTCAGTGCATTTGCTTTGCCCGTCCCCCGTGACTAGAAGGGTCTCTCTCTTATCTCTACTGCATAGTTCTGCAACTTCCTTCAAAAATCACCACAAAAATCATCTCATTTGAGAAACTTATGGGACATCCCATTTGAAATGTCCAAAAGGTAGTGGGTGATCCAGAACAGGAGATTAGGAAAGAGGTGAGGGATGGATATGTAGACCTGCAGGGGATGGTAGTTGAATCTGTAGGAGCTGAAGAGATCTCTAGGAGGCCCCAGGACTTCAAAGTAGGCCAATGACCCTTCCTCCAGGAAGTCTTCCTTCATTTCCCAGCTGGTTATAATCTCTCTTTCTCATTCTAACTCATGGAATTTTACTGGAACTCAGAGTATGTGTATGATGCTTGACTCTTATCTAATCTTTCTGTCTTGTGGGGTAGCTAGGTGGTGCAAAGAATAGAGTACTGGTCCTGGAATCAGGTAGGCCCTGAGTTCAAATTCAGCCTCAGACACTTACTAGCTGTATAATCCTGGGCAAGTCATTTAACCTCAATTGCCTAAAAAAAAAAAAAAAGAATGAGCACAAATTTTGCCTTCTATATGACGTCTTTCTTAGAGCCCCCACCTCTCTTCTCTCAAAGATAGACTCCCTTCTTTGACCCTGCCTATATCTTGTATTCACTTAGGTTTTTTGCACATTATCTATCACATTAGAGTATAAGCTCCTTGAGGGCAGGAACCATATTTTTGTGTTCTCAACTTTCTTTGCATCCCCAGCTCTTAGCCTAGTGCTTGGTCCATAGTAAGAGCTTAATCAATAGTTGTTGACTCATAGTCTGGGTGGAATTTTAATAAATGAATGTGTGTGTGGGGAGATATTCCAGGTGTAGGGTCCTGCTGTGAACTGACACAAACAAAGGAAAGCATGATGTGGATAGTGGTACCCACATGTGGGTGAGGGTGACTTCTCCTATCTCTTAGGCTTGTTCTTTGTAATTTTGCAACATTCACTTTTGATCATTTTGTGGCAGTTCTTTCTATTTCCCTACTTGTGATCATTTTGTATATTGTGTTCTTGGCACTGCTTACTTCATTGCATCCGTCCATGAAGATCTGCCCAGGTTTGTCTGAATTCATCACATTAATAATTTTTTATAACACAATTATATTCTATATCAAACTGCAATATTTTTTTAAATAATGAAAACTGGCATTTGTTAGCACTTTAAGGTTTACAAAGTTCCTCCCTCACTACCATACAGTGAGGTAGATTTTACAAACATTATTATGTCTGTTTTACAGTGAATATCTGATAGACTTTAAAATAGAAAACTGATTTTAATTCTATTTTTAAGACTTATTCAAACTAGATTTTGAAAAAATAATTTCTTGATTTTGAGTTTAAAATTTTCTCTCCCTCCCGTCCCAAGTGTACAATCTGATATAGGCTTTTCATGTACATTCATATTAAACATATTTTAATTTAGTCATGTTGTAAAGAAGCGTTAGAACCAATGGGAGGGACCATGAGAAAGAAGAAACAAAAAACAACAACAAAAAGAAAGTAAATTGTCTGCTTCCATCTACATTCAGACTCCATAGTTCTCTCTCTGGTTGTAGATAGCATTTTCCACCATGTGTCTTTTGGAGTTGTCTTAGATCCTTGCATTGCTGAGAAGAGCTAACTCTATCACAGTCAGTCATCACACAATGTTGCTATTACTGTGTACAATGTTCTCCTGGTTCCACTCACTTCACTCAGCATCGGTTCATGTAAGTCCAGGTTTTTCTGAAATCTGTCTGCCTATCATTTCTTATAGCACAATAATATTCCATCAAATTCATATACCACAACTTGTTCAGCCATTCCCTAATTAATGGGCATCCTTTCAATTTTCAATTCTTTGACACCAGAAAAAGAACTGCTATAAATATTTTTGTACATGTGGGTCCTTTTCCCATTTTCATGATCTCTTTGGGATACAGATCTAGAAGTGGTATTTCTGCATCAAAGGGTACATATAGCTTTATAGTCTTTTGGGCATAGTTCCAAATTGCTCTCCAGAATGATTGAATCAGTTCACAACTCCACCAACAATGCATTAGTGTTCCAATTTTCCCACATCTTCTCCAACATTTATCATTTTCCTGTTTTGTAATGTTGGCCAATCTGATATGTGTGATGTGGTACCCCAGAGAATAGTTTGCAGTTCTTCTGAGAACTATTTGTTCATATCTTTTGAACACTTATATATTTGGGAATGGCTTTTGGTTCCACATCTATATCTGTATTATCTATTCGCTGTTTATATTAGGTTGGATACCAGGGTGTAGGGTGTGTTTAGGGAAGACTAGTACCTATGGTATTTGCACAGATCTTTAAAGTCACCTAATTTACCCAACTCTCTCAAGTGGCTCCAAAAAGCTATAGCAGGCACAGCAGCCACACCCCAGTAATCTGTTTTGGCAGATGATCTAAACCAAGTTGTCTGTAACTGAGGGGTCTTAAACCCTTCAGTGAGTTGGGGTGGGAGGTTTCTACCCCAAGTATGTGAAAACATCTTGGTGGAATGGGCAGATGCAAACAGTTTGTCCCAATGGCTATGAAGGCAGCTGAAGGAGGCACTGTGGAGTCCTTAGAGCTTGGTCAGACATCAAAAATGCCAAGGTCATCCACTGCATCCCAGACCATGGCCAGTTGTCCTGACTTTTGTCTTGCAACTGGACTTTGATGACTCAAAAAGAGAGAGTGAGGCCAATCACTTCATGCAACTCTGCCTCCCTTAAATCTAATTTATGCACAAATCAAAACACATCATCCTTGCCATTATACCTTTTTCCCCTACCTTGAAGTCCTGTGGTGACAGACAAGTGACAGAACAGCAGGAGTGTATACACAGGGAGCTGTAGTCACAGACCTGCACACAGGCAGCCCAGGCCATGATGTCTTCTCACTGGATTGAAACAGCAGTAGGATTTGGCAGCCCCTGCCAAATTTAAGCACTGTTTTGTAGGACTGCACTGCTCACCTCCTGGCTTGAGGAAGGGGTTAGAAAAAGTGCCCTAAAAATAGTCTCCTTCATTCAACCTTGGCCTGTTTGTTGCAGGAAAAGGGGATCTCACCCTGAAGGCTGAAACAACAAAAATGTACAAAAACTTGTGCAGAGATGATCCCACTCACCATCAGTATATGGAATGTGCTCACACTTATAGACAACACAAAATCCAGTAGACCTGAAAGACAAACAGCTCTTGTTGCAAGAGAACTCAGCACTCAGAACTCATCCATATAGCAGCTCTGAGTGAAAGAAGGCTGCCAAAGCTTGCTGAAGCTGGAGCTGGATACACATTTTTAAGAGCAGAAAAAATGAAGGGGAGCACTGTGAAACTGGTGTAGGTCTTGTAATCAAAACCGATCTAGTCAGTAGGGTTGTACGCCTACCAAAGGGAGTGAATGCCAGGCTCACCACAGTGTGATTACCACTTGTAGGAAAGTGCCATGCCACCATCATCAGGGTGTGTGCTTCCCCTATTACGAACCCTGATGAGGTCAAGGAAAAATTTAATGAAGACCTGGAGACCCTCATCATCAATGTATCAAAGGCAGACAAGCTTGTAATTCTAGATGACTTTGCTATGAGAGTGGGTGCAGATTACCAGCCATGGGGAGGAGTCCTTTGGGAGGAACGGAGTCAGAAACAGCAACAGCAACAGGCACTTACCGAAGATTTGTGCATCTCATGACCTTCTCATCACCAACACTGTCTTTTGTTCACCCAAATGCAATAAAACTTCATGGATGCAAGTTTTGATAGTCTGAGAGTTTATCAAATGTCCACCTTTTTTTTTTCATTCAAGATAATACTTTACTTTGCAGGGAGGGTATGACATTTTTGGCCAGAGTCTCAGTTCTTTTGCTCTTTGATATCTTGTGTTCCAAGACCTGCAGTCCTTTAATGTCTCTGCTGCTGGGTCTTGCATTATTCTAATTGTGGCAACATCATATGTAAATTGTGTTAATCTTGATACTTTTTTTTTTTGCTTTTTGGAGGGCAATTGGGGTTAAGTGACTTGCCCAAAGTCACACGGCTAGTTTTTGTGTCAAGTGTCTGAGGCCAGATTTGAACTCAGGTCCTCCTGACTCCAGGGTCGGTGCTCTATTCGCTGCACCACCTAGCTGCCCCTTAATCTTGATACTTTTAATATTTTATCCTTGAGCTGGGGGTTTTGGAATTTGACTATGATATTCCTATGAGTTTTCTTCCATAGGATCTCTTTTTAGTAGTGATTGAGGAATTTTTTCTATTTCTACTTTGCCCCCCTGTTCTAATGCTTCAGGACAATTTTCTTTAATTATTTCTTGTGTTATTATATCAAGATTCTTTTTCTGATCATAACTTTGAGTTAGTCCAATTATTTTTATATTTTCTCTTCTTGATCTCTAAATCTGTTATTTTTCTTATAAGATGTTTCACTTCTCTTTTATTTTTTCATTATTCATATTTTGTTTAATCATTTCTTGATCTCTTATAATTTCACTGGTTTCAACTTTGCCCAGTTCTAATTTTCAAGATGTCATTTTCTTCCTTAAGATTCTGGATCTCTTTTTCTAGTTGGATGACTTTCCTTTCATATCCTTCTTGTTCTTCTTGGATTATTCTTATTAATCTCTCTCTCTCTCTCTCTCTCTCTCTCTCTCTCTCTCATTCACTCACTCACTCACTCCCTCCCTCCCAAGAAAACTCCAACTCAGTTTTTCAGTCTAGCAGCCCAGCTCCCAGATGCTGGGACAATCCTACTTCCTCCAACAGGAGCCACTAGGAGGAACATTTCTGATTCTGTCTCTCTGTCTCTAGAATTCTTCTTATATACACACACTGGCCTCCTGTTTCAGCCAATCCCCTTCTGCCACATCAACAGGGGAGTTCACACTCTCTCAACAGGGGACAGAGTTCACACCTTCCATACTTAACCCTAGGTTACTAAGTGCAAAGTATCTGCTAAATTGATTGCTGTTACACCCTAGGGTGTAGGAGATGGTGCCTCTTACCCCAGATCTTCAGTTCTCCCCTTTAGTCTGAAACCAAAGCCAAACCTGCAGTCTCCTGTAAGTGCTCACAGCCAGAGGCTTTCTGCCCCATTGCTTCTGCACTAACTGGGCTGTGCTGGTTCCTTCTCATCCCTGCCTCTCACAGCTGGGTGTGGGATTCCTTGTCAGCAGAGGGTTCCTTGATCTTCCCAGGTTCAGACACCCAACTCCCCTCACTACCCAGAGTAATAGTTCTCGTGGCTGGCACCAAGGCAGCCTATCAAACCAATTAACCCTAGGACTTGCCCCTTGCTGTTTGAGAGGCTTGCTGTTTGTTGTTGAAGAAACCTAGCCTGGAGGTTTTTACACTTCACAGGTACCAAACCTCATCCTGGGATTTTTCTTCTGATCTTCTCAAATTATCCCAGGAAGACCAGGGTTGTGCCCCTATTCTTATTTATCTCCACCCACACTTTTTCACCCTAAGGTACTATTTTAACTCTTTTGTGGGGGAAAATCTTGAGAGCTTGGAATTTTCTGACCTACTCCACCATCTTCCCAGAATCCTCTCCAAACATTGGCATTTAATAGACCATGTCATTGTAAGGAGAAGAGATAGAATGTGAGAGTGATGAAGGTGATGTGTGCTGCCTTTCAACTCCTCAATGCTAATGGAGCCACATTGATTAGTGATAAGGACATGATCCTGAAGAGATAGCCTGAATACTTCCGTAGTGTTCTCAACAGAACATCATGAATCAATGCTGAAGTCATTGACCACGAACCTCAGGTTGAAATCAATCCTTCTTTAGCTGAATTTCCAACTGAAGAAGAGGTTTTTGAATGCTGTTAGGCTCCTCTCATGTGTCAAAGTGCTTGGTTCTGATTCTTTTTCCGTTGAAATTGACAAGGCAGGGGGTCCATTGTTCTTACAAAAGTTGACTGAGATTTTCTGTAGTATTTGGAAAGAGGAGGTTATCCCTCAGGAGTTCAAGGATGCCCTCATTGTCCCGTTCCTATAAAGATAAAGGAAACAGATTGTCCTGTGACAATCATGGGTGGGAAGAGTGGGCAGGGAGGGATCTCTCTCTTAGTCATTCCTTGCTGGCAAGATTCTTGCCAGAGTCTTCCTTAAAAGGCTGATCCTTCACCTAGAAGATGGTCATCAACCTGAGAGCTAGTGTGACTTCAGAAAGGGCCAAAGAACAGTTGATATGGTTTTGTTGCTACCCAGCAACTCTAGGAGAAATGCCAGGAGCAGAACTGAGGTCTGTACCTAATGTTTGTTGATCTGATCAAGGCCTTTGTGTATCAGCAAGCACCCTAGCATACCTAGGGCAGCTGCTAGCACAGGTTCTTAGATCTGCTTTTCTAAAGGAAAGCAACTCAAAATGGGTTAACAGTCTCACTTTAATCAAACATATATCATTTACGTAGTTCAGGGGGAAAAGTCAGCACCCTGAACTTCAGAGAATGCAAACATAAGTTACAAACACAAGGTACAAACAAACAGAAAAACAGATCAGCAGACGGCTTCCAGCTCCTGACCATTACATCAGTTATCTATTCAGTTACCAGAGAGGGAAGCACCAACATCTGGGTTTTTCAAAGCCAGAGGGCTCAACGGCTGCCCAGAGTCTCGTCTGGCCAAATCACACAACTCTTCTCAAAGTGATCCCCAAAGCAAAACCTCACATCAGGGCATATATACAGCCTTCTCCTGGCTTGGAGAATGTCACAGCCCTCTTGACCCACTACCCAATCACAAAGCTAAAAGGCGCGGGCATTCCCGAAAAACAAGCCTCCCGCCACAGGCTCCAGTAACCATATTCAGCCTATTAAGGCACAGAGTATACTTTCAAATAGGGGAAGGTTCTTAGAGTCAGGTAGCCACTTTAGCAAAGGGCCTAGGGGCAGGGAAGATCTTCAGATTCTCATAACACTTTGATAGTGTCAGTCATGAGGGCCTGTGGAAAATTAGGGCAAAATTTATTTTCCTGGAGAAGTTCATCAGCATTGTACGTCAGTTTCATGACAGCATGCTTGCATGGGTTCTGGATGATGCTCTCATGCTTTCCCAGTCACCAGTGGAGTGAAGCTGGGATGTGTGCTTGCTCCTATGCTTTTTAGCATGACATTTTCAACCATATTGTTAAACAGCTTTAATGAGGATGAAAATGGCATCAATGTTAGCTACCACATTAATGGCAAATTATTTAATTTGAAAAGGCTACAAGTGAAGACTAATATGGAGAGAGAGTTGGTGCATGATTTTCTGTTTGCAGGTGATTGTGCACTCAATACAGCCTCCGAGGCTGAGCTGCAACAAAATACGGAGTAATTCTCTGCTGCTCCTGCTAGTTTTGGTCTGACAATTAACACCAAGAAAACACAGATTCTCCACCAGCCAGCACCACACCATCCACACATGGAATCGTTGGTTAAGCAAAGGGAGAAATTTTAAATTCTGTAGATAAGTTATTTGCCTTGGTAGTGTACTTCCCAGGGATTGACACATAGATGACAAAGTTGACACACATTGCCAGAGCTAGCTCAGTGTTTGGGAGGCTCCAAAGGAAAATATGGGAGAAAAGTGGTATTAGGCTGCCTGCCAAACTGAAGGTCTACAGAGCCCTTGTGCTGACCTCATTGTTGTATACCTGTGAAGCCTGGAAAATCTGCTAGTGCTATGTCAGGAAACTGAATCACTTCCATTTGAATTGTCTTAAGAAGATTCCGAAGATCACCTGGCAGGATAAGGTACCAGACACTGAGGTCCTTTCACAAGTTAAACTGCCAAGCATTCAAACCCTACTGTAAAGACTGCAATTCCAATAGGCTGGTCACATTGTTCAAATGCCAAACACACCTTTGCTTAAAAGACTATTTTAGGGAGAACTAACACAAGGCAAGTGCTTACATAAAGGTCAGAAGAAATGACATAAGGACACTCTCCAAGTCTCTCTGAAGAACTTTGGAATCAATTTTGTGACATGGAAGACAATAACAAAGGATGGCCAAATCTGGCTCACATTACAGAAGGCACTGTACTCTATGAGTGAAGCAGAATTGCAATAGCTCAAAAGAATCCTGCAATGCACAAATTTAGAGACATCTACACTCATGTGAGCTCATGTGAGCCATTTGTGTCCAACCTGTGGTAGAGTCTTCCAAGCTTATGAGCCACAGTCAGATACCCTGTACCTTGACTCCAACATAGTGATGTCATTTGGGGAAGGGGAAGGGAAGGAAGGGAGGGAGGGAGAAAAGTTTGGAACTCAAAATCTTACAGAGCTTAATGTTGAAAACTATCCTTACATGTAATTGGAAAATAATAAAATATTATTAAATGTTTTTTACAGTATCTCCCTAAAACCAAAGGCAAGTATCATGTGCAATGGGGATGCATTAGAAACTTTCCCTATAAAGACAAGAACAAAACAAAGATGCTCACTATTATTTGATATATCTCTAGAAATGTTAACTATAGCAATAAGACAATAGAAAGAATTGTCTTAGATCGTTGTGCTGTTGAGAATAGCTAAGTCATACACAGCTGATCATCACATAATATTGCTATTACTGTGTACACTGTTTTCCTGGTTCTGCTCACTTCACTTTGCAGCACTTTGTGTAAGTCTTTCCAAGTTTTTCTGAGAGCATCCTGCTCATCATTTCCTTTTTTTTTTTTGCCTTTTTTTATGGAGGGCAATTGGGGTTAAGTGACTTACCCAAGGTCACACGGCTAGGTTTTTGTGTTAAGTGTCTGAGGTCAGTTTTGAACTCAGGTCCTCCTGACTCCAAGGCCGGTGCTCTATTGACTATGCCACCTAGCCACCCCCCTGATCATCATTTCTTATAATAGTATAATAGTATTCCATCACAATCACGTAACTTTGCTAGCACTTCTCCAATTGATGGGTATCTCCTCAACTTCCAAGGACCTACTATAAATATTTTTGTACATATAGGTCCTTTTCCTTTCATTTTTTTTAAAATCTCTTTGGGACACAGACCTAGTTGTGGTATTGCTGGGTCAGAGGGATGCACAGTTTATTAGCCCTTTGGGTATAGTTCCAAATTGCTTTCTAGAATAGTTGAACTAGTTCACAACTCCATCAACAATGCATTAGTGTCTTAATTTCCCCACAACCCCTCCAACAATTAATCATTTTCCTTTTCTGTCATATTAGCCAGTCTGATAGGTGAGGGGTGGTAGCTTAGAGTTGTTTTAATTTGCATTTCTCTAATCAATAATGATTCAGAGCTATTTCTCAAATGACTATAGTGGCTTTAATGCATTGTATAAAATGCCTGTTCGTGTCCTTTGACTATCAATTGTGGAAGGGCTCTTGTTTTTATAAATTTGAATCACTTCTCTATATTTGAAAAATAGACCTTTATCAAAGGTACTTGCTGTAAAAAAAAAATTCAGTTATGATTACTATGTATTTATCTCCAGTCTGTTTCCTGTTTATCCTACTCTCTCTATCCTTTCAATCTTGTCCTTCCTCAAAAGTGTTTTGCTTTTGACTACCCCCTCCCCCAATCTGTCCTCCCTTCTATCACACACTCCCTCCCCACACCCCCTTGCTGTACTACTTTCCGGTAAGGTAAAATAGATTTCAATACCCAACTGAGTGTGTAAGTTATTCTCTCTTTGAGCCAATTCCCATGACAATGAGGTTCAGGAGCTGCTGCCCACCTTCCCATCTTCCCCTCCACTATAAAAGTTCTTTCATGTGTCTTTTATGTGAGATGATTTGCCTTGTTCTCCCTTCTCCTTCTCCAGATGCATTACTCTTTCTCATTCTTTAATTTTTTTTTAGAGATCTTCCCATCATATTCAACTCACACCCATGCATTCTGCCCATTTGTACTCCTTCTAACAACCCTAATAATGAGAAAGTTCTTAGGAGTTACAACTATCATCTTCCCATGTAGGAATGTAAACAGCTTAACCTTATTGAATTCCTTATGATGTATTTTTCCTGTTTATCTTCTTATTCTTCTTTTGAGTCTTGTATTTGAAAGTCAAATTTTCTACTCACTTCTGGTTTTGGTTTTCGTTTTTAAATCAGGAATACTTGAAAGTCCTTTGTTTAATTGAATATCCATTTTTCCCCTGAAGGATTATATTCAGTTTTTCTGGGTAGGTGATTCTTGGTTGTTATCCTAACTCCTTTGCCTTCCCGAATATCATATTCCAAGTCCTCTGATCCTTTAATGTATAAGCTGCTAAATCTTGTGTTATCTTGATTGTGGCTCTATGATATTTGAATTGTTTCTCTCTGACTGCTTGCAATATTTTCTCCTTGACTGGAGAGCTCTGGAATTTGACTATAAAATTCCTGCAAGTTTTCATTTTGCAATCTCTTTCAGGAGGTGATTGGTGACTTTCCATTTTTATTTAACCTCCTGGTTCTGGAATTTCAGGGCAGTTTTTCTTGCTAATTTCTTGAAAGATGATGTCTAGGCTCTTTTTTTATTATGGCCTTCTGGTAGTTGAATAATTCTTACATTATCTCTCCTTGATCTCTTTTCCAGGTCATTTGTTTTTCCAATGAGATATTTTACATTTTCTTTTACATTTTCATTCTTTTGATTTTGCTTTGTTGTTTCTTGATATCTCATGTAATCATTAGCTTCCATTTGTCCAATTCTAATTGTTAAAGAATTATTTTCTTTATTAAGTATTTGTATCTCCTTCTCCATTTGGCCAATTTTTCCTTTTAGAGTGTTCTCTTCATTGGATTTTTGTGCCTCTTTTACCATTTGACCTATTCGCTTTTTTACAGTGTTATTTTCTTTAGTTTTTTGTTTGTTTGTGCCTCCTTTGCCAAGCTGTTGACTCTTGTAATGATTTTTTCATCACTGTCATTTCTTTTCCCAAATTTCCCTCAAATTCTTTTATTTGATTTTTAAAATTCCTTTTGAGCTTTTCCAGGAATTCTTTTTTGGGCCTGAGACAATTTGCATTTTACTTTGAGGCTTTGGATATAGCAGTTTTCACTTTCTCATCTTCTTTGGAGTTTGTGTTTTGATATTCCCTGTCACCATAGTAATTTTCTGTGGTCAAGATCTTTTTTTTAGTGGTTTGCTCTTCTCCCAGCCTACTTCTTGACTTTTTGCTTTATATAAAAGTTGGGTTCTTCTCAAGTTGGAGGAGGCATTGTCCCAAGCTTCAGGTTTTTTGTGTAGCTGTTTTCAGAACTAGTTCTGGGGGATTCTAAGTTACGCATTCTTCCAAGATGGTATGATTTAAGGAGAAGTGTTTTTACTACTGTCCTGGCCAGTGCTTTGGTCTGTGAGATACCACAAGTGTTCTTTTCAGTCCTGTAATTGTGACCAGGGTCCTCTGTTCCACTGCAGCCACAAGCTTTGCTGTGCTAGTACTCCTTTCCGCCCTTCAAGTATGCATAATGCAATAGAGTCCTACACCCAGTATCAGCAAAGGGACTCCTGAAATCTTCTTCTGACCAGTTGCCTGACCTCCTTACAGTCAGTGGGCTGAAACCTTGGGAAGCAGACACAGCCACCATTGATTCTGTTGCCCCAAGGCCTGCTACTGGTCTGCTGGGGGGAGGGCAGTGGTGGAGTGTGCTCCACTCTCACCCACGTGTGACAGACCTTCCCTGCCAACTTTCCAAGTGGTCTTGAAAGGCAAAATTGCTTCACCCTGTCCTACTGTAGGTTCTGCTGCTCCAGATTTTGTTTGGAGGCTTTATTTAAAGTTGTTTGGAGGGAAATTTGGGAGCACTCAGGTGAGTCTCTGTCTTTTCTCCACTTTCTTGGCTCCACCCTCATATTTTACATTTTGGAAGTTATTTCTCTATTTCTTTTATGTTACCTGTTTTGTGCATAGTGGGTTCTAATGATTTTGTCATTTCTTCTGGTTTTGCTATGATTTTACCTTCTTCATTTGCCATTTTATTGACTTCATTTTCTATTCTCTTTGTTTTATCAGATTAGGTAAAACTTTGTCATTTTGTTAGTTTAAAAAAAAACCCTCTAATTTTATTGATCATTTCTATGGTCTTTTTGCTGTCCAGTTTATCTCTCCCCTAATTGCTAATATCTCACTTTTGTGTTTACTTTACATTTGTCCATTTGTTGGCTTTCTAACTTTTCAATGAATATTCAGTTCGTTGGTATCATCTTTTTTAAATTTTGCTTCATTAATGTATGTTTGTAAGGGATGTGACTTTTCTCTTAGAACTACTTTAGCTAAATCTCAGAAATATGGGTGTTTATTTCATCACCATTTTCTTCCATTTAATTATTGTGTCTATGATTTGTTTTTTGACCTGCTTATTATTTAGGATTTCATTGTTTAGTCTCCATTTGGGTTCTCAGCTTTGCCATTCAATAGTCCAAACTAAATCCATTCCATTTCTGACTTTCTTTGTTCTAAGCTTCCTTCCAGCTCTGATACTTTGTTGTCAAGCTCATTTCTAGCCCCAACACATTGTGTTCTACACTCCCTCCCAAGTCTGACATTCTATAGTACAAATTCATATAGCCCATCATGCCCTGCATGCATTAAGCATTTAATAAATGTTGGAAGAATGGGTACCTGTACAGGACCTATTTGAATCTCCATGTAATCTTTCATTGGAATTGATCAGTAGACTGATCCAACAGTTCTGGAGAGCAATTTGGAACTATACCCAAAGGGCTATAAAACTGTGTATGCCCTTTGATCCAGCAATACCACTACTAGGTCTGTATCACAAAGAGCTCCTAAAAAGAGGAAAGGACTCACATGTACAAAAATAATTATAGCAACTCTTTTTGTTGTGGTAAATAATTGGAAATTGAGAGGATGCTCATCAATTGGGGAATGACTGAACAATTTGTGGTATATGAATGCAATGGAGTACTGTTGTTCCATAAGAAATGATGAGCAGGTGGACTTCAGAAAAACCTGTAAAGACTTACATGAACTGATGCTGAGTGAAGTGAGCAGAACCAGAAGAACTTTGTACATAGTAATAGAAACATTGTGTGATGATCAACTTTGATAGACTTAGTTCTTCTCAGCAATACAATGATCTAAGATAATTCTAAGACTCATGATGGAAAATGCTATCCACATCCAGAGGAAGAATTATGGAGCCTGAATGCAGATCAAAGCGTACAATTTTCTCCCCTTTTTTCTTTCTCATGGTTTTTTTCTTTTCGTTCTGATTCTTCTTTCACAATGTGACTAATGTGGAAAAAATGAAATAAAAAACAAAAAGGAATTAATCAGCAGGCTCCAAAAGTAATTCCTAGCAAGGTATCCAAAGCTAAATCAACGGACAGGAGAGCTGAAGCTGGGACTGGCTGCGGTAGCATCTGACTTTCAGGGAGTTCTGCTCTATAAAGGGGTTTGTGCCAGGGGCTGCACTTGCTTAGGAACAGTGCTCTGACACCATATGACCACGGGGGTCAGCAGAGGGTTTCAATTCAATACAACAAATGCTTATTAGGGCAGCTAGGTGGTACAATGGATAGAGTACTGAGACAAGTCAGGAAGACTTGTCTCCCAGAGTTCAAATCCAGCCTCACATACCTACTAGCTGTGTGAGCCTGGGCAAGTCACTTAACCCTGTTTGTCTTAGTTTTTTCATCTGTAAAACGAGCTGGAGAAGGAAATGGCAAATCCAGTATCTTTGCCAAGAAAACCCCAAATGGAGTCATGGAGAGTCAGGCATGACAAAAATAACCTGCCTCCCCCTCTCCCCTTCTGCCCTCTACCTCCCTTCTCTTTCCCTATCAAAAATCAGCTCCACATCCAGGGCTAGGGAACAGATCTGAGCCTCCAAGCTGATCAAACAAATCTACCTGTATGTCATCTGATAAGAGAAATGAGAAGGCCAAACAATTTTCCTCCCACTCTAGGGTTTAATCACTATCTCTGTGTTTAGTTCATGTCTTCCCCTCCACCTGTTTTATCAAAGATTCCTCTTCTCCACAGACTTGAGAGAGCATGCCTCCCCATGATATAATCTGATCAATGCCCCCTCCAAGTGCTCCCCTTTTTGTGTCTGAGGTTATATGATTAATGCTCCATAACTTTAGAGTAAATATTGCTCTCTCCGGAATATCCAAATAGCCCTTGGTTCTGTAGCTGTCTTGAGAACCTTAGAAATTCCTGGAAGTATGGAGTGCTGGAGTGGGAACACATCTCAGAGAGAAACTAGTCCAGTAGGATGACAGGATCATGGTAGTAGCAGGATTCGTGTCCCTGTTTGATGAGAAAACTGAAAGGCAGGCGAGTCAAATAACTTGAAGTCCCTGGACGACGTCAAAAGAGTCCATGGATCTTGACTCTCCCATTCCCCGTTACCAGCTCAGTATCTTTTTTTTTGTTGTTAACTTTAACAAAAAATTTATTTTCAGTTCCAAATTTTCTCCCCCACCCGTTGAGAAGGCAAGAAATATAATGTCCATTATACACGTGAAGTCTCACAAAGCATATTTCCACATTAGCCACATTGTGGAAAAAATAAGGAAAAGAAAGTTAAAAACCATATGCTTGGCTCTGCAGTCAGAGGTCAGCAGCGCCCTCTCTGGCGGTGGAGAGCATGTCTCACCATGAGTCCTTTGCAGTTGTTGGGTGGCTTGTGGTATTGATCAGAGCTCAGCTCAGAATATTATGAGTCTCAAAGCCAAAGTTACCTGGCCAGGGAAACCCTTATCAGAGACACTCTCATCAGAGTTTTCTCAGCCCATATGCTGGGGCTCCTGGGCTCCTCAAACCTCAAGGCTCAACAGTACCCGCCCGTCCAGTCACCCAGGTCCATAAAACCTTGCCTGGGTCTGAGCACAAACTCACGTGACCACAGTTACATTCCGTCTTCATGGGCAATCTCCCGTTTCCCTCTTTGAACATTTTCTGCTCTAGACCTCAGTCTCCCTTCGGGTCCTTTCTCGTAAGAAGTTTCCCCAAAACTGGGCTGAGGGTCATTGAAAATTTGTCAGTGAGACGTCCTTGCTGATCAGTCCAGGTCAGGGAGACCCTTCCCCAATTCAAGAGAATTCCTGACCAACACACCAAAACTGTGGGATAGAAACCACTGCCAGATTTTTAAAATTGGAGTCTGAGTCAGAGATCAGAGAAGGTCTTTATTCTTTCTCATGAGAAAGGGCATAGCCCTTGTTGCTCAAACCGCATCTGCCAGGGAGTACAAATTGTGGAAGCTCAAAGGCTTCTGTTATCCTAATCCTAACCTCGCCCACTCCCCTGTCCGTTCTCACCATTGGTCAATGAGGTGGGTTTATAATCTCAAACTAATCAGCACAAAGCAATCTCAATCCTTCATTACCGTAATTATTTGTGAATTAGTGTCCTATCAGAGGGCAGTGTTTTCCAATCCCTCATTATGCACCAAATTTGGAGACAGCCAATGAGGGTTACAGTTGACAATCCTTTATTATCATAATTATTTATCTGACCCTTCAATCCCTTACTTGTGCATATCTGCACACCAAATTTTGGGGAGGCAACCAATGAAAAGAAGGATAGTGCTGTTTCCTTCAAGTTTCGTTACCTTGTTCTGAGGCCAGTGGAAACTTAACCCTTTGCTATCTCTCACACTATCGACACTTATCATGTTAGGAACGAAAATCTTAATATTATTATGAAAATAGTTTTGACCCTCGTAGACCCTGTAGAAGGGTCTTTGGGGGTCCCCAAACCCTATGTTGAGAACTGTTGTTAGAGGCAGTAGGGAGCTCTTGAAGGTTCTTGAGCAGAGGGAGGAGAAGACATACTGCTCCTCAGTGATTTGGCAGGGAGGGATGTGAGGCTGGCTGGCTGGACCACTGGGCTGACCCAGAAGACAACAACAGTTCAACATTGTCAAAGAAGGCCTGGATTTAGTTGACTTGGGCCTCTTAGCACCTATATGGGTCTTTCCCTTCTCTGGGCCTCATTTCCTTCACCTGTAAAATGGGGGGAAAGCTTGGAAGAGACATTCTCTAAAGTACTTTCCCTCTCTGAATCCCATGCTCTCTTTACAGATCATAGCCGAAAATTAGAGAGGACCCACGGCCGGCTGGAGGGAGCCCTTTCAACAGCAGAAATAAAAACAGGTTGGAAAGTTGGCTTTCTGTTTCTCTTTTTTGCTGTCCCCTGCCTCCCTGTACTTCTCCCTGCCTTACTCTTTCTAACTGTAGGAATGTAAGCAGTTTAATCTTATTGAATTCCTTATGATGTCAAATGGAAATCCCTCTGTTTGACATTTTAAGGCCTTTATAAAGTGGCCCCTTCTTCCCTTTCCAGTCTTCTCACTCTTCCCCTCCCGCCATGAACTCTATGAAGCAGAAATAGTGGCCTCATTATTTACTGTTCTGTACACAAGACCCTCTGTTTCCAAGCTCAGTGTGTTTACATCGCCTGTCCCTCTTGACTAGAAGGGTCTCCCTGCGTAGCTCTGTAACTTCCTTCAAGAATCGTCATAAATTGGAGCACCTAGGTGGTACAGTGGAGAGAGCACTATTCAGGAGGACCTGAGTTCAAATTGGACCTCAGACACTTACTAGCCATGTGATCCTGGGTAAGTCACTTAACCATGATTGCCTCCAAAAAATAAGAATCAGCACAAATTTTACCTTCTACATGAGGCCTTTCTTAATTGTCACCCCTCTCACACATCCATACTTCCCTTCTCTCAAAGATAGACTGCCTTCTATTGATCCTATCTATACCTTATATTCACCAAGATTTTGTACATTATCCCATTAGAATATAAGCTCCTTGAGGGCAGGGACCATATTTTTGTGTTCTTGACTTTCTTTGCATCTCCAGCTCTTAGCCTAGTGCTTGGTCCATGGTGAGAGCTTAATCAATGGTTGTTTACTCATAGTCTAGGTGGAATTCTAAGAAATGAATGTGGGGGGAGAGATATTCCAGGGGTAGGGTCCTGCTGTGAGCCAACACAAACACAGGAAAGCATGGCGTCCATAGAGGCACCCTGTGTGCGTGAGGGTGACTTCTATCTCTTAGGATTGTTCTTTGTAATTTTGCAACATTCACTTTTGATCATTTGTGGTAGTTCTTTCTATTTCCCTTGGGATCACTGTGTATGTTGTGTTCTTGGCTCTGCTTTCTTCACTGCATCAGTTCATAAAGATCTATTAATGCTTCTCTGTATTAATCACATTATTAATTTTTCATTTTTTTGAACTATTATTTAATATTTAATTTTCTCCCAATTACATGTAAAAACAATTTTTAATGTTCATTTTTAAAACTTTGAGTTCCAAATTCTCTCCCTCTCTTTGAAAAGGCAAGCAATTTGACATAGGTTATACATGTGTAGTCATGCAAAATGTGTTTCCTTATTTGTCGTGTTGTGAAAGACAAAAAAAATAAGAAAAATAAACTAAAAACAGTATGTTTTCATCTGCATTCAGACTCCATCCATTCTTCCTCCAGAAATGGATAGCATTTTTCATCATAAGTCCTTAGGAATTCATTTTCATTTTTTACAACACAATAATATTTTATTAATTTATACCACAAAGTTTTTAGCCATTCTGCAAATGATAGGCATTTATTTTCTTTGTAATTCTTTGTTATCACAATTTTTGGTTTACAAAGGACCTTCTTCTTCTCAATATCCTCTTTGGGATATAAGCCTAATAGAATTCCTGGGTCAAATGTTATAGATGTTTTAGTCACTCCATTTGCATAATTCTAAACTGCTTTTCCAAATGGTTCTACTGATTCACAGCTCCACCAACAATGCACTTTGTTGTCATTGTTCACTTGTTTCAGTCATGTCTAACTCTTTGTGACCTGATGAGGGGTTTTCTTTTTTTTTTTTTAATTTATTTTATTAAATTTTTTTTTGAGTTACATATTTTCTCCCCGTCTTTCCCCCGCCCACCACCCCAAAACAGCCATCCCAG
>CM053582.1:105872544-105905678 GCA_028627135.1 Pseudochirops cupreus
CTGTTTTGTCATCTTAGCCAATCTGACTGGTGAGATGTGGTACCTCAAAGTTATTTTGATTTGCATTTCTCGAATCAGTAGTGATTTAGAGCATTTTTCCATATGCTTAAAGATATCTTTAATTTCTGCCTCAGAAAATTATTCATATCCTTTGACCATTTATCAATTGGGGAATGGCTTGTATTCTTGTAACCTAGTCTAGTGTTTTAAGATGACAAAGTTCTTCAGAACGTCTATCTCATTTGATCTTCCAAGGAGAGCTGTATGAGTAGTTATTGCCCCATTTTATAGAGGAAAACTGAGGTCCAGTTCACTAAGGTGAAGAGACTTGTTCACACTTGCACAGCTAATGGTGAAAGTGGGGCTTCTGAGGTTTCAGATTGCTGCTGTGGTGGGGTCTGGGTGACCTTGGGAAAATCACTTAACTCAGGCCTCTGCTTCCTCATGTGAAGAATCAAGGCATTGGATGGGCATGTAAGATTCCTCTCCCCTCCAAGACTTTGGTCAAGTCTAATCTTTTCTCCCACTATGTCAGAGTGCCTTGGCTTAGAGTGTTGTGCCACATGTTAAAGGTTTTTGTTCTGTGCTCTCCCTACTATACCATAAACTATGTGAGGGCAGGGCCTGTTTTAGACATCCCTGGAGTGTCTGTTAGGCCCTGGCACTCACAGTTAGCATGTTTGTTTGCCTTGAGTGAATTGGGCTCAGAATTAAGTAGGTGGAGATTTGCCTTGGTCATGTTAGAAAAACTGGCCAACATTTTCATGGACCCCAGGCAGCTCTGACTGCAGAAAGACCATTGGATATTCTGCTATTGGGGCCATATGGCTGAGTCTGGGACACCAGGATCTCAGAAGGAAAGGGGAGAGAATAAACCTTGATAAAGCCCTTAACTGTGTGCCAGGCACTTTATAAATATTATCTCAGTTGATAGCAGAAGAATTCAAATAATGAGATACCCCAAAAGGCAAAGGACAGGCTCACCGTGGACATATAGCAGGCTGCAGCAGGAGAGTGCTGGTACAGAGAATCAGGAACTGGTTTTGAATTTCACCTCTATTCCTTCCTGGGTCTATCAGCTTGGGCAACTCATTTCTCCTCTCTATGTCTCAATTTCCTTCTCTTAAAATTAGGGATTTGGTCTGGTGGTTACCAAGGACTGTCTTTGCTCTGAAGTCCTATTGTCCCTGTGCAGAAGACAAGGACGTGTGCTCTTTATAAAATAGGTGACTGATCCTGGTTTTCCTCCTGCCTCTCTGAACGTTCCTCCTCTGTCTCCTCTGCTGGATCCTCCTCCAGATTGTACCCTCTAACCACAGGTGTCTTTCAGGGCTCTGTCCTGGGCCCTCTTCTCTTCTCTCTCTATACTACTTCACTTGGTGATCTCATCAGCTCCCAGGGATTTAATGACCATTTCTGTGCTGATGATTCTCACATCTACCTAACCTGCCCCAGCCTCTCTGCTGACCTTCAGTCTTACATCTCCAACTGCTTTTCATACATGTTCAGTAGACATCTTAAGCTCCATCCAAAACAGAACTCCTCTTTCCCTCTAAATCTTCCCCGCTCCCACCTTTCCTTTTTCTGTCGAGGACAACACCACCTTCCCAGTCCCTCAGACTCACAACCTAGGGGTCATTCTAGACTCTTCACTGTTCCTCAGTCCCTATATCCAAGGCCTATCGATTTCACCTCTGCACCATCTCTTGAATACATCCCCTTCCCTTCTCTGACCCTGCTACGTCTCTGGTGCAGACCCTCACCACCTCATGCCAGGACTCTTGTAATAATTGCTGATGGGTCTGCCTGCCTCATCTTTCCCCAATCCAATCCATCCTTCATTCAGTCAGCAAAGGGATTTTGTACAAAAGTTCCAGTCTGATCATGCTATCTTCTACTCAACAAACTCTGGTGGTTCCTCATTACCTCCAAGATCAAATACAAAATCCCCCTTTTGATGGGGTGGCTACGTGGTGCAGTGAGTAGAGCACCGGCCCTGGAGTCAGGAGGACCTGAGTTCAAATCCAGCCTCAGACACTTAACACTTACTAGCCGTGTGACCGTGGGCAAGTCACTTAACCCCAATTGCCCTGCCTTCCCCCCTCTAAAAATAAAAAAAACCCAAACCAAAAAATCCTGTTTGATATTCACAACCCTTCATAACCTACCCCCCTCTCTACTCCTTTCTAGTCTTATACCTGAAACCCTTGTCCCCCTGCATTCTTTGATCCAGTGACACCGGTCTCCTATTAGCCCAACAAGGCATTCTCATCTCCATCCAGGCATGTCCTCCGTGACTGGAATACTCTCCCTCCTCACCCCTGCCTCCTGGCTTCCTTTAAATCCCAACTAAAAAGCCCATCTTTTACTGGAAGCCTTCCCCAATCCCTCTTAATTCCAGTATCTTCACTATATTAGTAGTTTTCTATTTATCCTCTGTGTGTAGATTATCTCTTCCATTGACTGTGAGCTTCTCGAGGGAAGCACTGTCTTTACCTCTTTTTGTATCCCTAGCGCTTAGCCCAGTGCCTGACACATAGTAGGCATAGTAGTCAGTGCTCATTGACTGACTGACCAGTTAGTCTTGAAAATGGGACCAGAAGACACTCCCAGTGCTACACTGGCGTTTTGGAGATAGTAAAAGAACCAGAAGGGCATCTCCACTGTGCTGGGTGATTCCTCTGGAGGACTTATGGAAAGAAAGGGATAACCATTGTTTAGCATGCGATGGTATGTATCAATGGAGAAAGCCGGCCAAGTCCATGAAGACACCAAAGGCGGTTTGCAGGGCCCCCTGGTGGTAAGGTGTGGTGCTGGTGCTCCAGAATTTCAGAAAGAGCTGGAGATGCTGTATCAGAGCATGGGAATATCTGGGGGAAGCGGGAAGGGAAGTGAGGGATGGGAGGCAGAGGAAGACACAAAATGACAGAGACAGAGGGAGAGGGAGGGGGGGAGAGAGTGTCAGGGAGAGACAGAAAAGGAGAGAGAGGCAGAGACACACAGAAAGACACTCAGGGGCATAGAGAGAAAGAGAGTGGGGGAGGGGAGGGAGATAGTGAGGAAGATATAGTAAGACAGATACAAAGAGAGGAGAGACATGAAACAGAAGAGAGAGATGGAGAAAGACAGATACAGAGAGAGACAGGGAGAAAGGGAAAAAGACAGAAGGAGAGGCAGAGAGAGAGAGAACATGAATGAGAACAGTTGTAGATATCAGTCCCTTCTTGCTGGAGCCATCAGAAGGTGACATCTAGGTCAGATCCTATAGTATGCATTTTTTCCATTTAGACCAACAGGCTCTCAACAAGTTTCATGCATGCCTCAGCAGTGCTGCTCCAGGCCTATGTGGGTCCCCTTCCAGGAAGCCATAGGATTGCAGGGCTGACAGATGGAAGAGATTCTAGTTCATTCTCCCCTTTTAATAGAGGAGGAGACTGAAGTCCAGAGAAGAGACCTGGTTTGTCTATGGCTTCACATCACAGCAGGTCAGAGTCCTGGGTCTCTTGATTGGATTGGGTCCTTGTGATATAGACAGTGTGGGGAGGGGATTTGAGTGGGAACATGAGGAAATTGTGTTACTTTTACGGCATCTCTGTGATAACAAAGTTCACATCTACTGTAGATACTTTGGTATGTCTTACTTATACTTTGAATCTCCCACCACCCTAGAGTTGAAGCTTAAAACGTGTTAAAGATCAGTGGCTGACAATGAAGATGTGACAGCAGGCGTCCAGAGGGGTGTGGTTGCCAGGAGGGGTGACCGAGGGGGATGGGAATGAGGAGTTAGCATATCTGCTCTAAGCTCCCTTTAGTTCTAAAATCCTATGGTTTGTGGACCCCAGTAACTGAAAAAGGAGACGGGCTGATCCTGGAAGAATGAGAACAGATAAATAACATGAGTATTGCCTTGAGATCCCTGAGATATCGAAAAGACCGGGCTTACTACTGGAAGGGAAGAGATTATGGATCTCTGTCCAGCTCCCTAAGCTCAACCCTTCTCTACTCAGGTCTTTCTCTGCCTAGGAGATGTGAAAACCCTTTCAAAATCATAACGTTTCAGAATGGGAAGGGACTGGAGAGATCACCTGGTCCAACATATGCCAGAAGAAAAATCATCTCTAAAGCCTGCCCAAAAAGACAGTCATGAGAAAGTTTTTTCTTAACAATAACATGAAATTTGCATCCTTACAATTGCCCTTCATTGTTCCAGTTTTGCCCACTGGGGCCAAGCAGAGCAAGTCAAATCCTTCGCATAAACGGCAGCCGTTCAAAGACTTGAAGACAAACATTAGGATCCTCTCCTACCGTCTCCCCTTTGCCAGTTACACGTTGCCATCACTTCACTCTCCGTGGTGTGGTCTGCAGCCCCCTCACCGTCCTAGATCCTCATCCCTCCAGGCTGGACGCAGGCCTGTCTCTGTCCCCCCAACAGATTTCTGTTTAGAGTGATGCCTAGCACATGGTTGGTATTTAGTAAATGTTTGCTGAATTGAATTGAACATCAGTGTTAAACTCTGCTTAGCTCTTTTCTCTGCACTCTCCCCACCCACAAAATATTTCTCTTTGGAATACTGAGGAAGCTAGATCCTTATACCCTGATCCTCCAGCTAAAATCTTAGGAAAGGCTGAATTTTAAATGGGTCAGAAAGGCTCTATCTTCTGGTAAAAGCCCAGGGGCCAAGAAGTTACTTGTTAGAGGATCATCTGCCACTTCTGTAGTCATTCTTGTTTTTCTTCTGGAACAACTGCTTCTTCCCTTAGAGTCTGGGAGAAAGTTCCTATCCCACAGACTCCTGGCAAAACTGATTTCCTGGCCTGTACATGTAATTATGAGAACAGCTGACATAATTTGTTAAGGGTTACAAAAGCCTCTTCTATGTTATCTCATCTGATCTCCGCAATAACCCTGGGAGGTAGGTAATACGAATATTACTCTCATTTTATAAATGAGGAAAAAAGGTTGAGGTGATGTGCTCTAGGTCTTGAATTCAGGTTTCCTCCAAAATCAGTTCTCTGCCCCAGTGATTAGAGCTAGAATTTAAACTTCCAGCTTCATCATGCACTGTGGGAGAACAAGACATGGAATTGGACCGAGGGTTTTCCTTTTCTTTTTAAAAAAATACTCTAAAATAGGACTGCCTGTAACTCATTCGCTGACTTGTTGACCATAAATTCAGCACCATAAGAGAATCACAATGTCAGAGCTGCAAAGGACCTTAGGACGTAGAATGTCAGAAAAGGGGGAGGGACTTTTGAGATCTAGTCTAGCCCTTCCACTCTACAACTAGAGACTCAAGGAGTTTGTGACTTGACCAAAGTCACACAGTAAGTGGAGAAGTCAAGACTTGAACACGCATTCTTTGTCTCTCTGGTCACAGGTCTTTCTATAATATCACAGCGTATTACTGTTAATTTGTTCCATGTGGCCAAGGTGCCTATAAAATATGGTCACAGCTATGGGATGGCAGGGCTAGAAGAAATCTTAGAGCCCCTCCAGTACAGATGTGTTACTTTACAGCAGAGAAAATTGAGGTTAAGAAAGGGGAACTTTTCCCCATCTTCTCGCTGGCTATACAGCAGTTTGGGGCAAAGGCATTTTTGATTTAATTTTGAGGTTGGATTGGCTCCTGGACACGATAGTCTCAATTGCTTGAAAAGATTTTATGTACAAGGATGAGCTCCATTGTGTCCTCCCAGATTTACTCTCCTCCTCTTCTGCCTTCCAGGAACGAGAAAGCAAGAGAACTACTGAGTGGCTGATGAGCTACTCTTTCCCGCTGACTTGAGTCTAAGCCTATTGTAGACAGGGAAATTGACCCACAGATCTAGGACCCTGATCCATAATTCCCAACCACCAGACTAACATTATTTCTTTGTACCCCAATTGGTCTGACACTCACATGTTCCTGTGGAAGGATATGGGATGTGTTAGACCCAGCGCATTCCCTTAAAGACTCCATTTTACACTATCCATTCCTTCATCAATTAAGTCCGCAGATATTCAGAAATTGTTTACAGTGTGCATCTAGCTGAGTCAGTCATTGGTGGAGGTATAAAATTTAGAGAAGATATTGCCCCTTGCATAGCTAGGTGGCGCAGTGATAGAGCCCTGGGCTTGAAATCAGAAAGACTTGTTAAATGAGTTCAAATCCAGCCACCCTAACTGTGTGACACTGGGCAAGTCACTTAACTCTGTTTACTTCAATTTCCTTATCAGTAAAATGAGTTGGAGAAGGGAATGGCAAACCACTCCAACACCTTTGCCAAGAAAACCCCCAATGGGGTCACAGAGTCAAACAGAATTGAAAGGCTACAACAGCAGCAACAACAAAATTTTCCCAGCTCTGACCTTAGTCCTCTGATCATAGGGCAAGTCTCTTCTTCCCTCTGCCCCTAGTTTCCTTATCATAATGACTCATTCATATGGCACCAAGAAGTTGCTCCATACACTTTCCATACATGACCTGATTTGAGCCTCATGATAGCCTTGGGAGGGAAGTACTGTGGATGTTATTATTCCATTTTACTAAGGAGGGAAGTGAGTCTCAAAGATGGAGCCCCTGGCCACACAACTAGTGTCAGAAGTGAGATGTGAGTCCACATCTTCTCTGACTCAGAGGCCCCTGTGGATCTGGTCATTTTGGGGGAAGAGCCCTTGCCATAGGGGACCACTGGGAGCCATCCAGTGTACAAACCCTGTGATATACAACATTGCATGACAAATGCTTTAAAGATATAAAAGCCAGCAGGAAATGAGATGGGGGAGGGGCTTAAGGAAGGCTTCGTAGAGGAGGCTGGGCTTTAAAGTATGGGCCGGAATTTAACAAGTGAAGGGAGTGAGGACATCATAGGTATGGGGAAGAGCATGAGCAAGGAGTGGAAGGACACTTGGGATATTCGGGGTATGGGAAATAGACTCATAAGGTAGAGTGTTTGGTATATGGAAGGGAGAAATTTTAGATTAGGCTGCAAAGGGAAGGCAGTGCCGGCTTGTGGAGGGCCTTGAATGTCAAACAAAGAAGTCTGAACATGGGAAGCATCAGCATATACAAAACTCAGTCAATTAGTGGCAAACTGTTGAAGGGCAGGTGGTCATAGGACACAAGATCTCTATCTGCTTAAGAACAGTGGTTTCCTTAGCTAAAACAACTTCCTTCTAAACCAGGCTGTATTAATAGAAGCGTAGGGTCCAGGACCAGGGTGGTGGGAGTCTCATTGTCCTGTCCTTGTATTGGTTGGATCCCATCTGAAGTATTCTCTTTTCATTGGTACGCTTCCAGAGGAAGGCATCTGGAATGACACTGGACCTTGAAATAGTACCTCATGAGGGTCTGTTAAAGGGACAAGAGATGTTTAGTTAAGAGAAGAAGGGTTTCTGGAAGAAAATGATAGTGGTCCCCAAGTATCCAAATGGATGCCTGCCGTGAGGAAGAAAGTAATCAATGTGTTCTGCTTGACCTCAGAAGGCAGAGCTAAAAGTCATGGGTGGGAGTTACAGAGAGAAATATCCACATCAAAAAAACTCCTAACAAGGGGGTCCAAAAGTGAATTGGGCCTAGGGAGGTGGTGGAGTCCCTCCCCCTCTGCTATCCCTGTTCCCCCCACCTACCCAAACACACACAATGCAAAGACTGGCTATCTCAGGTATGAGTTGAATCAGATGGCCACTAAGTTCCTCCCATAACTATGGAATTTTGTGATCTCAGTCAGAATGCTCATACTTTCCATTGATCCCTTTCCCCCCTCCCTCTCATCCTCCCATCACTGCCAAAGTGAGGTCTTTTCTGTCTGGGCCTCAGGTTCCACCCTGTAGTTCCACATTATAGCATCTCAGAGTTGGAAGAAACGTCAGACGGGCATCTAGTCCAACTCATACCTGAAAGAGTCCCAGCAGTAGTCATCCATCCAGCCTTTCCTTGAAGGATGTGTTGTGAGGGTGAACCTACCAGCTCTGGAGGCAGCCCAGGCCACACTAGGAGCACTCTCATTGTTAGGAAGTTTTTCCAGATGTCAAGATGAAATGCACCTTATGGCAACTTCCTTTCCCGATGTCTCTTGTTCTGCCCTCTGGGGCTGCCGAGAAGTGGGTCCAAGCCTTCTTCCTCACGGCAGCCTTGGGAGACTGCTTTTTCTGCAGCCACCTGATCCCTGAATGGGTGATCCCAGTCTGGCCTTTCTTGGACCTTGTTAAAATGTCCTCCCATTTTCCCCATGTTACTGCTAATGATTCTTCCCTCCTGAACTCATAAGGATGCTTTGATTTTAAATTCCCCAAGACTGCTATGCCTTCCCTCTGAGATTACTTTGCCTGTGCCCTCAATCTATTTTCTATGACCATAGTTACTCAACTAGCATTTTTAAGTGTCTGCTATATGCCAGGCACTTGTACTGAGCACCAGGGCTGAAAAAAATGGCAGAAGTCCTCTTCTCACGGAGATTATAGTGTCATGGGGGAGACAGCATGTAAACATTGTACAAAGAAGATATAGACAGGATAAGATCTATAGAAGGAAGTTATTTAAGGGGAATTGAGAAAGACTTCTTGCAGATGGGAATTTAGCTGAAACTTGAAATAAGCCAAGGAATCCAGGAGGTGGAGATGAGAAGGGAGAGAGTTCTGGGCATGGGAGGCAGCCAGTGAAAAATGGCCAGAATTGAGTCTAGTTCAAGGACCAGTGAGGAGGCCAGTGTCACTGGATCGAGAGTGTGGGGGGGCAGAGTGATGGAAAGATAGGAAGGCGCCAAGGGACAGAGGGCTTTAAAAGCCAAGCTGGATTTAATGCACTGTGTTGGTCCCTGTACAAGAATGCCGAGGATACAAAGATTATAAAAGGAGAATTCTCCCTCCCCTCAAGGAGTTATATTCTACCAAGGATAAGCATAAAGACAAATAAATACAAAGAAAATTGAGATAATGGGTGGATGGAGTAGAAAGGACAGGTGATTCTGGTGAGGCCTTCAGGTTGGCAGTGGAGTGATGGAAGGGGGAAGGGCTCTAAGGGGCAGAGGGGAGATGGTGGGACATTCCAAGCACAGCTTAAACAAAGGTCTGGAGGTGACAGTCAGAATGTCTTGTACCAGTAACAGAAGTGGGGTCATTAAGAGGATGCATTGAGGGGCTGATGAATATGGGCTTGACTGCACCCTTGATGCATTCTTTTTCTAGAGGAACTAGGAATGTACAGCCTGGAGAAGAGCAGGCTTAAGGTGGGGTGGGGGATGGGACAGACAATCTTTGTCATCAAACATTTGAAGGGACAAAAGGTGGGAGAGGAAATAAACTCATTTCACCCAGCTTTGGAGGATAGAACCAGGACCAAGAGGGGCACATTGCAGGAAGACAGATTTCTACTCTGTGGATGAAAGTTCTTTTCTACCCTGAGAATTGTTTCAAAGTTAAAAGGGCCACCTCTGGGAAGAGTTCTCCATCACTGGGTGGAAAGACCTGATGGCCAATGGTCAGGAATGCCACAGAGATGGGGTTGATAGATGATAGCTAGATGATAGCTGAGGGTCTCACCCTAACCCAGCTCTGGGCTTCTAAGATTCTCTGGTGTGAATGGCAGCTCCCATTTCTAAAGGGCTTTACAGTTAAAAACCCAGAGACCTTTCCCCAAACAGTCCTGAGGTAGCTTGTGCCACCTCACCAGCATCACCTGGGTAGTTTCCATGCTCCTCACCCAGTGCCTTGATTTTCTTTGTAACTTTTCTGTATTTAGTTGTCTTTTTGTTTATCCTCAGTAGAATATAAATTCCTTGAGGGTGGGGAGTCATCTCCCCTTTACCTTTTTATTTTTGTATCAGGTGGCACAGTGCCTGGCACAAAGTAGTAATATTATTAAATACGTATTTAATAATATGTCTTAGTTTGAATTTACAAATGAAAAAAGAAAAAAACAAACAGGTTCAAGAAAATGAAATCCACGCCCAGAATTCTATGACTGGTGTGCTCCAGAATCAAGGTTTGACTCTCATTTTCCTGGGCCAGGTTGCATCTGATTCCTTTGCTGGTTGGGGAATGGTCAAGGGGAGGAGGAAGTAATGGGGGGAGCATTCTGACCTTGCAGGTGCTGTTTAAAATCAGGGGGAGAGGCCCTCTCCTTCCGCCCTCTGCCCCATCTCTGCCCCCAACTCTCTCCAGCTCCTGAATACACGGCTCCTTGTGTCCCAGTCTCTCTCCCAGCTCCTGCTGTGCAACACTCCCCTCCTTCCCCCCAAGCTGGCCCTGCGTCTAGGAACAGAGGCTGCCTTTCTCCGGGCCTGAGCGGCAAAGCTGAGCTTCAGGGCTGCCTCTTAACCTGAAGAAGGCTCGGGGTTACTGCTGTTGTTCTTGGCCTATGTTGCCTGGCCCCCCTCAGCAAACAGGGAGGCGAGTGTGCACCCAGGGGCCGGGCCCAAGCCAGCTGCCCTGTTTATGTTGGAAAGGCTGGCAGGGGGATTAGCTCAGCTGGGCTGCTAATTGCCTTCGAAGTGGGGCCCGAGAAGCTGCCGTGGGCCCAGGCTTGGGGTAGGAGGGGGCTTTTCCTCCCTTGTTGTCCCTGGTGGGCACAGTGCCATTTGGACCTCGGTGCCCTGGCCCAGGGTCAGGGCTCCCTCCCACCTCCAGTCTGTGAAGAGTACCATCCTTCTCCCCTGTCGGCGCCTGCCCTCGCAGGTTCTCCTCCTCCCTCCCCTAGCAGGTTGGGGGTTATGGGGCTGGCAAGGAGGCCTGGGGTCGAGGGTGAGCAGCTCATGATGTCATCTCTGTTCTGGCTGTACCAGGCCTTGCTCCTGAGCCCCCTCCCCCACAACACTCCTCACCTTACTCCTCCCTGGAGTGAAGCACTTTCTCCTTTTACTAGGAGGTTGGGCCCCTTCACCTGTAGCCCCCTTCCTTTGTACCTTCCCCTCCTCCCGCTAATGTTACTGGTCAGTTACTCCATTTACCCCTGTCTCTGTTTGTTCTTTAACCCACCTATTCTTCAGACTTGCCCATTTTCTTTATCCCATAGTTTCTCTGCCCAGTCCTTCACTTGTATCCCTTTATCTCCTAGACTTTCTTCTAGATGAGCTGCCTGAAGTCACACATGCCACTGCTGGTGGGCTCACTGGTCTCTACCTCTCGGGCCTTTACTCTTTACTCTGTTTTTCAGTCTCCCCTGTCTCTGGCATCGGTATTTCAGTTTCTTTCTATCTCTGCCCTTCATAGTTGCTAGAGGCAGCTGGCTGTGGTAGTAGATAGAGCATTGGGAAGATCTGAGTTCAAATTCTGACTCAAGACATTTCTTAGCTGTGGGATCCTGGGATTCCCAGACTCAGTTCCCTCATTTGTAAAATGATCGAGCTGAATTTGATGATCCATCCTAGCTCTAAATTTAGAAGAATTTAAGATCGCTTCCAGTTCTAAATCTATGGTCCCTGTTCTTCAGTCTCTCCGTGTTGCTTAGTCTCCCAGCTATCTCTCACTGTGCCCTCATTCTCCTATGCTGCCCCCTCTCTCTGTTCTTCAGTCTTCCCTAGTCTCTTAATTGTTTTTCAGTGTCTCCTTCTCCACCCCGGTATTTCTTTTTGTCTTTTCAGTCTCCCCTTCACCATTCTTCAGTTTCTTTCCATTAGCCCCTTTTTCATTTCTTGGCCTTTGCAGAAGGGACTTGGATTTTAGTCTTGGCCCCACTGGTGATATTGATGTTGTATGACTTGAGGCATCTGTGAGATGGACATCACGATGCCTACTTTGACTACCTCAAAGGGCTCCTTGGAGACTCAAGATGACACAAAAGCTCCTTGGAGAATATAAAGGACAATAGGTATAGGAGTCGGGAAGACCTGAGTTCAAATCCAGCCTCAGATACTTACTAGCTGGGTGACCCTAAAAGGACCTTTTGTTGTTCAGTTGTGTCTGACTCTTTGTGACCCTGCTTGGGGTTTTCTTGGCAAAGATATTAGAGTGGCTTTCTCCAGCTTATTTTACAGAGGAGGAAACTAAGGCAAACAGGGTTAAAGTGACTTGCCCAGGGTCACACAGCCAGTAAGTGTCTGAGGCCAGATTTGAACTCAGGAAGATGAGTCTTCCTGATTCCAAGCCCAGTGCTCTGTGCACTGTGGCACCCCCTAGCGGCCCCTGTGTAACCCTACACCTATTTAATGCCAGTGCCCAAATCTCAAGACAAAAATACCTGGTCCATTTCTGTGAATATCTGTACAACTTGCCCTGGGCGCTCCTGCTCACCAGTGCTGGCCTGGGCACCACTGGCAGCTGTTCCCTTTGGGAGGAGCAGATCATGCATCGTCTCTTCATCTTCTGTCTTTCTTCCTTCTCTGAGGTTTGGTCCAGGGCTCCTTCCTCCACTAAGCTTTCCCGGACTCCCCCAGTCCTGGGATGATGCCTCTGGGTGAACTTCGTGAAAAGAAGTGCCGTATGTCGTGTCTTTGTCTTCTTGTCTCCAGGGCCACCTCACCCGGCAAATCTGCACCCAAATCAGGGAGCAGAGTTCTTCTATCCAACCTTTGCGGAGGGGCTTCTCTTCAATATCTCCTCTGCTGGTTCCTTCATGTCGTCCCCATTAAGTGTGTCCTTCAATATTCTTCAGTGCTTTGTCTTGAATCCCTTTCTCTTTTCTCTCAATGATCCTATGGCTCCTATGGGTTCAGTGATCATCTCTCTGCATGCAGATAATTCCCAGACCTATAGGTGGAGGCTTCATCTCTCTGCTGAGCTGAAGTCACTCATTCCCAACTGCCTGTTGGATAACTTGAACTGAATGTCCTGTAGACATCTCAAACACATGCCCAAAATGGAATCTGTGGCCTTTCCCCCTGAACCTTCCTCCCTTCCAAAATTCCCTGTTACTGTGGAGGGGACCATCACCCACTTAGTCACCTAGGCTCAAATTCTATGTGTCATCCTCCATTCCTAACTCACTCTCACCCCATGTAGCCAATCCTGGGCCAAATCTTGTCTTTTTTATCTTCATAACATCTCTCATTTACATCTCATTCTCTCCATTCATAGAGCCATTACCCTACTTCAGGGGGTAGCTCATAGTATCTCATGCCTGCTGTACTGCAATCCCTTCTAACTGGTTTCCCTGTCTGAAGTTTCTTTCTGCTCCAATCCATCCTCCACTCAGCTGCTGAAGTGATTTTTCTAAAGAGCAGGCTGATGATCTCTCTCTCTCTCTCTGTCTCTCTCTCTCTGTCTCTCTCTCTTTCTGTCACACACACACACACACACACACACACACACACACACTTCCCTTTTAATAAACTCTTATGGCTCCCTATTTCCTCTGGGATCAAATAGAAAATCATCTGTTTGTAAATTAAAACTCTTCATAATCCTACCACTTCTTCCCTTCTAGACTTTTTTACATGTCCCTTCCCTCCGCACACTGTTTGCCTGCTCCCAGTTCCTTACACACAAAGATCCATTTCCATGTCCGCACCTGAATTCTCTGCCCCTTCACCTCCACAGCTTAGCTTCCCTGTCTTCTTTCCAGATTCTGCTTAAATCTCACCTTCTGCAGGAGACGTTCCCTGGTCCCTCCATATGTGACTGTCATCCCTTCTCCCATCGCTTTCCGTCCACCCTGTACACATCTTATGTGATGTAACTATTTACATCTTGTCTGCCCCATGAGCAGTTTCTCTCTTTGATGGCAGGGAATGTGTTTTGCCTTTCTTTGGTCCCCAGTGCTCAGCATACATAGTCTCTTCTAGGTAGTAAGAGCCTGACAAGTACTTGTTGGCTAAATTGAAAGGGACAGTGGCTTAATGTAGAATTCTCCTTTTTTATACACACTTACTTATGAGGCACCAGTTAACAAAAGATCCTTCATATTTTGGAGAAGAATGCTGGCCCCATTTTACACTTACCTGGAAGGAATGTGACTGTTTTTCATCTAATTGTTCATTCAAGAGACCTTTGAATTGAATATTGAACACCAGCTAGGGCAGCGCAGTGGACAGAGCACTGGACCTCAAAGACTTGAATTCAGATTTGAGTCTCAGACGCTTACTAGCTTGTGTGATCCTGGGCAAATCACTTCATTTCTAAGTCTGCCTCAGTTTCCTCTTCTGTGAAATGGGAATCATAATAGTACCTATCTCCCAGGGTTATGGGGAGGACCAAATGAGATACTTGTAAAACTCTTTGCAAACTTTACTGTACTGTGTAAGTCTAGTTATAATTATTTATCCGGCACTACATGTGCCAGATAAATGTTGGGCATTAGAGAGAAAAGGCAATGATGAACCTTTCCTTTCAAGGAGCTTACATTTTACTGTGGGGGATGGGGATGTAGCAGATCGTGCATGGAGAGTGGAATGGAGTTCAGGGGAAGGCTCAGGACTGGAGTGTCTGAAAGGAAGCACCCTCTTATACCTGAGTGGAAATTGGAAATAGTCTTTTCCTCTAGGAGTCAGGAGACCCTCTAACTAGCTATGGGATCATAGGTCCCATTAAGGTGAGTTGTGTCCAGGGCTAGGTAGGGCATGGCTCTGCTCCCCTCCCCTCTGGTCAGATCACATCTAGGGTATGTGTTCAAGTCTTTGAGGAAGCACAATAAAAATATGAACTGGGTCCAGAGGACAGGAACCCAGATGGTGAGGGGCCTTGAGTCTAGTTCATGGGGTGCTCATTTGAAAGAATTGGGGATGGAAGACTCTGGGGGAAATGATAACAGCATTTAGATTCTAGAAGGGTTGTCCAATAGAGAAGGGGTGTATACTTGTGGGGTCTGGCCCACGAGGGCAGAACCAGGAGCAGTGGAAGGAGGGAGTGGGGGAGAAGCTGCAGAGGCAGGTTTGGGTGGATTTTAGGAAAGGCTTCTGTTAGGAAACTCGGCACAATCCCCAGGTGGAATGGGCTGCCTGTACAGGTGGTGAGTCCTCCTTCACCAGAGGTCTTCAAGCCAAGGCCAGATGACCACTTGTCAGGGGTACAGTATAGGGGACTCCTGAGACATGAGGTGTCAAACAAGGTGGCCCTGAAGTCCTTCCCCACTGTGAGATGAAAAAGAAAGAGCTGTAAAGAGGTCTAGTCACCTCTGCTCTGCCTCCCTCTCAGGGGGCCACTATGAGGAGCAAATGTGGTCTTGGATGTGAAGCCCCCTAGAGGGTAAGGAGTTACCATCATTCCTGCATCAAAGGAAACACTGGCTCTAGAGGCAGTCAGTAGTCAATAAACATTTTTTAAAGCACCCACTATGTGCCAGGCATTGGGCTACACTTCCAACACTCACTACCCAGGTAAGTCATGCTTTCCCCACTGTTTCGCCTTGCCTCCTATATGTCAGAACTGGAATTTGAATCCAAGACTTGTGATTCCAAGCTCATTGCTCTTTACTGTCACATGAATCGATGGAGCCATAAAGTGCTGGTTTGGGCCAGGCATTCACTCCACTGGTGGCTCTTGGCTCTGGAGGTGGGGGAGAGAGTTTTATTCTAGGAAATGGGAGATTCAGTATCCTACACTCCCTCTCTTCACTAAATGAGCCACTCTTTCCCCATTGATACTTACATTAAAGCAGGGGACAATGCTCTATGTGCAAAGAATGACTCTCTAAGGGTAGAATGTCAGGCCTCTGCAGCTGAATGAAGCTGGTTTGGGATGGGTCCCTCAGGTTACATCCAGGTGGATTCTTTGCCATTGTGGATCAAGCCCAGGCCTCAGGTTTCTGTTCTGTAGGCCCAGGTCTAGACCTGATGGTATTCTTCAGGGTCAGGTCTGATGCCTGGTTTCTTGTCCTGCCACATTCTCAGACCCCTACAAAGGCACAGCCACACACCCTAGTTAAGGAAATAACCATTTTTTATAGTGAACACCACTACAATGTGAGTCCAACTGTTTCCCCCCAGGTTGCCAGCTTAGCCTGGCAATTAAGTATAAAAACAAGGTTTTTAGAAGAAGGGGATGGCAGGAGGAGGGTAGCAGCATCCAGAGTTTGTGGTACCTCTTCCAGAGAATGGGCATTCTCTTCCTCCCTTCCCTTTCCACAAGGCATTGGAAGGGGCAGGAGGGAATTGATGTCAGACAAATATGCCAATTCCTTGAACACAACAAGTAGTTACTTGGGTGGACTGAGGCCAGGGGATAGATATAGCCTTTATTCCGGTTTGGCCCTTTCACTTTGTCCCTAGGTCTACATAGATGGGGTGGTGTGGTCATCCACCATCTATTGAGAAGTCATTGGAAAATCTGACCACGTCTTGATTTGTGAGGACTGGTTTGCAGAAACAGAATTGGGGAGAGAGGGTAATGGCCTTGGTCTGGAACTACAGGGCACCAACTAGCCCCACCCAGGCATGGGCAGGCAGGACTGGACTTGGCTGCCATTTCTTCAGAATCCAAGGAAGGGCAGAGGTCAGCCCAGGTCTGTGGGTGCCTCATCTCTGAACTCTGTGAAGACTGAGTTACCACCCTCGAGTGAAGGGTGGGCTAGGGCACAACATGGAAGTGGGGTAGTACATAAGGGAATCATTGATTGCTGGGATGGTGCTGGGGAGAGATTGTGCACAGAGAAGGTACCTCTGCCTTGAGATCTGTACTAAACCAGGCACATTCCTGAGGTCTCCATGAAACATGGGGAGCAGCCATTTAGGGTTCCTCTTCAGTCCTTTCCCCAGGTACTCAGGTTGCCTGTGAGTGGAGGCACCTCAGGACTGCCCTAGCTCCGAGGCAGTCTGGGCATCATGGGGACTAGATGGCCACTCAATGGCCACGTGAGAAGACCTCCTGCTGAGTTCATTGGTGTTGAGGGTGTGGTGCCCATCAGACAGACCCCTGTGTCTGAAGGAAGAGAGGTCCCAAATACTCCTTTCACAGGGGCTGACTGTTGGCTGCATCTGGCTTCTCCATAAATAAGTCGTTCCCTCCCTGCCCCCGTCCCTTTCTTGGGGCTGAAGGAGACAATTGAGTGGAGCCAGACAGAGCCGAGGGGGCTCGGGATGTTGCAGTGACATTTACGCAGCTCATCTTTCATCCACATCCAAGCCAGGGCCCTGCACCAAGAGCGTCTATCTGCAGCATCTCCTTCAGCTTTGGCCTCTTTCCTAGATGGACAATGAGCAGAAAACTTGGCCCGGGGCCTGAGGTTGCTGACCCTCCCTGAGCAAGCTGGGGAACATGGGGAGGGAAACCGCAAGGCCCTGGGAAGACTCTTCCTACATGCCTAAGCCTAGAGCTGAGAACACACAGTTCAGAGCCCCTGAACCTGGAATTAGAGGCTTTCGTGGAAGGCACCCCAGCCTCAGAGTCGGAAGACCAGGCCTGGAGCTCTCTGCTCTGTGACCTCCGGTAAATGACCTCTCTCTGGGCCTCAGTTTCCTCGTCTGTAAAATGCATAGTGCACAAGACCTTCCTGCTCAGACATTCTATATTCTGAGGCCCCTCCCAGCTCTGACAACTTATATTTAAGGCCCCTTTCAGCTCTGGCATCCTATGGCCCAGTGTGGGGCACAGCTGGGTGGGGATAGGGTGGGGGGCTAGGTCCTGGAAAAATGAGATGAGGAGAGGGACCCAGGTTTGGAAAGTGGTTTGCTTTCTGTGTGTTATTTTTAAGGTGCAGTTCCCAGGGAGTCATTCATCTCAGGCAGCCCCTCCAAAGGGGATAGGTTGGGGTCTATTGTTGGTGTTCCCATTCAAGTGGATGCTCTTTGGAGAACCCCACTGCTCCTTGTAGGCAGAGGCTCAAGGGTTGGGCATGTTGCAGGAAAGATAACAGCCCATCATAGTTGTCATGTCTCAGATGTGCCCTTGTTCTCTGGAAAATGCTACCCCCTTCTTCATTTCCCCCTATCTCTCTCTCCCCTCCCCATATTCCCTAGGCCCATGGGCTCCACAGTCCTGGCTCAGATGGGATTTAATACCTGTCCCATGGGTTTTTTTTCTCTTTTCCTAGAAGGGAGTCAGCCTTCTGTGAAGGATGGTCTTTGCTGACTCATCCCTTCTGTGGCTGTCCTGCCCCCCTCCCTGCAAGAAAAGGACATGGAGCGGGAGAGAAGGGGCCAGACAGGACACTTGGCAGGGGGACAGATGCTGACCCCTGTGGGTGCTGGTGTCTGGGCTGCAAATATATCCCTTGGGAATGACCCAGTATTTCATGCAAACCTTTCTCCCCTAGCCTGGGGGTGGAGGGTACCCCAGTCTTCAGTCTGTTCTTTGGCTGCATGCTCCCCTCTCCACCTACAGCTCCTGCCTCTCTAGAGCTGGCCCCAAGGCCAGAGGTAGAGTCAGAGTATCCATGCCCAAGTCTTGGAATATCATGGAGAATCTAGGACTAGAAACCAGGGCAGTTTGGTGGTGGAGTGGATAGATGCTGAGCTTGGAGTCAGGAAGACCTGAGGTCAAATCCACCCTCAGACACTTGCTAGCTGTGTGGCCTTGGGCAAGTCACTTCACCCTGTTTGCCTCAGTTTTCTTAGCTATAAAATGAGCCAGAGAAGGAAATGGCAAACCATTCCAGTATCTCTGCCAAGGAAATGGGGTCACAAAGAGTATGGTATGATGGAAATGACTGAAGGTCTGGAAATCAGGAGACCTGTCCCTGGTTCTGTCCCTGATACTGACTCACTGTGTGACCTTTGGCAAGAGGCCTTTCCTGGACCTCTGTTTCCCTGTCTTTTGAGTGGAGATAATGAAACCTTCCAGCACTTCCCATCCATTGGAAAAGCACCTGGGAAGGGATCCAAGTTCTATAAGATAGGAATTCTGATTACTGCCTGTGTGAACTTAGGGAAGCAGCTTGACCTTTCCAGGTCTCAGGCTCCTCATTTTTAAACTGAAGGTTTCTGAGGTCCCTCTCACCTCTTTTAACCTCTGGTAGGAACATGTGCTGGTCATGGGGAAGGTTTGGAGGGAAGAGGGGTGGGATGGGCCAGGGCTGCTGCCAGCTCTGGGCAGACACCCCTGATGTAGCCTCTTCAGGGTCCCTTCTCTGGGTCAGTAGGTCAGTAGTTCCACGGGGGTTGAGGGTCAGCGAAATCCTTGGACTTGGAATGAGGAGGCCTGAGTTCTAGCCCTGGCTTTGTCACTTGCTGTGTGATCTCAGACAGGCTGTTTCCTGGATTTCTGGTTCCTACTCTGTCAAAGGAGGACATCGGACTCATTGATTCGTAAGGTGTCTTCCAACCCTGACATACTGTGATTTCGGGATGGTGCCAGTTATTTGATGCTCTGTCTGCTTAGCGGGGAGGCTTCTAGATCTGGGCCATCATCACCCCCAGCAGGGACGCTGGCCCCTGCAGAGGCCTCTGAGACAGGAAGCATGGGTGAGCACAACCATTTTCTGAGAGTGGTCTCCTGAGCTGCTTCCAACTGGCTGCTCTTGGCTCCTTGAGGAAACCTGATGGGCTAGGGGGTCTTCCTTCACCCTGCTCACCTTTCCCACAGACATATCAGGGAGCGTGGATGCCTGGCCATTGTGGTTATTTGTATATGTTTCTCCCTGAAAGTCTGAAAAGTCTGCATCTACAATAGGCACAGAAGACACTAGCTTGAGGAGGTTTAATGGGGGGCTGGTGTCCTTCTGATCAGCTGGTGAGAGGCTGGGATCAGGGCATGCCCCAGGCCTGGGCCTCTGACCTCTGTAATAAATACTATGAAGACATTAAAAAAAATACAACCGGCATCTTTTTTTTGGGGGGGGTGGCCTTTAAATTCCTTTCCCCCTCTATTCACCTCTTCATGTTCCTTTGTCTCTGTCCTGGGAGGCCCAGGAGCCCATCACCGGCATGTGTGTGTCTCCACCAGCCGGTGGCAGTGACGACACTTGACAAAACAACACCAGTGGAATTTGCAGCTGCAGCGCTCGACCACCTCGACCTCAGAGGTGTGGAAGCCACGGCCACAGCACAGCAGCTCGCAGCCGTCAATGGCCTTGGAGGTCTTGTTACACTGGCGGCCCCAGGTGCCAAGCACACCGCTGCGGGCGTCGTGCTCGCAGAAGTCCGGGCTTGGCTCCAGGTACACCAGGTCCTCGTCCGTGTGCGGCTTGAACTGGGAGTTCCTGGGCACGAGGGCTTTGGAGGAGCCCACCCGCCGCTGCTCCACTTCCGTGGCCCCGTCAAACTTCTCCTTGAGCACGTGGCCCACCTTGCGGAATGGGGGCATGGCCTTCCAGCAGGTCTTTACCTCGCAGGAGCCCGACACACCGTGGCATTTGCATTCCACCCGCATGTGGTTCAGGATGGCCTAGGGGGTAGAGAGGGAAGGGTGGGTCATCCAGGTGATGGTGGGAGAGAGAGATGGGGGAGCTAGGTGTCCGAGGGGAGGTGAGGACAAGGTGGCACTGAGATTTGAGCATGAATGGAGAAGTCTCTTATTATGGGATTCAGAGCTGGCCATTTAGTCCAAGCCCCTCATTTTTAGCTAGTCCAACTTTCTTATTTTACAGATAAAAAACTAGGCCTAGAGGTATTGGGGGTGGTATTTGAGAAATGGGAATACGTCTCTAAGGAGGAGGACATGGTGGGGAATGCCTTCTGAATGACGGTTTGGGGGATGCCTGGGTTGGAGGGAAATGTAGGGGGATTTGATCTGAGGGATGGGGCTGGAGAGGATGTCTGAGGGTCCAAGGGAAGGAGGAGGGTACATCTGGGGCCCAGATTGGTGCAGTTGGCTTGGGAAGGTGATGAAAGAGAAAGCTGGGGTGGGCAAAGATGAATGTGGGATATGGTGGGAATGTGTGGAGAGTCATAATGGGGGGATAATTGGACAGGTCAGGTCTGGGAGTAATTCAGGTTCCCAAGGAAAGAGGAGCCTCAGAGCACATGGAGGAGGTACCTACCTTTCTTCCAGCCTCATTGTTGTGCAAGTTCATGAGAGCCCGACTGGAGGAGGCCCCTTTGCTTCTCTCTCGGACATCCACAAAGGACTGGGAGAAGGCCACTCCATAGGCAATGTTGTCTGAACAGCCTGACCATTGGAAGCCTACAGGGGCAGAGTGGAGCAAGGGTGAGGCTTTGCCTTGGAGGGGTCCTTTGTGCTCACCTTTCTGAGAAGGCCATTCCAGGAAGGATCCTCCTGGTGATTTGAGCATGGTGATAGAACCCCTCCCTAGCCCAAATCCCAGTTTTTCCCTCTCCCCTCCTCCTGGCACTCACCCTCTGGGCTGACCCCATGGATGGTCCGGTCACAGCCACACTTATCCAGCTCCCCACTGCTACAGGCCCGAGTTACAGCAAAGGCTACTCCTGCAGAGGAGATGGCGTAGACGAACGCTGCTTCTCGGGTCCCTGTTAGGGTATAAAAGGGGAAGGTGGGTCCATCCCCTTCTCCCTATGCATCTATTACCCCCCACTTTGTTCAGGGTCTCCCAGAGTCCCCTGTACTGACAATACCCAGGGAAGAAAGGTCAGGAAGGAAACAGGATCGGACCTTTATGTAGGAAGGACAGTGATGTGAGGGATTCCAAAAGCCACACCTCCTTAAAAATATCCCCCTTCTACCAGCCTGTTACAGTGTCTAAAAGTTCTGATGTGGCCACTTCTTTGGATTAAGGCACTGTCTCCAGAGCTTCCCTTGTTACAAGACATTTGGCTCTCTGAGACACATTATCATAGTAATAACTCATATTTCTCAAGTGTTTTTCAACTGTAAAAATGCTTTCCTCAAAATGCTAATGCAAATCTTATACCCATTTTACAGATGAGACAGGTTGAGAGATATTAAGCAGTAAGTGTTGGAAGCAGGATTCTAACCCCTATTCCTTGACTCCAGGTCTGCTGCCCTAACCTTTATACTACACTGCCTCTCTTGGGGGCACATTATATGATATAAACCCATCAGCATTCAAACACACTGGAAAACTAGTTAAGAGTTCTTGTGTAGCATTGTATGGGAAAGTCCCCTCTAAGACCTCTGCATCTTGATTTCCTCCTCTGTGGAACGGGAGGCTTGGATAAAAGAGTCTTTCAAGTTCACTTTCAGCCCTAGCATCCTCTGAGTTAGCTCAGTTCATTTTGGTAACAAAAGATCCTTCTTGCTCACATTTACACAGCATTAAGCATTAAAATTTACAATACCCCCACCAGACAGGTAGGGTGGTAGATAGAGCACAGGCCCTGGAATCAGGAAGAGACTCATCTCCCTGAGTTCAAATCCTGGCCTCAGACACTAGGTGTGTGACTCTGACTAAGTCACTTCACTCTGCCTCAGTTTCCTCATCTGTAAAATGAGCTGGAGAAGGAAATGGCAAGCCACTCTAATATCTTTGCTAAGAAAGCCCCAAATGCGGTCATGGAGAGTCAGACAAGACTGAACAACAGCCACCTGACAGGTGGTGAAGGGATTATAATCTATTTTACTGATTAGGACACTTGGGCTCAATAAATTTAAGAGACTCCTTCAAAGTCAAATAGCCAGTGAATGAATGCCAATGCTAAGATTCTAACCCATGGTTCTTCCAACTTAACTTTAGCCTTTTTTCTATTAATGTGCCCCTAATTTGATTGGTAGTGGGGAGAGAAGGACAAAGGAGGAAAGTGTTTGAGTCAGTACTCAGGACGTGGTCGTGGTCTGAAGTAGAAGGCAGTTTGCCTCTTGCTTCCTAACTTGGGTGCTAGTTGGCTTCCCTTTCCTTTTCCTTCCCCCCATTCCCTCCTGCTTTATTCCTCCCTTTGGGACTCTGGCTGAAAGCCTTCCTACTGTTCTGTCTGCCCCACTGTGTGCTTCCTGAATGGTCCCCAAGCTCCTCCTCCCACCCTAGGTAACTCCTGTCTTTCTGTGTCCCTGGGAAGAAAGGTATTTGCTTTTTTGACCCAGAGTCCATGGAAAGAGATACAAAGAGGCTGCTCTTAGAGAATCTAAGAATTTCAGAGTTGGAAAAGATCCCAGTGGCCATCTTGTCCAATTCAAGGCCCTTTACAACACACTGGACAAGTGGTTGCTCAGCCTTGGCTTGAAGCCCTGCAGTGACGGGGAACAGACCACCTCCCAAGGCAGCCCACTCCACTGTGGGACAGTTCTCATGGTGAGAAAGTTTTTCCTGATATTGAGCCAAAATTTGCCTCTTCGAACCTTCTACTAGTTGCTTAATCCAGATCTCCCCCCTTCCCCTTGGCCCTTGGCCCCTGCCCCAAGTTTTCTTTTCTTAACCACCCTTAGTTGCCTCCTAGATTGATCTCCGAGGCCTTTCACCATCCTGGTTGCCCACCTCTGGACACTCTCCTCCAGCTTGTCAGTGCCTTCCCTAAAATGTAGTGCCCAGAAGTACTTGGGGCAGGGGTTGGTGAGAGGTGGAGGGATGTCTGGTGCAGATAATGGCTTACTTGAGTTTCTGCTGTTATTGTTATGGTAAAGCTAGAGAAATGTGGGCTAGGGAAGAACACAGATGGATTTCAAACTGGTTAGATTCCCAAACCCAAAGAACTAATGTCATGAAGTCAACTTGGAAAGAGGTATGCAGTGGAGTGCCCCAGGAATCCATGCTTTACCTGGTGCTTTTTTGTTTGTTTTTAACATTTTTATCAATGGCCTAGATAAAGACATAAGTGGCTTCTTTTCAAACTTGTCAGTGACTCAAAGCTGGGAGAGAGAACTCACTGGAGGATAGAGTCAGGATCCAAAAATATCTTAACCTAGAACATTAGAGTGGAACTAATATACTTTTAGAATCTGGTCTGTGTTCTGGGCAATTTGTCCCTTGAGCAGTCTGATGAAGCCTATGAGTGAAGCCCTTCTCAGAATCATGTTTTTAAATGCATGCAATAAAGTATGTAGGATTACAAAAGAAGCCAAAGGTCAGTTAAGATAAAAATGTAATTTTCCCCCATGTAAATTCTTAGGCCCCCTGAAATTTATCAAGTTTAGAACCCTAAGATGATAAGATGATAAGAAAAATGATAAATACAACTTCTTACCCTAGTTTAAAAAAAAATTAGACTTCACAATGGGGAGAGCCTATGATTATATAGAAGTTTGTCTGAAAAAGATCTGGGGACTTTAGTGGACCACTTCAAAATGAATTGATGATATACTATGGTAGCCCCGAAAACTAATCCAGTCATGAGCTACACTGAGAGGTATAACTTTCAGGAATAAGGAGGGAGTGAGTCTCACTGTCCCCTGACTTGGTTAGACCTCCTCTGGAGTATTGTGTTTAGTTCTGGGTTCCACATTTTAAAATAAGTTTTATGACTGGCTTTTGCCTTTATATCCTAGCCTTATTTATTTTCATCTTCCCTCTACAAGTGAACCTTCTCTTGTGACAAAAAAAAGTTAAGCAACGCCAGTGGACGTTAATGACCTCATCTGATAGCACATGCAACTCTATGTATTCATTTATTTATTTTTATTTTTACTTTTTGCTTTTTGGAGGGCAGCTGGGGTTAAGTGACTTGCCCAAAGTCACACAGCTAGTAAGTATGTTAAGTGTCTGAGGCCGGATTTGAACTCAGGTCCTTCTGACTCCAGGGCCAGTGCTCTATTCACTGCGCCACCTAGCCACCCCAACTCTATGTATTCATAGGATACCTCCCCCACCCCCAATCAGTTCCAAAGGGAAGGGGTGAGCACCACATTTTAGGAAGAAGGGACATCAACAAGCTGTAGAACATTTAGAAGAAGGTGATGAGGATGGTGAATGATCTCAAGTTTATACCATGTAAGGATTAGTTGAAGGAACTTCCTTAAACATATAACTAGCCCAAAGTAGACTGGGAATCCTCAGAAGATGGCACCTTCCTTGGTCTTCAAGCAAAATTGGATTCATTGAGTTTGTTGTAAAGGGTCAGGTTAGGTATTATTAGTAGAGGAATTTTTTTCTCCCCAGGTGTGAGTTGTATTCGATGATTACTAAAGCCCTTTCCAACTCTGAAATCTCATGATTCTGTGAATATACACTCTTCTCTCCCCCTCCATGCCCTTGCTTACAACACTTAGGTAGGCTAATCCTTGGGTGATAGGCACCCTTTCATCACTGGTCAGTACTCAAAGCTTCCCACCTTTATGAGACCTGACAGAGCTTCCCCCTACAGGTGTTGAGAGCCCAGGAGCATCTCTATATTTCAATAAGGCAAGGGAAGATTTTTGGGAGAGATTATTATTTTACAGAGAGATCAACTGATTTACCCAGAATCATAGAATTTCAGAGTTGGAAGAGATTTTAGAAACCATTATAGAAACCCATATAAGCGGCCAGGAAAAAGGGACATAGTGGCTGGGCTAACCCGTCCCTCCCATGCTACTTACCACAGGCTAGTTTTATTTCTGTGACCTTGTGACTTATAGACCATCTGAGCTTTAGTGATGTTAAGACAAGGAATATTCGAGCCAGGAGAACAAAAAAATGCCTATGGCTGCAAGCTGGGTTCAGTGAAGGGCAGAACCTATGTGGTTTCTGTTTGTATGATGAAGGGGATGTGTTTGTAAGTTCTGTGACTTCCCTTGACCTTGAGTGGACCTGTAGCTGGGTGTGTCTCTGTCCTCCCAGGAACCATGTTCCTGAGGACTCTCTTACTGTGGGTATCAGTGACAGGAGGGTTTCTTTCTTGAGTGAATGTGTGTATTATATCTGCACTGAAAAAAGAACACCAGGCTGGGCATTGAGAGAACTGAGTTTTAATCCCTAGCTGGCTAGTGCCTCCGTTTCCTTATCTTGTAAAAAGAGTACAATGCTACCTGCACCACCCACCTCACAGAGTTATTTTGAGGAAAGCACATTGTAAATCTTCCAAAGTTATAGGAATTACTGGTTTTATCTATGTGTGTATGCACACTGTGTGGCTCTGGCATGGCGTGTATGACCTTATCCTTTTCCTGGGCCATGTATAGGGCTCTGTGTGGTGGTGACTGTCCTTCTGTCTCTCACTGGGGGTGTCTGTGTGTGTGGGGGCGGCTGGGGGCAGCCCATTGGCCTGGTGGTTGGCAATTATCTCCTGGGACACCCGGTCCTGCTTTCCCAGCTGTCCCGGAGAGTAGTCGCCGTGGTCAGGAGGGAACAGTAGACTCTTCTGTGCCCTCCTTTGTGGATGGGCTGGACTGCTGGCCAGAGGGAGGGAGGGTCAGGGCCCTGGGGGCAGGACACAGCTTCCACTCCAGCCTGCTTGGAGACATGATGCTTCCCACCTTGAAGCTCAGGCTCCAGGACCCTTCTCCCCCACCCCACAGGACACCCTCTTCTCCCTTCTCTTTTCCTGGACATGCCAGGGGTCCAGGGCCCGGGACAGGGTGGGGAGCCGCTGCTCTGGGGGCTGGGAGCCTGCGGGCTTCAGCCATTGTGGGGACTGAATTCTCTCCAAGTTAATCGAGGCTAATAGCAGGATCGTGTTGGTTGGTTTGTGCTGTGGCTGCCGTAAAAGAGACGACTTCAGTTTCTGGTATTTCTGGCATTTCCAGGCCTGAACCAGCACAAATCTTGTGCTCCGAAGATGGGGAAAGAAAAATGAAGTTGGGAGCTGGGGTTGATTTGGAGGCAAAGGGAGGTGATAGGGGAAGGGCGGGTAGGCCCCCACCTGGCATAGGCCTGGCTCAGCTGAATCCTGTCACACTTGGAGGTCAGGGGATGGTAGAGTCCAAAGCTTAGAAATCATTTATTTCAATCCTTTTGCTGAGGAGGATAGTGAACATCAGAGACATTAAGTGATCTTCTCAAAGTCACATAGCTAGTAAGTAACTGAGCCAGGATTTGAGCTGGCTAAAATCTTTCTGCTTCCGAATCCAGTTTCTCTCAGTACCTCTGAAATCTGTGTCTCTCTTCCCCTACTGTCCACACTCTCCTTCCATCTGCTTTGCTATGCCCCTTCCCTTTCTTGCAGTTTCCCTCTCTTTTTTCCCTCCTCCCTGCCTCCATTCACACTGCTGAACTGGGGTTGAGCTGCTGGGTCTTCTGTTTTAGTGGGGGGGGGGTGTTGCCAGGAAACATCTTCTCTGGGCTTGATCACCCTTCTAGTCTGCTGCCCATCATAAAGGGCACAGCTGGAGCTGGATGCCAGAGAGGGGACTGGAGACTTGTCCGAGTTGCCTCTTCTGCCGGCCGGCCCACACAGACTCAGCTCTCTGCCCTCCAAAACAACAGCTGCCTCCTTCCTGCTACTCTGTCTTATAGGGGCGGGGGAACACTACTTACTTACCTACCTGTCTGCCCCACCCCCCGCTCCTCCCAGACACAAACTCCATGAGCAGTCACTATGGTTCTATACCCTCCTTGCTCTGAACGAAGAAATAAACATGGAGAAGGCAGTCCTGGAGGGAAGGACCCGGCAGATATGGCTGTCATTTACCCCAGGGACAAGGAAGCTGGGCCATGGCAGGACAAACATTTCCAGGGAAGGAGCTTGTATAGTTACTTCTTAAACTTGAGGTCAGGAAGTGCTTCCTGGTATCGATCCTAAATCTCTCACTCTCTGCTTTAAACCTACTTCCTTTGGTTTATTTCTTCATGGGAAGGCGAGTAGACGCAGCACGTTGGAGGGGAATGTGGGTGTGGGATCAGCATCTGAGTTCCAACAGAAGTTCTGGTAGTTATTCAGTCTTCTGGGTGATCCCTGACACCCCTAACTCCCTCTGGTCTTAGTTTCCTTGTTAGTAAAATGAGGGGATTGGACTAGATTATTTATGACCTCTGACATTCTATGTTCTGTGGTCCCTCCCACTCTGACATCCTGTGTTCTAAGGGCCCTCCCAGCTCTGACATATTGTGTTCTAAGGGCCCTCCCAGCTCTGGCATCCTGTGTTCTAAGGGCCCTCCCAGCTCTAACATCCTGTGTTCTAAGGGCCCTCCCAGCTCTGACATCCTGTGTTCTAAGGGCCCTCCCAGCTCTGACATCCTGTGTTCTAAGGGCCCTCCCAGCTCTGACATCCTGTGTTCTAAGTATCCTCCCAGCTCTGACTCTCTGTTCTAAGGGCCCTCCCAGCTCAGACATTCCATGTTCTAACATCTCTAGTGGGATTTTTCAACCTTTCAAATTCTTTGAAATTCAGATTCTTTGAAATTCTGTCCCTTCCTGTTCTGATATTTCATAGTCTGAGGTTTTCTCTAACATTTTTATGTCCTTAAGTTTTCTCCAACGTGTAACACTAGCCTATTTGGGCCTCAGTTTCTTCATCTGTGAAAAGAAGGATTTTAGGTTCCCCATGTCTCCCTCCCTTCAAATTCTAAATCCATGATCCCAAGGCAGTGACTCCAAATTTGATGGTCTTTGTACTACACAATATAGGCAGCTAGCAAATGGAGTGTCAGGCCTGGAGTCAGAACGATCTGAGTTCAAATGAGACCTCAGACACATGCTGTCTGTGTGACCCTAGGCAAGTCACTTAACCCTGTTTGCCTCAAAGAAATTTCACTTAAAACAAACAAAAATCCAAATTAAGGCAAAAATAGTCCCCTTCCCTCAAGGAGCTCCCGGTCTAGTTGGGATACAACACGGGGTACAGATAAAATCCATGTAGAGTAGATGGAAGATGATGTCGGGGGAAGGCTCCACTAGCTGGGGGGGATGACTGGGAAGGGCCTCCTGGAGAAAGTGGAGCATGAGATGAATCTGGAAAGACCCCAAAGATTCTAAGGGATGGAAGGAAAAAGAACATTCCAGGAATGGGGGTCAGCCAGGCCAAAGGCCAGTGGAGTTGGACTTTAGGATACACCTGCTTCCCAGAACGTGATGGGCTGCAGGGGAGGAGAGGACAGGTCGGTAAAAGTCTGCCATGGAGATGTGGAGATTCGAATTCAGCACAGGTGGCTATTCTGCCCAACATCATCCAATCTAACTCTCCATTTTACAGATGAGGAAACTGGCCCAGAGCAAGTCACACACCAGATTTGAACCCAGGTTCTCAGACTTGAGGGTCAGTGCTTTTTCCAGACTGCCTGTCCCAGTTGTTCCCTGTGGATTCTGAAAAGCTCTATTTTTCTATCCTGGACTGAAATTTCATGAAACAGAATTTGAGAGAGACCAGTGTTCCAGATATCAAGTCAGACCTTCCCAACAGGCTGGATTTATACAGTCTAAACTTCTTAGCTTGTATCCAAACTAATGCTACAGCGTAATTGCAGCTACGGTCTAATTCACTTCCCACACTTCCCTCTGCTCTGGTCATAAAGGACTGTTCTCCAATCCTCAGTCCTATCTTGTGCTTTCTCACCTTTTCTCATCCTGATAAACACAGCTCTCTTTTTTCATATGCAAAATAGTTAGCTTACAAAGTGCTTTTCTCACTACCTTATAAAGTAGGTCATTTAATAATGTGGATGATAATTCTAACAACAAGCATTTATGTAGCACCCCAATGTGCTAGGCATTGTGCTGAGCACTGTACAAACATCTCATTTGAGCCTCACAACCCTGGGAAGTAGGTACTATTCTTACCCCCATTTTACAGATAAGGAGACTGAGGCAGACAAAGGTTAAGTGACTTGCCTAAGGTCACACAGCTAGTAAGTGTCTGAGGCCAGATAGAATCATTATGAGGAAACTGAGGCCCAGAGAATCAGGAAGATTGTGAGTTTCTTGAGGGCAGGGACTTTCGAATATATTCTGAGGTCCCTCCCAGCTCTGACCTTCCATGTTTTAACATCCCTTTAAACTCTGGCATCCTATGTTCCAAGGTTCCTTCTATTTCTGACATCTTGTCAAGGATTCTTTTTAGCTATGTCATCTTATGGCCTAAGGTCTCTTCCACAATCTTATATTCTCCTGCTCTAAGGACCCTTTGAACTCTGTTATTCTCTGTCTTAAGGTCTCTCTTCTGGTTCTGACGGGTCTGGGTGGGGAAGGAAAGTGGAGGTTAGCCAGTGGAATTTCAGTTGTTCAGGAATTATGCAGGGGGAGACGGCCTTGATGAGCTGGTGATGGATAATTTCCACCAGAGTCACTGAGAGGACAGAGTATCTATCTTCCCCTCCTTCTTCCCTCCCTCCTTCCCTCCCCCATGAACCTGAGAATTGGGTATCTGAGAGTACGAAGTCAATCTGGGCACCAGAATTATAAACAAAAAGTAAGAAGATTCAGAAGAAATTAGGGTGTGTGCGTGCGTGTGTGTGTGTGTGCGCGCGCATGTGTGTTCATGCACGTGTGTGTGTATACACACATGTTGAGGGGGATGGGACTAGCTTTCAGAAGAGGGAACAGAGGAGACAAAGTTGTTTGACTTGGCTAGGAGACAGCTTGGTGTGGGTGTGGGTGTGGGAAGGGCTTTGGGGACCTTGAGGTAATCTGGAGATATTTGTAGGGTGCAAAATCCAAAGAGGAAGAAGGACCATTTAGCCTGGTTGGGGGGTGATCCAGAGTGTTGGGGATGAGTAGGGGCTGGGAGGGAAGCCCCCTGACAGAGAGAATGTCTAAATTGTAGGAGGAGGACAAATGCTTTAGTGGGAAACAGAGGGAGGTTTCATGACTCAGGATGTTCTTTTGAACCAGAAAGACTGGAGCCTTGAAGGTCAATACAGTATGGGGTTGAGGGGAATAGGGGGTTGGAGTTTGTGAGCACTTATAGCCTCTCTTAGAGAAAAACAAGGACCTGGTCTTCCTTGTGGTGGGAGCCTTGTGGTGAAAGCATCAAGGAACCTGCGATCAAACCTAATCTCCAGCACTGACTGGCTGGGTAACCGGGCCAGACACTTGGCCTTATCTATAAAAAATAAGGGGCTTAAATGCGCTAATCTCCAGCTTCCCTTCCTACTTGAAATCTGTGATCCTCATCCAGCCCTGTCATTTTACAGAGCAGGAAACTGAGGCCCAACTAGAAGAGAGGACTTCCTCAAAGTTACGGAGTAGTCTGGGGGATGGTATTATATGAAATGAACATCAGCATGCTTGTATTTGCTCCAGCTTCAGAGTGGGAGTCAATGAGGGCTCTGGCATCTCTTTGCCTTCCTTTTTTTCCCCCTAGCAAACCTCTCCTCTCTCTTAGCCCTTTATGTCACTCATTGAACTCCTTGGTCATTCAATGCCTTAATTATCCAGCATGCAATTCGGTGAGGACAGTAATCTGCAGTGTTCCCAACAGCCCCTTGCTACTTTACTCTGCTCTATACCAGCCTCTACTCTTAGGTTTGATTGTAAGCTCCTTGAGGGCAAGGAGTCTTATTTTTCAGTCTTTGTATCCCTCCCAGACAAAGAAATGAGGGGATGAAAGATGATGAAAGATGAAAGAGATCTGATAGGAGATGTGAGTGAAAGGACTCAGTAACTGACTGGAAATGAGAGAGAAGGGAAAGGGGAGGATTGAAGTTAGCCATAAGGCTTTGAACCAGATGAATTTTGGCGTCGTAGAGGTATTCAGCAAACATTCTTCTGTTCTTCAGTCGTTTCAATGTTGGCAGAGATGCTGCAGTGGTTTGCCATTTCCTTCTCTAGCTCATTTTACAGATGAGGAAACTGAGGCAAACAGGGTTAAGTGACTTGCCCAGGGTCACACAGCTAGTGAGGCTAGACTTGAACTCAAGTCCTCCTGACTCTGGGCTTGGCCCTCTATCCACTTCACCTCCTAGTTGCCCTCAGCAAGCATTGATTGAGTTCTAATTTATAGTGGAAAGGGCACGGGATTTAGAATTAGGTGGGCTAGGTTTGAAATTAGGCTCCACTTGTTCCTGGCTGTGTGAATTTGGGAAAGTCATTTCAACTCTATGGGACTCAGTTTTGCCCATCTGAAAAATAGGGATAATAATTTCATTGATCAGTCAATAATCATTTAAGTTCTTTCTCTATGCCAGGCACTGTGCATATAGAGAATACAAAAAAAAAAGAGTCCTTGCTCTCCAGGAATGTAAGTTCCTGACATAGAATGACAGAGCTGGGAGGGGTTTTAGAACACAGAATACCAGAAATAGGGGAGACAAGAGGTAAACAACTAGGTCTCTCTGTCTCCCCCTCTCTCTCTCTCTCTCTCTCCCTCTTTCCATCCACCCACCCATCCATTCACACATAGACAAATACATATATATGTATGTGTGTGAATATGTATGTATGTATGTATATATATTGTGTGTATATATACATATATTATATACACATATACATACACACATACAAACGTACAAGTGTATGTGGGGAGAGAGAGAGAATAGAGTGGATGGAAAGCACTCTGAAAGGGGGAAGGCATTAGCAGCTGAGGGCCCAGGAGTGAACTCCTGGGGAAGGTGAGATTTGATCTGAGTCTTCAAGGCCTCAGGGAACCTAGGAGGTGGAGTTGAGGGGCCGGGGCATTCCAGGCATGGGAGGCAGCTATGGATGCAGAGTCACAGATACAGAGATGGAGTGTCCTGTTCTGGAAACTGCAATGAGACCAGCATAGCTGGATTGTAGAGTGTGTGGAGGGGAGCAAGGTGTAAGAATGGAAATAGAAAGGAATCAGGTTGTAAAGAACTTTAAAGCTAAACAGATTTTTCTGTTTGATCCTGGAGGAAATTGTGACTCCTGGAGCTACCTGTGGAAGGAGTGACATGGTCAGATTTATCTTTTGGTCACTGGAATGGGGAGAGAGACTTGGTTGAAGCAGGGAGATCAGCTAGAAGGCTATTGCAGCAGCCCAAGAGAGAGGAGCCTGAATGAGGGAAGTGGCCACGTGAGTGAAGAGAAGGTTTTATGTACTAGAGATAGTGCAAAGGGAGAAAAAACAAGACTTGGCAGTGGATTGGATATGTGGGGTGAGTGTGAGAGAGAAGTGGAGGATGCCACCTAGCTAGTGAGCTTGGGGCGCTCGGAGGATTCCCCCAAAGAAATGGAGGCATTATTGTTACAGTTATTGTTGTCATAGGAATTACATGCTCACTGAAGAGGAGAACTTGTTTCCTCACTGTATTCTGTGAACTTCCTCAAGGGCATAGAAGATGTATTCAGGGGGGTAATTATAAGAAAGAAAGTTTTCAGTATTACTGACTAGGATTTAGGTCTGGGAGAGACTTCGTTAGAACATGGAATGTAAGAACTGAAAAAGAAAGATGTAGACCAGTGAACATCGGTGTTTCAAGGAACCATAGAATATAGAAGGTCAGGGAGAATTGGAAGCTTAGAACAAAGCCCATCAGGACCAGAAAGGAATTTAGAACATTGAATGTCAGAGCCAGAAGGGACCTCAGAACACAGGATATCAGAGCTGGGAGGGCCCTTAGAACACAGGATGTCAGAGCTGGGAGGGCCCTTAGAACACAGGATGTGAGAGCTGGGAGGGCCCTTAGTACAGGGAAAGTTAGAGCTGGGAGGGCCCTTAGAACACAGGA
>CM053582.1:105906178-105924988 GCA_028627135.1 Pseudochirops cupreus
CCCTCCCTCCCTCCCTCTCTTCCTTCCCCCTCTATGAAGCATAACTGATAGATAGCTTCTATGTTCCATTGCATTGGGTGGGTCCCCCTCTGGTTAAGTCATGGAAGAACAGGAACAAGTCACACAGGGTGAGCATAATTGGATGGGCTGTGATCTGCATCAGTCACTCAGCAAACATTTATTAAGCACCTACTGTGTACAAGGCACTGTGCTCAGCATTATTTGGGGAGAACTTCCAGATGAATGACACCCCAGATTTATTGAAGTGTTTTGAGTTTTAAGGCTTAACTAAATGCTTTTTTCACAACCCCTGGGCATAGCGGATGGAACACTAGACTTAGGAAGGTCTGAGTTCAAATCCCACCTCAGACACTTATTAGTTGTGTGATGCCAGACAAGGCCTCAGTTCCTCGTCTGTATAACAAGGGGTCTGTATTGGATGGCCATTAAGGTTCCTTCTAACTTTAGATCCAAGATTTTAACTTATGATCCCTTGTGAGGAAGGCAGGGGAAATTATCATTTCCCCCATTTTACAGATGAAGAAACTAAGGGTCAGAGAAGTGAATGAAGCACCTACTATGTGTTAGTCCCTGGGAATATCAATGCCAAGAATGGAATGGTGCCCCCCGCATGTGGCACAACAGGGGCTCCAGGACACTGCCCCTCCCTGCTCCTCACCTTGCGTCACCACCTTGCCAAAGACTGGCAGGCTGTCCAGAGTCGAGCAGTTCCACCGTCGGTTCCGGAACTGGTACTGACACTCCTCGATGGCCAGCTGTGCCCCGCGCCGCACCGAGTCCATCACCTCCAGGTTCCTCTTGCACATCTGCACCTGCCTCTGGATCAGCCCCTTTAGCTTCTCACAGGTCTCCTCGTCAGAGATACTGCCCACCGAGGACAGCTTGGCCAGGTACCTGGGGGAGGATGGGAGGGACAACAGGCCGGTGAGGTGCAGCCTGATCCCAGAATCCCCGAGCTGGAAGCATCCCAGCCCACCCTTAACAGGGAAGTCCTCTGTGACATGGCCAGCCAGGGGAACTCCCTAGCCCTCGAGGGCATCTGCTGTTGACAGCCTAGATGGTCAGGAAGCTTTTCTTCCCTGAATTATATTAGACTAGAATCTATACTGGCAGTACTAGAATGGATTGCAGAGGGTATCCGGTCAATGCCTGAGAGGCAGCATGGTGAAGTGGACAAGACATTCAGTTTTGAGTCAGAAAAAATGGGTTTAAATTCTGCCCAGAATCTTGTTAGCTGTATGACCCGTTTCTTCATCTGGGGCAGGGGTGGGGAAGCTGCGGCCTTGAGGCCCCACGTGGCTCTCTAGGCCCTTGGCTGAGGCCTTTTGACGGTGTCCAAGTTTTACAGAACAAATCCTTTTATTAGGGCGATTTGTTCTGTGAAGCTTGGACTTGGTCACAGGGTTGCGCCTGAGGACCTAGAGGCCACACGGTGCCTGGAGACCACAGCTTCCTCATCCCTGAGTCTGAGGCAGGCAGGTGGTATATTAGTTAGAGTGCTGGGCTTAGAATCAGGAAGAGCCGAGTTCAGAATCTGCCCCAGATACCTATTTAGCTCTGTGGCCCTGGGCAAAACACTTCACCTCTGCCGGCTTCAGTTTCCTTATCTGTACAATGGGGAGAATGATAGCACCTGCCTCACAGGTTTATTGTGAGGATCAAATGAGTTAATATTTGTGAAGTGCTATATAGCTTATCATCAGCTGTAATAACTTTGTCATTCAGTTGTTTCGGTCCACCTTTCTGTGACTCTCTGGGGTTTTCTTGGCAGAGACACTGGAGCAGTTTGCTTTTTCCTTTTCTGTTTTACAGATGAGAAAACTGAGGCAAACAGGGTTAAGTGACCTGCCCAGGGTCACACAGCCAGTGAGTGTCTGAGGTCAGATTTGAACTCAGGAAGATGAATCTTCCTGACTCCAGGCCTGGCGCCCTCTCCATGGTGCCCCCTAGCTGCCCGTTAGGAATAACAACTAACATTTACATAGGACCTGCCATGTGCCAATTATTGTGCTAATCACTTTACAATGATTGCTTCTTTTGATCCTCTCAACAACCCTGGGAGGTAGGTATTACTATCGTCCTCATTTAACAGATGAGTTCACTGAGGTTGGCAGAGGCTAAGTGATTTGCCCAAGGTCATACAACTAGGAAGTGTCTGAGGCTGGCTTTGAACTCAGGTCTTCCTGATTCCAGACTTGCCTGTGCCACCTCCCTGCCTCTCATGATTATTAATCCACGTGAGGAGTGGACTCCTCTCCAAGGTTTCTCCCAGCTCTGAGGCTGTGGGCCTCTGAAACCCCTCTTTAGAGCCCTGGCTGGGAGATTTATGGTTGTGGGGATCCCATCTCTTCTGGATGCAGCCCATTCTGCTCGGAGAGTTTTCAGCTAAGAAGTTATTTCTGCTGAACCAAAATCTGTTTTCCTGGAATCTCCACTTTCCCTTCCTTGTTCTGCCTCCTGGGATCTCCTCCAGTTCCAGCAGAGACAAGGACCTGGGTTTGAATCCCAGCTCTGCTGTGGACTGCCTCAGTGGCCCGGGACAGACTGAGGCCCCTCTTCAGGCCGTAGCTTCCTCTCCGGTTCCTTCCAGCTCCAGTGCCTCTGACCCGGTGAGGTACTAGGGCTTCTTTCTAAGGGGTTCTGGGCACTGCTAGAAACTCCAAGTTAGCCTCTCAGGAGCTGTCGCGCCTTGGGGACCAGGCCTGCGCCAAGCTCTCTCCTGGGTTGGCAGCTGCTCTTTCCTCCCTTCCCTGCTGGACGCTCAGGGAGCCATGGGGGTGGGGAGGGTGGCAGTGCTCTCTGCCATGTCAATGTGCCCTGTCTTCCTGCCCAGAAAATACCCTGGCCAAGCACTACTAGGAAAAATTCGAGGTCCCTTGGAGTTAGCCAAAGTTAGCAGCCAGTACGGGGCTCCTGCCAGATGTCACCCCTTACCACAGGGCTCCCTTGATACCCAGTCAGCCCCTCCTCATGGCCACCTCCCTCTCAAATCCACACTTGGCCCGCCTCTCTGGGTTACCCAAGGCTCCCACCATGCTGAATATTGTGCAGAAGTTGTGATAAAAACAGCTTACACCTCCATAACGCTTTAAGGTTTGTGAGGGCCACTCAGCCCTCACAACAATTCAATTCAGTAAACATTTATGAAGTTCCTACTGTGTGCCAAGCACTGGGCTTAGTACTGGGGATACAAAAAAAGGACAAAGAACCCTGGGTGTTGCTGAAGGAAAGAGAGTGTAACAGAGATAGCTTCAAAGAGACAGGGACAGAGAGGGAGGAAAAGAGATCGGGGGATTCAGATGAAGAGATTTGTTTCTCTTCTGATCACATCATCCATGTACTCTTCAACCCATCCATCTACCCATCTTCCCTCCCACCTCTCCATCCATCCATCCATCCATCCATCCATCATCTATCCATCTATCGTCCATACATCTCTCCATCCATCCATCCATCTCTCCATCCATTCATCCTCCCTCCTATCTCTCCATCCAACCATCCATTCTCTCATCAATCCTTATTCCTGTCTTTTCCTGCTCTTTCCTCTCTCCTCAGGGCTATCTTGCTTAATGAGAAGATGGCTCTCTAGGGGAAATATTCTGGGAGTCTTATATAAGATGACAGCTTACCTATGTCCTCTTACCCCTGGCCCTTGGTCCCCTCACCCTCAGCTGCTGACCCTGGCCCCTTTCTGCTGTGCATAGCACCAAAGGCCTGTAGGGGGCACCAACAGCCAAGCTTGAGGTGTGAACCTGGCTGTTTCTCCAAGATACCTAGGCATCTGGAGGTGCCCCCCATCGAAGGGGTCAGGAGTTTGGTTCTATAGGCCCCTTTGCTCTGGGTCTGTTGGACAGAGGTTGCAATGCAGCTGGCCAGGCCCCAAGGGATTGGGGAGAAGGCTGCTGTGTCCCCAGGACCCCTCCAATGTTGGGGGTCATGGTTGGGGACTGTCTCTCACTTCTTCCCTACTCATAACCAGAGGCAGCTTTGTCGTTGTCTGTCAGCTGTGTGACCTTTTCCTCTTTGGGCCTCAGTTTCCCCCTTTGAAAAAAATGATGCGCTTGAAATAGATGCCCTTTGAGGTCTTCCATTCCAGCCCTAAGTGCTGTGATCTCTTGCCTCTGATAGAAATAGAGTTTGCACCTCTTCCTCTCTGCATTGTGTCTCACGCCCTTAGTCAAGCAACAAGCATTAACTAATCAATTAACCATTTGATTAATTAATTATGTGCCATGCTGGGGATACAGAGATGAGAAAAAAGTAATCCCTGCCTTCAAGGAGCTTATACTTTTCTAGGGTAGCTACTGCATAAATAGGGAGACAGACTGGTGTGGTGGAGATAGCAGTAAATTTGTAGTTGAAGGGTCCAAGTTCAAATTCTGGCTCTTCCTCTAAGTACCTTTGTGACCTTGGACAAGTCACTTACTATCTCTGTGCCTCAGTTTCCTATCTGTGAAATGGGGAGGTTGGGCAATATAACCTCTGAGGTCCTCTCCAGCTCTAAAGTTATGATTTTACATACAAAATACAGTGGTTATATGTATATATATATATGTATATATGAAATGTATTTGTATACATACACACATTCTAATTGACAGAGTCAGGATTTGAACTCAGATATTCTACTCCAAATCAGTTATACAATTCAATACACACCTGTTAAATACCTACTGTGTGCGCCAGGCAGCACAGTAGATAGAGCCCAAAGGCTTGGAGTCCAGGAGATCTGATTTCAAATCCTGACTCTGTCTACGTGACCTTGAGCAAGTCACTTAACCTCTGTCTGCCTTGGTTTCCTCAGTGATAAAATGGAGATAATACTAACACCTCCCTCCCAGGGTCGTTATAAGGATCAAATGAGATCATATTTGTAAGGCTGTTCACAAAGTTGCTGGCACATAGTAGATTCTTAAATAAATGCTTCACCCCCTCCCCCTTCTCCTAAAGACCTGGTGCTCTTACTTCTATACTAATTACAGGATTTAGGACTGGAGGGGAACGTATGGGGCTATCTAGTCCAGTCTCCTCATTTTACAGACCAGGGAACTGAGGAAATAATTGCCCAATTGCCCAAGTATGTACAACCAGCTGGTGGCTGAGTCAGATCTCGAACCTGGGTCTTCTGGGTTCTGGTCTAATGTTTGCTCCATTTTGTCAGACACCTAGGAGTTTGCATGTTTGTCGGGAGCAGGACCAGGGGAAGTCAGGCTAGGGAGTCATATTTTCCAGACTAAGCCCTCCTGGACAGGCAGAGAGGCTGCCTCTTCCCGTTCCCTGGGATCCCCTGGAGAGAAGGCTTCCTGGCCTGCTGGGCCGAGGCAGTACCAAAGTTGTCACTCAAAGCCCAGCCCTAGAGGCTCAGGCTGCTGGCTGCCAGTCCCTGGAGGGGTTAAAGGAAGTCCTGGGCTGTGACTGGCATGGTACCCTACCAGGGCATGTTCCAGGAAAAGACTGGAAATCTCCCCCTGGAGGGCGAGCACCACTCCCTGGGCACGGCCCCCAACACCCCCTGTGTTATAATAACAGCCACTGCTCATGTTCAGCAAGCACTTCAGAGCCGACAAAGTTCCTGCCCTTAGCCTCCTAAGTGCTGATATTCCCAGAGGGAGAAACACTCAGAGAAAGAAGAGCTTGTGGAATGGCCACGCGGCTGACAAAGGTGGAGATGGGACTTGGTGGCAAGATCTTCTGATCCAGCCCAGTGTTCTGTCTGCTATACCAGACCTCCCCCTGCAGAACGCCATTGGCAGCTGGCCAATGAACTTGAAGCTGCCATGCTGCTGCTTCCTCCTCCTCCTTCTCCTCCTCTCTCCTCTCACAAAACCCTTTGAGGTATTATTCCCATTTTTTCAGATGAGAAAACAGAGATTCTGAGAGTTAAATAGATTATTGGTAGATTATTGGATTTAGATCTGGGAGGCACCATAGAATATGGGATGTCAGAGCTGGGAGGGCCCTTAGAACCCAGGATGTCAGAGCTGGAAGGGCCCTTAGAACCCAGGATGTCAGAGCTGGGAGGTCCCTTAGAACACAGATGTCAGAGCTGGGAGGCCCCTTAGAACACAGGATGTCAGAGCTGGGAGGGACCTCAGAATACAGGATGTCCCTTAGAGCACAGAACACAAAACATCAGAGCTGGAAGAAGAGACCTTAAGATAATCAGTCCAACCTTTCCATTTAACAGCCAAGGAAAGTGAGGCAAAGAGAGAAGTGACTTGTCCAAGGTCACTGAGGAAACAGGCACTGCAGGCAGTATGTGAGCGCGGGCCATGGGCTGGGCTCCTGCCCAGAACCCTCCCACCGCGGCCCTACATGCTGGGGCTGCACTCGGGGCTGGCAGGGGAGGGATCCTGAGGCTCAGGGCTCGGCCTCCCCCTCCTCTCTCTGCAGGTGCTCGGCCCCAGTTCAGAAATGATAATGAAGCGCCTCCCCTGTGGCCAGCGGGCCTGGTGCTTGTTTGCACTGGGGATAGAGATGAGATAACATGCAATTCCTCCCCCTAATCTCTTGGCCAGTGTGGGAGGGACTGAGAGACGGACAGAAGTCAGGAAGGGAGAGCTCTGGTGCAGTGGGTAGAGGGTCTACTCTGGAGTCAGGGAGATCTGGGTTCAAGTCTTGCCTTTAATCCATGCTGACTGTGTGACCCTGGGTGAGTCATTCAGTTTCTCAGTGTTTCCCAGGCAGCTCTCAGGTTATGGGCAAGTTGCTGATCTCCATCCATGGAAAGAGGTTCCTTACCAGGAGTACCCCACATGAAAGAAATTGGAGGGAGCAATGAGGTGCAGTGGATAGAGTGCTGGGCTTAGAATCAGGAAGATCTGAGTTCAAATGTGACCTCAGACACGGACTAGCTGTGTGACCCTGGGCAAGTCACTTCACCTGTTTGCCTCAGTTTCCCTTTCTGTAAAATGGGGATGATAATAGCACCTGCCTCTCAGGATTGTTGTGAGGATCCAATGAGATCATATCTGTAAATCGTGGCTCACAATCTATAGAAATATTAGTTGTTTTGTTGTTGATATTTCAAGAATGACGATAGTGATTATATCATGTCTCTAGATTGAAAAAAAAAGTCAGAATGTCATTAGCTTCACAGAATAGGCCAGATGGGAAGTTCTGAGAGATTCCCATAGGGAGGGCTCCCTTCTAGCTTGGGGCTGGGAAGGAGGTGATAAGCAGGGAGGGCTTCCTGCAGGAAGCAACAAGGAGCTGGGCCTTGAAGGATGCCAAGGAAGATTTCTGCAGGATCTCAGGGATTGGGCAGCTGTCCCCCTCAGTCCCCTGATTGGGACCATAGATTCGCAGCTGGGTAAGACCTCTGCGATCACCTAGGTCATTATCACCAATGCCCTTACACTTCGTAACAGAGGGGCCTCAAGGCCAGAGATGCTGATGTCACATAGTAAATAATAGAGTCAGGTTTGGATCCAGGTTTTTGGACTCCAGAATCCAGCACTACTCCCCACTGTCCCACCGGGCCTTCCAGCCACTGGATCCTCCAAGGCCTGCGCCCAGGCTCCCTCAGGGCCGCACAGGGCCTCCTCCTAGCTGCTTCTGGTCTGGCTTTCTTCCTCTTCCAGGTCTGCCTCTCCAGCACCCCAGGGTCCTTGGTAAGGCAGGTGCTTCTGTGTGCAGACTGGAGGGCTGGGAGTGGATAGCAAGAGGTGGGTCCGGGAAATCACCAGGGCATCTTTCTGATCTATATCCCCCTCATTTCCTTGAGCCATGAGTTTGGGGCTTTCAGACTTTCAGCTCCCCATAGCCATCTTCACTCTCACTGTCATCATCCCTGAGTGTTTTTAACTTTCTGAAGTCAGCCAGTCAGTCAACAAGCATTCATTAAGCGCCCACTGTATACCAGTCTCTATGTTAAGTGTAGGAAGATACAAAGGAAGGCAATAAAAGATGGTCCCCCTGCTCTCAAGTTGCTGAAGTGAATGAAGGAATCTCTGGGAGGCTCGGAGCTGAAAGGGCCCTCGGAGGCTGCCTGGTCTGGTCTGATCTGAAAGGAGGTCTTCCTCACCAAGTGACCATCCAGGCTCTACTTGAAGACCTCTGGGGACAGGGAACTCACTACCTCATAAAGTCAGGCCTTTCTACTTTGGGTAGATCCAATTATTAGCAAGACTTTTTCCCTCCCCATTAAGTTAGAGTTTGTCTCTGTGCAACTTCTATCTGCATTCTACTCCATTAGATTCTCTCAATACTATCTGGTGATTTTTGACACAGGGCACCATTTTGCTGATTGGAGAATCTTGGGAATTGAGCACTGGAAGGGAGCTCAAAGACCACCTAATCTAACCACCACATTTTTGGTAGATGGTGAAACAAAGGCCAAGAGAGACCTGCTCAGGGTCGTATAGGCTACTTAGGATTTGAACTAAGTTTTCTTTCTGAACCACAAAAGACTATAGAAACCGTGGCTGGTATTGTTCCTCTCTGAAGTTCGCCACGAGCGTCAGCTTGCTCACCCTTGTACATCCTCGATATGAGAGACATTTATGCTGATTAGAACCTGCCTCTAGAGATGGGGTCAGCTGTACTTACTGTCAGGAAGGGAGGAGAACCTTCCTCTGAAATCAGGATTGAATCTGGATCAGTCTTTCCTGAATTAGACCAGGTCAGACCTTGCCCCTGGTTCTCTGGAAGACATCCCTTTTCTACTCTAGGTTTTGGCTTTGGAAGATGCTTTGGCTTCTCAGTTTTCCTACCCACACATAGCTTTATTGAGGAAACGGAGGCTCTAGAGATGGAAAGGGCTCTCAGCCCAGCCAGTGGAGTCAATTCATAGGAGCCCAGATCAGGAAAGGCTTTTGAGATTGTCTCCTTCAGCCCCATATTTTATAAGACGTGCCCAAGGTGACACAGAAGGGCCCCAGAGTCCGAAGTGAGAATCTTTTCCACTGTTCCGCAGCCTCCCTGCTACCCCTGGAAGAGTCATAGACCAGACCCCAGTCATTCTGGCTGATGGCCTATCACTGGCTACCACCCAGTGCAGGGTCCCATGTCATTTCCAATTTAAGAGTTGCTGAGGGCATGCAGAACTCCATTTTTCTTTCCCCAGGTCTGACCCTGGCATGGACTGCTCTTCTCAGTGACCCCAACTGTATGGTCAAGTGCCCCTGAGGAGAGGGTTATGGATAGAGATTTCACTAGGCCCTTGCTTTCCATTGTTAATCGAGCACAGACACCTTACTTCTCTCTGTACCTCAGTTTTCCTACCTGAAAAATGGGATAGAGGTGGACAAGATTATTTCTAAGGCCCCTTCTAGCCTTGACATTCTGTTCCAACAGTTTATGTCCCAAGGTCCCTTCAGATCTGATATTCTATGTTCTAAGCAATCTCCACCCCGACATTCGATGTTCTAAGCAATCTTCTAACCATGGCATTCTGTATGTAAAGGTACTTTTCAGCTTTGACATTTCATATTCTAAAGTTCTCCTCATCTTGAACATTTTATGGTTCTGACATTCTGTGTTCTAAAGGATCTTCCAGTTCTAGGTCTTGTGATAGAGAACCTTTGCCATTAGCTGACTGATCCTTAGGGAGGACCCATGGGAGCAGGGCCTGACCAAAGGCTAGTTAACAAATCAAGACAATAAGTATTTTTGAAGTTCCTACCCCTTTGGTGCTCAGTCTAGGTAGCCCCAGGGCCCCATAGTGATAGAAGGGAGCCCCTTTGGCTTATATAATGACCTGACCTTTCTCCCAGAGACAGCAGGACCATTTACTCCTCCTGGAGAAGACTGAACTCAGATATGAACAGAGAGGCCATTGCTAAGGACATTGGAAGAAGAAGGGACCAGTGAATGGTTCCCTGGGCCCCTCAGCTCCCCATGTCCACCGATGTCCTACAGAAAGACCCGGCTGCCACCTTGCTTCAAGCCACTTCTCTGTTCCATCTTTAACACCCACATTTCAGCTTCCTGGTCCTAAATACCAGGTTATTGATTTACCACCTGCACCTGAGCCACCAAGGGTCTGAGCCATCCCATTACCATTGGTCAGGTTACGCTTACTGGTCCTGAAGATTCTGTGGGCCTGTCTCCCTGCAGCTGGGGGGTTAATGCCTCTATTTCTAAAAGAGTCACCCTGAAGTGGGGGTAGCAGGGCCCTCCAAGAAGGCCCCCCTGTGCTTGGTTCCCCTTGGCCACCAGCCTAGAAGGCTTGAAGGCCTCAGGCCTGCCAGGAAGATCCGATCCCTTTGGCCACCTGCTGTTTTCATTAAAACTAAAATTAGCTGGGCCGGCCCCAAGCTCTTCCAGGTTTCTTTCTTCCTTTTTTTTTTCAAATGTACAAATTCCTAGAGTAAAAATCGGACCTCTCACTAACTCCACCCCACTGGCTCAGCCTCTGGAGAAAACCAGGCCATTGGAAGGGGATAGGAGGTAGCTGCAGGGCAGCTGAGAGTGGCCTGTGCCTCAGTCCCACCGTGAGCCTCCGGGTGCCCAGGTGGGGGCTGGGATGCCAGCCAGGCCACTGGAGCCTGGTAGTCCCCTCCCTCCTCCAGCCTTACTCCTCACCCCAGGGTCACATTTAGAGACTTTATGGCCCTTACCATTATCACCCACCCAGGGGGTGGAGGAGGCCAAACAAGGGGCCAGAACAAGTGAGGCAGAGAACCCAAGGGCACTTGAAGGTAGCCAGAATAACGGCACTCATGTTTGTCCTTCAATTTCAGGCTTACACAGTACTTTTCTCAAGGCCATACTGAATGCTAGACTCCAAGGACTGGTCATTTTAGAGATGGGCAAACTGAGGCCAGAGAAGAGAAAGGTTGGCCTTGCTTGCTGGTATAGACCCCACTTCTCTCCCAGCCTCAATTTCCTTTTCTGTAAAAGGGAAGGGGTATGCTAGGTGATGCCTACAGTCCCAATCCAGTTTTAAGAACTATGATCTCAGGACCTGCCCAAAGTTACTGTGTTAGCCATTGCAAACCTAAGACTTTAAAAAACAATTAACAAGCATTTATTGTCTTTTCCTTTCCAACCTCATGGTTTTAAAAAGAAAAAACAAATCCTTCATAACAAGTATGCAGTCAGGCCAAACAAATCCCCGTCTTGGTCGTGCCCCAAACCGGGCTGTCCCATTCTGCAGCCCCTTCCTCCCTAGGGGCCTTTCAGGCCCCTCCTCTGGAAGGTTACAGCGCCCTGCCCCCCGGCTGTCCAAGGGGGCACCTCTCATTCTCCACACCTGAAAGATGATGGAAGTGAGAGAAAGAGGGGGTGCGAGCTGCCCAGGGGCACAGAGGGACCTCGGTGGAGCTTGGGCAAGAGCAGAGCTTTTTAGGCTCCTGGTCTAAAGCACCTGCCCTGGCGCCAGGGACTGTCCTGTTTCATCTTTCAGTGATTATCAGGTCCACATTAGGTAAACTAGAGGGGGCGAGGAGTGTGACTGTGACCCTTAGGCCCTTAGGGGCCTGAAACTGGGGTGGTGTCTCAGGGGGGGCAGGTCACTTAGTCAATTATGGACAGGGAGATCTGGGTTCAAAGCCAGATTTAGACTCATATGACGGACACTGTCTAAGCCTCAGATGTCTCACTTGTAAAATGGGGCCAACAGCACTTACTCCACTGGGGTGCTATGAGGATCAAGTGAGGAAATGGTATATAAAGTCCTTTACTATATAAATACCAGCTGTGACTTGGTTTCCTCATCTGTAAAATGGGGATCATAATAGCATTTACCTCCCAGGGTTGTGAGGATCAAATGAACCTCACATTTAATGTAATGTAATGTAACATAATGTAATATAATGTTGTATTCAACGTAATACAATGTAATGTAATATATGTAGTGTATAATGTACATATGTATAAATGTAATGTAATATAATGTAATATATGTAGCATATAATGTATATATGTATAAATGTAATATAATATAATGTAATATATGTAGTATGTAATGTATATATGTATAAATGTAATATAAGATAATATAATGTAATATATGTAGCATATAATGTATATACGTATAAATGTAACATAATATAATATAATATAATATGATATGACACAAAACAATATGTGATACGAAATTATATGATATGATACAATACAATTTAATGGCAGCCAGGTGGTGCAGTGGATAGAGTGCCAGGCCTGGAATTAGGAAGACTCATCTTCCTGAGTTCAAATCTGGCCTCAGACATTTACTAGCTGGGTGACCCTGTTTGCCTCAGTTTCCTTATCTATAAAGTGGGGATCATAATAGCATTTACCTCCCAGGGTTGTGAGGATCAAATGATAGTCACATTTGATATGATATGATATGATACATATAATACCACATAATATTATATGATATATCTCATGGAATAATTGCAAAGCGCTTAGCACAGTTCTTGGAACTTAGTAAATGTTTTATTGTTGATGTTATTATTTGGTGGTGCGGTAAATAAAGAGTTGGACCTGGAGTCTGGAAGACCTGAGTTCAAATCCTCACTGTAGGACCCTGGGCCAATCACATACCCTGAAGAGCAGGTGTTTATGTTCCCTGGTAGAAGACATTCCCTCTCTGGGAATTCCTTATACTAATAAAATCATAGGTCTGCGCCCTCCTCCGTCCCCACCCCCCACTCTCCACCAATGTAAGCTTGGTGTCAAGAAAAGCTTACTACCAATGAGAACTGTTTAAGAATAGAAGAGGCTGCCATGGGACATGGTGGTTTTCCTTTCCTTGGGGGTCTCTAAACAGAGGTTGGCTGACCGCTCCTGGGCTTTTCTGTAGAGAAGAGTTTTTTTTTCTGAAAAACCTTAGGTTGGATAGGGCTGTCGGTGAGTTCCCTTCTAACTCTGTGTGAATATAGGCTGATATTATGAGAGTGATATCTAATGGACCTCATCAGCAATTTCTAATGCTTCACTGTGGAAAATATCCTGGTTTTAAGAGTCAGAAGCCCCAAGTTTGAATCCCACCACAGATCAGAGAAGACAGCATTCCTTTGTAGATCAAAAGGCAACATGAAATAAGTTCAAATTCCTGTTCTGGCATTTAGGATGATGTGGCTTTGGGCAAAGCACTCCTCTCTGGGCCTCAGTTTCCCCAGTTGTAAAATGAGAAGCTTGGCCCCAGGTTCCCCACCCCTGACGATCTCCAAGAGCCTTTCCACCTCTGACAATGTTGATGGAGCACAAGCCCTGACAGGTCCTACCCCTGGCTGGAAAGTCTTTGATTACACCTGGTGAGAAAGGACCAGCCAGGCAAGGGTGGAGACCCATCACCAGAAGGCTGGCCATTAGGGATTGGTTTATTTTGGTCAAAATGACTCACATGTGAGAACAATCACAGCTCCCGTTTTCATAACACTTTAAACTTTACAAAACACTTTCCCTGGCAACAACCCTGGGAGATGGTTGGTGTGAATATTGTAATTCCCATTTCATAGAGGGGGAAACTGAGGGTCAGAGGGGTTAAGTGATTTGTCTAAGTCAGAATCAGGATTTGAGCCCAGGTCTTGTGACTCTCAAATCCCTCAATACCATATTGCCTTTAAGTCTACAAAGTCATAGGGAAGGGGAAGGTTGTGATCTGTGATACTGAGGCATGGTGGGGGGTTGAGGTGGGGTTGTAATCTGTGATCTTTGTTGGTGGGGGGAGTACTGAAAGAATCACAGATTTTTAGAATTGAATTATTTCTGTGGTGATTTATGGCTTACATGGAGACACCCTGTGAGATGGGAAATTGGTACTAATAATATCTATGTTTATATGACACTTTTGGGTTTACAAAGTACCTCAAAAGCATTATGCCATTTGAGCCTTGCAACAATCCTGGGAGACAGATGCTATTATCTCCATTCTACAGGGGAGGCGATTGAGGCAGCAGAAGTTGAGTAACTTGCTTCAGGGTCACTTAGCTAGAAAGCTGTCTGAGGTTGGATTTGAATTCAGGTTGTCCTGATTCCAAGGTCCGTTACTCAATTCCCCTGGCCACTTAATTGCCTACAAGTATGGGTTGAACGGGGTGACCTCAGAGGTCCCTTCTGTCCCCTGAGGACCAGCGATTCTAAGAGCACAGAAATCAGCCCCAAGTATGTCAGAATCATCAAGAGTCCCTTCCTCCAGGTCTTGGACGAGTGGTCAGTGCTTGGAGACCTTGAATGAGGGAGAGCCCACCACCTTCCAAGGCAGCCCCTTTCTTTGGGGGGAGAAGCTCTAACTGCTAAGTTTGGTTCTCACCTCAAGAGAGAATTGACTTCTCCACAATTTCCACCCACTGCTCTCACTTTTATAGCCAATGGGAAAAGCGAGGGTTGGTGGTGGGGGTCTCTCCGAGCCTCAGTTTCCTCATCTGTAAAGAGGGGAATTATACTAGATGGCCTCAAAGGTCCATTTCAGCTCCAAAACCTCTGATCCTGCTACAGCAAATGGGAGCTGGCTCTGCCATTGGTAACTTCTCAGCCCCAGTCTCTTTATCTCTAAAATGGGGAATATTTACAACCCAGGGTTGTTGTCGGGGTCAAATGAGGTGATGTATGTAAAAATATGCCCATATACCTGGTAGCCATGATTATGATGGTCCCTCTGTTAATGGAAGACATTAGTCATGTTCCCCCAAATCTTCTGCAAGTTAAAAATCCCCACTTCTTTCAATTGACTCTAAAGGGAAGGGGTGAGGGAGGCCATTCTCCACACAGGGAACAGCCTGAGACAGGAGATGCCTCATACAAGGGACAGCAGGTTGGTTTGGTCAGACCATAGAGTGTGTGAAGCCTGTTAAGAGGCTAGGGCTGCATTGTGAAGGCCTTTGAAGGGCAAAAGAAGGATATTGTTTTATTCTGGAGGCAATTGAGAGCCACAGAAATTTCTTGAGCAGGGGAGTGACAAGGTCAGATGGGGTAGCAGCCCATAGCAGTCTTTTTTGCTCTTCTCTCTCTCTATTCTCCTCTGGGTCATTGTTTTTCTTCCTCTCATTTCTAATCCCTCTTTAGCCATTCTCTTCTTCCCTACTGCCTATAAATATGTCCAGGTCTCCTCATCTTTAAAAACCCCTTCCCTTGCCTTTACCTCCCCCTCAGACTTTCATCTTGTATCTTTCCTTTCCACAGTCAAACTCTGAGAAAAGATTCATCTATGCTCCTTGCCTCTTTTTCTCACCTTCTAATTCCCAAACCCTTGCCACTTATGGATCCCCCACCACTCCACTGAAACTGATCCTTCTATGGCCACCAATAATGTCTTCATTGCTAAAACTGATGGCCTTTGGTCAATTTTCATCCTTTTTGACCACTCTGGAAGTATCTGACCCTATTTGACCACTTCCTCCTCCCTTCCTGTGCCCCAGCTGCTGTCTTGTTTTTAATGACAAGGCTCTCTCTTGGCTCTCCTCCTACTTCTTGGATTGTTCCTTTGCAGAGTTATCATCTATGTCCCACCTCACCTTCTCTCTTTCTCTCTCTCTCTCTCTCTCTCTCTCATCTCCATGAGTCCCACTGACATCTCCATCATGACTATCATGACTCCCATCCTTAGTTTCTCTCCTAAACTCAGTCCTTCATCTCAAACTGCCTCCACTTGAATGTTCCCAAAGCATCTCAAACTCATCCAAAACCAAGCTCATTATCTTTTTCCTTAAGCCCATATTTCCTCCCAACTTTCCTGTTTCTGTTGAGGGAATCACTCTTCTTCCATTCACCCAGGTTTGTAACTGTGACTCTTCATTGTCCCTCAACTCCCATATCCAGTCAATTGGCCAACATTATTGGTTCTACTTCCATACCATCTCTTAAATCCATTCCCTTCTTGCCATCATCTCTTGCTTGGATTACAGAAGTAGTCTCTCTTACTTGGTTTCCCTACCTCCAGCCTCGCCTCTCTCAATATACAATCACCAAACGAAGGCTAAACTGATATTTTGAAAGGACAGGTATGACCTTTGTCACTCCCCTGCTCAGGAAGTTTCTGTGACTCTCAATTGCCTCCAGGATAAAAAAAATATCCTTTGTCCTTCAAAGGCCTTCACAATGTGGCACTACCCTCTTAACAGGCTTCACACACTCTATGTTCACACACCTACAGCTGTCCCTTGTATGAGGCATCTCCTGTCTCAGGGCTGTTCCCTGTGTGGAGAATGGCCTCCCTCACCCTTCCCTTTAGAATTCTAGCTTCTTGCAATGCTCCCTTCAAAGGATAAGGGGGTCTTTCTAACCCCTCACCCTCAGTTGCTAGTGCCCTTCCCTTTCCAAAGTCCTTGTTACATATATATCGGGTCATGTTGCTTTTCTGCACTGGAGTGTAAGCTTCCTGAGGACAGAGATTATTTTATCTTTTCCCTTTCTAGCTCATAGTAAGAACTTAATACAGGCTTGTTTAATCTAATCCAATTCTGGTCCTTCCCTTGATGAACTGAACCTGCCTGAGTTTCAGTTATTACTTCTATGCTCATGGCCATCTCCTCTTGTCAGAGCCAGGACTTGAACCCAGGCCTCTTGACTCCCAGTTCTAGTCTTATCTCATTACATCCTGTTGCATAATTGTTGTCTTTTTGTGTACGAGGGTCTTAACTGTTTCACTGAGAAGAACTGAGAGTCCCCAGGTCCACAGGGGCTAGGGACCTCTCCAGCCATGTGTGGGCTTTTTTTTTTTTTTTTACCTCAGATGCACACCAGAGGAGATGACGGGATGCAGAGGCAGCCCCGAGAGTCAGGGGTTTGCAGTGAGGGCCAAGGTTTTGTAGGAACTGACAGGACTGGTCACTGGTTTGGGCCAGGAGGAATAGGAAGGTTTGGCACCACTCGGGGAGGTATTGCTTCTGTCTCATCCTTTTCCCCTTGGGTCTTCCTTGCTGATCACCAGACCTACAAACAGGGTGGGTGGGAAGGGGATGGAATGCCCGTTGGGCTCGTGTGGCTGGATGGAGCCAAGTGCTGACCTAGCTGTGGCCGCCTTAGTCACCGTGAGGGCATTTCTGTCCCTAGAGCCTGATTCATGGGAAAGTTGAGTGGTTGTTGGGGTAACATACCATCCCTATCCCTGGGAAACCCACTTCCCTCCACATCCTGGCTTGGAAAACTCTGCCTCCACCCCACTTCCTATTTGAGAGTCAGGCCCCGTACTGTTCATGCTAAGGTGCCAGCTTCCTTGTTCTGAGTGTCTGGCCATGCAGTTCCTGTCGGGAAGGCATAGAACTCCATCTTCTCCCCTTTCTTATCTCTGAAGGCCCAATTCTCCTTAGGATCAGAGGGGATAGGAGGGACCATGGGGGTCATGGAGTCCAACCTTCTCATTTTATAGATGAGAAAACTGAGACCTAGAAAAGTGAAAAAATAGGGGTAGCTGAGGCAAGATTTGAACGTAGGCTTTATGGACTCTAAGTCTAGTGACCTATCTCTGAGGGCCTTATTCTCCACTTCCTATCCTGAGTGTCCAGACACCCTTTTCCCCCACTCCCTATCTCGGAGGGCCTAGTTTCTCACCTCCCATCTCTAAAGGTTCACATCTTCTCCTATAGCTGAGCACTTTCTCCTATGTATAACACCTCTGGGTAGTGGGTTTATAAGTATTATAAGTCCCATTTCACAGAGGGAGACAATGAGGCTCAGGGAGGGATGACTTGTCCAAGGTCACACCATCAGTAAGGGTCAGAGCAGAGACAGGACACCATGTCTTCTGACCATGTCTCTGAACACCAATGGCCTCTTTCTGCCCTCATGACCCAGCTTCTTATCTCTGAGAGTTCATTCACCCTTTTCTGCCTAATGGCTCAGGCCCCCAGCTTCCTGTTCTGAGGGCCCCCTCCCCCATCTTATTTCTGAGAGTCCCTCTGCCCACTTTCTGTCTTCATGGCTCAACTCCCTACATCTTCCAGCCTTCAGGGCCCAGCCCTTCTCACTTATCTTTGGGGAGTCTAGTCGTCCCCATTTCCTGTCCTGATGGCCCTGCTTCCCAACCCCATCTCTGAGGGTTTCAGCTTCTCCAATTTCTTTTCCTAGGTAGTTAGGTCATACAATGGATAGAGCAGGGGGCCTGGAGTCGGGAAGACTTGTATTCAAATCCTCCCACAAATAACTATGTGACCCTGAAGAACTCACTTAACCTTTCATATCCCCAGTCTTCTCATCTGTAAAACAGGGATAACATAATGATAGCACCGACCTCCCAGGGGAAGGTAGCTGGGCCCTAACATGAAAAGTAGGGAGCCTGACCCTCAGAGGGAGGAAAGTGTGGTAGGGGTCAGGCATCAGGAGCTAGGAAGCGGCCCAGAGATGGGGAGGGATTTTGCCTCAACACCCACTGCCTTTCCCGCTGATCAAATAAGATAACATATATAAAAGAGTTTTGCAAATCTTAAGGCATATAAATGCTCTCTATTTCCTGTGGGCCCTACCTCCCCAACCAAGTTCTTGGGGCTCCTTTCTGTCCCTCCCCTGCATCCAAATATTGGTGAAGGGGCATTTCTTTGGATTCTCTCTCCTAGGAGAACTGGCAAGAGCCTGGGTGGGGCTGGCAGCAGCACTAGCCACGGCTGTTGGGGAATCCCCAGTACTGGCAGCGTCCCTTCCTTGGGTGCAGAGCTAGCTGGGTGCTGCTAGGCCCATGCTGGTAGGGTTGCCTGCACCACTGGAGCCCAGGCCTGGAGGGAAGGAGTGGGGACCAGGTGTTTTTGTAATGGTTATCTCAGGATCAGGGTATTGGGTGCATAGTTTACCCAACAACCAACTCCACTTTCAGGGAGATTCCTATCTAGTCCAGGCCGGATTCCTCAACACCCCCCCCCCCCCCCCCCCCCCCCCGCCAGAATTTCCCAATGAATTCCTAAGGATAATGTCCTTAGGACAGGA
>CM053582.1:105925488-105966539 GCA_028627135.1 Pseudochirops cupreus
ACACAGGATGTCAGAGTTGGGAGGGCCCTTAGAACACAGAATGTCAGAGCTGGGAGGGCCCTTAGAACACAGAATGTCAGAGCTGGAAGGGCCCTCAGAACACAGGATGTCAGAACTGAGAGGGCCCTTAGGACACAGGATGTCAGAGTTGGGAGGGCCCTTAGAAACCAGAATGTCAGAGCTGGGAGGGCCCTCAGAACACAGGATGCCAGAACTGAGAGGGCCCTTAGGACACAGGATGTCAGAGCTCAGAAGGCCCTTAAGAACACAGAATATCAAATCTGGGAGAGCCCTGAGAACATAGAGTATCAGAGCTGGGAGGGCCTTAGAACAAAGAATGCAGAGCTGACAGGGACCTTAGGACATAGACAGTCAGAACTGGGACAAAGCTTGGAGATGATTCCAATTCCCTACCCTCCTATGACAAAGGTGGAGAGTAAGGTCCAAAGAATGGGCAGTGACTCGTCTAAGGTCAATAGTTGTGCTAGGACTCGACTCCTTTGTGGTGCTCTTCCCTAGTCCCAGTACATAGCACCTAGGCAGTGCTGCTCCTTTTAAAGCTAAGTTTAGGGAGGGGGGGTGGGCATTGGCTCCCTTCTCCCACTCCCCTCACTCTCCCCTAAACCCAATTGGCTCTTTGGGTTGCTTCAGGGCCTTGTCTGAGGAGTCTGGGAGGAGAGTCTGGTGTGAGCAAGACACTTTCCAAACAGAGCCAGAGGGACGGGAATTGGGCGAGTTTTGACAGGTTCGGGGAGCCCCTTCTTGTTAGATGCTGGCTGAGCCACTCAGCTGCTAATCCAGGAGCCTCAGAGAAAAATCAAAAAGGAGCAGACAGAAGTTGGGCCATGGGGGTGCCTGAGCAAACCCTTCTGGAATGCCCTGACCTTCAGGCCTCCAGGAGGCAGCAGGACAGGGCATCTCTGGCTCTGAGGGTCAGGTTCACCATGCATGCATGAATACACCTTCTAGACATACAGTTATGCACTTGCCTACACCAGCCCAGACCCGGGGCTGCAGGGATTGGAGCTCAGGCCTACGAGAAGGGAGAAGGGACAAGGACCAAACCCAGCCTGAGTCCAGACCTGACTCCTCAGAGTGGATTCAAGGCCATGGAGCCCTAGATTTTGGAAATGGAGGAGCTAAGTTTGCCAGCCAGGTCTGATACCTACTCAATACAATTCAACCAACACTGATTCTGTGTGTTCTGTGCTACAGGATACTAAATGTCACTAGTAGGAATACAAAGACAAATGAACATAGAATCTTTACCTCCCTGGGGGTTTATATTCTCTCTGTCTGTCCCTCTGTAGGTAAGGGGGGGAGAGGATACAATTCAGTAAGTAAATACTAGGGATTCTAGAAAAGGAGGTGCTGGAGGAAGTGCATTCCAAACATGGGAGCACAGGCATGGAGACAGGAGTTCAGGGAACAGTAAGCAGCCCAGTCTGACTGGACCCTGGAGTGCATGAAGCTAAACAATGGAGAATATGTTTTAAAAAGCAGTCTGGTGCCAGATTATGAATGACTTCAGGTACCAAGCTGAGGAGTTTGTAACTTATCTCAGAGGCAACAGGGAGCTGCTGAAGGTTCAATCACTTAATCTTTCTGGGCTTTATATTCTCTGTCTTTAGAACAAAAGCTTTGGGATGACCTCCGAATGTCTCTTCTAGCTCTAAACATTATGATTTTATGAGATGCAGCGATGTAGATGTTAGCTCTAAGCCCCTGTTCCTAGAGTCAAATGTCTTCCATTCGTTCATTCATTCAGTTCTTCATCCAATTTTTACTGAACACTACTCTGCTCAAGGAGCTTAAAGTTGAATATTGTATTCATGTAGCTTTAAGGCAATGCTTTGTGGCACAATGGAAAATACAATGAATTTGAAGTCAGAGGTTGTGGGTTCAAATCCTGGCCTCATTTTCCACATCTACAGAATGGGAGGATGGACTAGATGGTTTCTCAAGTTCCTTCCAGCTTGAAATCTGTGATTCTACGAGAGCACAGTTTAGCACAAAGAACCCGACTCAGGACTTTGGAGAAGGGGGCTATCCTTCTAGGGGGTGGCTTTACAAAGGCGGCAGGGCACACCCTCCCTGTGAATGAGCAAGCTCAGCAGCACACACCTAGGCTCAGACTGATGTGTGCCCTCCAGATCCACCCTGTACATGGAATAGAGCTGCAGACTTGGCTCATCAGAGTCCATGGTAGCACACCAGACCACACCACACCCATGTTTGGGGAATTACACCCAGCTGGGGCCTGTGCCCTTCTGACATGCCCCAGGGTGCAGACATACTTGGGACACACACACACACACACCTGGGAAGCAGTCAGAATGGGGATAACCACCCCCCTCCCAAAGGGCTGGGCATTGAACACTGTGTGCCCTGAGACAGGCCTGGGCACACCTTCTGAAGCTCAGGCAGCACTCCTGGCAGTGCCAAACAGTCACCCTGGGGTGTCTTCTCAAGGCCAGGTGGGATCTCCCCTGATCTCTCTAGCCTGCAGGAAGATTACTTGTCTATGAGGTGTGGTGAGAAAAGAGTCAGAACTCAGACTTCAAATCTCCAATCTACCATCTGCTCTCATCTTCCCAGCCTTATCCCAAGTCCCTTCCCCATCTCTGGGCTCCAGGGTAGTCTTCTTTAGAACGAAGGGGATGGACCAGAACACCTCTAAGGTCCCTTCCAGATCTGGCTATTTAGATAAGAGGCTATGTGTCATGGGGCGCACCCAGCTGGGCTTGGTGGTCAGGAAGGCTTGACTTTAACTCTTACCACTGACATTTATTAACTATGTGACTTTGGGCAAATCTGAGCCTCCATTTCCTTACCTGTGAAATGGGGATAAAAGCACCTACCTTAGAAAGTCATCTTGAGACTTAAATAAGAGAATATGTATAAGGTACTTTGCAAACCTTAAAGTGCTATATAAATGTCAGTTATTATTATGATAATGATGGAATTATTAGAATCATATGGAATATAGGAAAACTGGCAAAAAGGGAAACTTCTCCGATCCTTGGTGCCTATCCCACGATGCTGTTTAGACAGAGCAAGTGGTTACAAAGCTGGGCCAGGGAGGAAGCCAGTGCATCCCCAGTCCCTTCCCTACCTTCCTTCCTTTGGTCCAAGTCTCTTACCAGCCCAAGTATAATATCATAAGACTGTAGGGAAAGGAGCTTACCTAATCCAATCCTGTCTCCACTCCAGAACCTTAGAGTTGGAAGGGACGTAAGTGGCCATCCTATAGGTCTGCTCCAGACCTAAATGGGAATCCCTTCCACAAAATCCCCATCAAATGATCCTTCACCCTCTGCTTGAGTATCTCTAGGGTAGGGAGTTCACTCCCTCCTCAGGTGGTCCCTTCCATTCCTGGACAGCTCCAAGTTCTAGTAAGGCTTTCCTGACATCAAGCCCAAATCTGCCTCTTGGCAACTTCCATGAAGGAAGAAGTGGTAGATTTGAAAAGAGGCAATGATTTGCCTGGAGTTATTCAGATGCAACATGGGAACCCAGGGTTTTTGACTCCCAGTCTAGTTCACGTTTATTCCTCAATGAGCACAGGTTCTCCATGTATCCGTTCATTCAACAAGCACTTACTAGGTAGTACAAATCAATACTGCAAAGACAAAAAAGAAAGGGTCCCAAGGGGATCACCATCGGGCACAGCCCCTCAGTCACTGGATGGGATAACCAGGAGCCACGTTTGCCCAGCACATCATGCTTTCTCTACAGTGATCTTCAGGATGTCCGTGCAGGGAGGATGCTATCAGTGCCTTCCCCTGCTCTCCCACCCCCTCCCAGCACTGTGGATTTTATGGTTGTTCGGTCATTTTTTAGCTGTGTCTGACTCTTCCTCACCTCCTTTGAGGTTTTCTTGGCAAAGATACTGGAGTGGTTTGCTATTTCCTTCTCCAGTTCATTTTAAGCCTAAAATTGAGGCTCGGAGAGATGAATTCATTTGTCTGAGGCCACACAGCTATTAAGTGACAGGGCAACAGTGAGAAGAAGACTGGATTGGGTGCTCAGGGGATCTGATTTCCAATCTACTCTGCTACTTTCTGCCTGTGTGACCTTGGGTTGGTCACCTTTATAAGCCTCAGTTTCATCTGTAAAATGAGGGGGTTGGACCAGTTCTCTTCCAGCTCTAGATTAAGGATTTTATGAACCTAGGGCTCCTTCTGCTGCCCTTTTAGGAAGGATAAAGCCTCAGTTTGAAAATTGCTTCAGCCCTTTGAGTAAGTGCCCTTCGAGGTCAGGAAGAGTATCTTGCCTTGGCCCGTTCTGGGGGGTCTATCACTGGGAAGTGAAGGAAATTAGCATCTATTAAGGGTCTACTATGTGCCAGGCACTATGCTTAGTGCTTTACAAATATTATCTCATTTGATTCTTATGACAATCCCGGAAGGTGGGCGTGCAATTATTATCCCTTTTTCCAGTTGAGGAAACTGAGGCAGACAATGGTTAAGTGACTTGCCCAGGGTCATATCGCTAGTAAGTGTCTGAGGCTAGATTTGAACTCAGATCTCTCTCCTTTCCATCCAGCTGTTCCTTTCCTCCTTCTCAGGAAAACAATAATTCCTTCCCTTCTTATTCCTGCACCCCACCCTGCCACCCCCCAGTTATATAGTGGTCTCAGTTTTTCAAAGCACTTTGCAGCCACTGGCTTGGTTGATCCTCAGAACACTCCAGGTGCATGGGTATCAGCCATTTGTCATCAAGGACCTATTTGTCAGAGGTCCAACAGTTAGTGAATGGCCAAGCCAGGAGGAGAACCTCGTTCCCTCAAGGACTGGTGTGGTCCTCTGGCCCCCGGCTCAAGTTTTCAGGAGGGTGCTGAGCTCCTACCTCTGTGACTAGACCAAAGTAGGTCAGCATGCCCAGTGTAGCCACACACTCCCTACACACAGCCTTCATGCATCAGGTTGAACCCTGTTCCCTCAAGGGGATTTTCACTGCCTGTCCCCTATGCACTGTACCCTCTCCTCACACAATTCTGTCTCCCAGCTTCTTTCAACTAAAGCCCCACCTTCTGCAAGAAATTTTCCTCATTTCCCCTTGGTGGTAGTGCCTAGTCTGGAAGTTCTGTCCAGTTTGTCTGGTTTGCCCATAGCAGTTTCCATGTTGTCTCCCCCATGGTTCTGTGAGCTCCACGAGTGCAGGGACTGACTTTTCTCTTTCTTTGTGACCTCAGCACTTAGCCTGGCACATAGTAGGTGCTTACCAAATGTTTATCAACTGACTGACTGATACATTAAATAACAGAACCTGAATTTGAACCCAGGTCCCTGATGACAAATATAGCATACTTTCCAATATACTGCTATTTCATAGGTCAGTCTTGCCTCCCAAGTGGATGCTGAACTTCTTGAGATGTCAGACCTCTCAAGCTGAGAGGCCGTCTAATGTAGGAGACAAGGGGCAGCATGACCAACTGGATGAATTAGGGCACTTGGAATTGGGAACCCCGGGGCCTGGCTTCAACACTTAGTAGCCCTGTGACCTCGGATCCCAGGATTCCATTTGGGGATCAGAGGTCTAGCCTGGAAGGGACCTCAGAGTCCTGCTAGCACAACCCCTCATTTTCAACACTAGCTTCAGCGCTTGGACAGTGAGGATTGTTTTATTTTTGTATCCCCAGCACCTGGTGCATTGAAGGTTCTTAAATAAATGCCTTTTGGTTGATGAAGAAACTAAGGCCAGAGAAGGTCAAGTGACTTGCCCAAGGTCACACAGGCAGTCAGTATCAGAGGGGGTATTTGAACCCAGGTTCTCTGCCTTCCTCTGCCCTCCGCCAGTCATGTGCTTTTTCCAGTGTACTGCACTGGGCAAATTGCTTAATGGTCACTATAAAAGAGGACCTAATGATACCTATAGTACCTACCTCAACAACTTTTTGGAATCTAGAATGGGGGTAATATACTAGGTGTCCCAAAAGTCTTAGTGTAGTCAACAGCTCCAATACCTTAAAACTGCATTAAGACTTTGGGACATTCTGTTTATAGTGCTTTATAAGTGCTTTATAAACTGGGATATTATAGAAAAGTGAACTGTTACTGCTTTTTTTTTTTCTTTCTATTTCCTACTGGGGCCGGGGGAGCTGCGATGGGCTGTGTGCCTTTAGTCTAGCTCTGGACACATCAGAGATGACCAGTACTTCAGTTTAATAACCATTTATCCATTTGGGACTGGACTAGATGGCTTTCGAGGTCCTTTCCAACTTGGAGAGTCTAGTCCCCCTGGATTCCCTGAAACATGTGGAATGCCTGTTGATTGACCTCATCTTGGAGCCCAGCCAGGAGCTGAGATGCCAATGCTCAGGGCAGTGTAGCCTCAGAAACCTTCCTTTGGCCTTTGGTGGTTGAAGGGGTGCCGGTGAGGCTATCCTCAGGCTCTGCTGCCCCACAAACCGACTCACCTGTTGGCCCCAGAGAACAGGTTTGCCAGCCTCTGCCTCTATAGCTGTTTCCTGCTCCCATAATATAAAAGTTGGACTGCTGAAGTTCCCCCTTGTCGGTATGGGGACCCACTGAGCAGCTGTGATGTGCCTGGGAAGTGGGAAGGGGTTTCTCCTGCTCGGAGTGAATGGTGTTGGTGTATATATGCGATATGTGTGTATTTCTGGTACTGTGCCCTCGGTATCACCAAAGGATTATGATTCCCAGCCAGAACAGAAATCAACATTCAGTAGCAGTGGGAAGAACCCTGACTCAACTTCAGAAAAACTTGGGATTGGTTCCTGGATCTGTCACTTGACTCTGTCACCTGGGATAAATCACTTTCCTTCCCCTAAGCCTCAGTTTCCTCATCTGTAAAATAGGAAGATAAGGATTTACAGTGTCTCCCCACCAGGGTCAGAGGGATTACAGGACTGAAAACTGGAAAGGACCTTGGAAATCATTTCATCTGGTTGTTGTGGGGTAAGTGCCTCCTGAACTATAAAGCCTTGTAGAAATGCCAGTTAATGTTGCTTCCATGTACTTCCACTATCCGGGTGGTAGGAGAGCCCCTGCCCCAGCTGGCTGGGCTGCATGTAGCACTTGGCTCCTTGACGAGATGCCCAAGACAAACAAACAGCCCTGACTCAGACAGAGCTTAGACCACTGACCCCTGGGACCCCAACTCTCCCTCGGAGCCCAGAACTTTGCTTAGAAGGTGACAGACCTAGGGCTCTTCAGGCACTGTCCTCAGCAATCCCCACCCAAGGCTCAATCCTGGGGGTCTCCTTCTTCGGCTTTAGAGCTTTGCTATCCAGTTCCCACCCAGTTGGGGGTGGGGGGGATGTATGGCGCTGGCCTGGGTTTGTGTAAGCAGAACGGGGCAGCTCCCGAAGTGTTAATCAAATTAGGAATCCAAGAAAAACAAAACTGTCTACCAGCCACTTGCAGCCTCCCCCAGGCTCTGCCCCAAGTGGGTCTCCTGAGCAGCTGGGAAAGTTCCACATCACCTCAGTCCCCAAACTCCCCGGTGGCTCTGACCCCAACTGAACACAGCTCCTTCCCAGCAGGCCCGGCAGGCCACAATGACCTCATAGCAACAGCCAGTGGACACTTAAGGCAAACTCATGGGAGACGTTTGTTCTCCAGTCTTCATGCAGAGAGAAAATTTTTTTCCTCTCTCCTCGGTCTCCATGGAAACCCCAGGCTACACTGTTGGTTATATCCCCCCTTTAGTCCTCGGATCAATATTGGGGTCTAGGCTCCCCGGGCAGCGAAATAAAACAGGACTGGATTATGCTCGCAGGTGCTGCTGCATCTGGGGGAAATGGGAGGGGGGCAGATGCCAGGGTGGAGGGAGAGGAGGAAGGACTCCCTCCTCCTCTCCTTTCACTGGCCTCTTTCCCCAGACCAGCTCCAACACCCCCTCCCATCCCAGGCTTCGGTGACCCTCCAAGGATCACAGCTCCCCTACACATACAGCAGGGGTAGGGAGAACTAAGTTCCCTCAGGGACCCCTGAAGGCCACTGGCCCAACTACAATCTTGGGAGCTGGGGCCGGGGCGAGGGGGGGCTGGTATTGGGTGGAGAGGTCCTTCTTTCATTCAGCCCAGGCCGTGTTCTTCCTTGGGGAAAGGGATTCAGGACCAAACCCAGGTCAGCAACATTTCACCCGCCATTAAAAAACCGCACTGGCCCCAGCCCGGCCCCTCTCACCGCGGCCCCCCAACCCCCGATTGCCCCCCCCTCCGGCCCCTCCGGGCACAAACAGGTCCCTACACGCCAGCTCTCCCGCGGGCTGCCGGCGGCTGCACCTCAACCCGAGCACAGGCAGCTCCCGGGGACTCTTCTTGGGATTAACCTGCTATTAAATCCCTGAGCCTTTCTCAGTAATTGACTTTCACAACAGACCTGTCAGAACCGAGCCAGCCGAGCCCCAGCCGGAGAGGGGAAGGGCAGGGGACCCGGGGCGAGGGAGGCAGGAGCGCCCGGGGAGTAGGAGGCGGAGGCAGTCAGGAGAGCTGCGCCCATCTGCCCCGGACAGGAACCCCTTCTCCCAGCCCCAGCTGCCATCTCCCACTCTCACTATCCGCGCTCCCCCAGCTTCGGCTCCGGCTCCGACTCCGGCTCCTCACTGGCTCGGGGCTGCCCAGGCCGACAGCGGCCCGGAAGGACAGGGGTGCCCGCTGGGGGCTCTTATTCCGTGGCGGGGGACAGGCGGGAGGGAGTCTGGAGAACACCTGCTCGGCACAGTGCGGGCAGCCGAAGACCCTAGCCCCCCGTGCCCAGTGCCCTTAGCCGCCTGGCACCACCCCACGCCCGCCGGCCGCTGCCCTGCCCGCCCTGCCCTGCCCTGCCCTGCTCTGCCCTCCCGAGCCCTGCTCGGCGGCTCTCCTCTCCCCCAGCCCCACTTACAGCCAGTTGCTGGCGGCGGCCGAGAAGACTGCGAAGACCAGGAGGCGCAGGGAGCGCAGGCAGGAGCGCGGACTCATCGTGCCGCCGGCCCCGGCCCGGGCAGCGGCCGCGCTGGGACCCTCCCGTCGGGGCTGCAGGTGGGCAGCCCGCGGGCTCCGAGTCCGACTCCAGGAGCCAGAGCCGGGGCCGGGCCGGGGCCCGCGCCGGGCGGGGAGGGGAGGGCAGGGCAGGGCAGGGCAGGGGGCGGTGCGGCGGCCGGGGCGGGGCCGGCCGGGCCGGGCCGGCGAGCAGGCGGGCGGGGGCCGGCGGGGCGCTCCTTGGTCTCTGCGCCGCTGCGCTGAGCTGCGGGCTGCCCGGCGGCTGCTGCGCCCGCTGCCCGGCTCCGCGCCGAGCCGACTGTCAGCGCAGCCCCAGAGTCCCGAGATGCGGCGCAGGAGGGAGCGGAGAGGCGGGCGGGGGGGCGGGCCGGAGGCGGGCCGAGGATGGGGTTACCTGGGCGGGCCCAGCGGCCCGGGACACCCCCCGGGGGGCGGGCCGGCCCGGCCCGGGGCTGGGCACGCTCCCTGCTCCCTCTGCGCCCTGCCTCCCTGTGGGCCCGGGGGTCAGCGCGGCCCGGGCCTCGGAGCCAGACCCGGACGGTCCGCGGCGCCATTCGCCGCTTCTTCCTTTTCCTGCTCCCCAGGCCAGCCCGGGACAGAGAGGGACCCAGTCCGAGGCCCCAGGGGGCTGTGACACAGCTCCCCCAGCCCACGACTCGAGGCCCTGTGAGTCCCTGAGCCAGTCCCCTCCTGGGCCAGGGGGAGCACGGGGTGAGGTGCCTATGCTTCTGGGTGCTCTGAGTACGGGGCACTTGCATCCAAGCAGACACTGCGCTGGCTCAGTCCTACCCCCTTTTCTAGGGTTTGCAGCCCTGCTTTCCTTATTTTCTCACGCTGTAATGGAAGGGGACACAGTTTCAATTCAAAAGGCCTTCGTTCAAATCCCAGCTTCCTCGCTTATTCCTTCTGGGACCCCGGGCAAATCATTTCTCTTGCCAGGACTTCATTTTCCCTCTTTGTGAAATGAGGGAGTTGGACTATATCAGGGGTTCTAACCCTTCTTTGTGTCATGGACCTGGTCCGGTCTGAAGTCTCTGGATCCCTTCTCAGAATCAGGTTTTTAAATGTATACGATAAAATACAGAGATTACAAAGGAAATCATTAATAGCTGAAAAGTTATCAAAATATTGAAAAAAAATAAACTCATGCAGCCCCTCAATTTTTTTCTCAAAGAAATCAATAGACCACAAATTAGGAATCCTTCTACTAGATAGTTTCAGAGATTTCCAGCGCTCATCCTGTGATCCCACGATTCAGCAGTGGAGTGACCCGCGTCAGAGGCTCAAAGGGCCCTGAGGGGGGAATCCAGAGATCAGACTTCTCCCAGCCTGTGTTTCCTCATCTGTAAATTAGGAGGTAGTCTAGTAGTGCCTGACTAGACAGAGGTGCTAAATAAACGCATATCGATTAACAATTGATAAGCCCTAAAGTTTCTAAATGGCCCTTCTAGGTCTGATATTGTTCATTCTAAGGAGGGTTCTCTGCTCTGATATTTTCTGTTCTGAGGCCTCTTCCAGTCTCACCCTACCTGTTCTAAGGAGCTTTCTCTGGCCGTGGGAAAGGCCTCTGCAGAGCCCAGACTTGCATAGTACAGGGGAGGGATAAGGGTCCCTCGAGGACTGTGGCTATTTGGCTAATGAAAGGAAGAGGGAGCTCTAGGGTCTGAGTGAGATTCCACCTCACTGTGTGTGACCTGGGCAAGGTAACTTCGCCCTTCTGAGCTCCCAATTTCTCCCTCTGTCAAATGGAAATCTTATTCCTTGGTTAAGTAATGAGATCATGGATGGGAGGAAGAGAAGCTTTTTGATAAAGACCCTAGGTGCTGCTCCCAGTATGGAGTTGGGTGAGAGAAGTTAATCAATATCATAATGGGGTGACAATTATACTTTAGCTCTCCAATAAAACCTCTGGTCTGACCTACATCAGTCTCTCTCTTCCTTGAATCATTCCTCTGGTGGCCTGATTATTCGATTCTTTCACTTTCTGTGCAGTGGAAAAAAGCCCTTAGGTCTGGGGTGCCAGGTGGCTGAGTGAATAGACCCCTGGCCCTGGAGTCAGGAGGACTTGAGTTCAAATTCGGCCTCAGACACTTCCCTCTAGCTGTGTGACCTTGGGTAAGTCACTTAACCCCAATTGCTCTGCCTTCCCCCCTCCAAAAAAGCAAAAAAAAAAAAGGCCCTTAACTTGGAGTCTAGAAGACTGTTTTCTAGTCCTTATTCTGCTATGAACTTTTGGTGTGATTTTGAGCAATCTCCTGGTGGTCTCTGGGTCTCGATTTCTTCATTTGGAAAATAAAGGATGTGGTTCCCAACTGTTTTTTTTCTTGAACTCCTTTCAATAACAAAAAACACATTGTGAACCCCCAGGGTAATTTAATATACTACTCATAATATTCTGCAATCATTTACTGCTTAAGGTACCATTAAAGAATTTTTAGTGCTACCCCTGTGGGCCATCCTTTTGAATCTCCAAAGAATTTGAGAACCACAAAATGGGAACCACTAGACTGGATGAGCTTGAAGTTCCCTTCAAGGACTAAGAGTTGGAGGCAGCAGGTAACCTGGGGTAGTGTGGGGAGTGTTCAGAGAGCAATATGGATCATTTTTGTTTTACTGGAGACTCTGGGTAATGAAATGGATAGAACACTGGGCCTGGAGTCAGGAGGACCTAGCCTCAGCTACTTACTTCAGGCCATCTCCAGTCATCCTGATGCATATCTGGCCACTAGACCCAGATGGCTCTGGAGGAGAAAGTGAGGCTGGTGACCTTGCACCTGCCTCACTTAAATCCAAGTCAACTGCAAGTCATGTCACCACCTCCCTGATGCCGTGGTCCTCTTTGAGAATGAAGGACAAATACAACAGCTACTTCCTAGCTGTGTGACCCTGGGCAAGTCACTTAACTTCTGTGTGCCTCAGTTTCTCAATTGTAAAAAAAATTAGGATAACAATGAAATAATAAATTATTAGAATAAAATGATACAAGCATGTACCTACACAGAGTTGTTGTGAGATTAAGTGAGGTAAAAGTGCTTGGCACATAATGACATAGTCAGTGTCTCATAAATGCTGTTCCCTTCCTTTTTGGGTTACTTCTCTGTAAACTTCATTTTCCTTATATATAAAGAGGGGGCAGTTATCACTGCCTTGCTCAGGGGGGCTGTTGAGAGCTGGTATCATGGACAGAAAGATTGAATTCAAATCCTCCTAGTTTCTAGCTGTTTACGACCCTGGGCAAATCATATTAATTCTTTGAGCCTTGGTTTCCCTGTCTCTAAAATGGGTGTATTAGACATGATGGCTTCCAAAGTCCCTTCCAGCTTTTACTGAAGAAGCTGATGCTTTCCAGAGGATTTTATTTTTCTTGTGTTTACTTTGGAGAGATCAGGTGGGGCAGTAGTTAGAACACTCAACTTGGAATCAGGAAAACTGGGATTTAAATCTGGTCTCAGATACTTTCCTACAACTAAGTGACCTTAGGCAAGTCATTTATCTGCACTCAACTTGTTTTCCCTTCTGTAAAATGGGGATAATTGCATCTCCCTCACAGGGTTGTAAAGAAGATTTAATAATAAATATTTAGCATTTACATATAGCACTTTAAAATTTTGAAGCAATTTACATATTATTTCATTTGATCTTTAATTATAGAATGTATCCAAATAACTTTGTAAACCATAAAACTTTATGTTTATATATAAATATTTATGATTATTTGTTTTATGGAAATATAGTTAGATATAAATGTGAGCTATCAATATTTCTACTTCATTATTTCCTGTTTCTCCTTCCTATTCCCTAACTAATCTGTATGTGCTTGGAAGGCAAGGAGCATTTCTTATGCCTCTGTTTCCCTCTCAGCTAGAACCCAGCATCTAGCTGACATTCCAAAGAGATTGGCTGAACTGTCCTAAGTTTGCTCACGAGGCCTGGTGTCAAGGCCAAGCAAAAGGTAGAGGAAATTACGATGGTATTTCCCAGCAACAAATGTACTTGTCCAGTGTTATCCCTGGATTCGCCCTTCAGCTCCTCTGGCCGATCTCTGGTATGGCTGATTAGCACCCAGGCTGGGTAGGCCCCTTCCTGCCGCCAGAGCAGAAATTAGCTCAGAGGGTGTGGAGGAAGCCTGGCGATGTGTTGGGGAGAATGGTGTGTCATTGATCGCCTACCCCAAGGAGGGTCTGCTTAGGGCTAGGTTTCCACAGCAGTCAGCAACCTAAAATAATAACACCTTCATTATCATTTCTGAGAAATGGCGCTAAGAAGCTGAAAATCGGGAGTGGGGTGGAAAAAGTAATTTGGAAGTGAGCTCTATTGGGAGAGCAAGGGCCATTCAGAATAATTCAGTGAAAAACATTAATTAGAAAATGGATTAACATTAAAAAATCAGAGAACATTAAATACGGTAAGCATTTTAGAACCCAGGACATCAGAACTAGAAGGTTCTTTAGATCAAAGAATGTTAAAATGAAGAATGTCAGAAATGGGAGGATGCAGAGCTGGAAGGGATCTTAGTACCCAGAATGTCAGAGCTGGGAGGGCCCTTAGAATACAGGATGTCAGATCTGGGAGGGCCCTTAGAACACAGAGCATTTATCTTTTTTTTTTCTTTTTGGATGGGGGAAGGTAGGTCAATTGTGGTTAAGTGACTTGCCCAAGGTTACATGGCTAGTGTTAAGTGTCTGAGGCCAAATTTGAACTCAGGTCCTCTTGATTCCAGGGCTGGTGCTCTATTCACTGTACCACCTAGCTGCCCCCTGAGCAATTATCTTGTAGGACATAGGGAGCCAATGGAGGTTTCTGAACATGGAAGTGACATGATAAAGTCTGTATTTTAGAGAGATTATGTATGTAGATGGTCTATAGGATAGACCAGAGAGGAGAGAGACTGACTGGAAGAGACCTTCCAAGCCACTGGGTCCAATGTTCTCATATGAGAAAACTGAGCCCCACAGTGGTAAAGTGACTTCCCCAGGGTCACAGGGCTAAAAGTTCTGGTTGAAGCTGATGGAGGCTGAACTAGAGGTGACAACAAAGGGAATGGAAAAAAGTAGGAGGAATTTTCATCTTGGTAATCCCAGCTCCCAGAATTTAGCACATAGTGCAATATATATATCACATTCATTAGGTACTTAATAAATGTCTGTTGAGTTATTGATATTTAGAGAAAGAACCAACCAGACCAGGTAACCTGGCTTGGTTACAGTGAATAGAGTCTGAAGCATAAGGAGCTCTGAGTCTGAATTTCCTCCTTGATGAAACAAGGGGATTGAAGAAGCTAATTGTGTTGGCACAGACCAAGAGACAGTCATAGAGGGGAGCATCCCACTGACTTCTGATCTAGTAAGATCACGTCTAGAATCTTGTGTTCTCTTCTGGGCACCATAGTCTAGGGAGGGTATTGACACACTGGGCTAATGGAGAGGAAGAGGAACCAGGATGAAGGGCCCTGAGATCATGCCATGTGTAATTGAATGAATGAACTGGGGGTGGTTAGCCTGGAGATGAGCAGACTCATGATGAGGACCATGTCAACTGTCTTCACTGTTTTGTATGGTTGCCATATGGAATGACCTGGCCTTAACCTTCTTGGCCTCAAAGGGCAGACCTAGGAGCAGTGCCCTGAGCTTGCAAACAGGCTTCACTTCCAAAGGTAAGATGGGAAGCTTTGGGAATCAGTGGATGCCCGCTCTTTGGAGTCTCCAAGGAAAGACTGAACCACTCCTTGGTGGGTGAATTGTAGAGATTTTCTTTTTTAGGTATGAACCAGCTAACCTCTGACCTCCCTTGCATAGGCTGAAATTCTGGGCTAAGATTCCTTCTAACTCCGAATTAAAATCCCATGGCACAGATTATGCCAGAGGGTCCACATCATGAGCTGCGTAGGCACCATTTCATTCTTTGTTCTCTCCTCCCCAATGCCTAGCCCTGGGCCTGGCACATCAGAGACACTTGGCAAATACCTGCTGATTGATTGGTTGATTCATTGTGTCTATAATAAGTCCAACCAAACGGGGCTGAGCCTGGGCAGGTTCAGGGGTCTGGGGCAGAGGAATACCAGGTCTTGGCTCAGAGAATACTGCCTTCCAGTGACATCTAGTGAAGAGGGTGGTCAGGACAGTTTGGGAGAACATGAGGAATGTGGAAGTGACTGCTTTTAAATCCAGAGTCTGCCAAACTGTGGGTTTTGGTACCTTGGAAGGAATGGTGTGGGGTGAATTGGGGGATGGGGGAGGCCATGTAGGAGAGATGATCCTGGAAGTGATGCTGCTTAAAAATGAGGCAGTTCAGTTGGGGGGAGGAGGTTTATTTTGGAAATCAAGATGATGCAAAACTAAACTGGGAGGAAAAAATAGGAGAGGCGGAAGAGAAGGGTCTGTCTGTGGCGATTCTGGGAGTGTTCACACTGTAACAGTGCTGCTAAGCAAACAGATGGGCATTTCAGGTTTTCTTTATGTTGGCTATAAATACCCTCGCCCAGCAGGCTAGGGGGGAGGGGGGCTGTGTTTCTGGGATTGTGGGTGTAGAAAACATCTTACAGAAAAGGCTAACTGCTGTGGAAGGAAGGGTGGTGGCCCCTTTACTACTTTCAGCCTACCTGAATCTTGTTCATTCTTCAGAAGCTAAATTCCACCTTCTCCACAAAGCCTCTTCTGGCTCTAAAAGTTCATGGTCTTTCCTGCCTCTGAGACCCTGCTGCCCTTAGTGTTCTAAGATGATCAGAGCTGGGAGGGCCCTTAAAACCCAGAATATCAGGACTGGGAAGGTCTTAGAACCCAGAATGTCAGAGCTCAGAAGGGCCTTAGAACACAGAATATCAGAGGTGGGAGGACCCTTAGAACACAGGATGTCAGAGCTGGGAGGGACCTTAGAACACAGAGTGTCAGAGCTGGGAGGGGCCTTAGGACACAGGGTGTCAGAACTGGGAGGCATCTTAGGTTCCCCCACCCCCATTACCATCTTCATCAAGCATTTTTCAAGCACCTCGTGTATGCCTGGCACTATGCTAGTCCTTAGGGACACAAAGAAAGGTAACCAGCAGTTTTTGCCTCCAGGGGCTCATCTTCTAGTGGGGCCATAGAGCTTCAGGGCTGGCAGAGACCTGGGTGTGCCCATTAGCACTGGCATGCTCATTAGTTGTTTCAGCTTCTGCCCCTTCCACCCTCAGCAACACACTCCATGCATCTCAGCCCATCCCAGGCATGCCAGGCGTGCCAGGCTCCCGGGCCTTTCTTGCACCTTCTCTGGTCTTCCAGAAAGCAGTTTGTCCCCTTCCACCAGCCAAACAAACTTCGGGGCTTCTCTTTGTCAAGTTCTGTTTTTGTCCAACCTCCCTCAGAAAGTTTCCCCATATTCCTACAAACCTCCTAAGGGCTCTCATGCAGAAGGAAAGGCATTGTGGTGCTGTGGTACATTTGAACCAGGAATCCAAATCGATAACCATTAATTGAATACCTACTATGTGTGGAGGGAGGCAGCTAGGTGATGAAGTGAATAGAGCACCGGGAAATCAAATCTGAGTTCACATCCGGCCTCAGACACTTCCTAGCTGTGTGATCCTGGGAAAGCCACTTTACCCCATTTGCCTCAGTTTCCCCATCTGTAAAATGAGCTGGAGAAGGAAATGGCAAACCACTCCAGTATCTCTGCTAAGAAAACCTCAAATGGGGTCATGGAGAATTGGATGTGACTAAAAATAAACGAAAAAACAACTGAAAACAACAAAAGTGCTGGACAGAGGAATGCAAATTTGAACCCTGTCTCACTCAGTCAGGAAGTGTTTATTAAGCGCTCATGTTCCAGACTTTCTGCTAAATGATATGGATGCAAAGAAAGGCAAAAACAGCCTTTGTCCTCAAAGAGCTTACATTCATTCTAACCAGGAGACAACATGCAGACAACTATATATATCCCAGGCATTTGTGTCAATGGAAATAATCTCAGAGGAAGGAACTGGGGGGATTGGGGATGGGTGGGTAAAGGGAGCGGAAAGAACAGATGGGGAAAGGGGAGAGGGCTGGAAAGAGGCCTCTTCCACAAGGTGTGATTGGAGTTGAATCTTGGGGGAAGCCAGGAGGCAGAGGTGAGGAGGGAGAGCGTTCCAGATGTGGGGGACAGCCAGTGAAAAGTCATGGAGGTGAGTGATGGAGTGGGAGGAGGCAGAAGACCAGTGTCACTGAATCTTAGCCTATGAAGAGGAAAGCGTAAGAAGCCTGGAAAGATAGGAAGGCATGGGTTCATGGAGGGTTTTAAAAGCCAAACAGAAGGTTTCCTATTTGATCTTGGAAGAAATAAGGAGCCAGTGGGGCTCCTTGAGGGACCATTAGTCAATATGGTCAGACTCTGCTCTAGGAAGATCAGTTTGTGAGCTGAATGGAGGATTGGAGTGGGAATATGTGAGCTGTAAGACTGTGGTCAAATCACTTAGGATGGTTTGGGGAGGAGGAGGGGGAGGGGAAAGGAGAGGAGGAGGGAGAGGGGGAGGGGGAGGGGGAGAATATAAGTCAGCTAGGAGGGACCTCCCCATTTTACATTTTAGGAAACTGAGGCTTCCAGAAGTTAAGAAGGAAGGGAACAGTCATTCATTAAGTCTTTCCTATGTGCCAGGTACTGTGCTAAGCATTGAGTTTACAAATTGTTGTTGTTGTTCTTCATACTCAAAGAGGAGCAAATGACATCATTTGGATGTCAGAGTCAAAGTACAGTGTGTCTGACTGTGGCTGCTCAGTCCAGTATGAGCTCAGAAGGCTCTACTGCAGATTGGGCACAAATAGTCTAGTCCATATGAACATTTGGAGTGGAGATGTTGCTAGATTTAAGCATCTCATGATTCTTTTGAGCTAGTGCAATTCTGATTTGCTCATAGAGCACAACACCTTTTCTCACGAGGGCACGCCACGCTGGCCGGTCCTTTGCCAGCATCTCCTGTCACAAATCAGTTCCAAAGTTCTTCAGAGAGCCCTTGTATTGCTTCTTCTAACCTCCCTGTGAGTGCTTGCCTTGGGTGTGTTCTCCATAAAATAGTCTTTTAGGCAAAAGTATGTTTGGCATTTGAACAACATGGCCAACCCATTGGAGTTGTGTTCTCTGCAGTAGAGTTTGAATGCTTAGCAGTTCACCTTCAGTAATGGCCTCAGTATCCGGTACTTTATCTTGCCAGGTAATCTTCAGAATCTTCCCAAGACAATTCAAATGGAAGCAATTCAGTTTCCTGGCATGGCACTGGTAGACTGTCCAGGTTTCAGAGGCATACAACAATGAGGTCAGCACCACGGCTCTGGGCACCTTCAGTTCTATAGGCAGCCTAATATGTCTTCTCTCCCACACTTTCCTTTGGAGCCTCCCAAACACTGAGCTAGCTCTGGCAATGTGGACATCAACCCCATCATCTATGTGGGCTATCCCTGGAAAGTATGTTTCTTGCTGACCCGGAGTTTTCAAACATAAGCAAAGGGCAAGACAATGCCTATCCACAAGGGACTTGTATTCTAACAGTTAAGAAACTTACCCAACACTACCCAGAATGGTAATATTTGTGGGCAGAATTGGAACCCAAGTCTTTTCAGTCTAGTCTGATCTCTTTCTACTGTATCATCAAGCCTCCTCAAATTACTTCAAGTCTCAGAGACTCTATTTCTTCATCTTTCAGATGGGGATAAGCACATTTGTGTTACATGTACTCTGCTTGAGTTTTTCTCATTAATGTCCTGTCAAATTCATTCTTCTGCCACAATACATTCAAAACAACAGCATCAATATCAGTGAGGGGCTTGGTCTGGCTTCTTTCATTCCCAGAACCCCAGAGATTGCTGGGACTGGGCCTCTTCTCTTCTTGAAAACTTTATGGTGTTGACCACAGACACTACTAAATCTTCCCTATCTACTAGAATCAAAGAACCAATGAGCATTAGCATATGAAATATTAGGCTAGATTGGGACCCTAAACTATGGAATGTTAGAACAGAGAATGTCAGGGCTGGGAGGAACCTTAGAATACAGAATGAAAGTGCTGGGGACGGTGAGACCTTAGAGCATATAATGTGGAAGCCAAAGGGATATAGAACATCAAAGGTTGGTGGTCTCTGACCATGACAGAGATAGGAGACATCTTTTTGATTCAGACTTGAGATTTCATCAGCTTTGTAAAATCCCTTCTATCAACATAGATTGGCCACCGCTTATGATATATTTGTTTGCTACAAGCCTTTTGGATTATTTTTCCAAATCTGAACTTGTGCTGGTGGGTTGGGTCCTCAGAAGGAGCGACTGTTTCCTCAGGCTCTGTGGATAACCTTGTAGGAGGCCTTCTGAAAGTACAAGTCTGACCATGTCACCCTCCTCTCCTCCCTACTCAGAAATTCCAGTGGCTCCCTATCACCTCTGGGATCAAATGTAAAATTCCATTTGGCATTCAAAGCCCTTTATAATCTGCTTCGCCTTCCACCTTCACCTATTCCAGTCTTCTTACAGCTTACTGCAATATAGTCTCTGATCCATTGACAATGGCCTCATTGCTGTTTTTCGAACAAGACACTCCATCTCCTGACTCTGGGTAGTTTCACTGGCTGTCCCTGGAATTCTTTCCTTCCTCTTTGCTGACTTCCTTCAAATCTCAGCTAAAATTTTACCTTCTGCAAAGGGCCTTTTCCAACCTCCCTTCATTTAAGGCCTTCTTTCTATTGATTATCTCAAATTTATCCTGTATGTACCTTGTTCGTACATAGTTGTTTGCATGTTGCTCTTCTTTAAGAGCAGGGACTGTCAGTACTCGGCACAGAGTAGAGGCATAATAGTGTTTATTGCCTGACTGACTGGCTTTAACTGCGGTTCATGAGCCCTCACTGGTGTGCTTCTTATTAATAATCAGTCCATAGACTCAGTTCTTAGCAAAGGTATTTATCCAAATGGTATAACAAGAAGGATAGTTACCAAATATTCCCTCTCAACACTGCTCTCACAAATACACTCAGAGTTCATAGTGGGGAGGGGACAGAGGGAACAGACAAAGCACAAGAGTAGTGGGGCCTATGTGTAGGGATCCGGAGTGATCAAGGTAATTCAACTTTGAAACGTCAGGATGGTCTCCTTTCTGTGCAGAGCCCTTATGAAGTTTGCTTATGTGATGGATTGGCCACTCAGTTTTGTCCCCTCTCAGGGCTTCAGTGCCAAGTCTTGTCACCTCCAAGACTAGAGAAGAGAGAAGTACAGGCTATCATGTTAGAGAATTCTTCCTAGTTCAAAGCTGGGTTCCTTCCTACTCTTACTTACCAGTTGGAGTCTTATGCAAACGAGTGACTGGGGACTTGTGGAATTAAGGCAATTTGAGCTTTATGGCAAGTTTATTGTCCTTGATGGTGTTTTTCTATGCAATTAAGCCATTCAAAACCTTAGTCCACTTCATAGGTATGAGATGCTCCATTTATACCTGAAAGGACCTTATCACCTCTGTTTTTGACCCTTAAGGTGTTTTCATTTTGCTGAAGTCTATGGAGGGCACACACTTACATATTGTTGGTGAGAGTGAAGTGACTTGGCTAAGGTCACACAGCCAATATATGTCAAAGACTAGATTTGAACCTAGGCCTTTATGACTTTCTGATAGGATGATCCTGTTTCTCTTATGCTATGATTCCTCTCTGACAGGGACTTTAGAATGTAAAATACTAGAACTGGAAGAATCTTGTCAGTCATCTAGTTCAGGCCTTCTCTCCCATTTTTCAGAGGAGAAAAATGAAGTCAAGAGGTTGAAAGTGACTTAGGATCTGGGAGTGGAATTGAGGTTTTCTGACTCTAGGTCTCTTGCTCCTTCCATTATATTCCTTGGTGACTTTTCATCCTTTAGCCTGGGCTTTCACTTCTAAGCTGCCAGGAAAAGAACGGATACTGGTGGAAAGTAGGGATGCTTCCTAACCCCAGGAAGAGTTTCACAAAACAAACAGGGCGGGAAGTGGGCATATAATTTTCACCAAATATAAATAAGACCATCCTTTCTAACATCTCTCTGGAAACTTGCGGTCAGTTTGGACTTTGCTTAAGGCAGCTCTCCCCGCCAGGGGAGCCCAAAACGGCTGAACAAACTCGAAGCTTCACATGGGGCCGCCCCTCAATGAGTTCAGTGCGGGTGCATTTCTCCACAGTGAAAACCTCAGAGGAAACAGGAGAAACATGGGTCTTGGAGGCGCTGACCTGCACCAGGGAGGAGGGCCCCGCCAGAGGGAAGGTGAGGTTTCAGGGACCTCTGGGCCCAAACCAGTCCCTCATTCAGGTAGGATCATAGGAATTTTGAGCTGGAAGAGACCTTGGACACCATTTTACTGATGAGGAAACAGGTCCCAAGAAATGGAATGCTTTGCTCCTTCCTCTTCCTACCTACCATTGTATTCATCTTCTCAATCATAGTCTGCATTTATATAGTACTTTAAAGCTTGAAAAGCACTTTCCAAATATCTCATTTGATCCAAAGAGGCAGGTGCTATTATTAATCCCATTTTAAAGATGAGGTAACTGAGGCAAACAAGGCTAAGTGACTTGTCCAGGGTCACACAGCTACTAAGTGTCTGAGGCTGAATTTTAACTCAGGTCTTTCTGACTCCAGGGCTCTATCCTGGACACCACTTATACCTCTTGGAAGCAAGCTTCGTTTTTTTTTTTTTCCCCCTTGGTATCTCCAATCTGGAGCCTATTTTATAGTGGCCCTGCTGGCACTTGATGGATGTTTGTTGGATAAAATTTGATGAAGCTCATAAATGACAGAGCCAGGGTTTGCACCTGGGTCTTATGTCTCCAGGTTCTTTCCTCTATTCCAGAAATATCCACAATGCTTAAAATGTCACCCTTGGAGATAGCTCAGTACAGTGGAAAGAAGATGGCTCTGGAGTCAGAGCACCTGGGTTCAGATCCCAACAGTGATACTACCTACTTGGCGTTGGGCATTTAATTCCCTAGGTCTTAGTTTTCTTATCTATAAAGTGGGTGTTTTGACTAGAAATTCTCTGGGTCCTTTTCCAGCTGTAGCTCAACAAACCCAAGTTTCACTTTGGTCTAAGTATTGCCCTCTTTTCAGACACATCTTTTAAAATGCAGCATCTTCTTATACAGAGTAATACCTTTTCAACTTATCTATCTATCAATCAACAAACACTTATTGACATATTCTATTATTGATATTCTATTTCTATTCTCAGCTGAAAAAATTTTTCTAAAGCATGTCTGACTGTATTACCACCAATACTACCACCACCACTATCGCTATTACCCATCCTCCTTCCATTAACATGAATGCTACCATCCCTTATCACCCTCACCAGCTCCATTAGAAAGTCTAAACTCACTGTCTCATTGGGTATGACCATATGCTGGCCTTACCTAAAGCAGAGTCCCTGCCTTCTGAAGCTTACAGCCTAAGGCTATCTTGGTCATATCAACAGTTAGATAGAGTCAACTGCCAAGTGATTACCTGATTTGTGTGCCGTCTTTGTGCCAAGGATCAAGCTCACCCACTTGAGCATCTATCAGACGACAACACTGGGTTGAATTTGTAACACACTAATGTGTCATCACTCAGATCCACTTTGGGATGTTCTTTCTGGAATATCAAGGACCTACAGTACAGAAATGTGGGAAAGCCAGATAAACCACAAGGATGCCTCGTCCGAGTGTTGGCGGGCAAGCACCACACCTAACAGAGGGCACCCCCAGCCCACCCACTGCACAGGGAATAGCAGCATCGATTGGCCAGTTCCACATCTGTACTCTAGCATTGTTCTCTAGTATTCTGAATCAGAAAGATCTGAGTTCAAATCTGGTTTGACACTTACTAGCTATGTGACCCTGGGCAAGTCACTTAACCTTGGTCAGCCTCTGTTTCCTCATCTGTAAAACAGGGCTTATAATAGTACCTACTGATAGAGATGTATGGATTATATATACATTTAAAAATGCTTATGGCATAGTGCCTGGCAGATGGCATGTGACTGATAAATGTTTGCTCCCTTTTCTTCTCTCCTACATGCTAGGATTGTTACAAGGATAGAATGATTTAAAATTTTCAAAGTGCTCTGCAAACCTTAGAGCAGTGGTTCTCAACCTTCCTAATGCCCGTCATCCTCTAATGCTCGTATGTGGGTGTATCTGCATGTGGGCTGACCCACCTGGAGACAGATAGAGGAGCAGTGTCTTGGTTCCTGAGGCCATCAGAAATATGTGTTTTCCAATGGTCTTAGGCGACCCCTGTGACCCCTGTGAAAGGGTCGTTCAACCCACAGGTTGAGAACCTCTGCCTTAGGGCATTATGGAAATCTTAGTTATCATTATCATTATTAATATGATTAGTATTGTCTCCTCTGATTGCACACTCTGGTTCTGGCTCTGGTGAATGTGCAGAATTCCTCTCCAGCCTGGGACCCCAGCCACTTTCCTCTGCTCTCATACCTATTGCTGATAGTTTGGGCCTTCAAATGCCAAACAAATGGTTTGACTCCTTTGTTTCTTACTGAACTGACTAATTTTGACTAACCTGTCATCAGACACAATTGGTTCAGCTGTTTCTATTGGGCAGAAGGATCAGTTCCATCAAAATTGCAGAGAAGATGTGGAGAAAGGAAATTAGGATGAAAACGGTGAGATCCAGGGTGGGGGCAGCTGCATTTTGCTGAGGGTGAAGGGCAGGACAGAGCAGTTAGAAGGACTGGGGTGGAGACTGGGCTAAGTCAAAAATTGTGAGAGCTGCTCCAAATGGTTGAGTTACCTTATGACAGAGTGAATGGGTTTCGCCTCTCTTGAGTCCCGTTATTCAACTCAGTGCCTGGCTCCTCATAAGCCTTTAATAAATACTTGTTAACTGATTGGCCAATCTGAACCTCCAGGAAGCCTTCTCTGGTCTTCCAGGCTGGATAATGGCCTTTTCTCCTTGGCCTTCATAAAGCATATTGTTTAACATCTTTCTAATGCATTTTCTTTTTTCTTTTTAAAATAAAAAAAATTAATTAATTTTTCTTTGTTACATTTAAAATTTTGAACCGTCTCTCTCCCTCTCTCCCCACCCTACATTAGAGAAGGCCACCATTACGCACACACACACACACACACACACATGCACGCACTGACACGCACACACACGCACATGCACACACACGCATGCATACACACCCACACACCACACTATGCATACTTCCATTTGTCAGTTCTTTCTCTGGAGGTGGATAGCATCTTCCTTCACAGGTCATTTGTAACTGATTTGGATCTTTATAATATTCAGAATAGCTTAGTCAGTCACAGTTATTCTTTGATTGCGTTACTGTTGCTGTATACAACATTCTCTTGGTTCTACTCATTTCCCTCCTCATTATTTCATACAAATCTTTCCATATTTTTGAAAAATCAGCCCGCCCATCATTTCTTACTTCACAGTAGCATTCCATCACAATCATATACCACAGCTTGTTTAGCCATTCCCCAATGGATGGGCATCCCCTTAATTTCCAGTTTTTTGCCACCACAAAGAGAGCTGCAATAAATATTTTTGTACATATGGGTCTTCCTCCCACTTCTATGATCTCTTTGGGATACAACCCCTGAAGTGGTATTACTGGGTCAAAGGGTATGCAATTGTTTATAGCCCTTTGGGCATGAACTCTGGTTTTCTTGATATTAAGTCCAGTGTCCTCTCTCTAACAGGCCACCCAGCTGCAAAATGTATTAACATTGTTGTCTCTGCCATCTCCAGCCTAGACTGTAAGTTTTTTGAGATCAGGGTCCATTTCTCAGTCAATCTTTGTATCTTCTCTAGGCCTACCACAGACAGGGCTTTGATGGCATCAAGCATTTGTTTGCTGTCATTATCTTTGTATTTTTATAAAACTCCACAGGAACTCTGGGTTGGGGAAAACATTGCTGACAGGCCACAGTCACCCTTCGGGACGCCCAGGGTGCTCAGCTTCTCTGGATGAAGGCCTGATCGGCGCTCACATGGAAGCACAAGATTTATAGCTGGGAGGGACCTTGCAAGTCATCATAATAGTAATAAAAGCAATAGCTCGCACGTCTAAGCTGCTCTATAGCTGTCATGCACTTCTGTGAGGTTGGCAAGGCAACAGTAAGTGAAGAAACTGAGTCACCAGTTAAATGACTCTCTTAAAGTCACAGAGTTATTGGATGGTAGAGCTGGCAGTTCAACTGCCATGTTGTCATGGCTGTACTGCGTTACTGCTGGTGATTGCATGGAGGGAGTTACTGGGTGGGGGGTGTTGTTTGTGTTTTTGTGCCTTTCTTGGGCTCAATTTCCTTAGCTGTGAAATGGAGGAGTATGGACTAGCTGACTAAGGTCACTTTCAGCACCAATAGGTTCTAATGACTCTTCCAGTTCTGACATTCTTTGTTCTAAGGTCTCTCCTGGTTCTAGCATTTTATGGTCTAAGATCTCTTTCAGATTTAATGTTCTGTGTTATAAGAAACAACTTCTAACTGTAGCATTCTCTGTTCTAAGGTTCCTCCCAGCTTTGATATCCTGTGTTCTAAGGTTCCTCCCAGTTCTGACATCCTGTGTTCTAAGGTCCCTCCCAGCTCTGGCATCCTATGTCCTAAGGGCCCTCCTAGCTTTGACATCCTGTGTTCTAAGGCCCCCCCCCCCAGCTCTAACATTCTGTGTTCTAAGGGCCCTCCCAGCTCTGACATCCTATGTTCTAACGACTTTCCTAGCTCTGATATCCTGTGTTCTAAGAGCCCTCCCAGCTCTGACATTCTGTGTCCTAAGGACCCTCCAAGATTTGACATTCTATGTTCTGAGGGCCCTCCCAGCTCTGATATTCTGTGTTCTGAGGTTTCTTCTGGAATGTTCCTTACATCAAAACTAAATGTGACTCCTTGAAACTTTGACCACTGCTCCTCCCTTTAGGGCTGAGCAGAAAAAGTCTAATCTACCTTTCACTTGACACTTCTTGGATTATACACATATGGCAATCATGTTTACTGTCTTCTCTTCTCCAGGCTAAATGTCTCTGTTTCCTCCAATGGAATCTCAGGCAGTCTATCTCAAGGCCATTTATTGTCCTAGTTACTTTCCTTTGGATCCTCTCCAGCTTGTTAACATCCTTCTTAAAATGCGGTGCCCAGAACAAATGAATGAACAAATGAAAAACGCATTTATTAAAAGCACTTAGTATCAGTCAGGCATTGTGCTAAATTCTGAGGCTGCAAATATGAGCAAACCACACAGTCCTTGCCCTCAAGAAACTTATAGTCTAATAAGAGAAGGTAGGACATAGAGGAGAAAGTTAGACTAGCAGGATTCTTTTCCCTGGTACGAACCCTAATTCCTAGGATGCTAACCCTAATTCTGAACATGGTTTGGAGGAGACTGGGAAGTGGTCCAAGTGGCCTAGTTTGGGGTCAGAAAAGTGAAAGCTCATCTCTCACAAGCAAGGGTTGGGGGAAGAGGGGAGTCTGAATTGTGGTGTTGGAAGGAAAAATAGGAGGAGGACCTGAGCATACAAGGCTCTAAAGTAGATGTAATACTATAGATGTATACTAACCAACATAAAACCTAGTAGGACTCAGATCTTCTAAGTTTTTCCATAGTACAATGTTGGTAGGTTCTTTAAAATAGCACCAAGTTGCATTGGCTGGCTCTATGGATTACTGTTTCCTTTTCAAGATACTTACTCTCCACCCCTTTAACAATAAATTCTAGAATTTTACTCAGAATTGAAGAAAAGCTCACTGGTCTCTACTTTGCAAATTCCATTCTCTTCCCTTTTTCAGCAAACCAGGACATTTATCCCTCTCCATTCCTGTGGCACTTCTTGTATCCTCTGAGATAATCTGACCTTACTGATTACTGATGTTTCAGTAATCTGAGATGGAATTCATCTGGGGCCTGGTCACTTGAACTCATCAAGGCTTCTCACTTGCTATGTCCCAATGCCTCTTGGGTATTAACTCCCTATTAGTCATTATTACTTTGTTCTTTTCAGGGCAAGGTTGTTCTTGGCAGGAGACGAGCAGCTCTATCTTGATCTCCCTGCAGCCTTTGATACTGTGCGTCACTCTCTCCTCCTTTGTACTCTTTCTATCTAGGTTTTCAGGATACCTCTCTCCTGGTTCTCCTCCTACCTCCCTGACTTCTCCTTCTCCTTCTTCTCTGTTAGATCTTCCTACAGCTCACACTCTCTAACCATAGGGCTCTGTCCTGGGCCTTCTTCTCTTTTCCCTCTATACTACTTCACTTGAGGATCTCATCAGTTCCCATGGAATTGATTACTATGTCTATGCTGATGATTCTCAAATCTATCTGTCCTACCCCAATCTCTGCTGACCTTCAATCTCCCATGTCCAAGTGCCTTTCAGGCATCTCAAACTGGAGGTGCAATAGACATGTCCCAAACAGACCTCATTATCTTTCCCCTAAACCCTCACCTATGCTCTAAAGTCCTTTTCAAATCTGACATGCTAAGATTTTATGATTAAAATGATAACTTGTACACTGGTTCTGAAGGCAATTCCCAAAGGAGTGAAGGGATGTAATAATACTGGCTAATATTCATATGGTACCCACTGACTACCAGGTACTGTGCTAAGCACTTTTCAGATATGATCACGTTTGATTTTCACAATGGCTCCGAAGAATGGGTGCTGTTATTATCCTCATTTTACAGCTGAGGAAACTGGCAGGCAGAGGTTAAGTGACTTGTCCAGGGTCATGCAACTAGTAAATGTCTGATGCTAGATTTGAACTCAGGTCTCTTCAACTCCAAGCCCAGTGCTTTACCCCTGTGCTGCCTAGCTTCCTCAAGCCAAAGCTTCACAGTGGAGAAGCAAGGTCTAGAATCAACTTCTCTTGACCCCCAGTCTTGTTTTCCTTCTTTGTAGCAGCAAGAAGAACTAGGGCTTGAGGGGTTCGGAAGAGTTTGGATACCAATTTTATGCCCCCTCGAAAAATGAGAGTCATCGCTCCTTTTGGCTCTCAAAAAGCATCCTGGGCATGGTGCCAGAGAACAGGCCAGTAAGCAAGAGGCGTGAGAGGGAATCCAAAGAGATTTCTGGGCTTGGCCAGCTTTGGAGGTGGGAGGCAAGGGTTTGGGTCTTGCCAGGCAAAGAGATCCCCTAAGCAGGAAACACCTTCTTTGACTGAGGCTGCTCAGCCAGGGATGTGGGAAGAGACGGGCGACGTGGGCTGTCCACTGCCAAAGAATGAGGAGGGTAAACTATAAACGGTTGCCTTGGCTACCCTGGGTCCAAAGACTGGGTCAGCAGGCAGTTGGCCTCTCACTATTTCTGTTAAATAAGGGAAGCACCAAGCTCTGAACCACTGGCCACCAGCTGCCACAGAGGGGGTTGGCCCCATGTGAATGGGGGGTTGGCTCATTGGAATGGCCTCTGCTCACCCCCCAAGAGGGAACCTTGGAGAAATACTCTGAGTTCAATGCTTCAGCTGCTCCAAGCCTGGTGATGTCACAGAGCTGGGCATGGAAGAGATGATCCCTTCCTTCCTCATTAGGAGTCCATATCGTGGAGTGGACTGAGTCCCAGACCTTTGGTTCGAGTTCTGGCTCTGCTACATCCTACCTGTATGACCTTCAGCTAAGTGGCGGAACATTCCTCAGGCTACGTTTCCTCTTCTATAAAATGGAGTTATATTAGGCCATCTCTGAGGTTCTTTCTTGTCTGGATCAAGGGTGCTTAGCCTTGGATCTATGATCTTGTTTTAAAAATGATGTCAACAACTGTATTTTGGTATAATTGATTTCCTTTGTAATCTCCTGTATTTCCTATGTTTTTATTTAAAAACATGATTCTGAGGAGTCCATAGGCTTCCCCAGACTGAAAGGTGCCCATGGCATAAATAAGAATTCCCCTTCTAAAAACTATGAGGCTAAGTAGTTTTATTTCACAGATGAAGGAACTGAGGCCAAGGACCAATCAATCAATTAATGAGTAAACATTTATAAAGCACCTATCAGGTACTGTGCTATGCCCCGAATGGCAAGATGTCAGAGGACTGAAGATGTAGGCGCATAGGCTCACAAGGGAGAGCTGGGTCTCAGAGCCTGTCTAGACCAGGGAGGGGACCTGCAGCCTTGAGGCCACAGGGCGCCCCTAAGGGCCTACCTCAAGGCCACAGGTTTTCCACCCCTGGTCCAGACTAAGCCCCTCATTAGAAGATGAGGGAACCAAGGCCAAGGGCCATGAAGTGACTTGACCAGCATCAAGCTGACTGTGATTCCCTGGATCCTACAGCATTAGGCCTGGAAGAGCCCTGTGGTTTGTTTCTTCCAGCTTTACACCCAGTGATTCCTAAGAGAGAAATGTGAGTCCCAACCCTAGTACTTACTTGCTGCATGACCTTTGGGAGTCACTTGAACCCTCTGAGCCTCTTTATCCTTAAAGAACTTCATTGTAAGTTGGGCTTAAAATGGGAAAGACCTTAGAAGCTAGCTCCTCCAATGACTCCAACTTACAGATGGAGAAACTGAGGCCCTGAGAGTTCAAGTGAGCAGCTCAGGGGTAAATAACAGAGCTGGGGTTCAAAACCAGGTCACTGCCAGTCCAGGGTCCTTTTCACTCCAGCATGTCTTTATGACGCTGGGATGCTGCACTTCATACCTGTCTCTAGAGTACCTAGAACATAGGCTGGGAACCTAATGTAGACAGGACTTTAGAATATGGAAGGGCAGAGCTGGGTGGGGGGACCTTAGTACCCAGAATATTAATGATGGAAGAGACGTCAGACTGTTGATCAATAGATAAACGTGCATTAACTGACTATTCTGTGACAGGTACTATACTAAACTCTGGACATATTTTTTCCTGTCCAATCATTTCAGTCATGCCCAACTCTTTGTGACCCCATTTGGGGTTTTCTTCATAAAGATACTGGAGTGATTTGCCATTTCCTTCTCCAGCTCATTTTACAGATGAGGAAACTGAGGCAAACAGGGTGAAGTGACTTGCCCAGGGTCCCACAGCTAAGAATTATCTGAGGCTGGATTTGAACTCAGGTCTTCCTGTCTCCAGACCAACAAACTGCCCTTTTGGGAATATAAAGGAAGGCAAATAATAATCCTTGCCCTCAAGGAGTTCACAATCGAATGGAGGAGACAACAGGATAAACAGAAAATAGCTAACGAGTGAAGGCACTAGAATTAGGAAGGGTTGAGGAAGGCTTCCTATAGAAGATGGGGATTTAGCTGAGATTTAAAGGCAGAGAAACCAGAGCATTCCAGGCATGGGGCACAACCAGAGAAAATACCTGGAGCTGAGAGACGAGGGTCTTGTTCATGGAACAGCCAAGAGGCCAGCGTTACTGGATGGAAGAGTACATGATGGGGAGTGAGGTGTCAGGAGACTGGGAAGGTAGAAGGGGTTAGGTTAGGAAGAACTTTGAATGCCGACCAGAGGATTTTGTGTGTGATTTTGGAAACAAGAGGGATTGTATTGAGTAGAGAGATGAGCTGGTCAGATCTGCTTATTAGGAAAATCACTTGGGTGGCTGAATGGAGGCTGGATCGGAGTGGGAAGTGACTGGAGGCAGGCAGCCCCATGGGCAGTAATTGCAGAAGTCCAAGTGAGAGGTGGTGGGGGCCTGCACCAGAGTGGGGGCAGTGTCAGAGAAGAGAAGGGGGTGTGCTTAGGAGATGGTGCAGAGGGGGAATCAATAGACCTTGGAAACAGCTCCGATGTGATATAGTGAGCATTGAGAGATAGTGAGTGGTCCAGGAGGATGGGTTATACGTCTGAGGGACTGGGAGGATGGTGCTTCTTCTACAGTAACAGGGAAAGTAGGCAGGAAAGATGATGAGTTCAGGTTTGAACGAAGTGAGTTTAAGATGTCTATTGGACGTGCAGTTTGAAATGTCTGAAAGGCAGTTGGAAATGAGAGACTGGAGGTCAGGTCAGCAGAGAGAGTAGGACAGGGTAGATAGGTTTGAGATTCATCAATGCAGAGATGATAATTAAATCCCTGGGAGCTAATGAGGTCCCCAAGTGAAGTAGTGTAGAGAGAGAAGAGAAGAGGACCCAGGACAGAATCCTGAAGGACATTTATGGTTAGAAAGTGTGATCTAGAGGAGGGTCCAGCAGAGGAAACAGAGAAGGAGTGGTCAGAGAGGTAGGAGGAGAACCAGGAGAAAAGTGTGTCCTGGAAAAATCAAGAGAGTATCAGGATGGAGAGAGAGAGATCAACAGTGTCAATGACTACAGAGAGATTGAGGAGAATGAGGACTGAGAAAAGGCCACTGGATTTGGCAACTAGGAGGTCATTGGTAACTTAGGAGAGAGAATTTTTGTGGAATGGTAAGACTGGAAGCCAGGTTGTAAGGGGTTATGAAGAGAGCCTTAGGATGCAGAATGGCAAAGCTGGAAGAGGCTTTAGGACATGGACTATTAGAAATGGAACACATCTTAGAAGATAGAATATTAAGACATTAGAATGTCAGAGGTGGAAAGGCCTCAGAACAGAGAATGTCCGAGCCCTTTGGATGCAGAACTCAGAGCCGAGACGTACCTTAGGACACAGACCATTAAAACCAGAAGAGACCTTAGCCAGTGATGGCAGACTCAAGTAGCAATGGATCCCCGTGCATGGCATATTGACTTAGAAAACTACAAATCAACATTATCTATGTGATATTGCATTAAAAATTCCCAATTACATTTTAATTTTTTTCTCCACAACTGGAGAGTTTTGTGGGAGTTTTTTTTTGAGGGAGTTGGGGTTGGGGATTTGTGGTCAAGCTGTAAGCTTGATACCTATGCCTTAGAAGACAGAAGATTCTAGCATTAGAATGTCAGGGATGGGAGTCGGTGGGTTTTGAATAAAGGAATCACAGGACACATTGGAGTGGGGTGGGGGGAGGGGGTATGAGGTTAAGTAGACAAGTGTGCACTTATTATCTTTCCATGAGGAAGATCCCTGAGCTCTTAGTGATGACTCAGGAGAGGGACCTTGGAACTATCAGAGAGCCTTCCTGGATTGTTATCAGCCCCGTGTGCAGTTTTGTAGCTACAAAGGGCAGCATTATCAGAAGCAGGCTTTGGAAGTAGATACACAAAGCCATGACTCCTTCATCTATCAGTCAATCAGTACTAATTAATCAGCAACTGTTCTGTGCCAGGCACTGTTCTAAGGGTTGGGGTAAAAACACTCTTAAGGAGCTTATGTGCTAATGGGGAGGATGTATAAAAAATAGAGAAGGGTAGGGGCTGAGCCTGTGATTTCATTCATCCCAGGTGATAAAACTCTCTTTACTAATAGAGTTCATAAAAACAAATGATACAAGGCAAATGGGGGAGGGGGGAGTACTGGGAGGGGAGGTGGGATCAGGGAAGGCTTCGTGTCCTGCTGGCCAGTCTGGCTGGATTGTAGAATGCTTTACATGCCAAGTAGAGAACTTTATATTTGATCCTAGCAGTAATAGGGGACTATTGAAGTTTATTGAGTAGAAGAATGTTTACTCTGCGTTAGGCAGCTGAATGAAGAATGGATTGGAATGCAGAGAAATTTGAGGAAGGGGGACCCCTTAGAAGGCAAACACACTAATCCAGGCAAGAAGTGGTGAGGGCCTGAACTGGCTGAGTAAAAGGGGGAGAATGTATAGGAGAGGTATTGTGGGAGGAGAAATGAAAAGATTGGCAACTGATTGGATACGTGGGATGAGCGGGAGGGAGAGTCAAGCATGAAACAGGCTGTGAATCTGGGCAACTAGAAAGGTGACTGCTGCCCTGGACAGTCATGGGGAAGTTTGGAAGAGGAGATATTTGGGAGGGAGCCCCCAGAAGATAACAAGTTCTGTTTTGGACATAGCTGAATTTGTGATGCCTACAGGACATACAGTTATTTATTTATTCATTCATTCATTGATTGAGTAAATGCATCTTCTAGAGCCAGGTTCCAGTAAAGACAACCTCCCCTGGGCAGCCTTTCTCCTGGTCAGTAAAGACCTTTCTGACTCCCTTTGGCCCATTAACTCACATAGCACTTGATTTGTACCTTTCCAATGCATTTGCCCATGTATACTTTGGTCATCTGCACATGCTTTGCTGGTCCTCCTAGATTGTGAGCTCCCAGAGGGCAGACACTCTTATCAAAAGATAAGAGACAGTGTAGCGAGATAAAAAGAGTCAGGACTGTGAATCAGAAGAACTGGGTTCAAATTCTGATAACCATATACCCGCAAAATTAGTTGGCTGACTTGTCTTCCTTGCCCTTTTTGCTTTTTGAATTCCTATTCATATTTTATAGCAACATAAGATTTAGAGTTGGAAAGCATCCCTCTCATTTACAAATGAGGAAGCTGGGGCCAAGAGAGGAGCAAGAGACTTGCCCAGGATAGAACCCAAATCCAATGCTTCCTCCTCCATGAAGCCTTCCCTGATTCCTTATCTGTAAAATGCGGTTGGGGCTGGATCCCATCTCAGGTTTCTTTGTGATTTGTGGTGCTCACAGTTTGTTACTTCCTTCAGTTGTTAATGAACATTTTCCCTTCAATCATCACACCAAATTTTACCTGCACCTCTGTGGTACATTTGTTGTACATCCTATTTATTTTTTTCTTTTTTTCTTTTTCTTTTATTTTAGTTTACATCATTCATTTCCACGAAATTTTGAGTTACAAATTTTTCCCCATCTTTCCCCTACCCACCGCCCCAAAACAGCCATCCCAGTGTATCCCCCCTCCCCCAATCTATTCTCTCCTATGTCTTCCCCCCTCACCCCTCTGACTTTCTGGCAGGGCAGGATGGATCTCCCAACCACAGTGCCTGTGTATCTCAAGTTCCAGTTGGAGTACATCCTATTTATTTATGGATGTAGCATGTTTCTTTAGAAGTCTGTGATTTTGGGGGTGGCTAGGTGGCACAGTGAGTAGAGCACTGGCCCTGGAGTCAGGAGGACCTGAGTTCAAATTTGACCTCAGACACTTGACATATTAACTAGCCATGTGACTTTGCGCAAATCACTCAACCCCAATTGCCCTCCAAAAAGCAAAAAAAAAAAAAAAAAGAAGTCTGTGATTTTCTTGAAGGCAAGGACCATATCTTGTATGAACTTTGTATCTTTGTATTTCCCCAGTAGAATATAAGCTCTTTGAGGGCAGAAACTGTATTCATTTTTTGTTTATATTCCCAGTGACTGACACATAGTAGATGCTTTAATAAGTGTTGTTGAATTAATAATAAAAAGAACTAAATAAATATTGAATTGCATTTTTGACAAATCTACCTCTCTGAGAGTGCTGCTCTGTCTCACACAATTCCCACACCCAGAATTTCTTGGATTGGTCATTTTCCCTGGGAAAAAGCCTCGAGCAGTTTCTCTCTGTGGCCCTTTCCTCTTCCAGCTCTTGATTTGGGCAATGTTGTGGTGTGGAAGAAACAACGCTGGACCTGCTGTCAACAGACTTGGGTTTTCATCCCATCTGTATGTCCCATATGCCCATGGACAACTCACCCCTTCTCTGAACCTCCATTTCCACATCTGCAAAATGGGGATCACAGAATCTGAGAGTTAGAAGTGACCTTAGGATCCATCAAGTCAGCTTATACTTAACCAGGAATCTCATCTACTCTGTCCCTAAATGTTAGAAATAAGAAATTAGGGAGGATGGGGAATTAGTCTAGTTGGAATAGATCCCATTTATATAGCACTTTAAGGTTTGCAACTAGATACTGTGAATTCTGGGAATATATAGACAACAGTGGAACTTTGGTCCCTGCCCTCAAAGAGCTTACAATCTATTGGGAAAGCCAACATGCATGTATATAAGGATACATGGAGTATGTATACAATGGTTACAAGTTTGTTACAGGAGGGAGGCACTAGGAGTTGGTAAGATCAGAAAAGGCTTCCTGCAGAAGAAGGTGGTGGTGGAGATAGGTCTTGAAGGGATGCAGAGATTCTAAGAGGCAGAAGTGAGGTGGAAATACATTCGAAGCATGGGGGTCAGCCAGTGCCAAAGGATGGAGATGGAAGATTCAGCTTTGGGTGTGAGGAACAGCAAATAGTTCAGTCTGGTCACACTGATGTGTGTGGAGATAAGTGATGATAAGAATATTGGATAGGTAAGAAGGGGCCAATTTGTGAAGAGCTTTAAATGTCAAACAGAGGACTTTGTTTTTTTGATGCTAGAGGTAATCAGGAGCCACTGAGGTTTATTGAGTAGGGAGTGATGTTGTGAGACCTTTACTGTAGGAAATCACTTTGACAACTAGGTGAAGGATGAGCTGGAGAACAGAGCAGTTGGAGGCAGGGGAACCAATCAGGAGACTATTGTAATAGCCCAAGAGAGAGCAGGTGAGAATCTGAAGGTAGTTGGCCATATAAATTAAGAAAAGGGGATGAATGCAATAGCTGATGTGGTGAAAGAAATGATAATATCTGGGAACTGATTGGACACATGGGGTGACTGAGAGTGAGGCATCAGGGAGGACATTGAGGTTGGAACCAAGATGACTGGAAAGATTCACCTGACATACCTCTTCCTTCTTGAGGGTAGAGCCTGTTCCTTTTTTTTTGGCCTCTCTTTGTATCTCCAATACTTAGCACAGTGCCCAGCACATAGTAGGGGCTTAATAAAAATGCTTGTTGTTGTAACTTGGGTCCACTCTCCAGTTTGGTGCCTCCCAAGCCCAGACCATCATTTCATGAGGGGCCTCAGCCATGCTCACTTAAGAACTGGCTATGATGATGATGATGATGATGCTGCTGCATAGTTCTTCAAGGTTTGTACAGCTCTTTCCAAATATTATCTCATTTTATTCTCACAAAACCCTGGGAGGTAAGTGGTATTATTATCCTCATTTCACAGATAAGGAAACCGAGGCAAACAGGGTTAAGTGACTTGCCCAGGGCCACACAGCTAGTTAGTATCTGAGTCTGGGTTCAGACTCAAATCTTATTGACTCTAGATCCAAAGCTCTATTTACTATTCACCTTCTCTGTTTCCATGTTAGCTACTTCCCCTGTTTCTTTCTCCTTCCCATCTCCCCCTCCCCTTTCTAGCTTCCCTTTATGTGTTGTCTTCCCCATTAGAATATAAGCTCCTTGAGGGTAGGTACTATTTGATTGGCTTGTATTTGTATAACCAGAGCTTGGCATAGCGCCTGGCATTGTAAGTTGTAAGTCTCAAAAATGCTATCTCAATCCCACTACCCATTTCGGATCTATCTGGCTCCAATCTCTCTCTCCTTCTACTTACACAACTGTCAAACTGATAGTCCTATCGTACAAATCTGACCACATCACCTCTGCACTCAGGAAGCTCCAGTGACCTCTAGGATAAAAGATAGACTCTTCTGTTTGGCATTCGAAATTCTTCACAATTTATCTCTAACCTGCTTATTGTACATTGCTCCCCTTCAAGAACTCCATTGTAACAAAATCAGTCAGCTCACAGTTCATTACAGAAGAATCATTTCCTGTCACCAAACCTTTGCCCAGGCTGTGTCCCATGTATACAATATCCTCTTGCCTTTTCTCCATCTCTTAGAATACTTTGCTTTGTTCAAAGCTCAGCTAAGATGCTATTTTCTATTTGAGACTTTGCCTGATCCTTCCAATGTCTATTCCTACTCCCAATCCAATTTTACTTTGTATATGTTTTCTTATTTTTACTTACGCATGTGTGTGTTGCCTTTTGTGATGATATGTAAGCTCGGTGAGTCAAACCACAAACATGTAGTAAGCACCTACTGTAAACGAGGAGTTATTCTAAACTCTGGGGATACACAGAAAGGCAAAAGACAATTCCCATCCTCAGGGAGCTCCCGGTCTAATGGGGGAGCCACCATGCAAACTAGCACTGTTTAATTTTTTTTATCTCTATCCTAATTCATAGGAGAGTATCTGGCACACAGCAGGCACTTAACTAAGGCTTGTCAATTAATTAATTCAGTGATAAGGTTTCTATCTAGAGAAGCCTTTGGCAATCTGACAAAATCTTTGGACCTTTTCTCAGAGTAATGTTTTTAAATGCATATAATACAGTCCATAGGTTTACAAAAGAAAACAATTATATTGAAATATGGTTGTTATCCAATATTTAAATGGAATCAAGTTCTCAAACTCTGGGTTAAGAACTCCTGGTGAGTAGCATGTAATGAACAAATAATGGAGATGAGTCCATTCATCACATTTCCCCTAATCACAGATCAGACAGACACTATGTTGGTTATGGTACTGGCCAAAGCTTGTTCTTAGGAATGCTTTGCTTTTAATATAAGGGCACTGTTCCTCTCCAAATACTCATCCCAAGAGTTTCCTAACCTAGAGCTGTCTAACAGTGGAAAGATCTGTCTTGATAGATAATAGGTTCCTTTTCTCTGGAAGTCTTTAACCAGGGGTAGGGAACCTGTGGCCTTGAGGCTTCTAGGTCCTCAGGTGTGGCTCTTTGACTGAAACCAAACTTCATGGACTGCACTTGAAGACCTAGAGGGTCATATATGACCTTGAAGCCAAAATTTCCCCATTGATTTGTTCCGGGAAGTTTGAATTCAGGATTTGTTCTGTGCTCTGTCCATAGCACTGTGAGTAGGGGGAGTCTTCCTTTGGATGGTAACAGTCATCTTCAAATAATGCCACCCCTTCTTCAGACTTAGCTTTTCCAGGTAGGGACATAGTTGTGGTACTTAGATCTTCTTCGGGCTGTATTATTATTATTATTATTATTAATTTGCTTTTTGTAGGGGGAGGGCAGGGCAATTGGTGTTAAGTGCCTTGTCCAAGGTCACACGGCTAGTAAGTGTTAAGTGTCTGAGGCCGAATTTGAACTCAAGTCCTCCTGACTCCAGGGCCGGTGCTCTATTCACTGTGCCACCTAACTGCCCCTGTATTATTTTTTTAACATCAGAAATAATGCCACTAATGTGTGTGTGTGTGTGTGTGTGTGTGTGTGTGTGTATGTGTGTGTGTGTGTGTGTGTGTGTGTGTGTTAGTTCTGGAAGCAAACACTTAGATTTTTCCTACCCTGGCTTTCTTCATGTTTTCAAAATCTTTCTGCACAAAGCCTTTTCCTGGGTGATCTGGTTTCCAGCAGGTTACGGTGTCAGCCTGGCTCCATGCATCCAACCTTCCGGCAGGGAGGACAGGGGAACATTTGCCTAATGGATTAGAGGGAAGTCTCTTCATCCTCCCATCATCACTGATAGAAAGTAGCTGCTACTCTTAGGTCTAAGGGGGATGCCAGAAGGACCTGGGAATAACTCTGATAGCACTTTGGTGGCATTGGTGACCTGGGCTCTGTTGTTGACACCTCTTTATGACTGTATTCCAGGGGCCAAGGTCACCTGGAAGCAATCTCCTTTTCCTTCACATTGGGGATCATGATCTCTGTCTGCACTTTCTGTACCATTCAAAAACAGCTGCCACTGGGCAGCCCTGCCTTCAAGGAAATAGCCTGAGGCCGGGGGCCAGGAGACAATGTTCAAATTGCTGGTTAGGTTTTTGATACACCCCAATGACCATAGAACCATAGAATGTTAGATTTGGATGGCACCTCAGAACAGAGACTATTAGACCAGAGGATGTTAGAGCTGTAAAGAATCTTAGGACATAGAATGTTATAATGTGGAATAGGAGTTGGAAAGAACCTTGGGCCATAGAATATCAGAACATGGAGAGACCTTAGAACATGGAATGTCAGAATTGGGAGAGGCCTCAATACATAAAATGTCAGAATAGGAAGGCTTATTAGACTCTAGAATGTTAAAACTGGGACAAAACTTAGAATACAGAATGTTATAGTTGGAATAGACCTTAGAACATAGCAGAACTGGGAGGAGCTCTAGAACAGAGAGAGAGAGAGACAGAGAGAGAGAGAGAGAGACAGAGACAGAGAGAGAGACAGAGACAGAGACAGAGAGACAGAGAGAGACAGAGAGACAGAGACAGAGAGACAGAGAGACAGAGAGAGAGAGAGATAGAAGAAAGACCTTACAACATAGAGTATCAGAGCTGGGAAAGACCTTTACAGAATCTCAGGGTTGGACAGGATCTCAGTGGCCATATAGTCCAAATGGACCACAGCAGGAACCTCAATCTTGGTTTTCCTATTGAAGGCTTTCCCTTTTTTAAAGGAATGCTTCATTATCCTCAATAACCTGGAGACTGGACTAGATGATCTCAGAAGTTCCTTCCAGCTCCAAAGCTGTGGTTCCATGATTCTAAGTCCCTGGGCCTCAGTGCCTCCTCTTAAAATGAGGGGGTTAGACCAAGTTGTCTCTGAAGTCTCACTTGTAGGTCTCTGCTCTCACGATTCTCTTCCTCAATTCCTTTCTAATTTTCCTTCCCCAAATTTAAATCTCTTCAAACTCGCCATATCCCAACCATCATAATCTTTTCCTTCTCCTTCTCCTTCTTTCTATTTAAACGTCTCCAACCCAATCTTGATGCGGAATGTGAAAAGAAAACAAACAAGAATCTTGGATAGGTAGTTGACTTTTGAAAATGACCCAGGGAAATTTTTTTAAAAATTCAATTTTATTTTATTTTCAGGTCTGAATACTCACCTTCCTCCATCTCTTCTACCACTCATTGAGAAAACAAGAAAACAAAACCAGCTACAATTATGTATAGCCAAAGAAAATGAATTCCTGCATTAGCCATATCCAATGTCTGCATATGTGTATGTAATATGAGGTTTCATATATGATAGTTCATCATACATGAAGATAACTGCTTCAATCTGCCCTCCAAGTCCATCAGTTTTCTCTCTAGAGGCGGGCAGCCTGTTCCATCATGAATCCTCTGGAGCAGTAGCTGGTTCTATTGTGTTGATCAGAGTTACCGAGTCTTTCAAAGTTACTTGTCTTTACAATGTTTCTGTTGCCACTTACATTAGTCTCTTGACTTTTGTCCTACCACTGGACAATGGCTCTGGAAAAGAGAGTGAAGCTGATGACTTTGCACAACTCTGCATTACTTAGATCCAATTCTCTTGCAAGTCAAGATATCACCTGTGATGTCATTGGTCCTTTTTGAAAACGAAGGACACATTCTCACTAAAGTTCCCTGAGCTGCTGGGAATTTCTGAAGGACGTCACTGTTTCTGAGCCTTGTTTCCAAATAAGGTTACTTGACTCTAATATTCCTTCCAACTGTATAGCTATGGTCTATGTTTTAAGACACTTGAGTCAATTAATAATATTTTTTGAGCAAAAACAAGAACTTGAAAGTCTTGAATTATTAGAAACTTTATTCTATCCATACAAAAATATTTATAGCAATTCTTTCAAGATGGCAAAGAACTGGAAAGTAGGAGAATATACACATGTATTTCTGAAATACCACCACCACCACATTCTTCTGGTTCTACTCATTTCACTTTGCTTCAGTTCATACAAATCTGCCTGGGTTTTTCTAAACCACGGGTTTTAAAACATAGGTTTTCCTAAAACCATTCTCTTTAACATTCCTTAAATTTTTCTTTCAGTTCCAAATTCTCTCCCTCCCTCTACCCCTCCTCTACCCATTAAGAAGACATTGTACATATGAAGTCATGCAAAATGTATTTCCATTTTCGTCAAGTTGCAAAAAAAAAAAGCAAGAAAAATTAAGAAAGTGGAAAAAATGCTTTAATCTGTACTCAGAGTTCATCAGCTCTCTCTCCCAATGTGGATAGTGTTTTTCATCATGAGTCTTTTGGAATTTTCATAGATCAGTGTATTAATTAGAGTAGCTAATTGGTCTTTTATAATATTCATGTACAATGTTCTCCTGGTTCTGTTCACTTCACTTTGCATCAATTCACACGAGTCTTCCTGTGTTTATCTGCAACCATCCTCTTTACCATTTCTTATAGCATAATAGTATTCCATGATGCACATATATCATAACTTTTCCAGCCATTTCACACTTTAGGGGCATTCTCCTACTTTCCAATTCTTTGCCATCTTGAAAGAATTGCTATAAATATTTTTGTACAGATAGGATAAAGTTTCTAGTTTTCTGATTTTTTTAAATAAAGTATTTATTTTCTTGTTTACATCATTCATTTCCACGAGATTTTGAGTCACAAATTTTCTCCCCATCTTTCCCCTACCCAACATCTCAAAACAGCCATCCCACTGTATAACCCCTCCCCCAATCTGCTCTCTCCTATGTCCTCCCCCT
>CM053582.1:105967039-106013021 GCA_028627135.1 Pseudochirops cupreus
CTCCCAGCTCTGACATCCTGTGTTCTAAGGGCCCTCCCAGCTCTGACATCCTGTGTTCTGAGGGCCCTCCCAGTTCTGACATCCTGTGTTCTGAGGGCCCTCCCAGCTCTGACATCCTGTGTTCTAAGGCCCTCCCAGCTCTGACATCTTGTGTTCTAAGTGCCCTCCCAGCTCTGACATGCTGTGTTCTAAGGGCCCTTCCAGCCCTGACAGTCTGTGTTCTAAGGGCCCTCCCAGCTCTGACATCCTGTGTTCTGAGGGCCCTCCCAGCTCTGACATGCTGTGTTCTAAGGCCCTCCCAGCTCTGACATCTTGTGTTCTAAGGGCCCTCCCAGCTCTGACATGCTGTGTTCTAAGGGCCCTCCCAGCTCTGACATGCTGTGTTCTAAGGCCCTCCCAGCTCTGACATCCTGTGTTCTAAGGCCCTCTCAGCTCTGACATTCTGTGTTCCAAAGATCCTCCCAGCTTGGACAGTCTGTGTTCTAGGGTCCTTCTAGCTCTGACATTCTATATTCTAAGGTCCTTGGAGTTCCAATGTCCTCAGATCCTCCTAGTTTTAGTGTCCTAGGCTGTAGGAAGCTCCCCAGGGTCTGGCCTCATTGACATTTTCCTGGGCTAGGAAGTCTGATTCTTTCTAAGAGTGGCTTTTTTCTCTCTATAAATCTGAATTCTTCAGTCTGAGTCTATAGAAGAGGGTATTTTCTTCCAGAGAGGTACAGAAAGGAAGGGGAGGAGGGGCAGTAGAAATTCTGAGCCCTGCAGGAGGGGACGCTTCTCCATTGTGATTTCACAAGTGCAGAAAAATGGCTTCCTGGACCCTGGACCCTGCAGCGGAAACTGAGAGGTGACATGCACTGATTTCATTTCCCCATTTCCTTCACCATGACGTGGACTTAGCTGGGATTTTCATTTCATTACAATTCTAGGTAGAGTGATTTGGATGGTTTCAATGGAGGATCTGAAAAGTAATGTCATCTTGAAGACAAAGCAGGCAGTGCTCTGAAGAGTGCTGTCTTGGCCCAGCTTAGCTCCCTTGGGTCAATTTGGGCTCTGCAAGATTGTTGTTTGTTCTTTGTTCTCCAAGATTGTCATGACATCTGGAAGGTGATGTCGTGACATGCAAGTGACTTGGATTTTATTTATTTTTTTTTGAGTGGGGAAGGCAGGGCAACTGGGGTTAAGTGACTTGCCCAAGGTCAGTCAGCTAGTAAGTGTGTCAAGTGTCTGAGGCTGCATTTGAACTCAGGTCCTCCTGACTCCAGGGCTGGTGCTCTATTCACTGTGCCACCTAGCTTCCCTGTGACTTGGATCTGAATGAGGGGGGGCTATGCAGAGTCATCAGCCTCACTCTGTCCTCCAGAGCCATCTGGGTCTAGTGGCCAGATATCCATCAGGATGGCTGGAGATGGCCTCTGCAACTTCCTAGCTGTATGTTCCTGGACAAGTAGCGTAACTTCTCTGAGCCTCCAATTCCTCATTTGTAAAATGAGCCTAGACTGACAGATTTAGAGCGGGAGGGGGGGTCTTGGAGGTCATCTAGACCAGTGATGTCAAGTTCAAATTCAAATGCCTCCCTCATTTTACCCATGAAGAAGTGGAGTCTCAGAGATGCCATGATGCTCACCCAAAATCACATCACTAGGATGTAGCAGACTTGAGATTTGAACCCAGGGAATAATTTGTTGAAGATCACACAAGTGGAAAGTTGGAAGATGATACTTCACAGAGTTGTTGCAGAGAAAGAATATGGCAGACCCTAAAGATGTAGTGTGGTATTATGGGTAAAGAGCTGACATTGGGGCCAGGAAGGTTCAAGGCCTACCTTGGGCTCTGTCCCAGGGCATATTCCTTAACCTTCTCAGTACCCCAGGCAGCTCTCAAGGACCATAATATGCAAAGCAGACTCCAATCTGCTTTGGTAGGATCAGAGATTTTTGGAGCTGGGAGGGACCTTAGATGCCATCTTATTTATAGATAAGAACCTGAGGCCTATAGAGGTGAAAATACTTGATTAGCTTCATACAACTAGTAAATATGGGAGGTAGGATTAGAACCCAGATTCTCCTGACTCCAAATCTGGCACTCTATCCACTGGAGGAAATTTCTCATCAGTTGCTCCCTACATTGATGAAATAGCAGGTTTTGTCCAAAAATAAGCCCAAACTGTTCATTGTCACTAATAAAGTATTAATGATGCTCCAAACAGGAGGCAGAGAGTTGGAGACCACACTCCTTAGCATGGCATTCAAAGCTTTCTGCGGTCCGATCCTGTTCTAATTTATTTCTTCCTCCTCTCTGACACACACCCTTTGCTCAGCCCCAACTAGCTGGCCAGCCATCCCCTCTCTACATTCTATGCTTTCTTGCCTCTGCACCTATATTCATGTTATTCCCTAGATGTTGAATTCTCTCTCCTAGAGTCTTCTGTTGGATTCCTGCCCCACCCTTAGGGTTGGACTCCAATGCAATCCTTTCCCAGAAACCTTTCCAGATCTCACCCTCCAGCTCCCCCAGTCAGTAATGGTTCCCCACCCCACGACTTGGTTCGCTCCTTTCTTACCTGTGAATAATATATAACTTGATTTTATAATTGGTGTATGTTGTCTTCCATTTCTAGATTCCCTGTAGACCCTTGAAAGGATGCACCTTATCTTGTTTATTTTTTTGTTATCTGCCCCAGAGCTGAACATGGGGTTCTATATCTGGGCTACAAGTAGGGAAACTTCCGCTTTGGACAAAAACAGTTGTGTGTGTGCACAGGTGTGTGCATCGCGCGCGCGCGCATGTGTGTGTGTGTGTGTGTGTGTGTGTGTGTGTGTGTGTGTGTGTTGGAGGGAAGAGGGTTGGGAGAAGGAGAGTGGGATGGAGCAGTGCAGAGGTGTGATTCTAAGTCACTCCCAGATTGGCCAGAAGTGTGGCAAAGTGACAGGCCAGTGGAGCAGCCATGGGCCAGGAGGGGAAGATACAGTAATTACAGGGAGAGAGTGTCCTGCTGGAGAGGAAACTGAGAAGTTCATAGATGCACAATTTTAGCTCTCAAAGGACTGTTCGAGGGTATCTGGTCCTATCCTTTTATTTTGCAGATGAGGGAACTGTGGTGCAGACAGGGAAAGTCACTTGCCCTTGATGGGGTGGGGAGACAATGACACAGAGCCTCACCATGCTTGACAGGTTCAAATCTTCTGAACCAGACAAGCTACATCTTCTTTGGCTGAATGGACTGGCAGTTACGATTGCTGAGTTGCTGGTGGTGAGGTCTGAAAGATTATAGTGAATGGGAGAACCAGTGCAAGACTGGAGAAGGGGAAATATCTTGAGTTCAATAAAAAAGAGCTAATAGTGTTTGCCAATTATCTGCCCCTGAGCTTGGCTTCACTTCCTGGTGAAAGTATGCTTTCTATTTTCTCTACCATGAGCTGTCGTTGTCCCATCCACCCAAGGCATCGATCCTATCTTTTTTTTTTGAACCTCCTTTTTTCCAGAATAGCTAAAAAAACAACAATCTCTTTTTGTTGTCTTTCAATTTCATCCCTAAACTCAGCTAATTCTAAACTCTAGCATTCCTTACTGTATTCTAATAGCACCAAGCCTCATTTTCTATTCAACTTCTCCTGGTTTCTAGCTTCTGGGCATTTAAAAAAACTGGAGTTGGTTAATGAGTTCCCTATGTGTCCACATCTACCTCTTTAGATGACTACCAGTTTTTCTCCTTATCAGACTAGTTTTTCTTTAAGCCTTTTTGAAAGAAGCAGACTTGACATTTTTATTTCCATCTAGAGAATTTTCCATTCCTTCTGGACTGATAGAGAGACAGATGGAAAGGTAATGTATTTATTTATTGAGTGTTCACTATGGGCCAGGCAATGTGCTAAGCTCAAGATGGTTCCTTTTCTCAAGGTGCTTACATTCCAACAGGGAAAGACAGAGCATAAAATGGAGCTGGTACAGGGGAGGGACGGGAGGTGGGGAGAAGAGCACAAAGCTGCTGCTGAGGAAGGAAAGCAGCCTGGAGCCTAATGGAGCTGGGGGTGAAGTGAGCATGGCTGAAGTCCCTCATGAAGTGGTGGTTCTGGCCAAGGACTCAACAATCAGGAGAGCACACCCCAGGGGAGCATTATCATAGAGGAAAGTGAAGAAATTATTATATGTTTTGCTTTTGGGAGAGAAAGCTAGAGAAAGAGAGAGAGAGAGAGCAAGAAAGAGGGAGAGAGACAGAGAGAGAGAGAGACAGAGAGACAGAGAGAGAGAGAAAGAGCGAGCAAGAGAGAGAGAGACAGAGACAGAGAGAGAGAGACAGAGAGAGAGACAGAGAGAGCGAGAAAGAGAGAGACAGAGAGAGAGACAAAGAGAGAGACAGAGAGAGAAAGAGCGAGTGAGAGAGAGAGAGACAGAGAGACAGAGAGAGAGACAGAGAGACAGAGACAGAGAGAGAGGCAGAGAGAGAGAGAGCAAGAGAGAAAGAGAGAGAGATAGAGAGAGACAGAGAGAGAGAGAGAGAAAGAGCAAGCAAGAGAGAAAGAGAGAGAGGGAGGGAGAGAGAGAGAGAGAGAGAGAGAGAGGAGAGAGAGAGAGAGAGAGAGGAAGAGAGAGGAGAGGAGGTGGGTGGGAGAGATCCAGCATTGATCATCATGCTGCCTCCACTGTATCATTATGCCTTGAATGCACTGAGTGTATACTGTTTCTTCTTCTATAAAACAAGGGGACTGGATTAGATGATCTTTAAAGGTCCCTCCAAGCTCTGACATTCTATGTCTAAGGACACCCCATCCCCACCCTCCCAGCTCTGACATCCTGTGTTCTAAGGGCCCTCCCAGCTCTGACATTCTGTGTTCTAAGGTCCCTCCCAGCTCTGACATCCTGTGTTCTAAGGCCCCTCCCAGCTCTGACATCCTGTATTTTAAGGTCCCTCCCAGCTCTGACATCCTGTGTTCCAAGGCCCTTCCCAGCTCTGACATCCTGTATTCTAAGGGCCCTCCCAGCTCTGACATCCTGTGTTCTAAGGGCCCTCCCAGATCTGACACTGTGTTCTAAGAGCCTGCCCAGCTCTGACATTCTGTGTTCTAAGGCCTCTCCCAGCTCTGACATTCTGTGTTCTAGGGCCCTCCCAGTTCTGACATCCTGTGTTCTGAGGGCCTTCCCAGCTCTGACATCTTATATTCAAATGTCCTTTCTCAGATCTGAAATTCTGTGATTACCATGTTCCTTTTTGACTCTAACACTGTATGTTCTAACATTTTATAAAAGCTTCTTCTTGCTGCTCAAGTTTCAGGCTTTAAGGTCCTTTTTAGCATCATTGTTTTGTGATTATAAGTAGCAGAAAAGAAGAGTCAATCACCTAGACACACCAAAAGTTAGCTTATAAACTGTTTAAGTATCAGTGCAAGACTACTGATGAGGAGCTTCCTCAAGTCCATATGTTACTAAGTGAGGAATACTGACCTTAAGTATTGTGGAAGGTCATGGGAGGGACAGAGATTTTAGCTTGATGTAATACCTCAAAGATTAGGACTGTCCAAATTATGAGATCTGTTCTTTAGGAAGCAGTGAGCTCCCTGTCACTGAAAGTGTTTCAGTTAGAAAATGGATGACCACTCATTGGAGATATTCTGGAAGGAATTTCCATCTAGGTCACTCTTAGGTCTCATCTAACTCAGAGATTCCAGGAGAAGTGAGATTGGGCAGGAGGAGTGGGGAAGTGTCCTAGAAACAAGAGGAGACAACAAAGAGTTTACATAACAGCTAGTATTTCCAAAATGTTTAAGGGTTCAAAGCATTTCCTTTTTAAAAAAATTATTGATATCTTTTGTTTTTTTTTAATATTGCCAGAATTTCTCCTCTTTGCCTCTGTTTCCTCATCTGTAAAATGAGCTGGAGAAAGAGCCAGCAAACTACTGCAGTATCTTTGCCAAGAAAACCCTAAATAGGGTCACGAAGAGTCAGACACAACTGAAACGGCTACACCACAGCACCTTCTCCCCCTTCCCATTCTCAGGGAGTCATGCCGTATAACAAGGGGAAGGGAATTTTTTAAAGGACAAAAGAAAAAGAGGACGGAGAGAAACCTCCCAGCAAGACCGGTCAGCGCATGGGAAATTCTACACGTGTAACGCGCCACCACAAGCATCTCCTCTGGAGGTGGGGCGGGGGTTTTCTTGTTCGTCTCCTTTGCGGGATGCTTGGTCTTTATAGGTTTGCAACATTCACTTTTGTCTTTTCTATTTACATTCTTGCAGTTACTTTGTATATTATTTTCCTGGTTCTACTGACTTCACTCTGAATCAGATCGTGTAATTGTTTCCATGCTTCTCTGTATTCATACATATACAATTTCTTGCAGCACACAATTTTCCATTACATTTATGTGCCACAGTTTCTTTGGCCATAATCCACTTGATGAGCATCTACTTGTTTCCAATTCTTTGCTATCACACAAAGGGCTGCTAGAAATATTTTTATATTTATGGGGATTTTCTTCTATATCAATGAATTACTGTGGCATTTAACTATAGTAGTGGAATCTCTAGGTCAAAAGGATGGATTTTTAGTGACTTTATTTGCACAATTCTTAATTACTTTCCAAATGGTTGTATTAATACAGTTTTACCAACAATACATTAGTGCACCTATCTTCCCACAGCCCCTCCAACATTGACTATTGCCCTCTTTAGTCATCTTTGTCAACTTGTTGGGTGTGATGTGAAAACTCAGGTTTGTTGTGATTTGTCTTTCTCTTGTTGTTGGTGATTTGGAGCATTTTTTATTGAGTTGTTAATGGATGGTAATTCTTTTGGGGGTGGGGGACTATGTTTTTATTCTTTGACCACTTAGCTCTTGGGGACTTGGCTTCAAAGCAATTTAATTTTAACAATCCTCAAGGTCGTTAGTGTAAGAATAATGCATTTTACATACAAAGAAACTGAGATTGAAAGATGTGAACTGACTTACTTACGATTATATAGCAATAAGTGTCTGAGCTGATCCTTAGACCCAGGTCTTCTGTCTCTGGGTACAGTGTTCTCTTCACTATAATGCATCACTTGTAGAACACCAGGGATGTCAGGTGAATGATTGGTTTGGAGTTTGCTATACAGTTATGCACAGTGACGACCTCTGATGTTCACTACGTCTATCATCTTGGGAAGATATCAAGCTTCCTTGGTCTTCGGTTTCCTCATATATCTATATCTATATCTATATCTATATCTATATCTATATCTATTTCTATTTCTATTTCTATCTATCTGTATCAACTATCTATCTATCTATCTGTCTGTCTATCTATCTATCTATCTATCTATCTATCTATCAATCTATGGGATTGGACTAGTCACTAGAGTGTAATCTAGCCACTAGACAGTTTCAGAAGTCTTTTCCAGCTCTTCTTAGACCTTTGAGATCTAAGACCTAGATTTTCCAGACCTAAGACCTAGATTTTCTAGATCTAAGACTTAGACCATAATTCAGTATGAAGGAGAATTCATTGAATTGTAAGAGTTAGAGTGAAGATTTGGAGCCAGATCGTAGATAGTCTTCAATGCTAGCTTGAGAAATTTGATCTTTATGGTATAAGTAATGGGGAGCCATTGAAAGTTCTTAAATTGAGAAATAATATTACTAGAGTGGCACTTTAGGAAGATTTCTCCCACAGTTTTTGCAGAATGTGTTGGAAGTACAACAAATTGGAAGCAGATCCTGTAAGACTAGAGACCTTTTAGGAAATCATTGGAATACACTAGGCTTGAGATTCTGGAACAGAGGTATTGGAACAGAGTGAGCATATGGTAGGGAGGGTCATTGGTTACAGAGAGTTGATTGTAACCATGTCAACAAAGCTCCGTTGCTAAGGGCCATGTGCTAGGACATGAATTACCTTGCTGTACTGAATAGTTCATTGGAATGTGATTGGCTAGAACACCTGTATTAATCATCTCTGTTGTCCCAGCATTCCCTAGTTTCTGACTTCATGATGACTCAGACCCCCCAGGACCAGTTGCAGGGTCAGTGGGGAGGTTCAGAGCTCACCTGTTTTTGAGATGACACAATTATAGGAGCATTCATCCCTCTCATCCCTGATGGGAGAGGTGAGTGTGGTGGAATCCAAACTAAGTAACTACCAGAGGTCAGTGGGCCTCATGAGGACTGAAGCTTCCAGTGTCACACTCGTGGGCACCTTAGAGGTAGCTGGTGGCACAGGTATAGAATGTTGGACCTGGAATCAGGAAGATCTGAGTTCAAATTCAGTCTCAGACACTTACTAGCTGTGTGATCCTGGGCAAGTCACGTAACTTCTGTTTCCCTCAGTTTCCTTGACTATAAAATGGGGGTAATAATAACACTCACCTAACAGGTTGTTTTAAGGATCAAACGAGATAATATTGGTAAAAAGTGCTTAGCACCATGCCTGGCATATAGTTGGCATTATAGAAATGCTATTTACTCCCCTTATGCCCTCATGGGGTTGGGACATGAATAATGATTTCATAAAGAAGATTTCGAAGAAATAGTTGGCTAGAGAGGTAGGAGAACACAGAGAGCAGTGTCACAGAAAGCCAGAGAAGGGAAAGTGTCCAACAGGAGAGGTTAGTCAGAAGCATCAAAAGCTGGAGAGAGATCAAGAAAAGTGAGGACTGAGAAAAGGCCACTGGATTTGGCACTTGAGAGATCACTGGTGACCTTGGAGAGAGCCGTTTCAGTGGGTGAGGTGATAGGAAGCCAGATTATCCCAAGCAAATACTTGGTAAGGAAGCAGAGGCAGTGGGATACAGCTTTTTCTAGGTATAGCCTGCCTTTGGGGCAGAGAGATTTGGGGGAGGTGACTCCAGGCTCTTTGCCCTGCTCTTTGAATTGAAGCAATAGGGATAGGAGACTTAGCCAGAAAGCTGGCTGATGGAGCTGGCCAGCTGAGCAGGAGAGTGGACAGGGTGGCCACAGCGCCTGTCTGCTGTTTAGCTATAATGGCTCACCTGGCCGGGTGCCGTTCACCTTTTCAAGGCTCTCTAGCCTCATGTCCTGCTTTTCAGACTCTGAAGTCTCCTCTTCCTAGAATTCATTGTGTTTCTCCCCAAATGGAAGGGTAGATGAGCTGAAGCTATCAGGCTACGATTCTTCATTTTTAAAAGAAGAATCCTAACATGATACCTTGAGTGGATAATATAGAGTCAAGTGAAAGGTGTTGGTTTTTTGTCTTTACTTTTTAAAGGATGGAGGGGAACATTAGGGCATGTTTGTAGGTAGCAGGGAAACAGTCAGTGGATAGGGAGAGGATGAAAATTATGAGAGGGAAGCCAAAGGGGAGAGGGGGGATGGAGAGAGAGACAGACAGACAGACACAGAGACAGAGAGATAAAAACAGAGAAACAGAGACAGAAAAACAGAAAGAAACAGACAGAGACAGAGAAAGAAAAGAAGGTGGAGACAGAGAGATAGAGATAGAGGGGCAGAGACAGAGAGAAAGAGAGAGAAAGACAAAGATAGAGACAAAGAGAGACAGAAACAGAGACAGACAGAAAAACAGAGAAAGACACACAGAGAGACAGAGACAGAGAGACAGAGAGAGAAAAGAAGGGGGGGAGACAGAGATAGAGACAGAGACAGAGACGGAGAGAATATAATCAAAGAAGACAGAGAATGAGATTAAAGGGGAAAACAGAATGGGTGGTCTTAGGAAGGAGAAAGATCTTAGGGGATGGTGTTGAGGTGATTTCAAAAGTAGAACTGACTGGGAGCTCTATTGAATGCCTCAGTTTTTACAGTAAAATGTGAGGTGAGATCTGTTCAGATGGATGGGGAAAGAGGGAGTGAAGGTATCTTGGAGAGGGAAGGGAAAGTTTGAGCTAGTTAACTGAGGGCAATATGCTGGAATCAGTCAGAAAAGGGTCAGTCAACAAGCCTTAATTGGTGTTTACTCTGTAGATCAGGCAATGTACCAAGTACTGAGGATACAAATATAACAAAAGAAAGATAATGCCTGCCTCAAGGAACATATATTCAAATGAGGGAAGACAACACAGGGAAGGGAAGGAAGGGAAGGGGTGAAGATGTTAAAATGGGAAAGTCAGAAACAGAGCCAGGAGAGGAACAAGGCTGCCTGGTCTGAGGCTCTTCCTCAAAAAGGTAGCTTTGGGAGGAATTGATCAATGGTGGAAGGAGGCTGCAGGGTCAAAGAGGAGTTCTAGGGCGAGAAGAGAGCTGAGACCTGGTAGTGAAGTCTGGAAGGTTATAAGTAGAGCCAGGAGAAATAAGAGGTTGCTAGACAGTGGTGAGGGTCCAGCTGAGATGAAATAGATTGGTGGTAGACCCAGTCAAATTGGATATATAATTTTCTCTCATCATGATGACAAGCTTCACTAGGAATTTAATTTATCTAATCTCAGTAGGCCTTAGCTTTCTATTTCATTTACCTTTGCCTGGCCATGTGGTCTTGGCAAATCATTCCACTTCTCTAGTCCTGTTTCCCCAACTGTAAAATAGGCATGCTGACATCAGTCTGGCGCACTTCCTAGTGTTTTTGATGTCTATAAATGCCAAAGGACTTCAAGAATGGAATTATTACCATTAGTGTTACTATTGTTGTTGCATAGAAAAAGTTATCAATAGATAAGGACCCCGGAAGGTGCACAGTGAACATATGAACATCATCTATGTTCTATTATATTTTATTTATTTTGTTAAATATTTCCTGATTACGTTTTAATCCAGTTCCCTACCCTTTCCATAGTGGAGAGTGTTGCTGGTCTTACTGGAGGCTGGTTGACCCCTTTGGTGTTGATGACCAGCCTTAGACTTAGGAGACTCATCACAGGCTTGATTCTGCCCAATAGCCTAGGTGACCTTAGCCTAATCATTTAAACTCAGGTTCAGTTTCCTCATCTCTAAAATGGCGTTAATCATACCTGTCCTCCCCAGCTTCCAGGACTGTGGTGAGGAAAACACTTCGTGGGAGTCTGGACTGAGGACCATTTTAGCTAAGTGAAGGCAAGCTTGACACCAGAGGATCAAACCACTGGGTGATGGCCTTTTGGCCAAAGCAGCTCATGAAGATGACCTACTAAGTTGTGAAGAGACTCTATGCTGGTTGTGGAAATGCCCAGAGAGGTAAGATCATGGATCTTTTGAAATATTTTAAATTGATAGAACCTGAAGTAGTGTGGCATAGAGGGAGGAGCCCAGACTGGAAGCTGGGAACCCCCCCCCCCCAAATGTAGATTCTGGTTTGACTTGATACTGACTGTCTCTGATTTCTGGGTCAAGGAATTGCTATTCAGGTCTTAGTTTTCTTATCTGTAAAATAAGATTGTAGGATTAGAAAGTCTCAGATTCCTTGCAGCTCTGACTCTCTAAGTCCTAAGGTCCCATCTGGCTCTGACATTCTATATTCTAAGGTCTCTCCGAGCTCTGATATTCTCTGTTCTAAGGGACCTCCCAGCTCTGGCATTCTATGTTCCAAGGTCTCATCTGTCTCTTGACATTCTGCATTCTAAAAGTCTTTTACAGTTTTGAAAATCTATATTCTAACATGCCCTACCAGCTGAGATATTCTGTGTTTCAAGGGCCCTCCCAGCTCTGACATTCTGTGTTCTAAGTTTCCTCCCAGCTCTGACATTCCATGTTCTAAAGCCCCTCATAGCTTTGACATTCCATGTTCTAAGGTTCCTCCCAGCTCTGACATTTTGTGTTCCAAGTCTCTCATAGCTCTGACATTCCATGTTCTAAGGTCCCTCCCAACTCTGACATTCCATGTTCTGAAGGCCCTCCCAGTGCTAGTATATTAAGAACACAAGAGAAAGCTCAAGTCTCCTCTGGGCAGTTCCGTCTTTGAATCCATCCGATGTGGTTTCCTCTGAAATCCTAAGCAGACCCTATTTTAAGGCTGCCTCGCCTGTGAGGCCATCCCCAAGGACCTCTTTATAGCTGAGGCTGCTGGCTTAGTCAGACATATTTGCATAGAGTCTGACTCTGACTTGCTGCTGGAGATTTTGGCACACATTTCTTTGCATTACCTCATTCATTGAGACCCCACTCATTTGGACTTGGAGAATTTGACTCTGGCGGGACTGAAGTTTTCTTCTGTGCTATCGAGGAAGAAAGTGTTCAGTGGAGCAGGCCCAGGAATGGTTGCCCAGTGGGGGGTTGTTGGACCTACTTTGGAGAACAAAGGCTTTGGAAAAGTGCCTGGAGCTCAAGGTGCTCATCTTTTCATTAAAGGGAACCCAGCAGGACCTTTACTCGAAAATCCTTTGTTAGCAGTTTGAGTTACTGTAGAAACGAGAAAGTTTTGGTGAATCGCGAGGAAGGCAAACAGGATGAAGAGGGGATCTCAAAATCATGGCATCAGAGGACCCGGGGTGAGAGAGGGGAGGAGGCACTGGGGTTATTCTACCTGGATAAACAAGACTCAGACCAACATGACAGTTATCTTCTAGTTTTTGAAAGGAAGAGGCCTGTGCAAGAGGGATTAGATTTGTTTGTTTACTTGGCCCCAGAGGGCAAAATGAGGAACATTGAGAAACATAACAATTTAGTTTTAAAAATGTACTATTATCTTTAACATTAAGATGACTTTAGTTTGTTTTGTTCAAGAATTCCCAATTCCAGTTCGATTCCCAATATTTCCCAATTCTGTTTGAATCTGGCTGTGCTTGGGAGTATTTCAGGCAGCATGGGGCCCACGTGGCTGCCATGTTTGACACTTCTGGGGTGGTGAGCATTCCAGCTCAGGGATGGCTCAGAGTGTATGCCACCTGGGGTTCATGCCAACTCTGAGATTCTTTGTCTCTATAAGTAATAAAATACATTTCTTTTCAAATGGTGTATACTGAAATTCAGGCCGATTTCTGCCCTTCCTGTGCTGTTGTGCACACATTCTAACTCAGTACAAGTCTTGTCTCCTTTTATCAGAGCTCCTTCTAACTAATGTGGTGTCTTCCGTACAGACCCAGTGTAACTTGAGATAGGTGCTTTGTATTCCCCTCAGAAATGGGAAAAGGTTGCCCTGAGCCATTCTCATTTTCTTCTTTCTGTGGTGGAAAGTGAATTGAACTCACAAGCTATGGACCTGGATTGGAATCCCATGGCAATGATCTCGAAAAAGGAAGTCACTACCTTTCTCAGCCTCAATGTACCCATCTGTAAAATGGGGAGCTTTGGATTAACTGAACTCTCAGGTCCATTCCAGCTCCAATTTTATGATCCCATGAGCCACTGCAAGTTGCAGCCTAAACTCTGTCTGTTCTACCCCTCCCCCACCTTGTTTGACAGGACAGAACAGCTTCCCCAGTTGACCCCTCCTTCAAGCTTCTCTTTTCTGTTCCAGAGCACCAGCATCTCCCCAGCTTTCCAGACCTCTCCCCTGGGTCTGGCTTCCTCACCTCCTTCTCTTTCAGCCCCTGTATCTGATCAGTAGCCAGATCTTATCAATTGTGCCTTCTCATCATCCATGCTCTTCCCTTCACTCATGGCTGCTGCCATGGTTCAGACCCTCACCACCTGCAGGGTGCAGGGGGCTGGTTTTGGAATCAAAGGACCTGCATTCAAATGCTGCCTGTGTCACATTTGGCCGAGCCATTTAGTTTTCTTGGACTTTCCTTTTCTCACCTGTAAGATGAGGGGGCTGAATTCAATGACCCTGTAATGAGCTTGCAAGAACCTCTTAGTTTCCCTGCTTCTCCTCTCCAATCCACTCTCTACACATCGGACGAAAGAATCTTCCTAAGGCACAAGTCTGATGATGAAACTACCTTCACTGTCTCCCCATGACCCCCTTGTAAACCATCAGCTTCTCAGAAATACACATACACACACATCTATTTCTGTATATCCATCCCTTTACAGTATTACTCCAAACTATCTGTCCAGCTTTATTTCATACAAGTCCCTCTTTGCTCTTTTTTTTGCTTCCCTAAAATCTCTTTTCTATCATGGAACATTCCATGTTCTAAGGTCTCTTTCAGGTATAACATTCTCCTTCTCAGTCATACTGGCCTCCCAGCTATTCTTTGAACCTGTCATTCCATCTGCTCTTTTTGTGCATTTATTTTTTAATTACATTTTATTTTTTCAGTTATTAATTGTTTTTCTCCCTGCCACCTCCTTTCTGTGCATTTGAATACTTGCCTTGGCTGTTCAGCCTTCATTTCCAGGCCTCAGAATCCTTGAAGGTCCCTCCAGGCTCACCTTAGGAATGGCTTCTGGTGGGAAGCCTTCTCTACTCCCCCTTAAATTATCTTGTATTCAGTCTTCTGTGTGCATGTTGTTCTCAACAGTGTACTGTAAGCTTCTTGAGGGCAGGGATGTGGTGTTTTTGTCTTTGTATTGCCAGCACCTAGCATAGCGCTTGGCACATAAAGGGAACAAAAAGAAATGGTGGTTGAACCAAATTGGATGAAGGCATCCAGAACTAATTTTTTTCTGGGAGCCTGAAATGAAATGGAAGAAAACCCTCCTTTCCTTTTAGGGTCAGACGCAATCCCATCTTCTCCATGAAGACTTTCTTCTCTAATTAGCCTCTATTTATTGATATTTTAATTTTTTGACTAGTAAAAGAGGTCCTTTTCTGCCTTAATTCTTTTGAATCCTTAATCACTGAATGGGTGTTGCCTTACGCAAACTGAGACATGTTAAAGACATTAGCTTGAAAAGGCCAAGGAACCCCACTGGATCCTGGGCCATCTCTAGTTGTCATGACGTATATCTTGTGCCTGGACCCAGATGGCTCTGGAGAATACAGTGAGGCTGGTGACTTTGCACAGCCCTACCGCACTTAAATCCAATTCACTTGCATGTCATGGCATCATCTTCCTCATGCCATAGTCTTATGTGAGGATGGAGGACAAACAACAAACAACGAGAACAACAATTTATTCTATCTATGTCATGTTTGTATAGAGCTGTTTGTATGTCGTCTTCCTCATTAGACTGTGGGCTCCTCGAGGACAGAAAATGTCGGGTTGGTTTTTTCATTCTCAACACTTAGCATAGTATTTAACACAGCAGGTGCGCCATAAATACTTGTTGACTTGAGTTAGCTTGACTCATAGCCTTTCTGGACCATTCTAGTCCCTTTGCTGACACTCATTTATAGTGGAGAAAGCACTTGTTTGAAGAGTCAAAGGTCCTGGGTTCAAATCATGACTCTTCCATTTTATACATGCATGACCTTGGGCAAGTCATTTTTTCCTCTATAGGCTTCAGTTTCCTTTTTGGTAAAGAGAATTCGAGCAGGTGGTGTCTCAGGATGCTCCTAGCTCTAGCATTCTATATTTCAGGGTCTCCTACCACTCTCTAGCTCTGATACTTTAGGCCCCAAGATCCTGCCTAGCTTTGACATTCTATGTTGTGAAGTCCCTCCTAGCCCTGAATTCTATGTTCTAACATTCTTTGTTCTAAGTTCTTAACATTGTGTATTCTAAGAACCCTTCCAGCTCTGACATGTTCCATTGTAAGATACCTCCCATCTCTGATACTCAGTGTTCTCAGGTCCTTGCCAGCTCTGACACTGTATGATCTAAAATCCCTTTCCATTCTGACATTCTGTATCACAGCTCTGATAGCTGATGGATTTATTATTAATGTTACTCCTATGATCATCCTTCTTTTCTATTTTCTCTCAGAGTCTAAGGCACAAAGCTTGGCACACAGTAGATGCTCCAAAACCACGTGTTGAATGACCTGTGATCTGATGGGTCATTGTCCAACATGCTGCTCCCACACATGTGGTAAAGTGTTTGATTTTTCCAGCAAACGTCATTACGTGCTGCTAGGAGGTTGCGTAGGGGTTGGGTGTGGAGAAACTGGGAGGGAAACAGCTTCTATTTGTCCTGGATCTGGGTATGGGGAGACATGTAAGGATTGAGTAGCCTTTCTTTGGCCTTCAGCAAGGAACCTGTTTGCTTCCACCAATGATGCTCATCTGGCTACCAGGAGCTTCTATAGACAATAGTTCTCTTCTCTCTCTCTCTCTCTCTCTCTCTCTCTCTCTCTCTCTCTCTCTCTCTCTCTCTCCTCTCTCTCTCTCTCTCCTGCCCCTTTCCTTCCTTCCTTCCACTCCTAGTGGAAGAAACCTTGGCTTTGGAATTCAGGGACCTGAGTTCCAATTCCACTTATTGCCTGGGTGACCTTGGACTAGTCATAGCTTCCCAGACCTTAGTTTCTTCATCAGTAAAATGAAGGGTTGGGCTAGATGGCCTCTGAGATCCTTTCTAGCATGGCATCTATGATTTTTATAGAAATGGTCAATAGGTTAGTGTGTTGAAACCTTGGAGAATAAAAATGAGCAGATTAAATATGGAACCTATGAGATTGGAAGAAATTTGAGGAGAAATCCAGTTTAGGGGAGAACTAGAATATTAAAGAAGAACTCTAGGTTTATTTATTGTTCTTAATAGCCACTAACAGCATGTTTTAGAGGTTATGGGGTATAGTGGACAGAAGGCTGGTCTTATAGGCAAGAGGACCTGGGTTCAAATCTTGTCTCTGATTCATACCAGTGACTGTGTGGCTGTGGCACATCATGTAACTTCCCAGTGTCCCAGGCAACTCTCAGATTGTCACCTGAATTAGAAGAAGAGATTTGCACACCTTTAGCTCCCCAAACTAATGGAATCACAAGCCAAGGAACATTTCTATTTTTTCCCCTAGAGTTAGAAGGTATTTCAGAAATAATCTAACCTGTGATGCCATCTTGCAGATGAGAAAACTGAGTCCTGGCTGATTAGTTAGTTAGGTTACCTTGGGATTCCTTAGGTTACCTAGCTCTTCTGGGCATCACTTCTCATATCTTGAGTCCATAACTCTAGAGCTGAAAGGGACTAACTCCCTTATTTATAGATAAAGAAACTTAGGCCAAGAGGTTAAGTGATGCCTAAGGATGCCCCAGGGAGTGAGCATCAGTGTGGGATTTGAAGCCAGGTCTTCAGAGGCAGTGTTCCATATGGTGCTTTGTACCAAGCAGGTCCAGAGAAATGAAATACATGTATTGATTGATTTGTAAGATCTCTTTCAACTGATAGTCTGTGTCAGGGGTGGGGAACCTGTGACCTTGAGGCCAGGCTTTCTAGGTCTTCAAGTGAGGCCCAAAGGGTCGCATGTGGCCTTGAGGCCACAGGGTCCCCACCCCTTGTATGTTCTGAGAATCCTCCCAGCTCTGAAATCTATGATCTAGGACCCTTCCAGCCCTAATAACCTATGTTTTAAGGTTCCCTTCCTGCTCTGACGTTTGATGTTCTAACATTCTTCATATGTGTTCTGTTATGTCCAATGTCACATCAATATTCCCTGGCTTCTTAGGAATTCTAGGGTCTTTCCTGCTATATGTCCAAAGACTATGTTTTCAGAGCCATTGATTACACAAATGATTGATTAATGCTTTTGGTCAAGTCAATTACACTGTTCGATATAAGCATCAGAAAAACAAACAAACCTCAACACCCTGGCATGTTATTTCAATGTGGAAGCATGGCCACAGACACTAAGATCAGCCCCAAGTAAGCCTTTGGCTTCAATAAAGAGCAGCAGAGAGATGGGTGGTGAGTGAAGGGCAATCATGAGAGTTTGCATATTTAGACAGGGAGGGGTCCAAAGGGATCTCTGCTGCATTTCTAGACAATCAGGAAAAGCTCTGTAAATTTCAGGGCCGAGAAGTCTGATCACGCTTCTGTCCGATGAGAGGTGTGAAAGATACTGGAAGAGCATTAGGTACTAAACCAACTTGTCATTATACCTTAGAGAAGAGGCGGAGACAACGAGGTTCCTGCCCTTGGGCAATGATGAAGCTCCCCACCAAGGCAAAAGGGATATAGTGTGAGGTCAGAGCCCAAGTGTGTGCAATTAGGGAAGCCTTCTTAGAGGAGTTATAATTTGGAAGATGCAGTGCCCATTACACTTGAAGTCAACCAACCAATCAACAAGTATTTCTTAAGTGTCTGTCATGAGCACTGTGCAAAAATGGACAAATATAGAAATAGATAAATACAGATATAGATCCCCAGAAAGCAAAAAATTAAAAAAAAAAAAAGGATTCCTTATGTGCTTGGGGGCGGCTAGGTGGCACAGTGAATAGAGCACTGGCCCTGGAGTCAGGAGGACCTGAGTTCAAATGTGATCTCAGACACTTAACACTTACTAGCCGTGTGACCTTGGGCAAGTCACAACCCCAATTGCCCCCCTCCCAAAAAGCAAAAAAAAAAAAAATACAGATATAGATGTACACTTGGAGAGGTTTAGATAAAATCAAATAAAAGATAACCTGGAGCGGGTAGCTCCAGCAGCCCGAGGAGCTGGGAAAGACCTGCAGAATGTGGTGCTTAAGCTGAGACTTGAAAGATAATAGAGCAGTGGTTCTCAACCTTCCTAATGCCGCGACCCTTTAATACAGTTCCTCATGTTGGGGTGACCCCCAACCATAAAATTATTTTCATTGCTACTTCATAACTGTAATTTTGCTACTGTTATGAATCGTAATGTAAATATCTGATATGCAGGATGTATTTAAATTGAACATAACCCACAGGTTGAGAACTGCTGCATTGGAGGATCCAAGACCAGCAGGGGAGGAGGGAGGGCGTTCTGGGCATGGAGGATGACTAGTGCAAAGGTGTGGAGACAAGAGATGGGAGTGTCGGGTGAGGAGAACAGTGAGTGAGCCAGTTTGGCTGAACTCTGGAGAAATGTGACTGGCATTCTGTTTTTATTTGATGAGCTAGAATTAGGGACTCATAGTGCCTCCCACCCAAATTATTTTGTATTTACTTAGAAATATTCAGGCCATTTCTCCTGCAGAATGGAAGCAGCTACAGGGCAGGGATAGTTTTGTTTTTGTCTGTATTCTCAGTGCCTAGTACAGTGTTTGGCACAGAGTAGACTCTTAATAAATGCTTTTTTGATAAATGAATAAAATAATAAAGCCAAGAAGACTTTAGGGACTTTGGAACACAGAATGTGAAAGCTAGAAGGGATTTTGTAGCATAGTATGTCAGAATGCGGACTTTAGAATAGAAAAGTTTTTAATAGGGAGGGACTTCAGAGTATAGAATGCGAGAATGGGAAGGGACCTCAGAGCATAGAATGTGAGGAATCAAAGGGGTCTTAGAACACAGAACGTCAGAGCTGGAGGGGACCTTAAAATAAAAAATGTCAGAGCTGGGAGGGGGTTTAGAGGTTATCTTATCCAACTTTCTCATTTTGCAGATAAGGAAACTGAGGCCCAGAGGCATATGTGTCTAATTCCAGAGGAGGCAGGGTCACTATGTACTTCATCAGAGTGGCACCTAGAACAAGGGAAGGCTTGGTTGACTTTGGAGAGTGAGTCCAATGGAGTCCTTTCTCCTTCTCTTTTGTGGGGGAGACCAAACCCGGGCTGGGGGCAGGGCAGGCTGAGGTGGACAGCTCTGTCCTTGGCAATCACTTGGTTACACAGATATATTTCTGAACGATCCTCCTGGACTCTCTTCCTCTGATGTTTGGAGGGGCTTAGAGTAGGGGGTGGAAAGGGGCCATGCCTGCCCCCTTCCCCCCATCCCTTTCCCTCTCCCCCACCCAGAAAGGTGCAAGCTACCCAGGGAACCCAGGGCCCAAGCTGCCATAGCAACTCCTAGTTTGAAGATGACGCAATCAAAGTTCCAAACGTATGAAATCAAATACAACAGCGGCAAACAGAACCCGGAGGTCGGCATGGTAACGGCAACCCGCAGGCGTGCATGGGCTCTCACTGCCCAGGCAGGAGCAGGGCTGAGCTGAGCTGCCGAGGGGAGGCAAGCTCTGGTCCTGAGGGGAAGGCCTGGCTGCTCCCATCTCTCTGGCCCTGGGCCAACGGCCCCATCACCTCCTCTCTGGCCCCTGCCCAGGGCTTTTGCATGGGGGGGAGCTGTCCAGGTTGGACTCGTCTCCTACCAACTTCACCCACTAGGCTCCAGCTGCCCAGAGCCCAGTGAGGATGCACAGAAGGGAGAGATGTCTCTGATATGGGGGAGGCCTAATGAGTGTTCTGGAAGAAGACAGCTGTAAACATGGCCCCTTCCCACACTCCCTTATCGGCCATCAGGGCAGGGCTGGAAGGTACCTTAGAACTCAACTATTTCAGCAGGGCTCAGCCCCCTGGCTTTACAGAGACCCAGAGATGTACAGTCACTCGACTAAGGCCACATAGCTAGTTAGGGGCAGAGCCATGTTCCACTGGGACAGGAGTATTCACACACATGAGGAGAAGAATGGGAGGCCTTGCTGATAGAGGAATGGACCTGAACAAAGTACAGAGATGGGAAGATGTAAGGAGTGTTTGGGAGAGTGGGGAAGAGACTGGGCTGGCCAGAACAGCCCTCCAAGATCTGGGCTTCTTTGTGCGGTCCCTGAAGACTGCAGCCAGCTTTTCTTTAATTTTCTTTTTTAAATGAACATTTTAAAACATTATATAAACATTATATAATTATATATAAACTATATAAACATTAATAAGCAGGAACATTTCCATATGGAAAAACAGAAAAAAAGGGATACTGTGAAACTGTCAGTGTCTATTACGTATAGCTTGTCAAATGCTCTGTTTTGTGTTAAAGTCTATGATAAGGTAATTAGGTGGTTTGGCAGACAGTGCACTGACCCTGGAGTCAGGAAGACCTCAGTTCAAATCTCCACCTCAAACGCTTCCTGGCTGTGTGATCCTGGGCAAATCCTTTATTCTCTCTTAGCCTCAGTTTCCTCATCTGTGAAATGGGGGTAATAACAGCATCTATCTTTAAAGAGCTTAGCTCTATAAATTCTTGCCATTATTAATACATTTAATGTAGTGTCAACATTGTCCTCCTTGTGTGTGTTTCTTTTTGAACTTCCCTCTGTGAAACATTCTGTGTTCTAACAATGTTCTAGTATCCCCTCCATCTCTGTCATTCTGCGTTCTAAGGGCCCTCCCAGCCCTGACATTCTGGGTTCTAAGGCCCCTCCCAGCTCTGACATTCTATGTTCCTTATAAGGGCCCTCCCAGCTCTGACACCCCTTATTTCAATGTCTTTTCCATCAGGGTTAATCTATTTTACAAGATTTCTTTTAGCTCTAACATTCCGCTTTCTAAAATTCTTGACACTTTCAGCTCTAATGTTTTATGCTCTAACATCCCTTTTAGGACAATCATTCTATGATCTTTTGATCTATGATTCTTGTTTCTGTAAAATACTGTCAGAAGTGGAGGATAGGAGGGCACAACTGTGGAACTTGCTGCTAGGGAGACTGAGAATGGTAGATCATTTGAGTTCAGGAGTTCTGAACTGCAGTAGGGTTTATAGCTGATCAGATGTTTTCATGAAGTCTGGAACCAAGAGGATGAGTCCCCCTGGAGCAGGTGCCTAAGGAGAAGCAAAGCCGATCAGAAACAAAGCAAGTCAAAGATTCCATGATGATCAGTGGTGGGATTGAGCCCCTGAGTGGCTGCTGCACTTCAGCTTGGGTGAAATATTCTTAAAAAAAGGATACTACAAGAACCTGTAATTGAACAGGTATAAATCCTACCCCAGTGTGACTTCTCTTTCTTGCACTCAGAACCAATGTCTTTCAATTCCAAATCCAGTGCTCTTTCTAACATCTGAGAATCACAGAATTAGAGAAGATGGGCCTTGGAAGGGAATGAGATGGCCCCAGGCTGACAAGATTATTCTTGACAAATAAGTGGTCACCCAATGTTTGATCGAAGACCACCAATGAGGGGGAGCCTTCTAATGGTGGCCTCTATTGCTTTTCCATAGGTTTTATTGGTAGGATGATTTTCCTTCTGGTAAGTCTCAATTGAATTCTTTTCCACTTTGACCCATTGCTTTTAGTTCTGCCCTTTAGGGCCAAATGAAATAAATCTAATCCCATTTCCATAGCCCTTCAAATACCTGATGCGTCACACTCCATCCCCCAGTCTTCTCTGCCTTGGTATAAATGTCCTTTGTTTTTCACAGAGTGTATACTCCAGGCCCTTCCCCATCCTAATTATCTGCCACTGAATGTTCTCCAGTTTAGTAATATCTTTCTGAAAATGCAGCAACCCAACCCAAACATGACTTTCTACATGTGATCAAAATCTATCACAGAACTATTATATCCCTAGTCCTGGACATGGTGCTTCTCTCAAGTCAGCCCAAGATCTCATTGAGCTTTTTAAATTGCCCCTTCACCCTGTTGGCCGTTCTTGGGCTTGTAGTTCACTTAAACTTCAAAGAGCTCCTTCAGAGGAATGGCTGTGTAGCCACACCTTCCCAGTCTTGGTCATATGGTATTGATTTTTTGAACCCAAGTCTAAGACTTTACATTGACTGTCACTAAATGACAGATCTGGCATAAATTTCCAGCTTGTAAAAGGATCTTTTTGGATCCTGACTCTGTTATCTGACTTTTTAGCTATCTCTTTTAGCTCTGTGTCATTGGAAAATTTGGTTAGCATGTCATCTATACATTTATCCAAGGGATAGTGATGAGTAGCTCAGATTGAATCTAAAAATTCTCTCCCCTCGACTAACAATATTTAGAGGGCATATACATGTATAGACAAATATGTATGTATATGTACATATATACATACTCTCTAAATATATTTATAATATAGAAATATTATTACATATGTATGTATGTGTGTGTGTGTGTGTGTGTGTGTGTGTATAGTTTTATACATAAATTTTTAGATCAGTAGTATTTCTCTTGAGGAGGACAGAGTGTCCAGCCTTTGGCTCCATTTTCCCTTTTCCCATCTAAGGAATTTCCTCTCCATGGGAATAAAATTCTCCCTCAGAGCAGGGTGGATGGAGAAGACTCTAGAGATATCTCTTCATTTCTCCATTCAAGCTAAATCTAGACAGACCCATGTGGATACAACACACATAAGCTACATGAACAAAAGACAGAACCAGATCCGAACCCTGTACTATTAATGTAATTGGTGGTTATATTCTCCTTTAGTAGTGGGAATACCCACCTGGATGAAATAAATAGTAGTTGAACTGAAGCCAGAGCTCCCTCCCTGCAGTTCCTATCCTTCTGGAGTGGGTAGTCTAGCTGAGGAAGTAGGACATAGGTATGGGGAAGATGTTTGTAGAAGCCCTTCAAAGCTCTGCCATGCTGGGATTCCAGATGGGCAGGTCAGTGGAAGTCTCTACCCTCCCAGGTGTTTTGCTGTTCTCCTTTCCACTGCACAGACAGTGCCAGATGGCAAGGCTATACAGCCTGTGCCATAAGGGGATGTCTGGGTGGATGGGCAGCTTCTTCAGCCTGCAGACACATGGGTTGAAGAGGAGACATCAGCTTTCCAGATGAGCTCTGCAAAGGAGGCTCTAGCGAATGCTAGCTTAGGAGACAGAAGACCTTAATTGAAATCCTGCTGCTGATCAACAGAATTAACTGACACAAGTCTCTATATATTTCTGATCCTCACTTCCCCCCATTTATAAAATGGGAGAATGGATTAGATGGCTCTCTAAGGTTTCTTCCAGCTCTAAAGTCTGTGGCCCTATGGACCCTCTGGGTTTGTGTTCCAGGCCAACTTGTACACAAGTTAGGTTAGGAGGTTAGGGCTGGTTAGGGCAGACCCAGTCCTCAGCACAGATTGCAACTGGCTGTCTGCTCTTGGGACTGATGCAGCTAGTGGATAGTACAGTGGGTAGAGCACTGGGCTTGGAGTCAAGAGGTCTGAAGTTCAAATCCAGCCCTAGATACTTACTACTGTGGGCAAGTCACATGGCAGATTCGTGTGACAGAGCTTAATCTGTCTGCTTCATGTTCCTCATCTGTGAAATAGGGATAATAATGGCATCTGCTTCCCAAGGTTAAGAGGATAAAGGGAGGTCATATTTGTAAAGCAGTTTGTACATTTTTAAGTACCATATAAATCCTCTCTATGATGAAGGTGATGATGACGATGATGCTCCAGCCTTGTAGGGAGCACATGGGGCTGAGCCTCTGACTGGGCTCAATGTGGAATGAGCCCACGGGCTCATGAAGAAAGGCTCTGTTATGGGGACTGGATGGACTTACCTCAGGCAGGTCCTTTGGACCACGGGGTTCTTGGATGGGTGTTTCTCCAAGGTGATGGCCCTGATTGCACTTAAGGGCTGATAAACAAGAGATTGGACCTGAGAGGCAGCCTTGTGTCAGAGGTCAAGCCTCGGACAGAGTCAGAAGAAATGGGTTCTAGTGTGGGCTCTGCTACAAGCTAGATGCATGACATTTGGGTAAGAAACTTCTCTAGGTCTCAGTGTCCTCCTCTGGGAAATGAGATGGGCAGGCTTGAGTGTCTCTACATTCTGACATCCTTTGTTCTAAGGGCCCTCCCAGCTCTGACATCTTTTGTTCTAAGGGCCCTCCCAGCTTTGACATTCTGCGTTCTAAGGGCCCTCCCAGCTCTGACATTCCATGTTCTAAGGCCCCTTCCACTTCTTACATTCTAACTGCTCTTTCTAACATTTGATGTTCTAAAGGACTTCAGAGATCATATAGTTTAATTCTCACCTTTTACAGGTGAAGGAGCTGAGATTCACTGAGGCAAAGGGATTTGCTTAATTTCAGGCTGTGAGTTATTGGCAGAAGTAGAATTAGGACTCAGGCTGCTTGGCTCCCGTTCTGCCAAGTGTCCTATTCAAGGTGGAGCCACATGGGAACCCACCAGCAGGTGCCCAGCATGGTCCTCGACACACACATGTGTAAGTGTATTGGGGGCAGGGGAATCGCTCTGGTTCTGTGGCACAGGCTGAGGACTGATTATTTTCAACATTTGGTTAATTAACTCTCCACAGAATATTTAGTTTGGGCACATTCCAGGCTGTCTGAGTGAAGTCACTTTGTGGATCTTACACCTTTGACAAGCGGATATTGCTTTGGCTTTATATGGGCCCAGTGGCTTTGATGGAGCTAGGCAGGCACAGGCTAGTGGATTTAAATAGTTGACCCTGAACTTCCTGACACATCTGTCTGTCCACTGTCTCACACTCAGCATTGGCCTCCAGCCGGTGGGCATTAGGGCCATGGCAAGGTCAGGTCTGGGTCCAGGATGGGGGTGGGCAGTGTGACCCTATCTGCTCCAGACACCTAGAACAAAAGACAATAATGTAGGCATGGAGAGCAAGGTGAACATGTCAAACTGGCATTTCCCAGATAATTGAGGAAAAAAGTAGACTCTGGACAGGATTAGGCAGGTAACTTGGGTGTGAATGGGATTATTTTTTTTTGGCCATAGAGGGGGAGGGACAACTCACTTTCTATGTTTCAGATTCTCTCAGTTCTGGCATTCAATATCCCAGCATTTATGTTTTAAGCTCCCTTCTAATTAAATATATAAATTATATATACATATATATATACATATATATATATATAATACATACACACACACATATATACACACACACTTATGTAATATAAATATTTCCTGAGTTCTTTACAGATTTTTCATTCCAGGATCCAATATTTTATGTTTTAAGATTCATCCAGCTCTGGTAATTCTACATTCTGTCTAGGTTCTAAGGTACCTTCCGGTGCTGACATTCTGTGTTCTGAGGTTTTCCTTGTTCTGACACCCTGCATTCTAAGTTCCCTTTGAGTTCTGATGTCCTATATTATAAAGTCTCTTCCAGCCCTGACACTTTTGGTTGTTTTAAGTCCCAGACTCAGTATATTCTTTTAAAATCTCCATCTCTTCTTGAAGTCGGAACTTTTCCATTCATTGCTATTAGTCCCTGGTGAAGTAAGGTGCCTTTTTGTTTGAGTTTTGAGTCTGTCCCATTGACTTCAGGTGGAATTTACATTCCTTGAGGCCATCTGAACCCAGCCTTGGTTACCTGGAAGTAGACCTCTCCTCTTCTCCTGTGCTTGTCCCTTCCACCATCTCCATCTTTTATAGGTTTGATTTAATTTCTGATAATTAACTGATTTTCTGCTTTTCAACTCTTCTAAAAATCCTACCCACTTCTCTACCTCTCAGCTTCTGTCATTCCAGGCTCTCATGATGAGTCAACACAACCACTCATCCCAGGCTTGAGGCTGGATCCTGGCCAGGACTCCAACACTAGGGGGGCTGTTGTTGTCCAGTCATTTACAGTTGTATTTGACTCTTCATGACCTCATTTGGGGTTCTCTTGGCAGAGATATTGGAGTGGTTTGCCATTTTCTCCTCCAGTTCTTTTTACAGATGAGGAAACTGAGGCTAACAGGGTTAAGTGACTTGCCCAGGGTCACACAGCTAGTGAGTGTCTGAGACAAGATTTGAACTCAGGAAGATGAGTCTTCCTGATTCCAGACCTGGCACTCCATCCACTGAGCCACCTAGTTGTCCTAGGACTAGGAAGACCTCAGTTCAAATACTGGTTCTGTCACTTATTGCTTTGGGCAAATCACTCAGCCACTCTGGTGCTCAGTTTCCTTTTCTGTAAAATGAAAGGATTGAGCTAGATGACCTATGATGTTGCAATCCCTTGACCACACTCTCCACTGTTGGGAGATTTATTGGAAACAGCTCTGGGATGGGAATTGGGAGCCTCAGATGCTCATTCTTTCATCACTAACTTTCTGGTGATCTCGATTATGTTGCTTCGTATCTCTGAGCCTTAATTTCATCTTTAATATGTGAATTTTTATGTAGCACTTTCCCATCTGCTTTCTCTAGGGCAGCTATCTTGGGAAGGTACTGATGACGTTATCAATGTGAGAGAGTCCCAGGAAGGGAAGATATGATTCTCATCAGTATTCTGCTCTGGGAGACAGAGTCTGGCTCTTTCTGTTGGTCCAGGAAAGGGAAAGAGACAGCAGGAAGAGAAATTGTGGCTGAGATTTGCACAGTAGAGTGACATAGCATGGAGCAGCGGAGATTGTACAGCTGTAGGCAAAGCTATAAATAAGCAAATATACTTTCCACAGAGTGGATAAATAATATATCTAAGACATGTATATCGCAAATGGATGTACATGCTATGGACATGAATAAAAATAAAATTTCCTTGGAAGCATTGCTCAATTTATAATAGTTTTTGTTATGTATTTTAAAATTCCAAGGATGATTTTAATAGAAATGATACTATTAGATACTAACAATGTATAATATTAGTAAATACTACGGTCATATGGGTGTGTGTGATAATTGTTTATTTTAAATACAGGTCTGTCTGCTTGAAAAGATGGAAAGTCTGGGAAAATCCGGAATGAACCTTAGAACATGGAATGTCAGAGCTCCCTGCCTCTCCCAACAGTTCACATTCCTTTGCTGAACATTGAAGGCCTCCTTTAATCAAATGCCATCCTTTTTTCCCCAGTCTTATCTCATATTACTCACCTCCGTGCTGTCTATGATCTAGTCAGACCACACTGTCCTCTGGTCCTTAAACGTTTCCTGTGCTCTCTGGTCTTTGTGGTTCCTCATTCCTTCCCAGCCTTCCCTTCTTCCCTCTTTTTTCTTGCTCTTAAAGTCCAAATCAAATGTTACTTCCCTCAGGAAGGCCGCCCTGATCCTTATGTGAAATTCCTTCTCTGGACCTCACACAGCACATTCTGGGAGCCTCTGGTGCACTTGGCACTTCAGGCTCTATGTTGTGCTTACAGTCTGGTCTTGTTCCCCTCTCTTCCATAAGAACCATGAAAGTAAGGACCTATTTATCCACTCAGCCATCATTTATCTCTTTTTCTCTCATATGCATCTCTATCTATCTATCCATCCATCTTTCCACCTATCTGTCTATCCATCTATTCTATCCATCCATCCATCTATCTGTCTATCTGTCTGTCTATCCATCTATTCTGTCTATCTATCCATCTATCTGTCTGTCTATCTATCTATCTATCTATCTATCTATCTATCTGTCTGTCCGTCTGTCTGTCCATCCGTCTGTCTGTCTATCTATCTGTCTATGTCTGTCTGTCTGTCTATCTGTCTGTCTATCCATCTATTCTATCTATCCATCCATCCATCTATTCTATCTATCTATCTATCCGTCTGTCTGTTCATCCGTCTGTCTGTCTGTCTATCTATGTCTGTCTGTCTGTCTATCCGTCTGTCTGTCTATCTATCTGTCTGTCTGTCTGTCTATCTGTCTGTCATTTATCTATTTACCTACCCAGCAGTGACCAGCACAGAGCTCTACATGGCACTGGTTTTTAGTGTTTGTTGAATGAATTAATGAATGATTTAATAAACATTAGTAACTCATTGGGGTCTTTTTGAGTTGAATGCATGAAAAGGCTTATTATGGTTATTATGTACCAGGAACTGTACTAAGTACTGATACAAATAACAAAATAGAGTGTTCTCTGCCCTTGAGGAGCTTATCTTCTCATAATGGGAGACAAGACATACATGGAAGGATCCACTAAGGAAGGGAGGCTTGGTCTGGGGAGTCACAGAGGGGTGGCACAGTGAGTTAATTCCTAGGGCTGTCAGTTGGCTCACCCTTTCCAATAGCAATGGTGGCATTGATTTGTTTATTGTGTCCAGAGCAAGAGACAGAAGGCAGGTGGAGGGCATCGAGGGGAGGCAGGGCTGGGATGGCAAGGTGGCCAGGGAGGATGGGAGGTGGAGTGTCTGAGTGGGCTAATTAAACTTGTTCTTACTCATTTACCAATCAAGACAATGTAGTTCCTTGGTGGTAATTCCAAACCAGAGTGAATGAACTCCTCTAGGATTTGGGAGTGTGTTTTGGGGATGGTAACAGTTAGCATCATCTCCCATGCCTTTCTCTTGACAATGCCCTCTTCAGAGATATTATTTGATTTAATCCTCCCAGTGGGTTAGACCCAACTAATATTATCACCCTATTTTACAGATGAAGATACTGAGGCCCAGAGAGTGGAGATAACTTGTCTAGGGTCACACAGTAAGGGGACTCAAGGCCATGTCTCTCACCTCCAAATTGTTCTTTCTGCTCTCCCACACCATCCTAGACTTTGAAGATTGGGGTTTGATGAATGAGAAACTCCCCATTCTGCAAATCAGTCCTTTAAGTTCTGCCAAATTCTCAGATTCTCTTTCTTCCTCCACCCTTAGATGTCTATCAGTGGGTGTCAACACTGGGCACCTATCCCTGGCATCCATAGCTAGGAGGTTCCCCTTGGTCTCTGAGCACACACCCAGAGGAGGCTTTTGGTTGTAGTTCCCTTCCTGGACACCAGATGTCAGGCCCAAGGCTGTTCCTTGACAGAGGCCAACTTGTGCCCACGCCCTCCTTTCCTCCTCGGCTGGAGGCTATCTTTGGAAGGATGTGGGCGCCATGCTCTTTGGTTGGGAATGAGTTGCTTTTATTTGGCAAACCCATTAACATCAAAATGGCAAGGACCCAGAATGGCTCCTGGCGAGGCAGGAAACAGATTTTCCCCACCTCCTTTGCTCCACCCAACCGTGGGTTGGTTGACATGGCAAATGCCCTGAATCCATAGACTGTTGGGGCCAGAAGGAGCTCTAGAGATTATGTTGTCCAACCACCTCCTTTTATGGAGGAGCACATTGAGTTGCAGGGAGGACAAGTTAGTGGTCCAATGTCACAGAGCAAGTCAATGGCAGAATTATTAGAACCAGACCTCAGGTCTTCTGACTTTGTGTCTTTCCATCATACCACATTTACTAACAAGAAATTCATCATTATAATGCAGCATACCATTTTCTTCTCTCATTTTAAATCCTGGGCCATTCCCCGTTCTGTCCCCATCGCCAGATGACTTGCAGAGGAGAACATTGACTGGTTCATGTATTTTAGAAGGCTGTTACTGTCACACTTATGATCTGGGTCCCTACTGGTTGCCCTTGATTGGGGAGCTGTTTCAAACAGGAATAAACAGATATGCATTGTCTGCCGGAACTGAGTCCAGGCTACTCCCAAATTTTAACAGCAGTGCCTGACCTCCAGAGTAGTGCCTCAGGCTAAGTATAGTTTAATCAAGACATCCTGTGGGAGAAAATACATGCTGACCTCCTCCCCAAGGGTCAGAACACCTTGACACACACAGAAAAAGGCAACTGTGTTGGGTCCTAAGACTCTTGTAGTTAAGCTATTCTGCTGAAATCCAAGTTCTACACTCCTGCATCCTCCTTACATTTTGCTTATAATATCACTGCTTTTGCAGGACAGTGAGAGGCTGCTGTTAAAACACCGGCAGTCAAAGTCTTGCTTCTCTTTGCTTATCCATGTTGACAATAAGAAGGGTAAGAAACTAACTGTTGCCCTGACTGCTGATACTTGCAGCTGCTGCTTCCCGGTCTCACAGCCCAGCTGCACAGCCTTCCCAACCGTGCTAACATGCAGAAGCTTTGGTTATATTTCCTTCTCCCCGTAGTAAACGGAGGAAAAAAAAAGTGAAATACAAACTCCATCAGCTAATTCTGGTCTGGAGCAGGGGATCGTAATCTTTTTTTTTTTTATGTGTCATGGACACTTTTGACAACCTGGTGAAGTCTGTGGACCTTTCTCAGAATAATGTCTCTTTTAAATTGATAATCAAAGGATGTACTAAATTTTTAGAGATTAGTGGAAATACAGGTGCATTTTTTTTCTATCCGAGTTCCCAGAACCCCCCGAAATCTATCAATAATCCCTGAGGGGTCCGAGAACCCCAGGTTAGAAATCCTTGGTCTACAGATAACCAGCTAAGTTGACTTCTTTAGAGAGACTTGCTTGGTTGTTTTGGCGCCATGTATGTGAATTTGATTCTGTGTATTGAATTTGTGTGGAGGAAGGGGAGGAAAATGCAAGTCCCTTGATTGACGTGTTGTTAGTTTCCTCAGAGTGGCCTAGCTGATGGAGTGGGCCTGAATGGAGAGCAAAGCAAAGTGGCCTTTGAAGGGATGGATTGAGATGTGTTCTTGCTGTGACTTAGGAGTCCCTTGCAATGGCTTTCCCCAATTCCATACTTTTTACTTACCTTCACTCACCTGGACTGTTTGTCCTCTCCCCACCTTACATCTTTAAATCTTCCCTATCTTTCCAGACCTTGTTCAAGTCCCACTTCTACATGAAGCCCAACCTAACCTAACCAGGGTACGCATTTTACTCTGCATTCCCTCAGCCTGGAACTTTGTCTCATGTTTCACTGAGAAAATCCTCATCCTTATTGACCTCTCTGCAGCCTTTGACACTGTTGATCACCCTCTTCTCCTTGATTCCCTCTTCTATGTTTTTGGATGCTGTTCTCCCCTGGTTCTCCTTCTACTAATCTGACCGCTCCTTCTCAGTCTTTTACTGAACCCTCATTCAGGTCATACCTACTATCAGTTGGGGGTGTCCCCCAAGACTCTGTCCTGGACCCTCTTCTTCCTCTATACTATTTCATTTGCTGATCTCATCAGTTCCCATGGATTCAATGATTATTTATGCTGACGATTCTCAAATCTATATATCTAGGCCTGACCTTTCTGCTGACCTCCAGTCTTGCATCTCCAACTGCTTATTAGACACCCTACAGACATCTTCAACTCAACATGTCCAGAACTGATCTTGTTATCTTTTCCCCCAAACCCTCCCCTCTTCCTGACTTCCCTGTTACTGTGAAGGCCACCACCATCCTCCTGGTGCCCTACACTTAAAACCTAGTGTCACCTTCAACTTGTCACTCTCTCTCATCGTATCCAATATGATGCCAAGTCCCACTGATTCTAATTTCATAGCATCGTTCATACACATCCTCCTTGCTCCTCTGACATTGCTACTCTCCTGGTTTTTATCACTTCCCTCTTGGACTATTGCAGTAGCCTGCTGGCCGATCTCCCTGCCACATCCCTCCTACCCTATTCCATCCTCTACACAGCTGTCACTCCTTTATTCAGTAAACTCCAGTGGCTCTCTGTCCCCTCCAGGATCAAATAAAAACCCCTCCATTTGGCCTTCATAACTTGCCCCCTGCCTCCACTGCCATCTTTCCAGTCTTCGGGGTTTTTCTTTTTGCTTTTTGGAGGGCAATTGGGGTTAAGTGACTTGCCCAAAGTCACATGGCTAGTGTGCCAAGTATCTGAGTTCAGATTTGAACTCAGGTCCTCCTGACTCCAGTGCTGGTGCTCTATTCACTGCGCCACCTAGCCGCCCCCTTTCCAGTCTTCTTAAAACTGTTCCCCCCACCCCCAAGTACCCTCTGATCCAATGACCCTGGGCTCCTGGCTGTTCCTCAGTTAGGGCACTGCTCCACTTTCTGACTTCTGGACATTTCTTCTGGCTGTCCCCTCTGCCTGGAATGCTCTCCCTCCTCATGTCCCCCTCCTGGCTTCAAGTTCTCCTACAAGAAATCCTCCCCCATCTCCTTTAGTTAGAGGGCCTTCTCTCTGTTGGCTAGTTCCAATTTGTCCTGGGTCTGTCTTGTTTGTATCTGGCTGTTTGCGTGCCGCCTCATCTGTCAGCCAGGGAGCTCCTTGAGGGCAGGCAGCGTTGCCTTTGGCCCGGCACAGAGTGAGCCATTAATGAGTGTTTACTGACTGACAGCTCAGACGGTAATGACAACTGCCAGTTACATACACTGTGGTTTAAAGGCTGCCAGATGCTCTGGTCTCATTTGATCCTCACAATAAACCCGAGAGGTGACTATGGCAGGTGCTAGCCTTCAGCGGCTTGGGGGCCTGATTGGTGGATTTAGGAATACTTGAGTTCAAGTTCTACTTCGGACACTATATGACCTTGGGCAAGTCATTTAATTTAATCTCTCAGCCTCAGTTTCCATATCTGTAAGATGGGGAGAATAATAGCACTTCCCTCACAGGGTTTTTGGGAGGACCAAGTCCATAGATAATATCCATAACAATATCTATAGATATCTATGACTTCTGGGCATTGCCTCCGGCTGTCCCCCGTGCCTGGAATGCTCTCCCTCCTCATCTTCCCCTCCCAGCTTCTCTACTATCCAAAGAGCATTTTGTAAACTCAAACTGCTACATAAATGCTAGTTACTATTATTATTAGACCCAGTTTTTGCAGATGAAGAAATAAAGGCTCAGATTTGACCATGGTCATGAAGCTAATAAGTGTCAGAGGTGGTCTTTAAAACCTGCTCTTCTGCATACCAGCTCCACAACTCTCCCTTCTGCACCACGATGCTCTATCTGAACACCCTGGATTCTTATGGGTCAATGCTGCCCATTTCATGTGGGACAGGACTTTAAGTATCTGAAGAGCTATCACTTGGGAGTTAGGGTGTAGACGCGTTCTGTGTGACTGGAGAGGAGAACACTAGGACCAGTTGGGGAGGGGAGAGGATTCCAGGGAGGTCGTTTCAGCTTGATGGAAGGAAATACTTCTTAGTAATCAGAGCTGACCACACAGGAATTGGGCTGCCTTGGGAGACAGCAAGGTCTTCATCCATACTGGAAGGACTCAAGGCGGGGTTTGATGATCACTTTTTGGGGACTCCCAAGCTATGGGTCATATTAGGTGATCTCTGATGTCTCTCATAGCTCAAGACTTGATCATTTGGATACAAGGCAATATGGTGACTTGAACGGAGAAAAAATGGAATTAGTGTCAGTAGGCCCTGGATTCAAATGTCACCTCTGAAAGGTGACCCTGGGCAAATCAGTCAACCTCTCTGAAGCCTATTTCCTCACCTATAAAAAAATGAAGGGAGGAAAGTGCGTGGCATCTGGGGGCCCTTCTAGTGTTAAATCTATGATCAGTTTTTACAACATGCTCCAATTAGTTAATGTGTGTTTTCTCCTCAAGTAAGACTTATATACTTGAAAGGAGGGATTCGGTTTTATACATCTCCTGTTTCTTTCCAGTGAGCCTAGAACAGATGTCACAATGCTTTGGTGTAAGAGCAAGGTAGCAGGACACCAGTGTTGAAGCCATGTGTTCTAAGGACCCTTGTGACTCTAGCAGTCAAGGGTCTAAGAATCCAGCTCTACTGTCCCATGTTCCATGGATCCTTCCTGCTCCAACATTCTATGCTCTGAGTTTTCCTTCAGCTCTGAAATTCTATATTCTAAGGCCTTTCCTACTCAGAAATTCATATTCTAAGTTCTCTCCCAGTTCTGGTAAATTTATATTCTAAGAGTGTCCTCCCAGCTCTGACATTTTATGTCCTAACATCCCTTCCAGCTCTGGCATTCTTTGTTGTTCACCAATCAGTAAACATTTATTAAGCGCTTTGTGTCAGGCACTGTGCTAAGCACCAGGGAGCTCATAGACTAATGGGGAGACAACATGCCAACAGATACACACAAAGTCAACTACATATAGGACAAATAGGAGAGAATAACAGAGGGAAGGCACCAGAAACAAGAGGGGCTGGGGAAAGATGGCTTTTTTTTCCTTTTGTAGTGGCAATTGGGGTTAATTGACTTGCCCAAAGTCACATAGCTAGTTCAGTGTTAAGTGTCTGAGGCTGTATTTGAACTCAGGTCCTTCTGACTCCAGGGCCAGTGCTCTATTCACTGTGCCACCTAGACACCCCAAAAGAGGGCTTTTTTATTGGGCCTTAATGGAAGCCAGGGAGGTCAGTAGTCTGAGCAAAGGAGAGAGAGCATTCCAGGCATGGGGGGTGGCCAGAAAGAAGGGCCAGAGCCCAGAGATGGAGGGTCTTGCTCGTGGAGCAGCCACGAGGCCAGCATCACTGGATCAGAGAACATGGTGGGAGTATGGTATAAAGAGACTGGAAAGGTGGAATGGGGCTAGGTTAGGAAGGATTTTGAATGCCAATTAGAGCATTTTGTACTTGCTTCTGGAGGCAATAGGGAGCCACTGGAGTTTGTTGAGTGTGTGTGTGTGTGTGTGTGTGTGTGTGTGTGAGACATAATCAGACCTGTATTTTAGGGAAATCGCTTTGGTGGCTGAATGGACAATGGATTGGAATAGGGAGAGACTTGAAGTGAGCAGACCCATCATCAGGTTGCTACGCTAGTCTAGGTGTGAGGTGATGAGGTCAGGATCTTTCTCAGTTCAGACACACTGTTTGAAGGACCTTTCCTGATCTGAAATTCTGGAAGGTTCCTTACAGCTCTGAGATTCTATGGTCACTGCCCAACCACTGCTAATATGTGGGGTGCAAATGAATGTAGGATCTTCCCAAGTGATTAGACAGTAAGGGAAGAAGCAGCTTTCTGAGATCCCAAGGGAATTGGAGGAAGGGAGTCTCCAGGAGGACAAACCCTTGGGAGTATTAATCCCTATCCATGAGGATGGCATGATTCCTGGGTTGAGCTATAGAATCATGGAGAGGTGAGTTAGTGGGCTTGCTCTCAGGCCAAGTTGCTAAGTGAAAGCCAGTGTGCTGGAAAGGAGCCTGGGGACCTCCTTGTCCAATTGATACCTCCTCTACCTTGGTCCCATCCAGGGGTTACAGATGTGTGCTGGACAGTGTGGGAATGCAGTTCAGCAGCATAATTAGTTTATTCCTGAGGTCAGCAGTATAAATAGGAGAAAAATGTACTTCCTGTTCCAAGGCAAATAGCAGTGTGGCAGCCAATTGGCCAGTGGCCATCAGATATCAAAAGGCAACCGTGTGTGAGCACAGGCAGAGCAGGGAGGAGGAATGTTCCTCTGTAAGCCTTTCCTAACTTGTCTGGTGGGCTGGGCTGTATCACTTAAGATGAAGGCCCTTGCATAGGCTACTGCTCAGTCAGGTGAGCTGGGAATGGTGGAGGTGGATGGTCTCTGCTCTTGCTATCATGACCATGATGTTGCTGGAGATGGCTGTTCTTTCTGTGGCATCAATTGATCACAAAAAATCATTTGGTGAGTGATAGAATGAACAAACCCAGTTGCTCCTGAATGCTCTGTAGGGCTGCGGCATCCTTGAGTATGTGAGTATGGAGTCAAAGATTCTGTTCTCTGCCTCCCTGGGGTCCACGGATGCCAGGGCACACAGAGATCTTGTATCTGTGTTTTGTGTAAGCAGTCACCCAATGGAGTCTATACCTGGTCGAATTAAGATCACCTGAGTTAATCATATCGACTCAATTGGCCCACTGTCTGATTTCTTTTCCACTCAGTCAATCATTTAAAGATATTTTGCTCACTCTATTATTTTATTTCTATTTTAAGTAAGTTTTTATTGATTTTTTTTACATTATCATATTTTCTGGAGTATCCCTTCATTCCCCCTATGAGAGAGCCTTCCCATTTAATAGTATTTCTTAAAGATAAAAAGAAAATAAAGAGGAAAAAATTGATCAATGAATTTAAAACATCTAAAAAGACAGGTAACAGTTGTAGACTTCCCACCTCCATGAAGGGGTTAGTGGGGGTGTCCTCAAATATCTTTTCATTTGACTCATACTCAAGATTTATAATTTTGTTGCATTCACTTTTAATTTTTTGGTATGTCTTTGTTCTTTTCACTTCCATTGTAGTTATTGTATATAATTTTCTTATTCTGCTTATGTTCCTCTGCATCAGTTCGTGTAAATCTTTCCAGGCTTCTCCATATTCATCATATAATTTCTTACAGCACAGTAATATCCTATTACATTCGTGTATCGTAATTTATGTAGTCATTCCCCAAATTGTTGGGTGTTCACTTTGTCTCTAATTCTTTGCTATCATAAAAAAGTCAACCAATCATTTAATGGAATTAACTGATAAATAGAATCATAGAATGTTAGAGCTGAAAGGGACCTTGTGACTTAGAATGCCAGAGGTAGAAGAAATCTTAGAATATTAGAGCTGAAAGAGACCTTTAAAACAGCCAGAGCTGTAAGAGGCCTTAGAATATAGAATGTTAGAGTCAAGAAGGACATTAGAACATAGAATATCAGAGTTAATAGGACCTTTAGAGTGCAAAATGTCAGAGCTGGGAAGGACCTTAGAACAAAGAATGTCAAAGCTAGGAAAGCCCTCAGAATATATAATCTCAGGGATAAAGGGACCTTTAGAATATAGAATGTCAGAGCTGGAAGGGCCTAAGAACAAAGAATACCTGAACTGGGAGAGCCCTTAAAACACAGGATGTCTGACCTGGGAAAGACCTTAAAACATGTAATGTTGAGCTGGGAAGGACCTTAGAACAGAGAATATCTGAGCTGGGAGGGCCCTCAAATGAGGAAATGTTCCATTTGTTCACTTCAAGAACAGTCTACATCTTCTCTCCTGAATATGTCTTAAATTATTTTGCTAACGTTCACTCTTTAATTAGGTGGTGACACCCATTATGATTCTTCTCTGCATATATGTAACTTTGTCAAACAGCAGCATAGAGGAAATGAGCATTTCCTCTGGCTTCACACAGTAAGTTTGGAGTGAAATTGGTTGGTGGGCTGGGGCCTCCAGATCATTTCTCCAGGATGGGATCTGGGGATTCAGCAAGGTGTCTTGGTCGTTCCTGACTCAGAGAGGCACTGATTCTATGTGTGCCCTTAGAGTGACCTGATATCTCTCTGGTTTTCCCAAGGCTGCCAGAGAGGACTCTTCCACCTCTTTGGCCTGGTCATTGGATGTTTCTGGATCTCTAACACTCCAGCTTCTGACCACCATTCAGAAATGGACATGTGGTGTTGGAGTTAAGGACATGGACAACAGCTAAGTCAGAGTTCCAAAACATGGCCTGGGTCCATGGATTATATAGGTCACTGCCAAACCATGCAGGGTACAAGACTGTGTCCCTGCTTCTTGGCCAGCAGTTCTCAACCTGTGGATTATGTTCAATTTGTAACAATGAAAATACATCCTGCTTATCAGATATTTAGATTACAATTCATAACAGCAGCAAAATTACAGTTATGAAGTAGCAACGAAAATGATTTTATGGTTGGGGGTCACCACAACATGAGGAACTGTATTAAAGGGTTGCGGCATTAGGAAGGTTGACAACCACTGCTCTAAGCACTCACCTCTAGGTTTTTCTAGTTCTCTGTAGTGGAATTCATCCAAGATTCTAATCCTCCAGTCTTTACTTTAGAATCCACATAGTACTGTCCCTGAAAGAAGTGGTAGATGTCATTTTTCATTGTCTTTGAAAGGTGGGAGGGAGCTGTAGAGATAACTATATAATTGGCGAAGGGTAAACATCCTGATTTCCCGAAAAAGAACAAGAACTGGTTCCACAAATTATAAGCTAGCAAACTTGAATCTGATTCCTGGAAAGATTCTAGACAGCACTGTTAAAGGGATGGTTAGTGAACAACTAGAAATGGAAGCAAAAATCATAAAGGACCAGTATAGATTCATCAATAACTGGGAATGTCAGACGAATAGCATTGCCTTTTTTGATCAGGGCAGTGCTAGTATATATGCATGTTAGGTGACATGCCCAGAGTCACACAACCACTTAGTGTCTGTGGAAGGATTCAGACTTGGATTTTCTTGCCTCCAAGGTCAATCAATGCTTGATACTGTGTTTTTAATCATTTACATTTTAAGATCCCTTTATTTCTAACATTCTTTATTCTAGAATTTTATGTTCTAAGGTTCCTTCCAGCTTTGATGGTCAGTGTTTTTAAAGGTCCTACCTAGCCCCGACATTCTATGTTCTAACATTTCTACCAGCTCTAATATTCTATGTTCTAAGTGTCTTTCCAGTTCTGACAGTCTATGTTCTAAGGTCCTTATGAGCGCTAATATTTTATGTTCAGTTTCCTCATCTGTAAAATGAGCTGGAGAAGGAAATGGTAAAGCAGTCCAGTATCTTTGCCAAGAAAACCTTAAATGGGGTCACAGCGAGTCAGACACCACTGAAAGATGACTGACTTCCATATTCTAAGGCCTCTTCCACCTTGCCATTTTGTTATAAGGTACTTTTGCATTTTAACATTTCATGTCCTAAGGACCCTTCCAGTTCTGACATTCTCTGTTCCAACAGTCTGTTTCTAGCTCTAACTATCTGTGTTCCCGGGTCTCTTCCCACTCTGTCTTTCTATGATTCTGTGATTGAGATAGGCTGTGCTATGAAACTGAGCTAGTCCCAGAAAACATTTTGCAATTTGTGATTTCTTGTTTCTAGACAGGATAAGAGCACAGATGCCCTGAATAGCAAAGTGGATGGTTTTGTGTTGGCCCAGTGGGTTGTGTTTCTTCCTTGTGTTCCTGTTTTCAGTGGTTCCTCCTCTGTGATAACTCTCTGGGCTTTGTCCTATTTTTCAGTCCTGATGATCACCAAGCCCCTCACACTGGATCAATGCAGCCTCCCTGGGCATCAATATGGTCTGGTTGAACTCTTCTGACCCAGCCACATTAGGAGAAGGGCATATCACCAACACAATGAACATCTTGAGAAACTTCAATACAGACAGAGGTTAAAGGCCATTGAAGGAAGGATAAAGGTTGATCCTGGGAGGTAGTGATGGATTAAGGGTCCCAGCCAAATGAACAGTAGAGATTGGGGGTGGGGTGGGGAGCAGGGGTGGTGTTGAGGAAGGAAGCTTGCCCTAATCCCCCTAATGCCCCAGGGGGGAGTCCTCAAGGGGCTGAAATAGCCCAGAAATCCTAAGATCCTCACACCTCTGGGAAAGCAGCGTGAAGTCAGAAGGAGGTTCTGATCTGGGCAGGATTCCTGGTTTTGCCACTTCCTAGCCATGGGCTGTGGGCAAGTCACCCCTTAATTGCTCCTCTTTTGAATGGTGGGGCCTTGGGGGTACGGAATCACCCTGGAATGGCTGTCTACCTTGCAGAGATGTTGTCCATCTCAACATCCAGGTTTCAAAATCCCAGGCCACCCCCTGGGAGCTCCACTGGGGCTGCCTTTCATATCCCTCCCCCTCCAATCCTTCCCCCACCCCACCCCCAACAAACTTCTTGCAGCATCTCCCAGGGATTGTGGCAAATGGGAAATCCTATTAGTCTTAAATTAATGGGCTTTTTTTGTGGGGCAGCGGGCTGGAACAGGCAGCCCTGGGCCCCAGTCATTAGCTGGAAAGGGGGACAGGCAGGGAAAGGCCAGCCCACTCCCCTGGGGAGCCAGTGCTCCCCCCTTCACTAACCAGCTCATCCCTCAGGCCCAGCCACCTTTTATCTGGGAAGGGGCCAAAGACCTTCAAACCTTGGAATTAAATTCCATCGAGGCTTGGGACAAAGAACCAAGCTTCAGACCCCCTTCTTCCCTCTAACCCTCTTTTCTTGTCTGGGGAGAGCGAAGTCTCTCTTTGGCTTGGAATTGGAACATATGAGAGTTTTGGGGGCTCAGAGGCTAGGTGGTGGTGAAGGGAATAGGGCTGACCCCAAGGATTGTGGAGCACATATATTGGGGTGGGATTGGGGAGCAGGGGATATCTCTCTGCTGTTTGTTCTTTTCTAGGATGTAGAAAGATCTTTGTCATTGAATATTGCCTAGGGCTCTGGCACCAGGAATGTGCCTACCTGTCCTGGGGAAGACATCTCTTCCTGTTGGCAGTGGTGGTGGTTGTTAGGGGTACTTTGTCTTCTTATCCCCTCAGCATGCATTCTGGCGATTAAAATGACAGAAACGTTGGGTCTTAGGATCACAGAATCTTAGGATTATATAGTATCAGAACTGTGAGGGTCCTGAGAACATAAAATGTCAGAGCTGAGAAGGCCCTTAGAACATAGGATGTCAGAGCTGGGAGGGCCCTTAGAACACAATGTCAGAGCTGGGAGGGCCCTTAGAACACAGGATGTTAGAGCTGGGAGGGCCCTTAGAACACAGGATGTCAGAGCTGGGAGGGCCCTTAGAACACAGGATGTCAGAGCTGGGAGGGCCCATAGAACACAGGATGTCAGAGCTGGGAGGGCCCATAGAACACAGGATGTCGGAGCTGGGAGGGTACCTAGAACAGAGAATGTCAGAACTGGGAGGGTCTTTAGAACACAGGATATCAAAGCTGGGAGGGACTAGGGGTAGAGAAGGAAAGAGCGGGGTGGAGAATGACAAGGGGAAAGAGACGGAAAGGGACAAGGAGACAGGGAGGGGAGACAAAGGGAAGAAGGGCCAGGGAGAGAAGCCCTGTGGTGGAGGGTGGTACAGAACTGTCAGCTGATGGCTCCAGAAGTACTGGGAGGTCCTTTAGGTTACCAGCACCCCTTTCCTCCAGCTCTAGCTCCATTCTGCTCTGGTGTGAGGCTCCTTCTCCTCTATAAGGAAGGGAGCTGTTCCTCAGCACATCTCATGTGCTGATCACTGACGGATTTCTGGGTTTCCTTCCTATAGGAATCCCATGTGTCTACTAACTTGGAAAGTTCTCTGGATACATTTGCTTCCCATCCCAGCTTCCCATTTTATCTGCTTTTATTAAGGCTATAGCTGGGCCCAGGGGAGGGGAATTCCAGTCCCAGGAGAGGGAAGTACTTGACTCTTCCAGGCCCTGTGGTATCTCAACCACAAATCTCTCTTCAAGTCTCTGCTTGATATCAGGCAATGTCCTCTCCCTGCCCAGTCCATGGGAGGGGTGCAGACAGCAAGTGGGGTAGGGAGCCTGATTGAAAGTGCCCTTGGGGAGGGGCAGGGGAGCTGGCTGGAAGGAAGGGGTGATGGGTGTATGTGTGAGTGTGAGTGTGGCAGGGTTGGCTGAAGAGACAGAGAGACGAGACAGACAGGCAGTGACAGTATAGAAGGAGAGAGTGGAGGAGAATGAGTGGGTGAGAGTCTGGAGATCAAGTCCACGTCTCCTTAACTGATAACTTTGTGATATGGCCTGTGTGACCTTGGGAAAGTTATTCCACCTCTCTGCCTGGCCCCCCCCCTCAGTTTCCTCACCTGTAAAATGAGAGACCAGATTGCACCCCCCACCCAGGTTCTCTTCCAGCTCTAGAACTAACACCCTCCCTGTGACTGTCTAGTTCTGCTTCCCTTTTATAAAATAAGATGGTGAAACTAGATGATCTCCTAAGTCATAGCTTTAATATTCCTTGGTCTTTAATAGCCATGTAGTGGATAAAGTGCCAGGCTTGGAGTCAGGAAGATGTATCTTCCTGAGTTCAAATACGGCCTCAGATACTTCCTAGCTGTGTGACCCTGGACAAGTCACTTGACCCTGTGTGACCCTGTTTGCCTCGGTTTTGTCATCTGTAAGACGAGCCGGAAAAGGAAATGGCAAACCACTCCAGTATCTCTGCCAAGAAAACCCCAAATGTGGTCATGGCAAGTGGGAAATGACTGAAATGACAGAACAACAGTATCTATGTTCCATCATTCTAGGATCCTTTCCAGCTCTGACAGTCATGGAATCATAGAATTAAAAAGTTGGGACCCACCTCTGTGGCCATCTAGTCCAATCCATCTGTGAAAGGAGAACCTGCTGCAATATGCCTGACAGGTGGCCCCTGTGCTCTGCTTAAGCCACCCCTTCTGGAGAAAGCCCATTCCGTGGATGTATAGCTTGAGTCATTAGGTAGTGTTCCTGACCTCAAGCCTAAACTTGCTTGTTTTGACTTCTGTCCATCGTTCTAGCTCCGTCCTCTAGGACCAAAACAGAACAAGTTAATTAAACGGTGTTCTAAGGCCCATCTTCAGCTTTGAAATTCTATGTTCTAAGATCTCTTCCATCTCTAACAGTCTCTGACTACTTTAGGTGATCGCTAATGTCTTCAGGAAATGATCAGGAATTCCCAGACAGAATCATATGGATATATTGAGTTTGGGGTATATGTGTGTGTGTGTGTGTGTGTGTGTCTGGTGAGGCCACCCCACCAGACACACACACACTGTCCACCCAGGGGTGGCCTGGGTGGACAGTGACACATTCTGTACTCTTCTCAAGGAATCTCAGATGGGGCAGAGTAAGGTCTGTGCCTTCCTCAGCCAGGTGGTGAGTAGTGACAAAAAAATGCCACCCCCAGTGGGGATTAGTGGCCATTGCCTAGAGGCCCTACAGGAAGGGGCGCTGTCTGGCCCACAGACTCAAGGATTGGCCTGCTTCTTTGGGAGAGTGGGAAAGTGTGAGCTCATTCCTGCCTGCCGCCTGGGAGCAGGCTGGGCCACGGACTCCACCTGTCTCTGATAATCTCCATAATCCCGCCCCATAATTATTCTTTATTAAGGGATGCTGCGGCCTCCCTTACACGCCTTAATGAGGGCTTGGTGAGCAAATACACCGGGATCAGAAGTGGGTCACATTTTCCAAAAGGGTTTATTCTCTGGGACCAAAATAACCTCAACAGGGAAGGCGGAGTTCCTGTTTCATATTGCTACTTGGCAGAGGCTACAGTTGTGGGAGCACCCAGGCTGGCCTGGCAACCAGCCTACCCCACCCCCCAACTTCCTCTACCCCTCAGGCTCCCCCAGCTACCCCCCCCAACAGCTGACCAGCCAACCCCTATAGAGAATATCAGAGTTGGAAGGGTCCTTAGAGCAGTGAATGTCAGAGCTAGGGGTGGGGGAGAACCTTATGATACAAAATATTTTAGTTGAGAAGGATCCTTAAAACGTAAGCTGTCAGAGCTGGAAGGGGATAAGCATTTATACATTTATATATACATTTATAATGTGTACTGGTATACCAGGTACTATGTTAAGTTCTTCACAAATATGGTCTCAGTTGATCCTCACAACAACCCTGGAAGGTAGGGGCTATTATCAATTTCATTTTACAATTGAGGAAACTGAGGCAAACAGAGGTTAAGTAACTTGCCCGGGTCATATATCTGTTAAAGCGTCTGAGACTGGATTGGAACTCAAGTCTTCCTAATTCCAGACTCAGTGCTGTATCCATTATACCATCAGATGCCTTTAAGGAAGGGAACTGTAGTATAAATATCAGAGCTGGGAGGGTCCTCAGGATTCAGAATATGAGAGTCAGTAGGACCATTACAACAGAGATTATCAGAGCCAAGAGGGCCCTTAGAACAGGGAAAGTCAGGACTGAAAGGCACCTTAGAACACAGAATGTTGGAGTAGAAACAGTGGTGTGCTTGTAAATATTTAACAACCAACTCTCCAGAAAAAAAAAGAAATGTACCTGTGACATATTTTTAAGTTTAATTTGCATCATTAACATTTTCTCCATCATGTTCTTAAGTCTAGAAATCAACAAACCAATAAATCAAGCCTTGATTTGTAGCATTTGCCAATTTTTGAGTCTTAAATATTCACACTGAAAATTTAACAAGTGGTTCTCGAGGTGATTTGGGCTAGCTCCAGCACATCCCTGTTTAGAAGGGACCTCTAGAAAAAAGAGTATTTGAATCTGAAAGGTTCTTGGAACAAAGAATGATAGAGCTAGAAGGGCATTTTAGAACACAGAACATTCAAATTCGAAGGATTCTCAGAACACTGAGTGTTGGAGTTGGAAGGGACCTTAGAATGGGAAAGGGCCTTAGAGATTATCTGGTCTAAGCTATTTATTTCACTAATGAAGAAAAGTGATGGCCAGAAAAGGCCAATTATATTTTCTCAGGCTAATTCTAGGAGTGAGAAAACCAGGACTGAAAACCAGCTTTTCTGATTCCCTGTTCAGTGCCCTTTCCTTTACGTGTAGGAAAGCACTTTGAAGAATTGAATATCAAGTGTTATTATTAATTATCATTATTATATTGGTTGAGAACCATGATTTCATCCATGTGGGAGACTCTTTGCATAAAAACTCCCTCCAGAGGGGCAGATCGACAGCGACAGAGTCTGAGAAAGTTGCATGGGGCGATGAGAGATCAGTGATCCATGGTCAGAAACAGGACTGAAGGAAACCAAGTCTCTTAGACTACAAGACCAGCCCTCCATCCATGACCCCAGGCTGTCTCTCTGTTGCTCTTATTACGTACTTATTTCCCTCATTCTCATCTTTTCCAACGGGCTTCAGCAAATCGGTCCAATGACAACAAATTTCTATCTTGCTGTTATCCTTTTACATTTAATATTCTAGTCTAGACTCTTGCAAGGTGAATGAAATAATTGCCTTTTTGTTACTGAATAAAAGCTGTCCAAGCACCTCTACTGTAGGCTCACAGAAAACCTCTTAGGACAACTCTAGTAGCAAATAGGGTATCAAGGAGGCTGTTTACCTGGTCAGGTTCCCCAACGGTTTTAATTTCTTCTTTTGGGGTTAGAAGGGACCTTGAAAGGGTAAAACATTAGAAGATATCCTTACAACATAGAACATTTGAATCTGAAGGCATCTTGGAACATACAATGTTAAAGTTAGAGAAAATTTTAGAGTGCAGAACATTCAAATTCAAAGGATTCTCAGAACGCTGAAAACTTTTCATTTGATGTAGTTTGGAGATTATGAGGAAGGTAACATCAGTTAAAAACATTGATATTTACGGAACAATAGTATGTCTGGGTGATTGTGGAATAATCACTGTTATTCTTAATAATAAGGAGTAACGTTTTTTTTTTATTTCTTTCTGATTCTGATGAGTTCTCCCAAAGTTGATTTCAAACACCTCTAAGTCTGTTGACACCTTTTCATCACTGTTTCATAGACAGCTCTCCTTTTATCCTCAAACAACTGCTAGGCTTATTTTTGGAAATAAAAGTTTATTTTACCAGGGAATTCCAGAGGTTTGCAACCATTCTTGTGTCTGAGGGAGAAGATTCTGGCTTTTACATCCAGAGAAATCTTCAGCTGACATGCTTTACCCTGCTAGGGGGTGATAGGTGCTAGTGGCATTCAAAAGCTGCCCGTGGCTCTTACTTTTCTTCTTAAGGACGAATACTTGGCTGCCTGTCTGGGAGTTGTTGACTTGTCTGCTTTAGGCATGTCCCACAGAGCATGGAAGATTCGTTAATTCATTTATTCATGCCACACACATCCATTAAGAAGCCACAATGTGGGGGACCCTGTACTAAGTGCTGGGGATACAAAGACTTTATCTGGCCTTAAATTTTACTGGGGAGGTAGAAATTGAGGACTAAACAAAACAAAACACATGCTCCACTTAACCAGCCTCCAGTTGAGATTTTGACATTATTCTTATTTTAAAAAAATTTTTCTGGGTTCTTCTTGGAACTATGAATTCATTTCGTTTTGTTTGGAAGCTAGAGACAAAGGCAGAGAATCAGAGGAGGAAGGGGGAAAGAGACAAGTGGGGAGAGAGGCATTATTGATAGAGAGAGGGAGAAGGAAAGCCAGAGAAAAAGACCAATAACAGGATAGGAGAGAGACAGAAAGGAAAACAGTAAGGTGGAGAAGTTGAAGCCTAATAGATGAGAGAGAGAGAGAGAGAGAGAGAGAGAGAGAGAGAGAGAGAGAGAG
>CM053582.1:106013521-106043719 GCA_028627135.1 Pseudochirops cupreus
GAGAGAGAGGGAGAGAAAGAGAGAGAGAGAGGGAAAGAGAGAGAGAGAGGGAGAGAGAGAGAGAGAGAGAGGAAAGGAATAGGTTAGAAAGACAGAGGTAGAGACTAGACCAAGAAAAATTGAAAGATACATGGACAGAGATGAAAAGAGAAAGGAAGGGAGATGCTAAGGGGAGGGTTTCTCTAAATGAGGAGGGAAGGCAGTGTGGAGAGTCTGGTAGCAGCCTGAGGGTGAGAGCGATAGGGACGAAGCATCTGTCAGTGACTTTAGGTGGGGGAGAGGGAGAGTGATGGGCGTAGGCGACCTTTTAAGCTATTGTGGTGAATAAAACTCATGGAGGGTAACCAATCAACACCTACCTGTAGCCATTGGCTGGAAGGGGTGGGGGAGGTGGAGAAGGAGACAGAAAGAGAGAGGCAGGAAAAGAGAGAGGGGCTTCCTCATGTTCTGGCTCAGGGAGCCCAGTGGGAGGGACAGTGTGGGCATGTAAAGAATCCCTGGGCCCAGAGGGAAGTCAGGGGCATCTAGTCTAATTCTTTTCTAAAACATGACTTGTATCTGGTGCATTTTCCACTAGTGACCGATTATCTACCCTCTGCTTGAACACTTTGAGTGATGGGGAGCTCATTACTGTTCCCAGCAGTCTGTTCCATTTTGGGAAAACTAACTCTTAGAAAGCTTTTCCTTCTACTGAGTCAAAATTGACCTCTCTGTAACTTGCACCTGAAGAGGAAGCTCCTGCCATAACCTGAGAGAGCTGTTCCATGGCAGGAGGGAAGGGAATAAGTATACATGCACACACATGTGTGCACACACAATACATACACACATGTATACAAGGCATGACAAACACGTACATATATTGTAATACACACATGTATAAACAATGCATACATGTAATACATAACATATATACATGTACACACAACAAAATACAACACATGTACACACATGCCCACAATAAATATACAACACATGTACAACACACAAATATAACACAATGCACAGCACACACATGTACACACATACATAACATACACAGGCACACACATGTACACAAACATATGCACATATACATATATACCATATAACATGTACATACACATAGAGAGAGCATTGTGCTAAGTGCTTGTTTGACAATAGCAAATATTGTCTCATCTGAGCCTCATAACAACTCTTCAAAATAGGTGCTGTTGTTATCCCCATTTTATAGCTGAGGAATCTGAGGTAGGCAGAGGTTAAGTGACTTGTCCAGGGTCACACAGCTAGTAAGTATCTGAGGATGGATTTGAACTCAAATCTCTCTGACTCTGGGTCTAGTATGACTGTTACCCTGGACCAGTCATTTACATTCTCAGACCCTAGATTCTTAGACTATTAATCACAGAACAGTTGCTTAGCTGCCTTAGTGGAGATGGGTTCCTCATGAAGAAGTCCTAATAGAGGTCCACACACAAAAATAAAACTTTAAGGTTTATAACTTTCCCTACTCTAGTCCTACAAAGTACAACACAAATGTATTAATACTTGTATTATTGTCCCCAGTTTATAGATGAGGAGACCAAGGCCCAGAGATTTGTAGTCACTTGCCCATGGCTGCTCAGCAAGGTAAATAATCTCAGCAGTATGGACATTCCCTCTAACGATGTGGTTCATGACCCATTCCCTCCTCCTCTTGTGCGGCTCTTGGGCATGTCCTCTATAAATCCTCTCCAGGGAGTGGGGAAGAGGGAGAGACCCCTCAATATGCCGGGGAATTTCTTCTCTAGTCTTTGATGTTGTGTGGATGCCCTCTTCCCCTCTCCCTCATAGAATCTCTCACTTCCCTCAAGCACCACCTTCCATCATGGGAAGAAAAAGAGAGACTCTGAGAGAGAGTTGAGGGAGTTATTAGAATCACTGAGCAATTTACTAAAGGCGATCCAGCCTTGTACTGATGGACAAGCTCTATGGGTTCTCTACCCAATGGCATATCATAGTTTGAGCAAGAGGCTTTCTTCATTTAATGTGGATAGTTAGGCCAAACACTTTTGAATAATTATAACTTTTTTTTAGGAGGTTCTGCAAAGTTCTGGAGATTAATGAAGTTGGTATAATGTCACCTGCAAAAGAAGCGTCTAAAGGATCTATATCTATGTATATATATATATTTATGTATGCATGTCTCAATCTATCTATATCTATATCTATCTATCTGTCTATCTATCCATCCATCCCTCCATCCATCTGTCTGTCCATCCATCCGTCCATCCGTCCATCCGTCCATCCGTCCATCCACCCACCCACCCATCCATCCATCCATCCGTCCATCCATCTCTCTCTCTCTCTCCCTCCCTCCCCCACCTCTGTCTCTCTGTCTTTTCTATATCTATAGAGAATCCCACTTCCATTTGGGCCATGTAGTGACAATCCTCCAAGAAAGCAGCAAACACCTTCATGGAGGGTATGACTGGCACAGGGTTGAGGTTGTTGTTCAGCCATTTTCATTTATATCCAACTCTTTATGACTCCATTTGGGTTTTTCCTGTCAGAGATACTAGCATGGTTTGTGATTTCCTTCTCCAGCTCATTTTACAGATGAAAAAACTGAGGCAAACAGGATCACACAGGGTTAAGGAAGGTTGAGGAAGCCCCTCTCTCTTTTCCTGCCTCTCTCTTTCTATCTCCTTCTCCACCTCCCCCACTCCTTCCAGCCAATGGCTACAGGTAGGTATTGATTGGTTAAGTGACTTGCCCAGAGTCCAGCAAGACTGACGTCATCCTTGTCCTGGATGTTACCCAGTTAGTCAATTCAGCATCTGCTATATGCTAAGCACTGGGGATATGAAGAAAAACAAAAGACAGTCCCTGCCCTCAAGGAGCTCACAGTCTAATGGAGGAGACATCAAACAAATGTGTACAAACATTGCTGTGCTTCTCTTGATGTGACCTAAGAGGGAGAACAAGCTGAGACTATACCTGAGCAGGCCTGGATTGCCTTTGAGAAATTGCGTGTTATCAGTCAGCCAGCTAGCACTTATTAAGTGTTTGCTAGTGTGCCAGATGCTGTATTGAGGGCCCCTGCCCTCAAGGAACTTCCAGTCTAATGCAAAAAAATGAAACAATTGGGTATATAAACAAGCTCTACCCAGAGTAACTCATCAGCATTCTAGATAATGCAGAGAGCAATGGGAAAAAGACATGGCGGGTGCTTGTAGGCTTTAGTATGTTACCGACAGTGACTCCATATCAGGAAAGCAAAGTAAAAGGCATTGTTGAGAACATATAGGACTAGGAAAAAAAAGAGCAGCATAGCCTGGAGGATAGAGAGCCGGGCTTAGAGACACAAAGGCCTGGGTTCAAGTGTCACCATGGACACTTGTTGGCTGTGTGATCCTGGGCAAGACTCTTAAGCTATCAGTGCCCCAAGCATTGTAATTCTGAACCTTCTGACATCATTGGATCACACATTCAGAGCTAGAAAGAACCCGAGAGATCACATAATCAATCTGGAAGCTTTAGAAAGATCCCTCCCCTCCTCCCACACCAGCCCTCAGCAATATCCTAGACCCCAGAAGGGGAGATGTAGCCAGCCTCACTTTGGGACCAGTAGGACCAGAGATAAGGAAGGAGCCCCAGAATCTCTAGCTAGCTGCCTTCAGGGACCCAGTTTGCCTTTGAGAGTTGGAGTTGGGATAAGGACCCTTAGAGTTTATAGGGTCTACATAAATTTAGAACTGAAAGAGACCTTAGAGATCATCTAATTAACCAATCAATCAGCAAGCATATAATAAAGCTGTTAAGATCCTAAGATTCAAGTTGCAGAGTAGATGTTGGTCAAGTAAAGTCAATAAGCATTTATTAAGCACCTACTGTATATCAGGAGGGGCAGCTACGTGGGCATTTAGACTCCAGGACTAGAGTCAGGAAGATTCCTATTTCTGAGTTCAAATCTGGCCTCAGATACTTATTGGTTGTGTGACCCTGGGCAAGTCACTTAATCCTGGTTGCCTCAGTTTCCTCATCTGTAAAATGGAGTGGAGAAGAAAATGCCAAACCACTCAGTATTTCTCCCAAGAAATGCCCAAATGAGGTCACAAAGAGTCAGGCATGACTGAACACCAACAACAAAGAAAGACAAAGAACAGTCCCTGCTCTCGAGGAGTTCACACTCTAATGGGGAAGGCAACATGCAAACGGTTCTGTACTAACAAGACACAGGCTGGATGAATTGGGGATAATCAACAAAGGAAAGGCACCAGCACTGAGTGGGACTGGGAAAGGCTGCTTATAAAGGCTAGTCTGCATGGCAGAGAGAGGTACCTCGTGAAGGATTCCCTATATCAATAAAATCATGGGTCTGGACCAATGGCGGGGAAGAGAGATAAATGAAAAAGAATCAGAAAAAGGCTGATTAAAGAATATGCAAGAAAGACCCTTGAGGACTCATCTGAATAGTGCTCTTCATGCCTCTGAGATATTTAAAGAGCTGGAGAAAGCTCCCTATGTTTTGGGTGGATCCTCCGTGGAAGATTTAAGGGGCAGCCTTGGCCAAAGATCATCACACAGGGTGGGAGGGCATAGAATCAGTTGCAGTCGCTCCAGGCAGAAGGAAGAGGACCCACTGGGAGAAAAAGGAGGTCTATACAAACATCACCACACACTAATGCTTTGTAATGTTTAGAAAACAAAACTCTGATGTCATTCCTTAAAAAAAGGATTTTTTTAGAAAACATTACGAATACTTAAAAAATGGAAAACAGGTTTTTGTTCTATTATTTTATTTATAAGTTGTTTTCAACAATTTAATTACTATTTTGTGATTGAAAAGTTTCCAACAGGGACTTGAGGGTTGGGGCAGTAGAGCAGAGTAAGAGAGAGGCCTGAATTTGGAGTCAGAAGCCCCAGGTTAATCATTTATTAGTTGGGTGACATTGGGCTAATTTCTCTCTAGATCTCAATTTCGTCATTTGTAAAATGAGAAGGTTGGACTTGTCCCTTTTCTTACTTGACTATCCTAAGAAAATGGGGCTTTTCTGTCTGCTCATACCTACCATTTTTCCTCCTAGTCTTGGCTCTTGGGAGAATTGCTCAAAGTCTGTGTCCCTCTCCTAACCCCACTGCATAGGTCCTGGGTGGCCTGTTACTTCTTTTCTCATAGTGGTTCATGGGCATGAGGCAGGGCTAGGGTAGAGAAGAAAGCTGCCATATTGGTTCCTATTCCTCCCATAGGTCTCCCAGGACTATGAAATAGAAAATTCTCCATCACTTCACTTTTACTCACTTAAGGGGTCTTGATTTGGTGGTAACTCATGTCCCGAGTGTCCAGTACATCTTTGGGGGTAATTTGCCCCTATCTCAACCCTAAGCAAAGGGTTTTATTTTTCCTCACACTCTTTTAGTTGTAAGAGATTTCAGGCCAGGAATATATTAGAGACCTCTAGATGAAGAGTGCCATTTCTTGAGATAGGGGCAGAAGAGTTGGTGTAACCAGGAACCCCTCTCACCCCAAGGCCTCACAAACAGTTAGTTCCAAGGGATGGGGTAGGGGGAGGAGGAGTTGGAAAGAGGGAAGAAAGCAAACAGGCATCTCCTGAAGCCACTTGAGACTTACAAGGAACAGATAAGGGCAGCCAAGCCCAGCTGCTAAAAGCTGCCAAGGGGAAATGAGAGGGTTTTTGCACATAGTAAATATAACACTTGGGAGAAAGTTGGCCCATTAATGCACCAGGATGGGGATGAAATTAATGAGGACTTCAGCCGGCCCTGTGCCCAATACTGAGCCGCTTTTATAAATACGTTTTTAACAAGGACGATAAAGAGGAAGAGGCTTAGAGAATGAGGGAGAAAGGAAGACCTTGTCAATTCAGCTATTGATAAAAGGCAAGAGATGGGAACTGTTCCAGACTCTGAGGCCTGGATCACATACCTCCTCCAGGGCTCAGGAATTTTGTTGGTCTTTATAGGGAGAATTAGCAAGGTTTGGGGAAAAGTCAGAGACATGGGAAGATATGGAGAATCTTAAAATCATGGAAATACAGAATCTTTCAGTTACAGAGATTTTTGAACTTTAAAAACTTAGACTCAAACTCATATAGCAGTAGCAATGGAATTGTAAACATTTTAGGATTGATCACAGAGGCATAGAGTTTTAGAACCTTAAAATCATGGAGGGAAGCAGCTTGATCTGGCCTGGGAGCCAGGAAGACCTATGTTCAAGTTCTACCTTGGACAGATACTGTCTGGGTAACCCTGGGCAAAGTCATCTGACTTCTCAATGCCCCCAGGCAAGTCTTTAAGAATAAGCTACAAAGCAATGATTGATCTACATTGGTGGAGAATTTTCTCCCTAGGAATTCCCAATATCAATAAAATCACAGGGCCAGTCCAAAAAACAAAAAAGATAGGATATTCGAAACAAGAAGTCTTAATGTCGCAGTATCTCACAGTTGAAAGGAATCCCAGATGTCAACTATCCCATGCAGAAAAACCTTTAACATCCTCTGTTTGACAGCTTGCAGTGACAGCAAGCTCACTGCCTCACAAGGTATCTATCAGATAACAAGTGTTCACAGAGCACCTACTGTGTTCTCGGTCCTGTTCCAAGTGCTGTGGGGAATGCCTAGAGAACGATCAAGACAAAATCTTTGGCCTCAAAGTTTCCGGGGGTGGGGGGGAAGATACACAGACACAGACAGGCAGACAGACAGACAGACAGACAGACACACGGATCAATGGGAACAGGCCAGCAGAAAATATTTGATGAATTAAGTAGAATGGATTTAGGAGGAGTGGGCATTTTCTAAAAGGTCATCTTCAGAGAGGAGGTTGGGCCTTAAAAGATGGCTTTTTTTTTTCCATATTTGAACACTTTTTATTGATAGAGGTATACAATCAAAAAAAAGTTTGGAGATTGCTGTTGTGGTTCACCAAACACCCTATGCTATTCAATTTGGTTGAATCTTGCTCTTAAGCATCTAACTGATGGAAATAGGGTGTGTGTGTGGGGGGGGGGGGTCACTGAGTAGCATTCTGAGGCACTGCTTGAAATCTGCACTCTTCTCCCCATCAACAGCAACTATTTATGGAGTGCCAGCTCCTTATAAGCATTTAAAAAAAATTAATCTGTCCTTCTCAATCCCTCCTCCCTACCCCCACATCCCAGAAAAATAAAGCCCTCAGTGCATAGCTGCATAGCTTGGCAAAACAAATTTCCCCCTTAGCCATGTCTAAAAATGTTTATCTTTTTCTGCATTTTGAGTTTATCCCTTCTCTGTCAGGAGGTGAGTAGTATGTGTTTCATCTTTGGTCTTTGGACTTGAGGTTTCTCCTTAAGTTGATCAGCATCCTAAAGTTTTTCATGGTTGTTTTTCTGTATAATGTTGCTGTCTCTGTATAAATTATTCTCACAGTTTGGCACACTCAGAGAGATCTTCTCAGTTTCTTCTGAAATTGTCCATTTCTTAACTTCTTATGACACAATAATATTCCATCTTATTTATGTGCCACAATTTATTTATCCATTAGGAAGATAAACTCTTAGTTTCCAAGTTTTTGGCTATCATGAAAGAAGCTGCTATGAGTATTTTTGTACCTATGAGTTCTGTCCCTCTTTCTTTGGGAAATAGACCTAGTGGTGGTAGAACCGAGTAAAAGAATATGCACAGCTTGGTAACTTTCTGGGCAGAGTTCCAAATTGCTTTCCAGAATGACTAGACCAATTCACAACTCCACCAATAGTGCATTGTTGTTGTTGTTCAGTCATTTTCAGTGGTGTCTGACTCCTCATGACCCCATTTGGGGTTTTCTTGGCGAAGATACTAGAGTAGCTTGCCATTTCCTGTTTCAGCTCACTTGACAGATGAGGAAACTGAGGCAAGCAGGGTTTAAATGACTTGCCCTGGGTCACTAGCTAGTTTCTGAGGCAGGATTTGGACTCAGGTCTTCTTGACTCGAGACCTGGTTCTTTATCTACTGCACCATCTAGCTGCATTAGTATACCTCTTTTCCCATATCCTCTGTTTGTCATTTTCCTCTTTTGTTATCTTAGCCAGAGTAAAAAGTGTGTGTATGAGTCTCAAAGTTGCTTCAATTTGCATTTCTCTAATTATTAGTGATTTAGAGCATTTTTTTCTTGTGATTGTTGATAGATTATATTTCTTCCTTTTAAAACGGACTGTTCATGTCCTTTAACCATTTATCTATTGGGGAATAGCTCTTGTTCTTATATCAATTTCTTATATATCTTGAATATGATGCCTTTATCAGAGAAACTTGTTGCAAATATTTTTTCCCAGTTACCTGTTTCACTTCTAATTTTGGCTGCATTTGTTTCATTTGTGCAAACTTTTTTGATTTTATATAATCAAAATTGTCTGTTTTACCTTGAGTCATCCTTTCTATCATTTAATTAATCATGAATGCTTCCATTATCCATAGAACCTAAAGTTAATTTCTTCCTTGCTCTTCTACTTTATGATATGATCTTTTATAACAACATGCATCGACTTGGAACTTTCTTAAAGGCTGGATTGTTGGAACTTTAGAAAATCTGGGGAAGAGTGAATGTCCATTTAGGATTTAGGTCCAGAAGTGTGTTTCCACACCTGGTGGAACCATCTCAAAACTGATGCAAGGAAAATTTTTATTGACTGCTGTCCATTCACCCACTATCCATCCACTCTCCTGATCTTAGGAGGGATGTTCATAAAGTCTGGATGATGGTGCAGTAATATGGCCCTTCTGCTTTGCCCTCGTTAGATACCATCTGGAGGATTTTGTTCATTTCCAGGTGTCACATTTTAGAAAGGACATTGACAAACTGGAGTGTGTCAGGAAGAGGGTGAGCTATTATTATATTTTAAATATTTGAGATTCTTCTTATCCGTCTTTCTCCTCCAACTGACAGTATTATCCTACCTAGAAATCAAATCTTTCTTCTCATAGTTAAGGTTGAGGTAAACATCTCTTCTGAAATTACCAAAGCATTTCAAATGCTTCCAAACAGGATGACTAAAGGCAGGAGATTTAAAAAAAACAAACTAAAGAGAGAACCTAAAAAGTACTGAATCTGGTTTCAGAAGACCTGGGTTTGAATTCTACCTTTGTGCAAAAAAGTAGTTTCTCTTCTTTGAGCCCTGGAGATCTCTTCTATAAAATCAGGGGATTGGAGCAGACCTACAAGGTACCTTCAGCTCTACCAGTCCATGGCCTAAGATCCTCCCGGCTCTAATGTTTTATGTTGTAACATTGTTTTCCTTAAGGCTCTTCTAGTCTGGTTACCTCACAGTTGAAGCAATAAAATTCTATGGTTCCATAATAATAATTATAATACCTTATTTTTTTGCATAGTTCTTTGCAATGTATACGTGTATATGGCTTATATGTACATATATGATTTGTGGATGAATAAATTGTATACACATATTATATAATTAGCATTTATGTAACCTCTGCTATGTGCCAAGCACTGTGCTAAGTACTTTATAAATATTACTTCCCTTGATCTTCACAACAACCCTGGGAAGTTGGTGTTATGATTATTCCCATTTTACAGAAGAGAAAACTGAGGCAGAGGTTAGGTGACATATCCAAAGTCATACAGCTAGTAAGTGTGACTGCTTTCACATCTATCTTCTCATTTGAACCTGAAAACAACTCTAGATGGTATATAGGCTGAGTTTATTACCCCTATTTTCTAGGTAAGAATATTGTGGTCCAAAGTTTAAATGACTTGGCCAAAGTCACACAGCCTATTAAGAGAAGACCCAAGAATGGGTCTTTTGGTTTTCGGGTCTTTTGATTCCTAGCTTTGTATGCTTTCCTCTATATCAGTGGTTCTCAAAGTGTGGGACTCCAGGGAATCCCCAAGATTCTTTCAGGGGATTCAAAAATTATAATTTACATATATATAATAATCTATAATGTAATAAAATAATATTATAATATATAATTTATATATAATTCATAAATTCATAAAGTTAAAACTAAATTTTCATGATAATACTGATACATAATGATAACTGTTCATTGTGATACTTTAATTTCTAATATAGTAGATATCAATGGATGCAACCCAAATAAACAAAAGTTCTTTGGGAGACCCTCAATCATTTTTAAGAGTGCAAAGAGATATTGTCAGCATTGGAGAACCCCTGCTCTATATCATACTGTCTATCCAGGGTCTTTGTGGTTTTGTGATATCACTCATCTAAAGGACAGTCCAGTGTCTTCTCTATCACATAGGCTCTATCAGAAAGGATGAAACCCAGACCCAAGTCCTAGATGTTAATTACGCTTCTCCTACTTCCCCTTATTAGTTCACTATGGAGACTGAGAGTCATTTACCCAAAGATATGGAAGCGAATGAAATTGCTGTGTGACCTTGTTCAAGTCATTTATCCTTTTAAGGTGTCATTTTCCTCATTTGGAAGATGAAGGGGCTGGACTCCCAGGCTCCTTCCAGCTCTGATATTCTATCCTCAAAGTTCTCTCCCAGCCCTGATAGTCAGGGTTCTAAGGTCTCTTTCAGCCACAGGTAGAAGGGACTTTGGAATGTCAGGCCTGGGAGGGGCCTCAGAATATTCTAGAAAATAAGGTTCTAAGGTTCTTTTCATCTCTAACATTCTATGTCCTAAAGACCCTTCCAGTTCTGATGTTTTGTGTTCCGATATCCTTCCCAATTGTGACATTCTGTGTTCTAAGGACCCTTCTGTCTCAAATATTCTGTGTTCTAAAGGTTCTTCTAGTTCTGACATTCTGTGTTCTGAGGTCTTTCCCAGCTGTGACATTCTGTGTTCTAAGCCCTTATTTTCATGATTCTATGTGCCTACTATATTTCTCAATTACTGAAGCCTTCAGAAGAGAATCCTAGATGCTTCTAAATCCTATTAGAGGCACCTTGATTGAGGCAGCCACCATTTACACACACACACACACACACACACACACACACACACACACACACACATACACACACACACAATTGCCTGGCTCCCCAGGGATATGGGGATAATGAAGACTGACGGGAAGCTGGAGCAGCTAAGCCGAGTGCATAGATGAAAGATTGTCATAACTAATAACCCCGCTGGGGTATCCGGTTACCGGTGGCTTCAGCCTCCCAAACCAGTGATTAATTGCCCGGCGCTGCCGCCGGCCCGGTCAGCTCCCAAGCCCTCTCTGCCCTCTTATTAAAAACATCCCTTGATGTAATCCCTGCCAGGGAGATCAATGGAGGCAGCAGGAGGGGGGCTGCTCAAGCCGGAGAAGGCCGTTCATCACAGGCCAGAGGGAGGGAGTGTCTTCTCCCAGACAACATCGACATTCCGAGCCCACCCCCTCCCTGTCCATGGTTCCCTGTCTTTCCAGTTGCTCAGCTCCAAGGGAGCTGGGAATCGGGTTCTAGAAATCCCAGGGGAGGGGGATGGTGGGAAGGAAGATCATATCCAAAAGTTTGCCTTCAGCAGTCTGAGCAAATGTTTCCTAGACAGCTGGCTCTGATGGGTGTCTTTGGCTCAAATGAAGGAGCCCATGAGATATGGGGCAGCCATACAGTCCATTTGAACAGGGTGAAAGGCCCTGGCCCATGGTGGACGTCCCAGAAGGCATCAGGGAAGGAGGTGGCAACCTGGGTTTGGTGATTGAGGAACTAGGGAAGGTCTCACTGAGCCTCCTTCCTGCAAATCTGTCTCCAGAGGAATCCCTCATTGGTTTTTAAGAGCTGGAAGAGAATTTGAAACAGAATGTCAGAGCTAGGAGGACCCTTACTTAGAACACTGAATGCCAGAGGTAGAAGGGCTGTTAGAAGAGAGAATATCAAAACCAGCCTTAGGTTATAGATGATTGGAGTAGAGACCTCAGAATATAGATGTCTGAATTGAGAGAAGTCTTAGGAACATATAACATCAGAGCTGGAAGGGACCTTAGAATTCAGAATGTCAGGGTATTTAGAACATGGAATGGAACGGATCTTAGAACATGGGATAACACTGGAAGAAACCCTAGAACATTGAATGTTAGGCCTAGAAAGGATCTTAATGACTATTTAGTCCAATTCTCCCATTTTATGGATGAGGAACCTGAGGCCCAGAGATGAGGACTGACTTCTCAGAGTCTCGGAGTTGGAAGGAGCCGTATCTGAATGAGAGACTTGTCTACAGCCACACACCAAGGTCTCCTGAGTCCTGGAATGGCTGTCGTTTTATTTGTCTTTTCCTTCACTACTTCCCAGGCAGGTGCCCAGAGAGAGCTGGAGTTAGGCTGGGGAGATCCCTGGTGCTCCTCAGCATTCCTGGCAGGATTCCAGGTCCTCCTCTTGGACAGCCAGCTTCAAGGCTTGTGTCCGATGCTCCAAGGTCAGACTGGTGGCATGGCGTCTGGTGTCTAGAATAAGGGAACTGTTAGTCCCCATGGCCTCTGCTCTGGTCAGGTCTTGGACAAAATTACACAGGCTGACTCTTGCGTTCCCATACACATGCGTGCTGCATACAGAGTCATACACAGGTCCTGGGCTATAACACATCAACACACCCACCACACTCATGAATATACGAGGACATAACCTTAACAATGTGTGTTTATGCCAAGACTTACACGTGTATAGACAGTGATACAAACACACACATACATGTAGGACACAGGGTGTACTCATGTACCTATGTGCATGCATATGGACGTACACTGCTTTCACACCTATGCACACACATACTACCTTATACATGCACTAATGCACATGTACATTAGTGAGGGCATATGTGTGTGCATATACTCCCTGACCCTCATATTCATGCATAAACAACTTGGTAGACACCCACCACTGGCTTACATTCCTTCAAACACAGGATGCTCTGGGCATACCTACATGCTGCACACACACTAGTGCAAGCACACATGTCTGTGCTCACTCTAATTCCTGCCCAGGCACACACCTCACTTGCTTCAACCAGCTTCTCTCTGTCTCTGTCTCTCCCCTCTCCTTTCTCTCTCTCCTCTCTCTATGCCTCTCTCTCCCCCTCTCTGTCATCCTCTTTCTCTTCTCTCCCCCTTTCTCCTCTCTCTCTCTCTCTCTCTCTCTCTCTCTCTCTCTGTCTATCTATCTCTGTCTGTGTCTCTGTCTCATACACACACACACACACACACATACACACACTGACTTATTCGGCCTCTCTCCTCTCTTCACACCCCCCTGCCCCCCTCCCCCCCCTCAGCCCACCCACCCCACGCGGGTGCGGCAGCAACGGGTGGTGTGCGGGTGTTACAGAGGAATTCCAGTTGGGCCCCTTTGGCCGCCCTGGCCAACTTGAAGTGCCTTCAGACTGAAAAGACCCATCCAAAGAGGCTTTTCCCCCTGGAGATTAATGTCACTGAAAAATGCAGCGATTAAGGCGGGCTCTTTGGCTGCATATTATGCAAGTGCATTAAAGCGAGAGCGGCTCATGTTTGGCATGTTTTTGTCCCATTTGGCTCCTAGAGAAGAAAAGGGAGAAGAGTCTGGATCCTTGGAGCTGGGAACGGAGGCCCTGTGGGCCCAAGGTGGCTGCCCCTTGGGGGCCCCCAACTCCCTGGGGAAGTGGCCTGCTCCGAGGCCACCGGGTAGTGAGAGGGCTCCGATGGGCCAGGCTGGCCTCCTGGGCGCGGCGCGGCCAAGGGATCGGCCTCTAGAGGGGCCTTGGCTTCAGGCGGGCCCGGACACTCAGACCCTCCCCGGCATGTGCGGGACAGGAGATGCCAAGTGGATGTGTGTGCGCGCCAGTGTGAGGGGAAGCAACCTTCTCCGTGCGTTGTGAGGTTTCGGCCCTGCGGTTGGAGGGGTTTGTGCACACGTTGGATCTGGTTCTGGGTCTGTGACATTCTCTGTATGTACGACTGCTTTGCATCTCTTTATATGCGCACGTTCCTGCATACATGTGAGCGTGCTGTGTGTACTCTCTGAGCTTGTGAGTAGCAGGAAGAGCCAGAGGACCGCACTCTGTAACAAGATATAATTCCTTTTCCTCCGGCAACTGACAGGTTCCTTGCAGTCAAACTGGTTGGAACCAGCTGAAATAGATCCCAGAGTCAGTCACTGCCGAGGTCGAGCCGGCCATTGGCTGGTCAGTCTGGCGGTGAGCCCGCCGGCCCGTCAGTCATCGGTCAGTCTGATCACTGTCTCTGCCGGTCCCTCAAAGCTGCAGTGACTCAGACCTGGTGGTGACCCGTCACAGCTAGTTACACCCACGGCAAACATCCCGTCACTGTTTTGTTGCAGACAGACAACGAATAGTGTGTGAGCGTCAGTTCCAGCTACAGCCTAAGTCAAAGGCCCCATCTAAGCCAGTGCCTGTTCCCATCAATCCCTGCTGTCAGTCACAGCCTCAGCGATCACAGCTGCAAACCAGCCGTAGCTACGGCCAGTCCCTGGCTGGCTTGGCCACAAACGGTCAGAGTCACAGTCAATCACACTCACAGTCCACGGATAGTGGGATCACACTCAGTAACTGCCAGCTAGTCAATCCTATTTGCAAGTCAGCCATAGTCAACCACAGTTGGTCACTGTCATAGGCAGGCACAGAGACTATGCGTCCCAGCTACAAGGAGCTCGAGACTGTAGCTGTCCATACAGGAGGAAGAGCAACTGGTAGGTGTCTGGGAAGGGAGGAGATAGGAACACCCCAAGAGGGAAAATGAGAATGAGTCCCCCCCTTCAAAGGAAAATGTTCTTATTTCTGAAAAGAAAGGGAAGGAAAAGCTAGGGAAGGTTCAACATTTCAAATATTTTCACAGAAGGGTGAGTGTGGAGACCCAGAGAGGTTTCCATCTGTCATCACTGAGACTGTGGGCAGGAAGCTGAGACCACAGGATGTAGAAATACACCCAAGGCTGGGTTCTAGGCTATGGTCAGCAGCCTTTGACCTAAAGTTCAGTAACATATAGGGATTGAAGGTTGGAATACAGCAGAGGTTCTTAATCTTTTTGGGGGTCCTGGATCCCTTGGGCAGTCTGGTGAAGTATATGGAGCCCCTCTTGGAAACAGATTTTTAAATGTATGAAAAAAATTGCTCAAGATTACAGCCCCCCTCCCCAATTATACTGAAATCTAGTTGTCTAAATATATATATTTTTAAAAGTCCACAAGCTCTTGGAATAGAGTATGGAAACCAAGCAGGTTTCTGAGAGAGAACCATTAAATTGAAGTAGAATTTTTAGAGTTGGAAGATGCCTCAGAAATAATCCTACTGTTCTTTGAGACCTACATCTTCCAGAAAGCCTCTCCTGATTCCATCCATTAGAAATGACCTTTCCATTAGAAATGGAACAACCTATTAGATTTGACCTAGTACTTTGTTTTCAGGGCCCTTATCCAATGACCATGTTTCACTTTATATTACAGTTATTTGAGGTTCATAGTGCATCCCTCATATCAGACTGCAGGCTCCAGGACTGGATGAATATTTGCTAGGGACCTCATAGAGGGGATTCCTGCTCAGGAAAGAGTGAGATTGAATTCCCTGTGAGGTCCCTTCCAGGACAGAGATTCCAGGATTCTTGCACTCTGCCCCCACCTCCTCACACAATCTTCATGGCAGTGAAGTCCCATTTCCCCCCTGGCCTTCTGCCTCTCACATATTCCTGTCAACTCTAGTGGACCTGTGGTCTATAATCCATATGACTACTTAACCCAGCTCTGAGATTCTGTCTTGTTTTGTCTCATCTAGTTCCTGCCCCAAACTTGATGTTCAAAGAAAGCAAATTTTCCAACTAACTGAAGTTTTCCCCTTTTAAATGCCAGAGTTGCTTTGTTTTAACCATTTTGAAATTAATCTTCCTAAAAGGTCCTCTGGCCTCTTAATTCATAAAAGATTTTATGTAGAGCATTACATCATACCTTCTTGATGGCTCAGCATCATCATCATAATGTGCTGGGCTAGGATACTTCAAAGGCTACTGACCTGTGTATACTCCTTGCCCCTACCCTGAATGGTCCTAGGCCAGGATGCTTTGTCAGAGCTTGTGTCTGCTTTTTATAATTTTGCTATTGCCTTTGGCTATATGAATAGCTCCAAGAAATGGAACCAAAGATAAAACATGAAATAAAAGCTCTGGAGAAAAGCACTGAAAGGAGACCGAGTAGGTCAGAAGAGAAAGCAATAAACCTTACCCTGAAAACTAAAACAGTTCAAACAGAAATCAATGATTAAATGCATTAGCAAGAAACATTACAACAGAATTAAAAGGTTAAATAATACAAGAAAATGTAAAATATTTGATATAAAAACTGATTTGGAAATAAGAGCAAAGAGAGATAATCTAAGAATCAGGCTACCTGAAAACTGGGATAAAAAAGATTTGGACAGTATCTCAAAACATCATAAATGAAAGCTACCCAGATTTACTAGAACCAAAGGGCAAGACTGAAAGATTCTACCAATCATCTTCTAAAAGGAACCCCCAAAAGTACAAATCCTAGGAACACAGTCAAAATCTAAGGTTCCCACATCAAAGAAAAATACTTCAGGCATCCAGAAAGAAGCAATAGAAGAGAAGAAGAGAAACCTAGAAGGATTAATTTATTTGAACAATTGGAAGGAGTCATAATGGCGATGTAGTGCTAACATTCTAATAGGAAGAAAAGAGGGGCAGCTAGGTGGCGCAGTGAATAGAACACTGGCCCTGAAGTCCGGAGGATCTGAGTTCAAATTTGACCTCAGACACTTGACACACTTGCTAGCCATGTGACTTTGGGCAAGTCACTTAACCCTGATTGCCCTCCAAAAAACAAAAAAAAAACAAAAACCAAAAAACAACAACAACAAGTATTCTATCAGAAGCATAATATCTTCAAAAGATACTGAGGAAATTAAACTTTAAAAAATATATACATATTCATTCCTCCTGTTGGAGTGCCTAGCACACAGTAGGGACTTAATGAATGCTTATTGATGATTTAAAATATGACCTCTTTGTTGTTATTGTTCTCCTCCTCTTCCTCCTCTCTCCCCAGAGATGAGTTGATTTGATTATATTTCAGGAATGAGGAATGAGGGGAACATGTAGGATAAATGTAATATCTTACACTTAGGTTTAAAAAGTCGAGTTCACAAATACCAGTTGGGGAACCATGACATGACAACAATTCATCTGGAAAAGACCCAGGGTTCTAAGTGGACCACAAGCCCAACATAAATTACATTTTTGAGAGGGTATTCTGCCCTGATCCAACCACATCTGGAACATTATGTTAAATTTTATTTGCTCACTCTTCCACCCTCATTTTTGACTTGGACTTTATGTTAGTGTTGGCTCCATTCACTTTGGAGGTGGGGAGGGAATGAGGAGAGGATGTCTGGCCTTTTCATGTCCTTCTGTCATTTTTACATCTCATTGGGGTGGGGGGGAGGCTGCAGGTTTTTGGTGCTTTTGAGGTGATGATATCTGGGGAGAAGTTTGCTCACCATCCTCCTGGTCTGAGCTCTGTAAATTCCTGCCCTAGTTTGGGTCTGTTGGCTTGGATGTGGGTGGGTTTCAGGAGACCGCCACTGGGTTTAGTCGCTGTCAACCTGCTGGCTGGTTCTACTGGTTCAGAACAACTGAATCTGGGGCTCTCCTCCGGTGTTGGCTTCTTGACCCGATCATTCCACCTCAGGCTTACGAGCTAGTCTAAAAGACTGGAACTAAGTCACTGCTCTCCTTCTGGAGTCTGAGCCTCACAGTCAAGTTTCTGGAACTTGTTTCTTGCTCAGTACACAGCCAGGGCCCAGCATTCCCGCTACTACTCCTCTCTGCCCTGAGACTGTGACCTGGGATTGGGTAAAGAATGACAGAGCTGCCCGATGGCATTCCTTCTTGCTGTCAGTGCTACTTCAGGGGTTTCCTGGAAGCTCTTCCTGCCTCAGTGCTCCCTGTCTTGATGCTCTCTCTCAGCTCCCTTTCCATTCAGGGGGTACTAGAATATTCTCCGTCTTAGCCTCTTTGTGCTACCGTGCTGTACCCACTTCAGTGTCCTCAGACCTCTCTGTCTGTCTCCCTAAGGAGCCCTGGGTTTAAAAAAATGACTCACTGTCACTTTTTCTTGACTTTCCCCATCAGAGGTAAGTTTGGCATGTTTTCTAGCTTACTGTGGAAGTGGTGTGCTAACGGAATTGTTATTTAGTCACTTATAGTCATGCCTGACTCTTTGTGACCCAATTGGTTTTTTTCTTGGCAAAGATACTGGAGTAGTTTGCCATTTCCTTCTCTAGCTCATTTTCCAGATGAGAAAACTGAGGTAACCAGGGTTACATGACTTGCCTAGGGTCACACAGCTAGTAAGCATCTGAGGTTAGATGTGAAGGAAAGCCTTCTTGACTCTAGGCCCAGCACTATCCACTGTGCCCCCAGAGTGGTTTGTCATTTCCTTCGTCAGCCCATTTTCTGATGAAGAACTGAGGCAAATAGTGCTAAGTGACTTGCCCAGAGTCACACAGTGTCTGAGGCCAGATTTGACCTGCAAAGATGAGTCTCCTGACTCAAGGCCCAGGCTCTATCCACTGAGCCACTTAGCTACTGAGTGGGAGGAGCTAGGTAAAAAATGCTTCTTCTCCATCTGCCGTTTCCATTATATCAAGTTTTAGGAAGTCCATCAATATTTAATGGATGGGAAAAAATCATTAAGTACTTATTTGCCAAACACTGTGGTAAGCATTGAATTTGTGTGTATTTATATCACACACATATGCACACACAATACACACAATGCGTGCACACATATACATATGTACACACATATAAGCAAAGATATTCCCTGCCCTCAAGGAACTTACAGTCTAGTAGTGGGAAATAACATGCATTGGGGAGTGGTAGCCAAGGAGGGGTGTTTTGCTCTGGGAAATTTACCAGAATCATGAATGGTGCCAAAAGGGGAGCCGAGTGACACACCCTTTCTGGGAACACCAGAGTTGATTGGATTATAGTCCAAGTACTGGAAAGACTAAGAGGAACATGGAGGGAATGGAAGCAGCTGTTGAAAAGCAGTCTGAGAGTCTAGTGAACCCTGGTGAGAGCCAGGTGGCTTAAGCAATCCCTGGTCAGAACATCAGGAGAGCAAGCAGGATAGTGAAGGGCCTTGAATTCATAGGAAGATTGATGAAAGGAACTGAGAATGTTTAGCCTGGAAGAAAGAAATGGGAAGACATGATAGCCATTCAAGAATGTGAAGTGCTGTCATGTGGGAAGAGGGATTAGATTCAATCTGCTAGGCCTCAGAGGGAAGAACCAGCAGCTATGGAGAGAGGCTGCAAAAAGCCTTAGTCAGAATTGATGGAAGGAAAAGCATCCTGATGTTGGGCTGCCTTGGGAGAGAGTGGTTCCCCCCCAGTTTCCCCCCTACTTCCCCCGGTGGATCTCTTAGAACAGAGACTGGATGCTCACTTGTAGAAAACATCTTTAAGTTAATCTTTTTTCAGGTATGAGTTAGATTGTATGGGCATGGAGGTCCCTTACAACTGAGAGAGTCTGTGATCCTGTAAAATTCTAGGTGAGACACAGAGGTCGGGACTCAGAGTGTTTATAGAAAAGTATATATAAAGAAAAGTTTATAGAAAAGAGACCAGTTTGCCCAGAAGAGAGGACTCATGTGGGGACATGGGAAGGAAAAAGGAGAGATGTATTGTGTGAGGTCAAACTGTGGAGGTTCTTGCAAAGTCTGGCCCTCTTGATTGGCAAAGGGGAACCATAAGTAGATCTTTGACAAAAGAAATGATGATGGATTGGAGAGAAGAGAGACTGGAGATGGAGACCAGCTGAGAGGCACAAGAACTGGGACATGGTAAGTGATGGTCCCACCATCCTCTGCCCTAGTCAGACCATATCTAGAGTAATTTATTCAGTCCTGGGCACCATATTTTACAAAGAATAAAACTAAATAAAAGAGCATTCAGAGGAGCACAACCAAGATGGCGAGAGGCCTATAGACCAGCCCAGAGGAGGATCATTTGTAGGAAATGGGCATATTTAACCCCCTCAGAGGAGACCATAATAGTGACCTTCAAGTATCTGAATGGCTATTATGTGGAAGATGGATTTACCTGTCGTCCTTCTTGGCCGCAGTAGGCAAAAACTAGGTAGAGGTGGCAGAGAAGCAGCTTTCAATCTGATATAAAGAAAACCTTCCAAATAACAGAAGGCAGCTAGGTGACACAGTGGGTAAGAGCATTGGATTTAGAGCTGGAAAGATCCGAGTTCAAATCCTGCCTTGGACGCTTAGCAGCTTTGTGACCCTAGGTAATTCACTTCACCTCTCCCTTAGCCTCAGTCTCCTCACTTGTGAAATGGGAATAATAACAGCATCCACCTCTCAGGGTCCTTGTGAGGATCAAATGAAATAACATGTGAAATAACATGGCTTGGAAACCTGAAAGTGCTGTATAAACATAAGCTATGATGATGATGGCAGGATCCAGAATGATCTTGAAATACTAGAGTGGGGTGGGGAACCTGTGGCCTTCTAGGTCCTTAAGTGCGGACTTTGGACTGAATTCAAATTTTACCCCTGGACTAGAAGTTGGGCCAGTCTAATAAGAGGAAATTTACCGGGAGCACGTTAGAACTGCAAATTTTAAGGCGCTGTTATTGGTAGGGGACATCGTCAGTTGAGAGGCTTCTTGGTCAGGTATGAGTGGGAATCACTGAGACAAGGTGACTTCAGAGATCCCTTCAGGGCTGATTGTGTGAGCCCATTGTGGTCATTTAAAACACATTTAGAACCAAGGCGACTGAAGGATAGTGCTCTGGAGGGTCTCTTGATTGACAGTGGAGTGAAAGAGACAGAGGCATCAGGTGATGAACGTTAAGACTGGGAAATGGACTCAGTCTCTGGACTTCTCTGTGTCCTCACCAGCTGCCTTCCCAATCTGGAGATATGTCTACCTTGAGGTCCTGTTCTCCTGACTGGTGACTCCAAGGCTGGACCTCCACTCCATGAGGGCTCCCAGCCATGTTCATTTCACTCCTAGATCAACTCAGCCTCTGGACTTCTCACTGGCTGTCTTGCCCTCTTCCTCCTATTGCCCCTCCCCTCCCCATCTCTTCTTTATGTCTTATCTTTCCAATTAGAATGTAAATTCCTTGAAGGTAGGAGCTATCTTTTTTTTTTTTTAAAGGCAATTGGGGTTAAGTGACTTGCCCAGGGTCACATAGCTAGTAAGTGTCTGAGGTCACATTCGAACTCAGGTCCCCCTGACTCCAGGGCCGGTGCTCTATTCACTGCACCCTCTAGCTGTCCTGGAACTATCTTGCTGGCTTCTGTTTTTATGCCCGGCATTTAGCATAGTGTCTGGCTCAAAGTAAGTGCCTAAGAAATACTGTCAATGTATCTAACTGGGCAGTTAGGTGGCACAGTGGATAGAGTACTGGGCTTGGAATCAGGAAGATTCCTTCATGAGTTCAAATCTGGCCTCAGACACTTACTAGCTGGGTGACCCTGGGCAAATCACTTAACCCTGTTTACCTCAGTTTCCTCATCTGTAAAATGAGTTGGAGAAGGCAATGGCAAATCATTCTGGTGTTTCTGCTGAGAGAATCCCAAATGGGGTTACGAAAAACTGAAATTTATCTATCTACCTATCCATCTCTCTGTGTCTCTCTCTGTCTCTTTGTCTCTCTCTGTCTCTGTCTCTCTCTCCCTCTCTCTGCCTCTCTCTCTTTCTGTCTTGGTCTCTCTGTCTTTGTCTTTCTCTGTCTGTCTCTCTCTGTCTCTCTTTCTCTCTGTCTCTGTCTCTTTCTGCCTCTGTTTCTGTCTCTGTATATCTCTGTCTCTTTCTCTGTCTCTGTCTCTCTCTCTCTCTGTCTACCCCTATCTAGGGAGACCTCTATCACTGAAGGTTTTCAAACAGAAGCTAGGTGTTGTACAGAGGAGGGCATTCCTGCTCAGGTATTCATTCCACCAGATTCTTGTCTCTTTCAGATAGATGGGACCTTTCCTAATTCCACTCCTCCCTCCACTTTCCAGAGCTTTTCCCACTCCCACACCATCCCCAAGGTTACTGTGTAACTGTTTTGTATATAGAGTAAGGGAAGGGAATAAGCTCCAGGTACTGTACTAAGTGCTTTTTACAAATATTATCTCTTTTGTTCCTCCTGATAACCCTGGGAGGTAGGTGCTATTATTAACTTCATTTTACAGTTGAGGAAAATGAGGCAAATAGTGGCAAAATGATTTGCCCAGGGTCACCCAGTTAGTAAATCTTTCTAGCTATAGATGTACCTGGAGTGTTCTAGAGACAGCTCAGAACTGGTAAGTTATCAGTTAGCATTTACATTATCAAAACTGGCAAACACTACAAATTAGTGTGGGGCAGCTAGGTAGCCCCGTGGATAGAGCACTAGTCCTGGAGTCAGGAAGATCTGAGTACAAATCCAGCCTCAGATACTTACATACTAGATGTGTGACCCTAGACAAGTCACTTAACCCTGCCTGCCTCAGTTTCCTAATCTGTAAAAGGAGCTGGAGAAGGAAATGGCAAACCACTCCAATATCTGCCAAGAAAACCCCAAATGGGGTGATGAAGAGTTGGACATGATTGAAACAACTGAACAACTAACAAATTAGCATATAGTACAAATCAGTACGAATTTATGGCTTTGCTGATTGTCTAGGCTTAATAAAGTGGTGGAGAAAATGTTAATACTGTAAAATTAAACTTAAAAATGTGTTGTTAGGTGCAGTTTCCCCCCAGAGAGCTGGCTGTCAAACATTTAGCAGCATACTCTTCTGTGCAGAAGTTAGGTCTCCCACTAGGAGGTAAGCTTCTTGAGGACAGGCATTATTTTGTTTTTATCATTGCATCTTCAAGTACCTAGCACGTCATGGTAGCCAATTAAAAAACACTTGTTGAATCACTCTTTTATTGGTGGCACCACTCTCAGAGATGGGGAAATTAGGAAAGGCATTCCTTGGAAGGTGGAACTAGGGTAGAACAAGGTAAAGAGCTGACCTTGGGACCATTGAGTTTGAAGTCTGATCAGAGAAGAAAAGGAAGTTCATAGAGGCCACTTCTTGTAGGGGAAGAAGATTTGGGTCTGAGTCTCAGCTCTAATGCTCAACTAGTTGTGTATCAATCTCTATGAGCCTCAGTTTCCTTATCTGTACAATTGTAGGATCTCAGAGCTGGGAACTCAGAAGTAATCTAGTCTAACCCACACTTGACCAAGAAATCTCTCTACAATCTTTCCAACCAGTGGTCATCCTCTTGGTCATCTCATGGTGACCCCGAGACCCTTCCTAGTCTAGCATTTTCTATATTATTTTGAATTGTTTCATTCTTAGTCTTCATAGCTCAAAGGTCTAGCAGAGTTCATGGTATGTAGTAAGAGCTTAATAAATGCTTGTTCATTACTTGCTTCTTGATTAATTGATTGAGCTAAAGCCATAAGGATGAAGTGGGCTGGTCTCCGGGGAGCTAGGCTCATAGAGTGGGAGGCTCTCCAAGAAGGGAAGGGGCTGCCTGCTTAGTTAATATTTCCCCTACTAGTATCACTTAACTTGGCTTCCTTGAAATTGCTTTTTTTAAAACATAATTGTTTTCTTTGTAGTGGTATGTATTTTATTTTATGCATCTAAAAATCTAATTCTGAGAAAGGGTCCAAAGGTGTCACCAGTCTACTAAAGGTGCCCAGACACAGACAAGGTAGATATTACCCTTCTGCTGGCTCTAGGTAGGAGTTGGCTGAAGAATCTTGCTATCTTATCCTGGAGGCTGCTTATGTGCTGGGGAGTCTGTATTTGTGTGTACATGTGTGGGGGACATCTCTTTGCTTGGGATCCCAAGGACAAAGGAGGAGTCCTGACTCGCCTCCCACCAGCCCTGTTCAGCTCACTCTGATGGGGAGGTCAGATCAGTCTGTTTCCTGGGGATCACTAAAGGGCCAGGGGGTGCTGGGCTGCCCTTTGTGTGGAAAGGATTTGGCTCTAATCCTGAGTGCTTCTCTCTTACCCCAAGTGATCCCATGAAGCGTGGTGGGCTTTAGGCCATGCTAATCCTCAGCCCACTAGGCTCTCTTTGGGGGGATGTGGGACCCTTTTCAGGGTCAGCCCTCAGGCTGAAAGGCCCCATGGAAGGCTTTCAAACCTCAATTCTGAGCTGACATTCTTGCCCCCTTTGGTTGGCTTCTAGGGACAGGTTGAGCTCAGGGGGGTTTCCCAGGCCCTTTCACATTCCCAGCCCTCCTGGCGAGACAGCTTTCTTTAAACAGGACCAGCTTGGCCTGGAGGCCATATGAGAGGATGTGAAGAATGCTGGGAGGGAGGATTCCACATCCCAACCTGACTCCACAGTGAAAACCAGCAAGGGATTTGGAATCGGATGACCTGGCTTCCATTTTCCACTCTGCTTCTTAATTCATTGAGCAAATCACTTAGCCATTTGGGTCTTAGCTTCCCCATGGCAAAGGGAGGATTTTGAATGACATGTTTTCTAAGGTCCTTGGCCTACCAGTATATATTGCTTTTCATAATTAAAAAAATTGAAAATCTAAATTAATTCTATTGATATATTTTGTTTTTACATTTCAAAATTCCTTGTTTTTTAAGGGCCTTCTCAACTCTATCATTCCCTGTTCCAAGAATCCTCCCAACTCTGATAATCTATGGTCTAAGGTCTTTCCCAGTTCTGGCATTCTTTGTTCTAAGGGTCAATCAATTAAAAAAAGAAACACGTTTATTAAGTACTTACCTATACCTGGTGTGCCTACCAGGCACCAAACTTAGTACTGGGGAGCCAAAAAAAGGCCCTGTCCTCATGGCGCTCACATTATAATGGGAGTGACAACATGAGAATGACTAGGTATATACAGAGATCACTCTGTATATACAGAGCGATCTCAGAGGGGCAGGCATTTTGGAAAGGGGATGTCTGAGAAAACCTGTGAAGGTGAGATTTGAACTAAAACTTGAAGAAAGCCAGGGAACCTGGTGGAGTCAAGGAAGGAGAGTGTTCCAGGTATGGGGGACAGTCAATGGTTCCTGCCAGTTCTAACTTAAATCTTCTAAGGCTGTTCCCAGTTCTGACAGCCTCTGTTCTAAGATTCCTCTCTCCTGGTTCTCCTCCAGTCTCCTTTGCTGGGTCTACATCAAGATTATACCCACTAACTGTGAGTGTTCCCCAAGGTTCTGTCCTGGCCCCTCTTTTCTTTTCCCTCTATATCAGTGGTTCTCAACCTTCCTAATGCCACGACCCTTTAATACTCATATATGGGCATATCTGCATGTGGGCAGACTTGCCTGGAGATGGATAGAGGAGTGGTTCCTAAGACCATCGGAAATATGTGTTTTCCGATGGTCTTAGGTGACCCCTGTGACCCTTGTGAAAGGGTCGTTCAACCCCCAAAGGGGTAGCCACCCACAGGTTGAGAACCACTACTCTATACTGTTTCCCTTCCTCATAAGTTACCGTGACTTCAGTCTCTATGCAGATGACTGCTAAATCTATATATTCAGCCCTAACCTCTCTCCTGAGCTATACTCTCATATTACCACCTGCCTTTTGGATATTTTGACCTGAATGTTCGTTGATAGACACCTCACACTCATTGTGTCCAAAACAGCTGATTCAATTTCTCTCCAAATCCTTTTTTCCTCTGCACTTCTCAGTTAGCGTTTAGGGAATCACTGTCCCTCTGGTCACCCACATTCACAAGCTACATCTGTTCCTTCTCTCTTCTAGCTTGTTTGGCCCACATATCCAATCTCCCTCCCTCTTTCTGCTAGCATCTTCCCTTTGAGAATACCTTTGTTCTCTCCTGTATATCTCTTATTTGTACATAGGAGCTCATAATCTAAGGAGGACAGGAACTAATTTTCTTTGTTTCTCCAGTTCTTGGAACATAGTAAGCATCTAATAAATGCTTGTTGACTGACTGACTGTCTGCTGACAGTCTGCTGACTGTCTGACCAGCTGCTACAATTCTCTTTGTCCAGAGCAGAAGAGCTAAATATTGGTTTTCCTTAATTACAACTTCATCCTTCAAAAAGAAGAGGAAGTGATGAGGGGAGCTACTCAGGACAGGATTCTCATTGAAAAGTAGGAAGCTGTTGCTGAGGTGGACATGACAGAATCCTGGGGAGAAGTGACAGCTTCATTTTAGACTTTATCAATAGAAGGAGAGGGAAGCTGAGAATAGACTGACAGAGGCCTTAGATTTTTGGAATTCAAACTGCTTCAAAGGAAAGATAGGTGGCATCCCATGGACCAAAATTGTTACAGGAGAAGTCAGTCCAGGAGGGAAGGAGGCTCTCAAGAATTAATTTCTGAAGGCATTAAATAGAATAAAGTCAAGTCAATTAAGCCCTCACACTGTACTAAGTGCTGGGAATAGAAATACAAGCAAAACAAAGACACCCCCTGCCTTCAAGGAGCTGACATTCTAATGGGGGAAGATAGTACATAAAAGGGTGCAAAAAAGCTGGGAGAGGGGAGCTGGGAGAAGGTACCAGGGAAGAGACATGATGGAGAAAGTCTGGAGATTCAGGGAGGGACCAACCAATCAGAGGAAAGGGCCACAGGGGCACAGTGAATTGCCAGGGTGAAAAGCCTGCTGTGGCATGTGGGGAAAGTCCAGAGCCAGGGGTGAGGAACCTGTGGCCTTGAGCCCACATGTGGCCTTCTAGGTCCTTGGGTGTTGCCTTTTGACCAAATCCAAGTTTTACACATGAAATCCTTTTATTAAGGGAATTTGTTCTATGAAGTTTGGATTCAGTCAAAGGGCTGCACTTGAGGACCTAGAGAGCCCCATGGAGCATTGAGGCCACAGGTTCCCCATCCCTGGTCCAGGTGGTCAAGGAATGGAGCCCCAAGAGGAATGAAGAGAAAAAGGGGACATCGTACAAAGAAACCAAAGTGGATACACAGGGAACTTTGACCAGCTTAAATATTTAAAAGACAGATATGGAAGTTAGAACCAAGAATAGATAAGAGAGGGTGAGTATAAAAGTGAGGCTTGTTCCTGTATCACTTGGGTGCTCAAATTTAGAATGAGCTGAGGCTGGCAAAGAAGCTAAAAATGACAAAATGGATTTTGAAAAGCTATAGTAGGTATGGCACACAGAATCCACTTCATATATAGACCCTTAGAAAAGCTGCCCTTGCTTTGGATACTCCATGGACAATTTCTTCTCAAAATAGGCCATGAGCCCCCATAGGTGCATTTACTTTTATCAGCCAAGTAGCGGATACATTATTTCCAAGCAAAGGACATTTAATCAAACAGGATAGCAAGTTAAGTGATAAGAAATGACTGTATCCTGTTTCTCATGCACACATAAGGTACCTCGCCCATAAGTTACAATAGTACCAGTGGGGGAAGGCACATAGACAGAGAACATATGAGACTAGGGAACATGTGTGGTGAATATACATAGCATAACATAACACAACATGATATCACATCACATCACATAACAACATAACATGGTATGCTACAATAGTATAGTATAATATAACAATATTTTATATATATATATACATACATATATATATATATATATATATATATATGTATATATATATATATATATATATATATATATAAAATCTGGATATTGTATGGCCAGAATATACATGTGAAAAATGCACACATAGGGACTCTTGTGGTCATACTATCACAATAGCCTCCTAACTGGTCTCCTTGCACTCAGCTTCTCCCTTCTACCGTCTGTTCTCCCCATTGCCTCAAAACTGATATTCCATGCCAATTCTGACATGCCATGACCACCCCCACTCAAGAAGATTCAGTGGCACCCCATAGATTTTAGAAGCCTAGAGATAAGTATTGAAGATAGAGGATGATCAACTGTGTCAAAGGCTGCAGAGAGGTCGAGAAGGATGAGGATTGAGAAAAGGAGATTATTAGTAGTCTGGGAGAGAATCGGTTCAGTGAGTTAATGAGATTAGAAGCAGATTGTAGAAGGTTTAGAAGCAAATGAGGGAAGAGGAAGTGGAGGCATGAGTGGGTGGCTTTTTAGAGAATTTAGCCAAGAGTAGGAGAGGAAAGATAGAGGATGAAGAGCTAGTAGGAATGGTTAAGATGAAAAGAGGCCTTTTAAAAAGTAGTTTCATTATTTCCCCCAACTCTGTTTATCAGCATGTGACTAGAAGTGATTATGGGAATAATGCAAAGTTGGGGTTTGTCCAGGTGTGATCAGTAGTAAGATGAAGGGAGCAGGATTTGAAGGTAGAAATTAGAGTTGAACTGATTCACCAAGGGGCTGAAATAGGCAAGGGAGGAGAGTGTGGCCAGTGAGGGAGGGATAGTGGAAAGAACCAAATGGTCAAAGGAATGAAGGTCATCAAGAACAAGGTGAGGGGTCATCTTCCTCATCAAGACCTCCAGTGAGAGGCTACTTACTACTGGTAGAGGGTAGAAGGATTGGGTCAGCTGTTTTTCTTTTCTCTGAGGCTAATAAACAGGGATAATTAATCCACCCCTCCTCTCCACACCCTCTACCCATTCTTCTTAGTTCTTTTCTCTGAGGCCAACAGAACAAATCTAATCTTTTTCTAGGCCTTCAAGTGCTTGAATTTGGGTAAATCTTCTCTTTTCTAGGAAACACACACACACACACACACACACACACACACACACACACACACCCCAGACAAATTCCTTTAACTGACCCTTACTTACATGGAACAGTTTCTAGTTGCATTCTCTGTCCTGACTACCCTCTTATGTATGCACAGAGATTTGTGAAGGTGGTTATCAAAGGGTAGTGTCTTGAACTAAACCAAATACTCAGATGAGCTCTGGCCAGAGCAAAGATCTGGCTACAGGATGGTGCTCATCTCTAGTCTGGAGTTCTACTGTGTTTCTTCTAATACAGCCTGAGATTGCCTAAGCTTTTCTGGCTATTATGACATTATGTTCAACTCACTTTGAGTTGGCAGTCCACTAAAACCACCAGATCTTTTTCACAGTGTCAGTCAATAAGTATTTATTAAATGCCTACCATATGTAAGTCACTTTGTTAAGCACTGGGGATATAAAGAGGTAAAAGACAGTTCCTGCTCCCAAGGAGCTTATGTTCTGATGGAGGAGAGACAACATGCAAATAGCTGTGTATGAACAGACTATATGTAGGATAAATAGAAAGCTAATTAATTGAGTTAATACTACTTAATAATTAACAGAGGGAAGGCATGAGAATTAAGAGGGTTGAGAAAGGGTTCCTGCAAAGGGTTGGGACATAAAGGAAGCCAGAGAAGCTAGGAGGTAGAGATGAGGAGAGAGAGCATTCTAGATGTGGAGGACAGCCAGGGAAAATGCTAAGAGCCGAGAGATGGAGCATCTTGTTCTTGGGACCTTTGTCACCAGAAATGCCGAGAGCTGAGAGATGGATTGTCTTGTTCTTGGGACAGCCAGGAGACCTTTGTCACCAGATCAGAGAGTACATGTTAGGGAGTAAGGTATGAGAAGATGGAAAGGTGGGAGGGTGCAACGCCATGCACAAGCAGCTTCCCAAAAGAATGCTACTGTGAACAGCTTTTAAGGTTCAGATTACACAGTATAGTGAACACTCCATTTATTCCATTCCAAATCCAGGCAAACTTTCACAACAAATCACAATATAACAATCACAACAAATCAAGGTACAGTACAATATTTGCAACATTACATCTTATCACAGAAAATCACAATATAGTGTTCACAACAGCTTAACATTAGAATGGTCACACAGTTTTCACTACAGTGGCCACAGTATTTGGAACAAAGAACAAAAGAATAACCATCTGGTTTCCCCAAGGGGGAAACCCTCCTTACTTAATCATTCAGTCAATTCACAATACAATAGTCAATACTTAAATCATTCAATCAGTTCACAATACAATAATCAATCTTCCACTCATGGGGCAATCACAAATCAACTCAATCAGTCACTTATCTAGAGATCAGTCTCTAAATGCAATCGTTAAAAAAAAATCACACTAACCCTCCACCCTTAGGTGTCCAGCAAACCTCAATTTTGTCCAAGGGGAGGCCTTTTCTTCATCTTGACTTGGGGTGGTCTCTCTGATTCCCTGGATCCCCTTCCATGGTCCCAGCTCCTTCCTAAATCCACCAAACAGTCACCTGGATTCAGGGGCAGACAGCTTCCAGGTCCTTGTCCAGTCCTCCAGGCAGTCCCTGGTACATACTGAAGTTCACAGGGTTGGGCTCATCTCAGACCCTTTACCACTTCTGTTGCCAGGAACTCAAAGATCAGCCAGGCCATGA